>CM053592.1:77188095-77235662 GCA_028646515.1 Pseudochirops corinnae
TGCCCTGGGACTAAGCCTGTTTTGGGCTGAGCTGGTTTTGGCTCCTATCACTCTGTGATGAGCCCTTCCTATCACCCCTGCTTTGCTGCCCCCTGCAGGAGATGTGTTTTTCTGTAATTTTGTGGGTTCTGGAGCTCTAAAATTTGTTTAGAGTCATACTTTATAGGTATTTGAGGTTGGTTATGGTGGGAGCTGTGGAGTTCTCCTGCTTCGACCCCAGTTGTATTTTTAAGCAATTGTTTTCTTCAGTCAATTTTTGTGCTTTCTTTTCCAAGTTGACTCTCAGTTGCATGTCTCTTATTTCCTTTCTCACTTTTTCTTCTACATTTCTTATTTGATTTTTAAAATCCTTTTTGAGCTCTTCTAAGAAAGCTTTTTGGTCTTGAGATCAATTCTTATTTCCCTTTGAGACTTTGCATGTAAGCCTTTTGACATTGTTATTCTTTTCTGAGTTTGTGTCTTGATCTTTACTGTTGCCTTAGTAGCTTTGTATGGTTAGGCCTCTTTTCTGCTTTTTTTTTTTGCTCTTTTTCTTTTAGCCCTTTATATGACTTTTAAAGTTGAGCTCTGCTCTTGGAGCACAGGGGCCACTGTCCCAAAGTTCTTGTGCTGTGGCCTAAGGGATTTGTCCCTGGCTTTCTGAGCCCAGGGCCTCAAGTACTGGAAGCTTGCATGCTATGCTGGTCTGGCCCAGCCTAGTCATGCCTGTTGTACTGGAGGTTCCAAGAGTTGCATTTTCCTTCTGCACTGGCGCTGGAGGCTTCACAGCTGACCTGCTCTACCACTAGCCTATTGAATCAGGACTGAGATGGTTGCTGATCTGTGCTGGGACAAAGAATCTCCTGCTGCCTTTCCTGGATGCTGTCTGTACTTGCTGTGCTCTCCTTTAATCAAGTGAGACAAATTTTTCCTGAAGTCCTTCTAAGTTATATTATGATGGAAAATTATTTCACTCTGTCATGTTGGAGGTTCTCTAGCTCCAGAATCTGTGTAGAGGCTTGACTTAACACTTCCAAGAGAATCTGGAGAGAGCTCAGGCACCTTCCTGACTGTTCTCTGCCATCTTAGCTCCACCTCTCCATTTGGCCATTTGTAAGTAATTATTTTCTTCAGTATATTTTGTGCTTCCTTTACCAAAATGTTAATTCTGTGTTCATAATTTTCTTGCATTGGTCTCATTTATTTTACCAATTTTTCTCTATTACTCATACTTACTTTTCAAAAAAAAAAAATTTTGCTTCTTTAAAGAAAAAACTTTCTTTAGGAATTCTTGTTGGCTTCATCCTACCGTTGTGAAGATCTCTCTGTGAATTTGTTGCACATTTTCATTGTTTACATTGTTTGTAGTGCAAGTCCTTTGGGTTCTAAGCCCAAGCTATAAAGTCAGTGCTATGACTTAGTGAGAAAATAAAGGTGTTAGATAAAGTCTGTGATGGAATTTCTGTAGCTGCTGCCAGTCACCAGTTTGGTGTTAATGAATCCATGCAGGAAGCAGGTGTTGCTGACAGATTATTTCGAGTTGGTACATTCTTCACCATCTCCAACACCATCCACTAACCATGAAGGACAGAGTGTTGGAGGTGATGTTGAGACCTTGCCTCTCCTGGCATCTTTTAACAGCAGTGACTAAAGTCCCAGAATCCATTCATTTAGTTTTCAGAGGGTTGCCAAGGTAAAGAGGCTTACATATTCACAGGCAACATCTTCACACCACCATTTGACACAGTGGAAAGTAAGGTTCAGTTTTAAAAAAGTTTTAGTTTTAAGAATTTTATTCACTGTACAATATTTATGGTACTATAGATTTCATGTGTTATGAAAAGTGAATATTATCTGAAACCAGGGTTTTTTTTTATGGAGATGTTAGCACAAAAGGTCACAGAATTTCAGTTAATTAATAATGAGAAAAATGTTTTGCATGTTAACCAATTTTATTTTGTGTGCATTTATTTCATGGCTACTGTCTTAGGAAAAGTGAATATTACCAGAATTAATTGTGTTCGGAAAAATGTATTTTCAGCAATCTCTAGTGAAAGATTACAGTTTTTAGTAGTTGTGGGAACCTAACCCCCCATTTCCCATAGGTTCAATGTATCCACATTTGTGTTTTTGACTTTTGTGCCATTTTCTAGGAACGTCACCCCTTTGAAAGTTGAGGATTTACTATACTTAAAGTGTAGAGACTGAACCTGTAATTTTGCTGGTACGGGAGCCCCTACATGAAATCCTTCTATTAAGATGAGTCCATGCCTTCTCTGAAGCTTAGTCTTATCATGTTGTCCTGAGTACTTAGAGGTAAAGTGATGATGGTAACATAGCCAGGATGTGATCCTGAGTATTTCTTGTTTTGAGGGTGGTGTTCTACCCATAACACCAAGCTGACTGTATCTGTCATTACACCAGGAATACATTTGCTGCATCTGAGTGGTAGAGGAAAGGTCCACGCTACGGAGAGCTCAGAGCAGCTAGATAATATTATGGAATTGGGATTTACAGTATACATGAGAGACAACTGTTAGGAGAGTTGTTATGATGACATCAGCAATACATTTAAATCAACAGATAGTCACCTAATCTCTCTGAAATTTGATTTCCTCATCTATAAAAGGAGAGTATTGGGCTAAACCACCTCTAATGGCCTTTCCAGCTCCAAATCTTTATCCTATGACCTCCTTCTCTCAAAGCTAGAATACTTTGCTGTGCCAAATAATGTTAACAAGCTGTAGAGCGTTATCATTTATTTTCTGGAAAAGGGATTATGAAGGAGATAATGTTTTCATCAAAATGTCTGAAAATTATTGCACCTCCAAATAAAATCCCATATCTGAGCTCTGTGTGTTTAGCATCTGCAAGTCAAAACCATGAAAGATTTGACTGATTTATAACTAATCTGTGACAAGTTTTGGCCCTGGATACTAACATTCTACCCACTGATAGAAGCACAGAGATATAGGAGATGCAAAAAGTTAAGATCATCATTACACAAAGACAGCTGACATGATCTCCAAACACCAAGTTGTTTCATGATCTATTGCCAGATTAGCATGCACTTGAGAAAACATAGGGGCTTTTTTGCCAATCTTTCTTTTAAGTGATTTACAGGTCACTTTGCACCATGAAGTATCCTGATTTGCTAATAACAATAAGCTATTGGGACAAGAAATTAAAGGCTGATGAAAATAAACTACCAGAGAATCTGATGAGGTTGTGTAAGAAGATAGAAAAGAGACAGCTGAGTTTCGATTATGTAAGTGGAAAGGAATGCATTTTTTGTAACAACACCTCAGTGCTTGGATACATCTTAAATTTTTTTTCAATGTGAGAACTTCCTCCAATGCTACCAAAAGTATCCCATCTGTGCCTTCTCATACTGGTTGACTTTTGTCCATGTCTTCCCAGAAATCATGTCTAGGGGGTCCACACAATCTGCTAGGCATCTCCCTCTAGATCTCTTGACATTATGTGGATACCAGAGAAGCATCTATCTTCCCATCTATCACTGTGGCAGGCCCCTTGTCCTAATGGTGAACTCCTCCTAAAGTCTCCATTTTAGGGAGAGTTCTAGGTCATCCTTCCTTCATTCTCCTTCCAGCTTTACTTCTAACTGTCTGGACTTAGAAACTGTGCCCCTAAACACCTTGAGTATCTTCCTCCTTCTACACACATTCCTTGGTTTTCAGTCCCTCTTTCGATATCTTCCTCAATTAGAATATAAACTTTGTGAAGGTTTATCATTATTTTTGTTCCTATTTGTATCCCCAGTGCTTGTCACTGTTCCTGGCACAGAGAAGGTACCTAATAAATGTATATTTACAAAAATATTTATAGCAGCTATTTTTGTGGTGGCAAAGAATTAGAAATTGAGAGGATACTCATCAATTGGGGAATGTTTGAAAAGAATATGAATGGAATGGAATTCTACTGTTTCATAAGACGTGGTAAGCAGGCAGACTTCAGAAAAACCTGGAAAGATTTGCATGAGCTGATGCTAAGTGAAGTAAGCAGGATCAGGAAAAACACTGTACACAGCAACAATGTGTGATGACCAACTTTGTTAGACTTAGCTCTTCTGAGCAATGTCATTATCCAAGACAATTCCAAAAGACTCATGCTGAAAAATGCTATCTATGTCCAGAGAAAGAACTGTGGAATCTTAATGCAAATTGAAGCATACACAACTATTTTCTCTTTTTTTGTTTTTTCTGTCTCAAGGTTTTCCCTTTTTGTTCTTATTCTTCTTTCACAACATAACTAATGTGGAAATAAGCTTAATAGGATCATACATATATAGCCTCTATCAGATTGTATGCCATCTTGAGGAGAGGGAAGGGCGAAAAATTAGAACTCAAAATCTTATAAAAGTGAATGTTGAAAACTAAAAATAAATTAATTAATTAAAAAAGAAAAAAAATTTTATCTGTTATTAGGATTACCAACAGATTATTTGTCTTTTTCAATATATGACTTGGTACAGCCTCCTTTTCTGGTCTTATTATCTTTCTTAAGATTTCCTTTATTCTACTTTTGTGCAAATGTTTCTTTTGGTAATATGTTGTTTTCTCCTCATGCCCATCATATGTCTCTCTCTATCACTATTTAGAGGATTAGAAACATTAATTCTTTGAAGACTGCAGTATTTCATGACATCATTAGATATTATCACTAGAATAATATTTCTTTGTCTAAACCTATGATTTCATTAGCGTAGAGAACTCGCTTTAGAGAAATTCCTTTAATAATTTTCCTTCAGTTTAGTCCTAGAGAGTTGCAGGAGCATTGTAATTAAGTGACTTTTAAGTGACACAACTAGTGTGTCAGAGGCAGAATGTGAACCTGGCTCTTCCTGGCTTCAAAGTCAGACCTCTATATGTCTCACTAGAATAAAATGTGCCTTTAAAAAGATGGGCCTTTGTTTTAGGAGAAACTTCAGGCCATTTTATGTAATTTTAAAACCTTTGGGTTTCTTCATTTTTTTTTTTTTTACTCCAGACCTATTTTTCAACATATACATTTAACTCATGAATATTAAAATACAAGTTGATTTAATTTTGAGTTTCTAATCCAGCTTTTTTGTAGAATTTCTGCAACAGATAACATAAGGTATAATTATCTTCATGTTGATTTTTTAAAAAATTTTCATGATGAGCATTTTAATATAAGATGATTGAGTGATCTGTGAAATGATGTTTTTTGTTGCCTTTGGTGATATGCAAACCAACTTCACATGCTTTCTTCATTCACTTCTTAATTAAATTAAATTGAATTAAACCAGCATTTCCTAATCTTCAATATTTTATTCAATTAAGTATTTTAAAATTCTCACTATGTGCTAGCCACCCTGCAAGGGAAAGGGAGTGGGAATAAAAAAAGACAAAAATGAAAAAAGTTCATACTGTCAAGGAACTTACTCTCTAGTGGGGGGAAATAACATATAAACAGATAAATCAGGATAAAGAGACAGGGTGGCACAGTAGTTAGAAAACCTTTGTTGGAGTCAGGAACACTAGGGTTCATGTAAAACCTCTGACCAATGCTTTCTACATGCCCTTTCCAAAGAAAAGTGACTAATGTGATCATGGGAGTGAGCAGAAGCCATTTGTCAGAGCTATGACTTTAATGCCAGCACCATCCTTAGTTCAGGTTCATGTTGGGAAGAAATGAGGCATACTCACACCATTGAAGGATATTTACAGTGTCCGAACACAGCAAGAATATTTAAGTTATAGTTATAGAGGAAAGTTATAGAGGAAACTAGCTTCTCTGGAAGTGGTCCCTCCATCTCCATCTAGAAATGCTTTGGTCACTAGGTATTATAACTTGCATGGTCTTTGGCACCCGCCAAGTTTGATGGTCCCAGAATCCACAAAGTTACAACTTTATATACCCCTACATGACTAGGAAGCTATTCTAGGAAAGCAGGGACCAATTAGGTTCTAGGAACAACTTTGTCCTGGATCTACCCCTTGTTGGCTGGGTGTGGGGGAGGAATCAGTCTCAGAGATACTGAGTAAATCAAACTGGGGGACAGCTTTGTCTTCTTTTAGGTAAAGCCTCTCTATGATTTGGCTGGGAGGGAAAAAAAGTTGCATCTTGGAAATGTGATTGTATCACAGCATTAAACAAGGACAGAGAAAAATGATTAGAACTCAGCCTGAAGGAATGAAAGTCAGGGGAGAGGGTGGGAAAAGTTTGAACTCCATAAAATAATGAATAGTGTGAAAGAAATAGATTTACTAAGTCCTATAATACCTCACTGAGGAAAACCCTTTTGAAGTTTGTATACATTTAATGTGTTTTTTTTTAATATGTCTACTAAAATAACTATAGCCATCTGCTTTATATGACAGATTTATGGAACTTGGTGGAACCAGATTGGGAGACAAAGATCTTGTATTCAAATCTTGATCCTCATTGAGTTTGGTCTTGAGCTAATTACTTTACAGCCCTGGATTTCAGGTTTCTAAGCTGAAAAATGTCAGCATTAGACTCAATGATCTCTAAGGTCCATCCCAGCCTTAATTTCTTTGCTCCTATGGAATTCGGTATCTTAAGAGGTATTATAATCCTGTAATATACCAATTAAAATCATGTTTTTGTAACACCAGTGGTTAGTTCTGATTTTTTTTTTCTGGGTGAAGGATATTAAAGCCTCCAACCTTGTGAACTTACAAAGATCAAGAGGGGCCTCCAGTGACTCAGAATTCTGGAGACCAGGTTTTGTAGCCTGCTCAGCACTGGTGCCTTGATAAGCTCCATGTGACCTTTAAAATTCAGTCTAGTGGAAGCTAAGGAGGCATATCTTGCATCTGGATGTGAATTTGGTAGGACCAATGCTAAATAGGGATTGAGCTAAGTGTGTGTCCCCAAAGAACTGGGGGAAGTGTTTGTTCTGTCTAAATGGAGTAAATTCCTCTTTAAAAAGCTAGTTGATTATTAGGAGGGGAGCTAGATGACTCAGTGGATAGAGTGATAATCCTGGAGTCAGGAAGATCTGAGTTCAAATATTACCTCAGATGCTGGGCAAGTCATTTAACCCTGCTTGCCTCAGTTTCCTCATCTATAAAAGGAGCTAGGGAAGGAAATGACAATCCACTCTATTATTTTTACCAAGAAAACCCTAAATAATGAGTTGAATATGACTGAAAACAACTGAACAATAAATTGACAATAGGGTGTTAAAAGGATCTGGGGTGCTACTCACTGGTGTCTAATAACAGAATTAACACAGCCAGCACAGGCAGTAGAGAAGGAACTCCCTAGAAGATCCCTGAGGGGCAGAAATTCCCTGGCTTTGAAAGAGCCACTCTCTACATTTGTATCCTAGGATCTAGGAAAGTGCCTTTGCCATAGATGGTGTTTAATAAATGCTTGCTGAATTGCCTTGAGTTGAACGGCTTCATAACGACAGAAGCCCAATAATTGGCCGAGTCTCCATAGCACCACAAGGCAAACACAGCTGACTCAACAAAACAACTAGAGAAAATGGACTTTATTTTTTCCTCCTGACATTTCTGGCAGACTCATTTAACTAATGGCCTTCATATCATGCTAACAGGCTCCAGACAGCACCTACCTCCAGGATATTCTACTCCTTTAATTATCTCTCAACTTTCTTATTAATGTGAGAATTTTCGGTTTTCTTTTTTTCCTATGTAGTTCATTTCATACTAAGTCATATTTTGTATTGAATTGCTTTCTCTTTGTTTCAAGTCCCTCATACTGAAAACAATGATGAAGATTAAACTCAGGGGTAAATTCTGGAAGCATTTCATCCTCAGGAATTAATTTCTTGGATGTTAGAGTAGAATGTTTGCTCTGTACTCTTTATCATACAAGAATTTGCTTTAAAGTGGTGTTGATTAGACATACACCAAGGTTTCAAATGTGCATGAATACAAATTCTATGCCTGAGAAAACATTGAAAAAATTGTTTATGCACATGTTTCAACCTGCTTGGGGCAAAGAAACCATCAGTGTTCTTTCTTCTTCAGGACTATGTTTGCAAGTGGATGGAGAAGATCTTGCAGAGTTATGTTCGTAGCTACCCATACACTTTCAGCTCAGGCTGCTGAGAGTAGGGTGATAGTAGGGGATGGGGAAGATGGAGCAGGAAGAAAAAAAGATCATTCTAACTTTTCTTCTACATAGGAGGCTCTCATAGCATCACAGAATTTTAAAGGCCAGCTACTGGACAGTAGCTTATAACCCTTCTAACATGTGATGTGTCAGGCGATGCCCCTCTGTGGGGCCTAGAGAAGTCAGGTTTTGAGTGGCAACCTTCACTGGCCAATGGAGACAGAATACTAGAGCTGGCTCTTCTGAGTGAGAATGAGCCTTCGCATTCATGAGGTGGCAATTTTTGGTCTGGCCAGAGAAGACAGGGGTGCGATGGTGAGGGTGGGAGTGGGTGAAGGGTAGGGGGAAGGTGCTGGGAGGGGGTGTATAGAGATACATTCAAGGAACTAGAGGATTATGGTTCTGTTTGGTCCCAGAGAACAGTAGTAGCAGCAATGGGTTGAAATGGCAAAGAGGCAAATTTAGGTTAAATATTAGCAGAAAATCTCTCAACAATTAGGGCTACCTAAAAGTGGAATGATGTCCCTTTATTTGCATCCCCAGAATTAAGCATAGTGCCTGATGCATAATAAGCACTTACTAAATGTTTGTTGACTCATTGTAGGTCTTCAGGCAAAGGCTGGGGATGTCACAAGTTCTCAACCTAGAGCTCATGAAATCATTTTAAAAAATATTTTTACAGGCACATTTCCATATAATTTGTTTTCATTGTAATCTTAAATATTTTAAGTATTTAACAAAATTGCTCAGAGAAGGGCTCCATCAGACTGCCAAAGGGCACACATACACACACACACACACACACACACACACACACACACACACACCTCTTGTACCTACAGTGTAGGGATATTTTTAGGTTATTTGTATAAGTCAGATTAGGTGACTTCCATGGTGTCTTCCAAGTCTGAAATTCTGTGTTTCCAAACATGAAGTAAGATAAAGGGATTTAGAGCTGGAAGGGGCATTTCAAATCGTCTGCTTCAATCTTCTCATGTTATAATTGGAAAAGCCAAAGAAGAGTAATGACTTTCCCAAGGTCACTAAGTATGATCAGAATCTGATTTTGAACCCATATGTCCTCTGACTGCAAATCTAGTCCTTTTTGTACTTTGCTATGCTGTAAGGTGGGCAAATGACAGATTTATGCAGCTCTAATCCATAGAAGAATAGGTGGCTATGAATCTGATCTGATCTGAAGGGAGCCTGGCCACAAATGACTTCCTTACTGGCCAAATGGAAAAACTGAAATTCCCATTATTTTATTGAAAAAGAATATTTATATAGTGCTTTGAAGTTTGTAAAACACCTTATACAGATGAGTCTCATTTGAGCTTCCCAATAACTGTTAAGTAGACACAGCAATGATTATTTTCCCCATTTTTACACTACTAGGTTCAGTGAGAGTTAGGGATTTATTCCTAGTCACAATTCTAATAAGCATCAGAGGCAGAATTTGAACCCAAATATTCCTGACCCTAAGTAGAGCACTCTAGTCACTCAATGGAGTTACTTCTTGGTAAATTGGTGCAGTGGAAAGAATGCTGGGTTTGCATTCAAGGGACCTGGGTTCAAATCCTGCCTCTGATACACTACTGATTTGACTGGAAGAATCATGCCACCCTCCTGAGCCTCAGGGACCATTTCTGAAAAATAAGGAGAGTGGACTTGATAACTTCTGAAGTCTCTTCTAGCCCAGATCTATGAACCTTTGATTTAAGACTGCTGTAACCTCTAAATAGCTGCTAAGAATCAGATTCATTGAGAAGATTCCCAAGCTCCTGTTCCCAAGCAGAAAGCACTGATGTGGAACCATACAGGAAAAGTAAGCTTTTAGGAGAAAAAGGGAGGAGGGGTTTGGCAAATATCCCAATGGAAAGATTGCCTTCTGCCAGGGGAAGGAAGGTTGAGAGTGGGTGGAGTCCTGCTTGGTGGTGGGAAGGTTGCAATAAAAACACTGAGCACTTCTGGGCAGATGAAAAAGAGGGGAGGTGTGTGAGAAGGTATGCTGCTGAGGGCATCCTTTGCCTGCTTCACCTTTCTGCCCAGGGCTGACCAGACCAGCAAACACAGCACATTTTACTCAGGAACAAAGGACTCATCATAACAGCCATCGTTTCTTATAAGGAGTGTTGTATCTCACATCCTTAAATCTGCAGTCCTGTGAGACAGGCTGGGGAGTAATAGTGTTCTTTTTATAAAGAAGCATAAGGAGGCTCAGAGATGTTAAGTGATTTGGTCAAAGTCACACAGGAAATAAGTAACAAATTCAAGAGTCAAACCTAGATCTACTGTCTCGAAGTCTAGGGTTCTTCCCACTACACCATGCTGCTCCTTTGAAATGGAAAATCTATGGAAGACTCCAAGTAACTAAGACCTTCCTAAATAGTGGGTCTCTGAGCTCCCTTCCTGCTCCAGATAGCAATCCTATAATCAAGGAAGTCCATGAACTCTGGCAGAAAGACCCACACTTCCTTGCATCTGGCAGGACTTCATCATGGACACCCCTAGGTTATTACCCCATTTCTTTTTGGTTTCTTTTTATGTATTCTCTTCCCCCATTAGACTGTGAGCTCCTTGAGGGCAGAGACTGTCTTCTGCCTTTTTTGTATCACTGAGTTTGGCACAGTGCCCAGCATATAGTAGTCACTTAATAAATATTTATTGACTCTGCCCACATATTGCTCATCTGGTAGAATAATGGGTAGTGACAATAATTCACATAGAACTTTCTCTATTACAATTCCCTGACATAAGGAGTGCAAATGCTGTTATCTTCATTTTGCCCAGGAAGACCCTAAGTCTCAGAGGGATTAAGTGACTCACCCAGGGCCCCATAGGCAGCAGCAGTTTTTGAAGCTGGAATTCAAACCCATGTTTCTGATTCCTGTCCAGCCTCTCTTTTCACTAGATTTGGTAATCTCTAGAGGTTTTTCATCTGGAGTCTACAGGAAAGGTCCATGGAGAGATTTGGGGGGGGGGGGTGTCTGTGAATTTGGATGAGAAAAAATCCTTTATTTTTCCCTTACTTGTAATTAGAACTTAACATTTCTTTCAGTTGTGAATATAGGCTGCAAGCCTATATTCTGAGGAGGAAGCCATAGGTTCATAGCCTACTAAAGGGATCGATGACACAAAAAAAAGGCTAAAAACTCTTGGGTTAGATGAAATCTTCAGGGATCATAATCACAAAAAACTGCATGTGTTAATCCCAGGGATCAGGATAATGCAACTTTTTGTAATAATCCAATCCAATGTTTTCAGTGGTGAAAAATGCGCATATACATAGTGGGTGCTTTAAAAATGGCTATTGAATAGAATACAGAGTATTTTATAATAATATGGCTTACCCTTTAAAATGAAAAAAAAGTTTTAAAAATGATTTCTGAATATAGTTCTCTCTTGTAACAAAAGAATAAAAAGCAACAAACAATAAAGAGGAAAAAAAGCAGTTCAGCAAAATTAATCAACTTATTGACAATCTGAGAGCATAATCAGTACTCCCTACCCATAGTCCTCTACTTCTCCAAAGAAGGTAAGGAATCCCATTTTTTTTTGTCTCTCCTTCAGGACAAGCTTTGGGGAATATAGACTTTTATGTAAGAATTAAATTCAATTTCTGTCTTTCTGTCTGTCTATAGAATCATAAAATGTTGGACCTAGAGTGGACTTTCTAACTCATCTAGTCCCACACTCTCCTGTTCATTAGGGAACAAAGAGTAGAGAATAGGTGGTTCTTCCAAGGTCAATCAGCATTAGAGCTGGCACTAGAAGCCCACACTCTCTATCAACGACACTTAGAACCATACATAAGTAAGGTAGGATGAAGTTGGCTTTGTCCTGCCCTGGAGGTACTGAGTTTAGGGTATGATAATAGGTTTGCCCTAGACCTCTAACACACTGTAGAACTTAGCATTTAGTTAGCATGGATAATTGGTTTAATTGGGAAACTATTTGATGGGTGACTGGGGTAAGCTATTAACTTGTGTTGCTTTACTTTCCATTCTCCTCCCACATCCCATGATTGGTGTCCTAGGTTCTCTGTGTATTCCTACTCTTTCTAATGAGGACATAATTTGTGTTGCTTGCCTCTGTTGTGGTTCATGGTACTTACCTCTGGTGTAAAAATTCCCAGTTGCTGCTCAACCTATACTACATTATTCCCATAATATAATGGGTGAAAATAGTCATTGTGTGGCAAGTTGAAGTGGGGAAGACAGAAACAGGGTCCTTCAGAAGAAACATTCAATGGTCCCACTAAGGCACATTTTAGAGCATCATAGCTTAGCTGAGAAGTTCTGGAAGCCAGCAGTAGTCAGGTCAACTTGCCATGGTGATAACAGATGATGCCATGGATATTTGAGGGCACACATCAGTAGTTCATTAGGCAAAGAGTCAGAGCCATGAGTAGTGTGGCAGGTTTTAGAAGCAGTGATGGGGTCCATAAACAAAAAGCTGACCTTCACATGAGTCCAGTTTGGAAGACTCATGGGTCGTGCTCTAGATCAGGAACTACACTCTTTTGATTATCATGGATACCTTTGTCAGTCTGGTGAAGGCTGTGGACTATTTCTCGGAGTAATATTTTAAATACATAAAATAAAACACATAGAATTATAAATGAAACCAATTATAATGAAATAGAGCTATATTTTGTTCTCCCATCTAAGGTCATGGGTCCCTTGAAATGTAGCCAAGACCTCTTAGGGATCTGTGGACCCCAGGCTAAGAACCTCTCCTTTAGATGTTTTGGTGACATCCCTACAGGTAGAAATCAACTTCATCAGAAGGTTATTTTCAAATACAAATGTGTACAAGCTCCTTTTTTGGATATAAAAGTATACAGCAGTAGGGTTAATTGAAGTAAGGCTGTTGTTCATAAACTATATCACAAAATAATGATGGAATAAAAATGTGAATCCTCACAAGAAATGAAGAACAGATGATCTAAGGATGAACATTTGCTGAGATGAGTTCTGAGTTTCAATATTTGTTTTATCTCTTTTTTTCTGTATGAAGTACTATATTCTCCAAAATCTATGACATGCAACTATGGAAAGTTTATGACAAAAATCTTGCTGTCACCTTAAATTGCTACCATAAATTATTACCTCCTACGTCGTCTTTTGCTCGCAATATGCAATTAATCAAGGAAACAGGTTATTCTTTCTAATTATGGCACTAGTTTTGAGATCTCTATTTTTGGTACGAGAAGGGCTGTCATAGATCTGGAAATGAAATATGAGTTTGTGATAATGTGATGAAGCATTCTGTACTATCCCTGGGGTACTTTGATTTGGGACATTTGCCCCAGCTATATACCATCTCCTCACTGGCCCTTTCCCTACTTCAGACATTGATAACAATGTCACACTTCCATATCTTCCAAAGCAAAGGGCATCTGGGAGAGAGGGGATCAAGTTACCTAGCTCTGGGCAGGATTCTTACCCATAGTGATATCTGTACTTCATCACAGGCAGTTAAGTCCCTTGCTAAAGGTCACACAACTAGTGACAGAGACATGGTATTTGAACTAATATGGTCTGATGAGTTATATACTGAACTTGGAGTCAGGAACACCTGGTGGGTTCAAATCCGAATTTCATAACTTACTATGTGACCTTGGGTGATTCACTTAACCCTTCTGTGACTGGGTTTCTTTGTCTGTAAAATGAAAGCATTAGACTTTATGGCCTCTAAAGTTCCTTCCAGCTATAAATTTATGATTCTATGAAACTAAGGCTCCAAGAGGTTAATGGTCACAATGCTAGTAAGTGTCAAAACCAGAAATAGCCCTCTTGACTGAAGGTACCATGTTATTTGCCCTGAACCATTCTCTTCTCTTAGGACTGGTCAGATAAATCACTGTCCAAAGTTTCTCTTTAATTGGAATTCTCCTTGTTCCTCTTGTCCATAGTGGTGCTCTAAATCTTTAACCTTTTGTTCTCTTGTTTTGTAGAGCCAATCAAATTTTTCTTAGCTTGCAACAGTTGAGACTTTGGGGAATTTTTCTTTGGGTAAGATCCAAGATACTCACCCTTATTTGAGCTGAGTTACCTTGCTCTCAATGGGAGAACTTCTTTACTCTCTATTGTCTGGTATATATTCTCCCATGTATAATTTCCCTGATTTCTGTTTGCCAGGATTTGGACAAATGGATTTCTTGGCTAAAAAATAAAATAAGAAGGAGGTTTAATATGTGAAGAAATGTAGTTTCTGATTTTAATACAATTTGGGAAGTATTTATCAAGCACCTATTATTTGTGAGACACTGGGAAAGCAAAGACAAAAATGAAACTTACGGCAATGGTACCCTATGGCTGGCTTTTATGGACTTGACAACCCATGAGTAAATTTTCAGTGTAAGTATTTACACCTTGAAAATTGTCAAGCACTGCAAATCAAGGTTTCATTTATTGTTTTGCTAATGTATAGACTAAGGAAGTAATGGATAAAATGTTAATAATGCAGATGAAACCTAAAAGTGTGCCATGGATGATTTTTTTTTTTGAGAGCTGTTTGTTAAACATTTACTAACAAATCCCTGTCTAGAGGGAGAATGAGACATATGCAAGCAAATGCAAAGTATATACAAAGTAATATAAAATTGTTCCAAGAGGTTAAAAAATTAGCAAGGGAGGGAATAAGGAAAACCTCATGACTTTTCTGAGCATCTGAGCAACACTACGTAGGAAATTAATAGTCTCAGAAGAAAGGTGAGTGATAGGTGTGCATTAAAAGCATATGGGACTGTGGATGCCAAGTCATGGGCATGGAAGATGGAGTGCTGTGTACGGGAACAACTAACAGGCCAGTTTGACTTGAATGGCAAGTATATGAAATAAAGGTAAGTGGGCCAGGGAGCTGTCTGTCTGTAGACTTTCAATGCTAGCCTGAGTATCATTTTTCCTGGTTCCTGAGATATGTTTCCTTGATCCTTAGGAAATGTTTCTTGAAACTTCCAAGATATGTTTCCTGATCCCTAATTCTTCCAGGAAAGTTTTCTGGGTGCCAGAGATCATCTTAATGGTTGGAAACAGTGTTCTTTCTTCTCTGTTCTCCATAGTCAGGCTATGTGCATAAGTGTGATTTAAGGAGTCTCATCAAGCCTGGTCTCAAAAGCTTAACCCTTTGCTTGCCTTCAAAATGTGAAATTCCCAGCAGCAGCACCATGAGTGGGACCCTCTCTTTTGAAAATCACTTATAGAATACTGCCTCATAGATAGTAGGGTGTTTAGTAGGTATCTGCTGAATAAACGAACAATTGTGGTCATCTGTTAACTAATCACACCTAGCTCTAGTCTTGCGCTCTCCAGTCCATTCCTCGGTGCTGTTCTAAAATACCACTTTGCCCATGATATGCTCCTGCTTGAAAAACCTTCAACAGTTTTCCGCATCGCCCAACAATACAAAATCCAAACTTATCTGGCTTCAAGCCCTGTGATAGGGCATGGCCCTATTCTTTTAAAATGGGCAGCTAGGTGGTCCAGTGGATAGAGTGCAGGACTCGGAATCAGGAACACTTACTAGCTATGTGACACTGAGCAAGTCATATAACTTCTGCCTGCCTCAGTTTCCTCATCTGTGAAATGGGGGTATTAACCCCATTTATGCTATTATTATATAGCATCTATTTTACAGGGTTCTTGTGAGGATCAAAGGAATCAACATATGTAAGGTACTTTGCAGACTTTAAAATGCTAGCTCTTATTGTTATCATTGAACTCATTAATTAATGATTTTGATAAATCATGTATGGCATGCTTATTGCAATTACAGATGACAAAAAGTTGGGAAGGATAGGTAATATAATGGATAATAGAATCAGGATTCTCTGAAGACCTTGACAGGCTAGAAAATTGGGTGGAATATAATAAGATGAAATTTAATATGTATATTAAATAGTGATAAAGGTGGGGAGGTATGGTTAGATGTGAATATTTCTGAAAAAAATATCTAGGAGTTTTATTGCATTGTAAGCTCAATATAGCGTAGCTTGGTGGTACAATAGACAGAGCACTCGGCTTGGAATCAGGAATACTCCTCTTCCTGAGTTCAAATCTAGCCTCAGACACTCACTAGCTGTGTGACCCTAGGAAAGTCACTTAACCCTGTTTGCCTCAGTTTCCTCATCCATAAAAATTATCTGGAGAAGGGAATGGCAACCCCTCCAGTATCTCTGTCAAAGAAACGCCAAAGAGGGATGCAAAGAGTTGGACACAACTGAAACAATTGAACAACAACAAGCTTAATTTGAATCAACAGTATGGTAGGGTAGCCAAAAAAAAACAAGTTTGATTTTGGGTTACATTGAGAATCATAACTTCTAGGAAAAAAGAATTTATAGTTCTTCTATACTGTACCCCAGTCAGGCCACATTTAGAGTATTGTATTCAATAGTTGTTGTCAGAGTTTATTTAACAAGAGCATTGATGAGAGAGAGTACAGTGAAGAGCAATTAGATAGGTGAAGAGACAAATGTCCACATCATATCAGGAATGACTGTGGAAATTGGGTATATTTAATCAGGAGAAGAGGTGGTTTAGGATCGGTGGAGAGCACAGTAGTTATGTTTGGGTACTTGAAAGGCTGTCATGTGGAATATGACTTCCATTCATTATATTTGACCTCAGGAATTAGAATTTGAAACAAAGTGTGGGAGTTGCAAAGAGGCAAACTTCCTGACAATTAGAACTATCTGAAATAGCACATAGTAGGAACTTAACAAATGTTCATTGATTGACTTATTGATTAACCAATTCCCCTCTGGGAACTTTTCAAGCAAAAGTTAAATGACCGACCACTCACTGAGTGTGTTGTAATAGGGATGCCCCCCACATTCCCAGATATGGTTTGGATTAAGTAGCCTTTGAACTCTTTTCCAAGTTTAAAATTGTATGATTTTATGTTAATCCAGTCCTATCCTCCCTATACTTTTCTTTCATTCTTTTCCATTATTCCCCTGGAATAATAGTGCAACCAAGGAGGTCTCTCAATTATTCCTGAGATTCAATGTGAGCATTTCCCTTCCATCCTAACTCTTTCCGTCCCTCTACCATCTAATTATTTAATTGCATTTTTCAATTAACATTTATTTTCCCTCCTCCCTCTCATTAGAAAAAAAAAAACACAAAGCATTTGTAACATACACATACTCAAGCAAAACAATTTTTCTACATTAACTATGTTCCAAAATGTATGTCTCATTCCCCGTTTGACTGTATCTTTCCTTTAAGGCATAGCTCTTTCCTCCTTGTAACCTTGTCTACTTCCTTGACCCTTAGAAATTCTTTCTTTTCTTGAACTCTTATACCCTTCATTTGATACATCTTGTGCTACCTTGTATTTTTTTTTTTTAATTTATCTGTTTGGGAGAAGCTGTATTACATGGCAAAAAGAGTGTTGGCCTTGGAGTCAAAAGATTCGGTTGAGCCCCTGCTCTGACAACCCTGGCTGCAAAACTCTGGACAGATTTGCTAACCTCTTAATTTCCTCATCAGTAAAATGGTCATGATGACACAGTGAGGAAAGTGTAATAGAAATGCATTACTGAATTCACTAGCTAAAGAACTAGCAAAGATCCTGAAAAGATCTGTAATTTTGTTAGGTTAGATACTTATTTTCTCCAGCTTAGATTTTAGGAGATAGCTCTCAAGTGTTGGTTTTTTTTTGCTTTTTTTTTTGAAGGGGCAATTGGGGTTAAGCAACTTGCCCAAGATCACATGGCTAGTAAGTGTTAAGTGTCTGAGGCCAAATTTGAACTCAGGTCCTCCTGACTCCAGGGCCGGTGCTCTATTCACTGTGCCACCTAGCTGCCCCTCAAATGTTGTTGTAGCTGAAAAATTCACGGCCCTGAGTCCAAAATGGTAACTTCTCTGAATCAAGCTAGACTGTTTCTTGGACAAAAGGCAAGTGATCAGTCACTGGGCCTATGCTTGAAACCCTCCAAGTCTTAGTAGGTCCTATCTCATACTCTGCTAGAAGAATATCATAAGTCAACAACAATAATTATTATTATAGTCATTATGTTAAATACATATAAAATATATAGAATACACATATAATAATTTTATGTAGGATGTAATAATAATTAAAATTAATATTATATATTCATCATATATAATATATATTGGTCTTATAAGACCAACATAATATATATACATATACATGTCTTTGCTATAATATTAATATTTTATAATATATAATAATTAATCCTAACCTTCTCTATCTCTCCAACTAGACTATAAGCCCTCGAGCTTTTTTTTTCCCTTGTATTTTTGTGTCCCACGTCCTTAGCATAGTGTTTGACACAAAGTGGGTGCTTATTAATCTTCTTGAATGAATGAATAATTACATCCTATAGCCCCATGTGCCTGGCACAATACATGGTAAGTACTATTTTTAAAAAAATCAGGGCTGTGATTTAATCTGTGCAAGGCTGTTCTACTGAGGAAACTCTGATCACTATTGCAGCTAGGCTCTCACTTTGGAATGTATAGTCTTAGAGAAACAACTCAGTAAAGTGTGTTAAGGTTAATAATGGTGATGTGAAAGCTCCAAACATCTTTTCAATGGTCGGTATGTTGGGAAAAGCAAAATAACCCTTTTGGAATTTGAAGGAGGCTCTGTCCCCCTCAGTGTTCAGGTTGAGCATTATTTTGTTCCAAAACTCTTGAGTCAAGGCCTGGAAAGACATCCAAGTATAGCCATAAGCTGAAGCAACTACACAGCCACACACTGAGTGAATGTGTACTGGTAAGTACTTGCACGTGTGGGCTGGCAGTGTATATTATAGCTACGCAGATACTTCAATGTACCTTGTATCCATGTGGGCATTCCTTCCAGTGGTGCAGATTGTAGCCCATTCCTATCTGTCCATTCTACATGACTTTTATCCAAGTCTCCTCTTATTCATCATGGGAGACCCACCCAATGTTTTTAGATCACCTGACATTAGTGGATGCCAGTGGAGCATGTGGGCTTTCCATCTGTCATTTCTTGCTCTTGCCACATGGTTGCCCACCTTCCTTTGCAGTCAGATATTGGTGTGATGTCATTCTGTATGCAACTTCCACATTCTGCTTCACTGCTGATGGATAGTTTATTCACCCTTCAAGTGTGGATATTGAGGCTGCAGACACCTGTGAAGTTGGAGTCTTTATGGATTTATTTTCAACTTGGAGACAGAAGGGGAATCCAAGGTGGGGAGGAGCAGATATGCACTTCCATTTTGGATTTCTTTGAAGGCCTTTCTTTAATTAATGCAAAGCAGAATCTGGATGTAGGAATATAAGTGGTACAACACAGATGGTGATTGGCTTTCATTTTATTTTTTTCTTTCAACTAGTATCAGTTCTGGTAGAATGGGTTAGCAGAGAGAATATTGAGTTTAAGAGTCAGGAAGACTAGGTAAAAAGACAGAAAGACTGGGTCTGGAGTCAGGAAGGTCTTTGAGGCCACTAGCTGTGTGAGCCTGGCCACTTAACCTTCCTGAACTTCAGACAATTTCTTAGAACTTATCTTTTAAGTCACAGAAAGATTGCACTTTCTGTTGATGGAGGGAGTTTCCTATATGAAGGATTTCATGACTCATTCATGTATATGCTTTAATATAATTGTACATATGAAGCATAATATAGAGGATAGTTACATTGTAATTTATGTTTAATTATTAGCAATATTCAACCTGTAAGCTGCAGTCTTACTGTGACCAAATTTGTCTAAAAAATGTTGGGGGCGGGTAGAGTCTGCCCACATTGACACAATGTAGGGCACCCCCCTTCCCATCCCCAGTGATACCTCTGGATTGTTTCTTTGTTTCCCTACATGATACACCAGAAATGTCATATTAATATCAAGTCGGCTGCTGAGAAAGTTCGCACCACAGACAGAAAGCTGTTCCAGCGATGGAGGAACTGAACCGTTAGGCTAATTTGCTGACAGATTTTGCATGATAACATTCCAACCAAATGCTAATCGTTGCCTGAATCACTGAAATCTATCGTTTGGCTAAGGTTTGTTGCAGAGAGGAACATTTTCATAGTACTGCATAGATAATGACTTCTCAAGAACAGTTAACTCCGATTCATGACTGTGCATATAGGTGCTGGGAGAAAGGGAAGGGGGAGAGAGAAAGGGAGATGGAGGAAGAAAGAGAATGAGGGAAAAGAATTAGAGAGAGAGACAGACAGAGAGAGAGAGAGAGAGAGAGAGAGAAAGGATAGAAAGGAGGGAATGAGGAGAGAAGAAGGGGGATATGGGGGAGAGGAGGAAAAGAGAGAGAGAGGGAAGGAGGGAAGACAATGGTAAGAAGGGAGCTAGAATGTAATCATGACTTTGAGAATCACAGATTTAAAGAAGGGACCTTAAAAGTAATCTAATTCAATCTTTTTTTTAACAGATGAGGAACCTGAGACCCGGGATGTTGTGAAGGTCACTCAAGGGCATACTGAGTAACAGCTGTGATTTGAACCCAGTGCTTTTCCTAGGTTTTTGTATTTCTGTTATGAGATAATCTGGGCTGGGAAGATGAGGTTAGACAGAGGTACCTACCTATTCTTCCTTTCAAAACTGAGAGCAGCTCCATAGCTCTTATTAATTGCAATTAAGGAATGTATCTGTGAAAATGGACCACTTTAGGTCTGTGTTTGATGGAAATAATGCAGAGGCCTTCAGCTTCAAAAACCACAGATTTAAACTCATTAACAGCTACTACTTCTGAAATCTAGATGCCAGAAAACCCTCTTTGTCATCCTTATTTGACTGTTCAGCCACAGAAAGATTTTCTGGGCTGGAGACTAAGTTGTTCTACCTCTAAATTGCGCTTCTCAGTTTGATTTATTCTGGATGTGAATAGCAAAGACCCAGGCAGTATTTGTTTAAATTTGAAAATTAATCTAGTTCAAAGAGAAATTAAAGTCTTTGGAAGGCTCTGATTACTTTGCCTGGTTGGCAGATTTCTGATAGCTGGATCTTTTCCCTTCTGCCCAGCCTCCTATAAATCAATATGTTCCTCTATATCTGAAGGTAAAATATATTTTAATATGATTTTGTTTTTGATTTTTAGCATGCTTAAAGGATTTATTTGTGTTTCTACCAACAAATGAGATTTATTAAGTGACATTAGAATCAGGAAGAGCAGGATTCAAGTTCTGTCTCAGATACGTACAAGTTGTGTGAGTGGGTGAGTCATTTAACTTTTTAGTGCTCCCAGGAGCCTTCTAAGATCTTAAGTTGCAGAACACTTGATGATGTGCCCTAGTAGATGTTTTTTTCATTTTATTTTCTTGCTATTGATGTAAATTTGATCTTCATATCAATGAGATCACAAGTACAAAGAGGGGATGGCAAATGTTTAAACAACATGACCCCAAATATGCCATTCCAGGTATGTGCGCTACTATTATAAATGACAGATGCTCTGAGAATCTATATGTCTTAATCAGTCCCTCTAATATATGCTGGTCCAATAGTCAGAATATTTTTCTGTTATTTTCCCCCAAAATATCTTGCAGTTTTTTATTTTGTAGTCCACTAATTGTTTTTGATACTCCAACCTTTTTCGACTTAGGTGACACTTTGTGACATTAGCGTTATAAGGGTCTTAGAACTCTCCCACTTTATAGATTGGGAAACTGAGCCCCAATGAAACCTGCACAAAGTCACAAAGGTAGTAATTAGCACTGTGGGGATTTGAACCCAGATCTTTTGTTTCCAAAGGCAGTTGACTTTCCATTATTCAGTGTTTTCATCTACCTTAGTTTTTTTCTTTCTTGTCTAACTGATTCTTCCAATTTCCTTCCTCAGTCTATCTCTTACTCCCAAAGTACTGATGCCGTTCAAGGAGTGGCCTTTTCTCTATCAACTTTTTTTTTTTTGTGGTAGTCTCATTCACTATTATGGCATCAATGATAATTTCTATGTCAATTTATACTTCCAGCTCAGTTTTGCTATGGATGCCCATCTATACTCCTAACTGCTTGCTGGACATTGTTCCTTTAATCACCTACCACTCTGTCAAAATTTCAACAGAGCCCAAACTTAATGCATCCTTGTTCCTATAAAAGCTGTGTCTCTTCCTAGCCATTTATGACATTGTCCTGTTCCTAGGCTCAAAACTGGAATCATCTTTGCTCCTTCCCTCTTTTACCCAGATATCTAATTACTTGTCAAGTACTGTTTAATATATCTTCCCAGTATCTCTTCTTGCTTATATCATCGATTTTTCACTTACACAGCCATCATCGTAGCCCTTTATCACTTCTTGCCTACCGGCTAACTATTATAACATTATTCAGTCTATGTTATAATATCACATTACGCTATTATATTGATCTTTTTGCCTCTAGATTTTCCCTCTCTACAATCTATCCCTTACATAGTTGCCCAAACTTTCCTAATATATTGATCTGATCATGTACAAAATCCTCTAGTTAGTCTATATTTTTTATAAAATAAAATATAAACTTCTTAACCATCCTTCACTAGTTTAAACCCCAGACTAATTTCACCTTACTTTCCTTCACCTATTCTATGTTTGGGAAAAAACTCGACTACTAGCTAGTTCTCTGTCTTGTCTTACTCTCTCCCATATCCATATATTCATACAAACTATTCTCTTAGGCCTTGGAATGCATTCCTTCCTCAGTGCTGCTTGTTGAAATGTAGCTCTTCCCTCTAAATGCAGTGCAGGTTCTACCTCTTTCAGGAAGTCTTTTCTGATCTCTCCAGTTCAAAATGAAATCTCTTTCACCACCTTTTCTAGCTCCTATTTATGTATTATATTTCCTCAGAATGTAAGGTGGGTGGGTGGGGGGCAGGAACTACCTCGCTTACTTGTTTTTGTATCTCTACTACTTAGCACAGTGCCGAATATGTAGTAAAAGCTTAATAAATCTTCCTTGCCTCCTCCCCTTCCTTCCTTCCTTCCTTCCTTCCTTCCTTCCTTCCTTCCTTCCTTCCTTCCTTTCTTCCTTCCTTCCTTCCTTCCTTCTTCTCTCCCTCCCTTCCTTCCTTCCTTCCTTCCTCCATCCCTTCCTCCCTTCATTCTTTCTTTTCTTCCTTCCTTTCTTCTTTCCTTCCTCCCTTCCTCCCTCTCTCCCTCTCTCCCTCTCTCTCTTCCATTTTCTTATAGCATTTTTTTGAGATCTCTCTCTTTTGCTCCATCATCTTTATCTGTGTATCTGTTATTTCCTTCACATTGGAATGTAAATTACTTGAATACTTGGTATACGCTCTGGCACATAGTAGTTGCTTAATAAATGTTTACTGACTATTGACTGAAGTGACCACACGGTCTCATTATTAATTATATGACATTACATTATAGTGCAAACAAGAAGAATTTACTTGATATAGCAAGCATTTCAATATAAAAAAATTTCTCCTTAGCCAGCTCTCCTGACCCCATGGCTCCAAGCAAATCAAATTGCCTCCAACCATTAGACTCTCCAAGGATGGAAGGTTGGTGAATCTAGCCCACCCAAGGCAAGGTCAGGGTAGGTAAGCTAGAAACATTAGAATAACAATAAAAAGTGTATTGTTTTGTTGTCTGGGTCACTGTCATTGTTTTCTTTTGGAGAAGTCAGGAGTTAATTCCTTCCCCTCATACCAAAGTGATATTGTCCTGGATAGGAGCTGGAAAGGTTAGTTGTCTAAGCAAGGCAATAGGACAAAATACATTTATCTGCTTTTCCAGGACAAAAACAAACAAACAAACAACAACTTCCCTTGATGTCAGCAACTGCAGTGAGGCAGCATCTTGATGTGACTATTATTTTCTTTCTGAATTCGCTGCTCTAGAACTTCATTGCCTTTTGACAGCAGCTCCCAGGTGGAACCTTCCTGGAATGTTGGAGTAAAGATCTCACAGCATTGCCAGTGTGTAACCACCTCTGGTATAGCTGAGGCTCAGAGAGAGTATCAATAATTATCATACCCTGTCAGGGTGAGATGCAGCCTAGGAATTCTCAAACCTGGTTCCCTTTGTCCGTTTCTCTCTCTCTTCTCCCTCTTTTAGAAAATCCCATAGTTTCCCCAATTGAGAAATGGTCAAAGGATATGAACAGGCAGTTTTTGGATGAAGTAGTTAAAGCTATCTATAGTCATATAAAAATGCTCTAAATCACTACTGATGAAAGAAATGCGAATTAAAACAGCCCTGAGATACCATCTCACACCTCTCAGATTGACTAATATGACAAAACAGGAAAATAATAAATGTTGGAGAAGATGTGGAAAATTTGGAACAGGAATGCATGGTTGGTGCAGCTGTGAACTGAGCCAACCGTTCTGGAGAAGTATTTGGAACTATGCCCAAAGGGTTATAAAATGGAGTATACCCTTTGACCCAGCAATACCACTTCTAGGTCTATATCCCAATGAGATAATTTAAAAATGAGAAAAGAAACCACATGTACAAAAATATTTCGAGTAGCTCTTTTTGTGGTGACCAAGAATTTGAAATTGAGGGCTCATCAATTGGGGAATGGCTGAACAAATTGTGGTATATGAATGTAAGGAAATACTGTTGTTCCATAGGAAATGATGAGCAGGCAGATTTCAGAAAAGACCTGGAAGGGCTTACATAAACTGATGCTAAGTGAAATGAGCAGAACCAGGAGAACATTGGACACAGCAACAGTCACATTGGGCAATGACCAACTTTGATAGACTTAGCTCTTCTCAGCAATGCAATGACCTAAGAAAATTCCAAAAGTCTCATGATAGAAAATATTATCCATGCCCAGAGAAAAAACTATGGAGTGTGAATGCAGATTGAGGCATACTATTTGCTCTCTCTTTTTTTTCTTTCTCATGGATTTTCCCTTTCCCCCTTTTGTTCTGATTCTTTTTACATAATATAACTAATACAGAAATATGTTTAATATAATTACACGTGTAAAGGCTGTATCAGATTGCATGCCATGAGGAAGGAAAGAAGGGGGAAATTTTAGAACTCAAAATCTTATAAAAGTGAATATTGAAAACTAAAAATTAAATAAATTAAAAAAAGAAAAGCCTACAGCCTCAGAATTCTATGTGCATATATATGTCACGAGTCAGAGGTCACATTGTAGTTGTATAATCAGTGGTTATCCTCCTCACAAATATTTGCTGACCTCAACGGCAATTTCTACTATTGCACATATCCTGATTTATTAGTTTTTGGATGAATCACATTGCACTCAATTAATTAGTTAATTAATCCAGGAGGCACTTTAAAAAATATCTTCCAAAATAACTATACATTCCTTGAAGCTGGTGTCTGTTGCCCTCATTATTTGCATATTCTAAATGAAACTTTGTTATTGAAATATGGATTATACAAGGACCTTGAAAGGGCAATTGGTTCACCAGCCTTCTTCTAGACTGGGACCTACCTAAAATAGCTGCCTGTCTTTTCCCTAAAATCTTTAGGGCAGGAGATTGCAGAATCTCCTTGGGTAAATAGTTTCCTCTAAATAGTTTCCTTGTTATCCAATAAGCGCTTTATGTGTTAGGGGGGGCTGAGTGGCAATGAAGATTGTGATGGTTTGGGCATTAAAGGTCCTGAGTTTAAATCTTGGTTCTGTTACTGATTATTTCTGTGAATTTGAGAAATTGAAATTGACCTCTTAGAACCTCAGTTTCCTCATTTATAAAATGACTAGTTTGGATTATAAAATTTCTAAGGTCCCTTCCATCTCAAAATCCTGAATCCTAATCTTACATAAAATAAAATTATGCCCATTTTTTCCTACTCTTGATTTAAAGCCTGACTTTTATGTGTCATTTGATTCATGTAGCATAGTTTTCATATTTTCATATTTGATATTTTCATATGTATGAAGGTGAAGAAGAACAGGGACCAATGTAATCTGCAGAGATTCCACAAATCTCTTTTAGACTTCAAGTTAGAAAGTTTTATTCATTTATCCTTCAGTGAAGATCGTGATAACCATTGAATTGCATAGAACTGTCCAAGAGTGGAATGGGCTGCCTTGGGAGAAAGTTGATTCCTTCTCATTAGAGCTCATCAAGCCAAGCTTGAATCACTGTTGTTTTTTTTTTTTTTTTTTTTTTTTACCACAGCTCCAAGGTGGAACCTTCCTGGGATGCTGAAGTAAAGATCTCACAGGATTACCAGTGTGTAACCACCTGTGGCATAGCAAAGATTCAGAGAGAGTATCCATAATTACTGTATCCTCTCAGAGTGAGATATAGCCCAGGAGTGCTCATTCCAGAGCAATCGTGGTTCCCTTTGCCCATCTCCCTCCCTTCTCCAACCTGTTGAGGATGTTGTGGAGAAGGGTTACATTTTCAGGGAGTGGATGGACAAGGTGACCTCTGTGATTCTTTGATTCTTGGAATTTCCACAGAGAGGAGTTGAGAGATTTTGAATGCATGACTACAATACTTGAACTGATGGATTCATCATTCCATTCTCAGATAACTCTAAGAAAACTCAATAATTATTATCACCTTCTCCAGAAGGTAAATGATAAAGCCGTTAAAAGGTATGGCAGAGAAGTCCAAGCTTGGTGACTAAAATGAGGTGGGGGCATTTTGAAGATTCCATTGCAAAAAAAGAGGGCAGGATTTAATTCATTCAGTTTAATTCAGAAGACAAATATGAGACAGCTGTTATGTCCAAGTCACAGTGCTGGGTTTTGGGGGAGTATTCACAATTGATTAAGATTGCTAGTTTTGCTCATGGTTAGGCTGAGCTAATATAATAAAAATGACAATTCTTCCTAAATTAATTTATTTATTCAGTGCCATACCAATAAAACTACCAAAAATTATTGTATAGAGCTAGAAAAAATAATAACATAATTCACCTGGAAGAACAAAAGGTCCATCAAAGGAATTAATGAAAAGAAGTTCAAGAGAAGGTGGCCTAGCTATGCCAGATCTTAAATTGTATTATAAAGCAACAATCACTGACACTACTTGGTACTGGCTAAGAAATAGAGTGGTGGATCAGTGAAATGGGTTAGGTACATAAGACACAGTAGTCAATCACTATAGTAATCTACCGTTTGATAAACACAAAAACTCCAGCTTCTGGGATAAGAACTCACTATTAGGCAAAAACTGCTGGGAAAACTGGAAAACAGTACGACAGAAACTAGGCATAGATGAACATATTACACCATACACCAAGATAAAGTAAAAATGGGTACATGGTTTAGACACAAAGGCTGATACTATAAGCAAACTAGGAGAGCAAGGAATTGTTTACCTGTCAGATCTATAGAGAAGGGGAGAATTTATGAACAAAAAAGAGATAGAAAATATTGTCAAATGCAAAGTGGATAGTTTTGATTACATTCAGTTGAAAAGTTTTTGCACAAATAAAGCCAATGCAACCAAGATTAGAAGAGAAGCGGAAAGCTGGGAAACAATTTTTATACCAGTATCTCTGATAAAGGCTTCATCTCTAAAATATATAGAGAACTGAGTCAGATTTATAAGAATACAAATCATTCCCCAATGGATAAATGGTCAAAGGATATGAACAGGCAGATTTCAGATGAAGAAATTAAGGCTATCTATAGTTACATGAAAAATACTCTAAATCACTATTGATTAGAGAAATGCAAATCAAAATAACAGGTACCACCTCACACCTATCAGTTTGGCTAACATGAGAAAAAGGGAAAATGATAAATGTTGGAGAAGATGTGGGAAAATTGGAACAGTGATGTATTGTTGGTGGAATTGTGAACTGATCCAATCATTCTGGGGAATAATTTGGAATTATGCCCAAATGGTTATAAAACTGTGTAGACTCTTGGATCCAGCAATACCACTTTTCAGTCTGTATCTCAAAGAAATCTTAAAAAATGGAAAAGGACCCACATGTACAAAAAAATATAGCAGCTTTTTTCTTGTGGTGGCCAAGAATTGGACATTGAGGGCTCATCAATTGGGGAATGGCTGGACAAGTTGTGGTATATGAATGTAATGGAATACTATTGTTCTATAAGAAATGATGAGCAGACTGATTTCAGAAAAATCTGGAAAGACTTACATGAACTGATGTTTAGTAAAGTGAGCAGAACCAGGAGAACATTGTACACAGCAACAGCCACATTGTACGATAATCAACTTTGATAGACCTCAATCTTCTCAGCAATGCAAGGATCTGAGATAACTTGAAAAGACTCATGAGGGAAAATGCTATCTACATCCAGAGAAAGAGCTATTGAGTCTGAATGCAAATTGAAGCATACTATTTGCTCTCTCCTTTTTTTTGTTTCTCCTTTTTTGTGTGGTTTCTCCCATTGGTTCTAATTCTTCTTCACAACACCACTAATGTGAATATATGTTTAACATGAATGTATATGTAGAGCCTATATCAGATTTCATGCCATATTGGAGAGAGTGGAAGGGAGAGAGGTAGAGAAAATTTGGAACTCAAAATCTTATGGAAGTGAATGTTGAAAACTAAAAGTACATTATTTTTTTAAAAATTGATTTGTTTATTTACTTTTAGTTTACCAGATTCAGTTCCACAATCCCTTGAGTTTCAAATTTTCACTTTTCCCTTCCCCCATTCCCCATGGCGGCTTGCAATCAAGTACAGGATCTGCAAATACTTTCACATTGGATATTAGTCTGGTTGTATAGAAGGGTCGTAACTGATGGAATCAACAATGGGAAAGAGGAAACAAACCAAACATGGAAAAGAAGGAGAGTGTGTCGTTTGCTTTAGTCTCCATTTAAACTCTGTTCTTTCTGGATCTTTCTCTGAATGTAGACATCTCCTTCCATCCTGAGACTTTTAGAGTTGTCTTATAACCTTGCGTTGCTGAGAATCATCCAGTTTATCAAAGTTGGTTGTCCCACATACGTTGTTTCTGTCATTGTGTACAAATTTCTCCTGGTTCTACTCTTCTCACTTAGCATCAGTTCATATAAGCCTCTCCAGGTAAATATGAAGTCCATCTGCTCCTCATTTCTTATAGCACAATAGTATTCCTTTACATTCATACAACCACAACTTGTTTAGCCATTCCCAAATTGATGGGCATACTCTTTATTTCCAGTTTTTGCCACCACAAAGAGAGCTGAAACAAATGTTTTCATACATATGGGTCTTCCTCCCACTTCTATGATCTCTTTGGGATACAACCCTAGAAGTGGTATTACTGGGTCTTAGGGTAATTATTTATAGCCCTTCTGGCATAATTCCAGATTGCTCTCCAGAATGGTTGAATCAGTTCACAACTCTACCAACAATGCATTAGTGTTCCAATTTTTCCACATACTCTCCAGCATTTGTCATTTTCTGGTTTTGTCATCTTAGCCAATCTGACTGGTGAGATGTGGTACCTCAAAGTTGTTTTGATTTGCATTTCTCGAATCAATAGTGATTTAGAGCATTTTTTCATATGTTTATAGATATCTTTAATTTCTACCTCTGAAAATTGCCTGTTCATATCTTTTGACCATTTATCAACTGGGGAATGACTTGTATTCTTATAGATTTGACTCAGTTCCCTGCATATTTTAGAAATGAGGCCTTTATCAGAGATGCTTGTTGTAAAAATTCTTTCCCAATTTTCCACTTCCCTCTTTCTCTTGGTTATATTGGCTTTGTTTGTACAGAAACTTTTTAATTTAATATAATCAAGATTATCCAAACTACTTGGCACTGGATGAGGAATAGAGTAGTCGATCAATGGGATAGATTGGGTACAAAAGACTCAGTAGTCAATGATCATAGTAATATACTGTTTGATAAACCCAAAGACCTCAGTTTTTGGAATAAGAACTCACTATTTAACAAAAACTGCTGGGAAAACTGGAATATAGTATGGCAGAAACTGGGCATAGACCATCATCTAACGCTGTACACTAAAATCAAGTCTAAATAGGTACATGATCTAGGTATAAAGGCTGATACTGTAAGTAATCTTGGGAAGCAAGGAATAGTTTAGCTGTCAGATTTATGGAGTAGGGAAGACTTTATGACCAAAAGAAGAGTTAGAGAGCATTATAAAATGCAAAATGGATAATCTTGATAACATTAATTATTTTTTAAAAAGATTGCTAGTTTAAACTCAGAGTAGAGATAGTTTGTGAATAAGTTTTATAAAAGAAGCTTGCTATTTTCCAAAAAAAAAAAAAAAAGGGAAAAAGATGCTATATTCAGTTCAATCAATTCAATTCAGTAGGCATATAGTAGGCAATTACTATTTTGGAGATAGGATGAGGGATGAAGTTAGGGACTAGACCCATGATTTCATAGGAATATAGAACTGCTGGGAGAGGAAACTCATTCTACCAATGCAGGCCACCACCTTCTTTATGATTTATTATCTTAGTTGCCTAGAGTACTGAGATGTTAAATGACTTTCCAAGGTCACATAGCCAGTTTCTATCAGAAGAAAGACTTGGACACAGGTCTTTCTAATTTCAGGGAATGTTCCCTATTTGCTATGCCATGGTACCTCTTTATAGGAATCTTAAATGCTTCAACAGTTTAATAGATCTGTGATTTCATCAAAGCACTTACTCTCTCCAATGGTGTAGATTTTAAGTCATCCATGCCTCCTGTAATATTCTCATCAATAGACCCTGATAAATCCACCCCAGGGGATCCACTCAATGTACTGTTAGAAGAATATGCATATCGATGAGATAACAAATCCGTGAGATGAAGGTCCTACATCACCAATCACCTATTGGCTTTTAAAACTGGATGTACTAATAGGTATTTCAAATCCAACAGGTCAGGAACAGAACTCATCATTCCCACCCCCCTAAACTTCATTTCTTTTGAAGGCATGATCATCCTTCCATTCTCCCAGGTTTGTAACCCTGACTTTATCCTCAACTCCTCACTTTGCCTCACCCTTGAAATCAGATCAGTTGTGAAATATTGCCATTTCTACCTCTATAACGCCTCTTGTATCTTACCTCTTTCTTCTACTTACAAAGCTACCACATTACTATAGACCCTCATCACCATTCACCTAAATTATTGTGATAGTCCTCCATCTTAAGTTTCTCTCTATTCCAATACATTCTATACACTGCTGCCACCTCCCATTCAATAAACTCCAATGACTCCAATATTATCTGATTGATAAACTACAAATTCCTCTATTGACATTTTAATGCTCTTCATAACCTTGCTCCACCCTATCTTTCCTCTTGATTGTATATTACTTCCGCTCCAATGTTCTGTAACCAAACTGGTCCTCTTTTGGTTGCTCTTCTGTCTGAAATGCACTCCATCCTCTCCTCTATCTTGCAGAGTCCTTCTCTTCATTCAAGGCACAGCTCAAACATGATCTTCCATGGGAAACTTTTTCCTTCCCCTCAACTGCTAATACTCTCCCTCCTCTTTGTATTTATTCTCTTTATATTAATTCTGTATATTCTTACATATGTACTGATTCTTCCCTTTTCTCCCATTATAACATAGGTTCTGAGAGAGCAGGGACTATTTCATTCTTTGCATTTGTAGTCCCAGTACCTAGTACAGTGCTCGGCACACAGTATTTTCTTGACCAGTATTTGTTGATTGAGTGATTGATTGATGAGAGAGAGCAAAGGAGGTGGAAAAGGAACAATCAAACAAGGAGGATGAGAACCAGGAGAGAACAGTTCCATAAAAGCTAAATGAGGAGGGCTATCCAGGTGGAGGGCTGGGTCAATAGTGTCAAAAGCTGCAGAAAGGTTGAGCAGGATGAGGGTTGAGAAAAAGCCATTCAGTTTAGCAATTAAGAGATTATTGGTAACTTTGGAGAGAGCAGTTTCAGTCAAGTGGCAGGGTCAGAAGCCAGATTACAAAAGGTTAGAGAGATGGCAAAAGATTCAAAATTTGCCTAATAGAAATGATGACTCATTAATATCAAAATATTACCAATGAAACTCATGCAAATTCTATGAAAGGAAGAATATTGAATTTATCCAAATTTCTGCCTTTTCTAGGTTTAAATTTCTAAGCAAAGGGCTAATGAATATAAATGTCAACACAATATCGCCTAAATACTTTAGTATTTTAATAATGGAGAAATACATAAAACTGAAAATAAACAACAATAGGCCATTCATTTATTATTCAACAACCATCTATTAAGTTCTTTCTGTGCGCAAAGCACAGTCCTGGAGGAGACACAAACATCAAAAACATGTACTTTACTTACTCCTCATAGAGTCTATAGTCTAGTTGTGGGGATATAACACACAGGCAAACACAAAACAACACATGATCAACATTTGATACCAACATAGTAGCAATAAAGCAGAAGAGAAAATAGTGAGGCCATAAGATGGTTAATGAATTATTCTTCAAGGTATGAAAAATGAATAGTCAAGGGATGGGATCAGTGTCAACAGCTGCAGAGAGGTCAAGCATGATGAAGACTGAGAAAAAATCCATCTAGTTTAGCAATTAAGAGTTTACTGGTAACTTTAGGGAGAGGTAGTATTTGAGCAGGGTCCTTAAGGATAGTTAGGGTTTTAAGAGCTTGGAATAGGCAAGGTGTTCCAAGCAAAGGGAATGACATGAACAAAGACACACTAGTGGGAATGTTCAGGATATGCACAAAGGACAGCTAGTAATCCAGTCTAGCTAAGGAATAGGACACATAGAGGGAAGGGGTATGAGATAAAACTGGAAAGGGAGTGAGGCATTACACTAAAGTAATTCAGGAACTTGGAGATTTTTGTTGGTGGTGTTGTTTTTAATTGGAAATAGGGAACCATCATTTTGAGGAAATGAGAGACATGATAAGAGAATGTTCACCTTCTCCTGCCTCAGCCTTAGCTTCAGCTGGTAGCAGCTCAGGGCCATGTATGTCTCTGGGCTAGCTAAGATACTTCTTTGGAATTTAGAGATAATTAGGGAGTGTTTGGGATACCTTGTCATCTGAATGAGTGGAGGCTACTTCAACTGTCAGGGTGCAGTTTGTAGTCATTGTTTCAGAACCTGGAATTAGTCACAGGGATTCAAAAGTGGAGAGGTGGGTTCTTCTACTTGAAGAAGCCTTTGTAAAGTTAGTAGTTAGCAGTAGTTGTCAAGTGGGATAGTCCCTGTGAGAAGTAGTTCCTTGTCTGGCCCTGTATTTTTATAACTATGACACAGGGAAAGAAGTGTCTACTTCTACACATGAGGAGTCTAGATACCTTCTCTGGTGTCAGAAATTGTTTGCAACAACAGAGAAAGATCTGCTCTAGCAGGCTGTCTACCTGGAGACCATCCTCCTTATAAGAGTTTTCAGGCTTTCATTGCATTATAAAAGTTTGATGTATTGCTTCCTTATAGCAAAGAGAAAAAATGAATTCCAATCTAATCTGCAAGTAGCCTAGAATAAAGAGAGAGAGCTGGCTTCTGGGTTGGAAAGAACTGGGTTCAAGTTAAGCTTTCCACTCTGGCTGTGTAACCCAGCAGCAAGTCACTTAAACTTTCAGTACCCCAGAAAATTCTCTAAAATTCCTATAGCAGTTGGTGAAAATTCATTCATTGAAAACTCACAGCAGTCATGATATTATAGATCTGGTCTCTCCTATGCCCCCAATCCATTCAACATGACCACACAGGTCTATAGTGTAATTCTCTGTAAACAGGTAAGAAGTTATCATTAAATGTTTGGCCTATCTCAGACATTTAGGATCATTTGGTACCACCGTCCTACATTTCATATGTGGAAATTGAGGCTGAGAGAAGCTACTCATTCAGTATTGAACAGATGGCATTGTTGGGACTTAAACAGGAATATTCTGATTCCAAAGTCCAATATTCTTTCATGATGCTGTACTTCCTCTAAGTATCAAATGCAGCAGTATCTTAGTGTATGCATACAAAACTCATTTAATACATTCAAATTAAATTTTATATAGTGGATCTTGCAGGAGTGGTGGCATAAAAGATATCATCAAATAAAAATATAACTGAAAAAAACAATAGTCTAGTTACGTGATAAAAGGGAGGTACAACCAAAGATAGGTCATGTGCTCCCCCAGCATCTTTATGACATCAAGAGACCAAGAAGAAGGCCCCCATCATGCTGAATGGACCCCAACTGGCAAACTTATGGGAAGAGATGTCCAGAATGGGCAGGCATGGATGGGTTGTGATTCCATTTAGTTGAGGGGAACCCTCCTATTTATGGGATTATTTTTTGATCTTGTCCCCCACATTCATTCATATTTTATTTTTTTCTGACTAAAATCCAAATGTGACATTGGAAGTCTTGTGCTTCTGCCATTTGGGATTTATTCACAACTAGAAATAAGCACTGGCAACAGTATAGTACCACTTTTGTAGTTTTGAAACAGCTGGAGCAATTTCTTAAAAAAGTAATTTTTTTCAGCTTTAGGCTAATATGAGGCATTGAAAATTTTAGTGCTAAAATAGATGGTTGATTGGGAAGTGAAAGAAGAAAAGAATTCTAGGTGAAGAGTTTTGAGAACATCCAAGGGTGGGAAACCTGAGACCTTGAGGCCCCTCTCGGGCCTTCAGTGTGGCCCTTTGACTGAATCCAAACTTCACAGAACAAAGCCCGTCAGTGAAGGATTCGTTCTGTAAAACTTGGACTCCGTGGAAAGGCCACACTGGAGGACTTAGAAGGCCATGTATGGCCTCGAGGCCACAGGTTCCCCACCCCTGAATAAGCTATTGCCTATGTCAGTGGGTTGAAGCTTCTCTTTCTCCCACCGTTTGGCTAGCTCATTTTAGCAATCTCCCTTACCATATACATGGCATAGGCCTGTGGCAATAAGGTGGTGGCTTTCCTTTCTGTCTCTGCCATAGAACCTTGCTTAGCTGTAACGCTTCACACAGCTAGAATGGAAAACTGTGTGGGGATGGTTTCCATGAACAAATGAGCTAGACTAATTGGCTGACCCCAAACCTTCTTGTTTCCTGCCTTGGCTCCTTCTTCTGCTGGGGATGACTTCAGCAAAACTTTAGCCCTCAAACCATCAATCTAAAGCTGATGTTAATGTATTATTTCATACCTCCAATCCCACTGCCCAGCCAGATTGTAGTGGGAGGGCAATGCATGCCTTTCCATTTGAGGCTTTCAAAGGATGAAGTAAAATGGGATTTGGGTATCTGTGGGAATATTTGTCTACATGGTTACTCTGGAAGTGGTGACTAACACCACGAATGTTTTAGGCATATTTCAAATAAATGGCACATCCTTTGAAACCAATGTATTTCCCCAGAAGGCTGTAACTGTGGTCTCACACAATTTCCCATATATTTGAGAGGGCATTAGGGGCAGAGGAAGAAGAATGGGGTATCAGAGACATGAATGAAAAATTGAGATATGAATATATCCATGAAAAATATAAGCTCGCTGACCCATAGATAGAGAGTAGATTCAGAGCTAACATTGAAACAATAATTTTTTTGGATGTGGTCAATACAAAACTTTTTTTTCCTTGACTGTGCATGTTTAAAATATCTTATTTTTCTTGCTTTTTTCAAGTTAATGGTGACTTTAAGGAGGAAACACATAGGGAGCTACATGGTTTTCCCCACATGACCCGAGAAGGAAGTTGATAGCTGTCCTTTGCTGTCCTTTGTCTTGTTCTGAGTACAGGCGGAAGAATCCAGGAAAGATCAGCAGTCTAGGATCCTCATAACATTTCTTCAGAAGTCTATGGCAGATATAGACATCTGTTTGTACTTGACTATAGAGGAGAGGTCCTGAGAGTGAATTTTCCTATTCTTGAGAGTTACCTCCTGAGTAATTCTAAATCCAAGTTCCCTTCCAAATCTACAGTCTAAGGATCCTGAGATGGAAAGTTTGGACAACAATATCCTACAGCAGGAAGTACATGATAATTGTAATCTTTATATTGTTTAATATTATAGTTTTAATGATAGGACGTCAATGCGAAGTCATTTAGGCTAAGTGGGACTAATATCCATAAAGCATGTAGGCAAAGATAGACAGCGTTATACTTTTTTTATTGTTCTGACTTATGTTAACCCTGTTTTAAATAGTTAATGCTTTACAAGTTCTGATTGGATAAAAATTCTAATTGACTTCTGTGATCTCTGAGTCATTCCCCTCTTTTTTTTTTTAATTTTAGTTCCTATTTTATTTTTTGCCAATTAAATGCAAAAACAATTTTAACATTTTGTTTATCAAATTTTGAGTATAAATTCTCTCCTTCCCCTCCCCCTTGTCAAGAAGGTGACACAGGCTGTACATGTGTATTCATGCTAAACACATTTCCTCTTACTGCCATAGAAAGTCATTCCAAATTCTCTGCTATTTTCTAGTCTCAATAAAGAAATTCTCCCTACCTGAGCCTCACTTAAACCTTGTATTAATTGATAAGTGATTTCAAGAACTTCTCCACCACATCTGGATCTGATAAGGAATGCCCTCCCACCTGACCCTGGGTACCTAGTCCGTTTTTAGGGTAGTTTCACTTTTCATTGAGCCCCAACTTCGAACATGTTTTCTCTTTGATATGCCTCTCTCCCCCTCCCACTGGATGAATTTCTTGCATCTGTGGGGATGAATCTCTGTCTGTTGACATGATTTATTTTTTGATTGCCTGCTGTACCTTACTATAATAAATCTCTTGTTTATACCAGCTTCCTGAGTACCAATATTCTGTACATTCCCAAACCAAAATTTTTGCTTTAATCAAATCTATGAGGCCAAATAAAGGATGGTGGTTCTTAGCCTGGGGTCCACAGACTTGTGCTTTTAAAATTTTTGATAACTATTTCAATATAGTTAGTTTCCTTTGTAATCCTGTGTTTTATTTTATACATTCAAAAACATTATTCTGAGAAGGAGTTTATAGGTTTCACTGGACTGCTAAAATGGTGCAGTGGATGGAGTGCTAGGCCTGGAGTCAGGAAGACCTGAATTCAAATCCAGTCTCAGATACTTACTAGCTGTGTGATCTTGGGCAAGTTGCTTAACCCTGTTTGCCTCAGTTTCCTCATCTGTAACATGAGCTGGAAAAGGAAATGGCAAGCTACTCCAGTATCTCTGCAAAGAAAACCTCAAATTGGGTCACGAAGAGTTGGACACGACTGAAATGACTGAACAACAATGCAAAAAAGGTTAAAACCCTAGAATTCTAGGTCCTTTTATTCTAAAACATGCAAACTCTACCAGGAAATTTCTTTAACAGCTTATTTTTTTGTTAAAGGAAGATAATATTCAAATACATCTGAAAGTCTGAAGGAATGTGTGTGTTTTTTTGTGCATGAGAGACATCTGGACCTTACCACATCTTTCATTATTGTCATGAGTTGCTCAGACAATGTAAGTCCAATGCAAAGGGGATTGCTTGTTCAATGCTTTCCTCCTTTTGAGTTTACCTGGGGAGGCAAAGTACTAAAGGGTTAGCTGAGTGCTTGATGTGTTTCTATAGTTAGTGCTTGGTGCCTGTGTGTCCTTTGTGTCCTGTGATTTTGCTGTGAAGTGAAATAAAAGCAATCCTATTCCTGACACCCATTTAGCTCTTTAGATGTCTTAGAAGAATTAGTGACTGTTACCCAAATTTGGAGAAACCTACATGTGAGCCATGTCATGAGTATATTTAGAGATTTTCCTGGAGTACTTCAAGTAGGGTCAAAAAGTCCAAGAGAGAGAATGACCTTTTTAAGAATCAGGCCCTCAAGACTAAAGCTGGTCTGATATATTCTTTTTGCTGATGCCATTGGTATTAGCAAATCCTTTCAAACCGACAGACATATTAAAATATTTTCCATGTCATGGATATAAGAACAATAGAAAATATCTACTTGAAATCTCAAGCTTAAAGTAGTAAGAGCATAAGGATCATTAGGTAGATCTGCAGGCAAGAGACAATCTATTTTAAAAATTCTCTGCAAAGGCACAATAAGACCACTTGTGATAGATTCACATTCTTCCTCAATACATAAAAAGAATTCAGTTTAATGGCAGCCTCTCACTAGACTTGATTTGTAATAAATATAATGCAACTCTAGTTGCTGAAAGCTACTGGTTCCTAAGGACACAAGCAGCATTATCCTCAAACTCAACATTAAAAAAATGTTAAAAATTGTTTTTACATGTAATTGGGGAAAAAATGAAATACTATTTTTGGAAAGAAATCTTAGCATTCTAAGGGAAGGAGGATGAGAAACTCCAGAAGTTTTTGGAGATAATGATCTACGAGAAGAAAAGTCTATAAGATAAAGATAATTGTAATGTGTCTAGGAATATCAGAAAAATATATTAAAAATATATCATTATTTTTTTATTATTTTTCAACTGTTTAGCACTATTATTGTCCTAAAGCTGGAAGGAGCCTTAGGAGGTACCTGCTCCATCTCCTTATTTTATAGGTGTGGAAAAATGAGACCTAAAGAGACTCAGTGACTTATCCAAGGCATCACACTTAAGACAGTGAGTAGAGAACTGAGATTCATACTTAGGTCCTTCTGTTCTAAAACAGGCACACTCTAACAGTTGTTCTCACATTGTGGTCTGTGGATCTCAAAGAGTCCCTGAGATCCTTTCAGGAGATCCACAAGGTCAAAACTATTTTCATCTTATAATACTAATAAAATATGTCTTCCTTTTCTAACTATGTTATCTGTGGGAGGTTGGATTTTCTTTATAGACTTCAACCAAAATAATGTTATCACAACAGATTCAAAGCAGAAACAAGTATGAGAATTCAACTATCTTCTATTAAGAGATACACAAAAATATGTAAAACAATGCCACTCTTTCTGATTTTTTAAAGTTTTGGAAAATAGAGTTATTTTAAATTAAAACATGCTATTTATGCTAATATGCAATGGATTTGTTGGATTTATTATTTTAACAAATTGATAAATATTTTAGGATGATCAGTTAAAATTTTGAATGCAGTAAATATTGATAAAAGTAACCCATATTAACAAAAACTCTTTGGAATCCTAAATGATTTTTAAACAAATAAAGGAGTCCTGAGACCAAAAAGTTTGAGTCTGATTGCACTATGTGAAGAATCAGTCATAGTTATTTTAGGTCTACTGCCTGATTTCTTATAGAACTCCCCTGGTGTCTTCATTTGACTGGAGAGCGATGACTGGTTTTTGCCTTTCTGTGTATCCCCAGCACTTAGCATAGTGCCTGAGCCACTGTAGGAAGTTAAAAATGCCAGCTGACTGACTGCTTGCCTGATCAGTTTCTTCTGGTCAGCAAGCTATCACATGCATGACTGTTTCATAGATGGAATATAGAATAGGACTTTGGGATATTGTGGAGGCCCACTTTTAATCTCAGTTTGGATTTAGATTTTTTTTTTTTTGCTTTAGTGGCCCACATGTGTGATGACTGGCAAATCGAGAGGATTAGCTAAAAAGCAGAATTAGGCTACATAGGATCAATCTGTTTGGGACCAATCCTTGATGACAGACTCATTTTCCAACTTTTTTAAAGAAAAATGAAGAGAGATTTCAGAATTTCCCTAGAAAAAAGAAACCAAGGAGAATGAAAGTTGAATTACAAGGTCACTTCCTAAACTTTCCCTTTGTTACAGAACTTGGGTCCACTCTAGGCAAACATCCATAATATGCATTAAGTGGAAAGGAAAACTGTGGGAAGGAACAGACAATCTCCCTGGTGGAATACTTAGTAAAGAAATGGCATTTCATGACTTTTAAGAATGGCACATGAATAAGTATTCAACAAAATGTCACCAAAAAGAGTTTTTAGTGGAGTGATCTTAAAAGGATAAGTAAGATTCGTTTGTCATTAAATGAATTGAATTATCTGCAAAGGGAAGGTGATAAAGAACTGGAAGATAGTTTGTTATCTTGACTGGTCAAATGTTTTCCCTAACCTAGCTTCCTTTATGAATTTGCTTAGAGGACCTCTCTTTTAGATTTGGAGACAGAGAATCTGGGTTCAAATTCTGATTCTGTAATTGCTGAATACTTTTTTCCTACTTTTCTCCTTCAGTTTCTCCATGAATAAAAGGAAGGAATTGGATTAGATGATCTCCAAGGTCCCTTCTGGCTTTAAATATAACATTCTGTAGTACAACAGTAGTAAATACAACAATTTATTTGCCATATTGAAGGTTACCAAGGTTGAAATACTTATCTGTTAAAGCATCACTCTCCTTGGGCAGCATCCCATTGTTTTTGTTAGCACCTAGTGTTTTATTCATTTTAGTCTAGATTGGGATTGATCAGTATAAAGAATTTCCATTATATAAACTCTATTCTCTGCTGTAGTTTCAGCTCAATCACTTATAACAATAACAAAGAGCTGAGTAGGTCACTGAAAGTTTAAATGATTTGCACATGGTCAGACAACCAGCATGTGTTGAGGGAAGGCTTGAGACCAGGTCTTCCTGTTCTAGAGCTGGCTCTTTATCCAACATGGGCTGCCTATAAAAGATGGAAGTTGAGGATTGTTTTGTCACAATGACATTTCTGGTATGCATTTATTATTTTACTTTTCCCAGATCTAAATAACTACTTGCCCAGTTGTGGAATTCTAGCAGACAAATTATTAGATGTGCTCAGAGAATATTTAATGAAGTGGGAATTCCTTAAGAAATAGAGGAGTCTACTTATTGTACAGAGAGTCTAAGCTCCTGGGTTAAGCAATTCAATTCCATAAGCATCTATTAAGAGTTCTATTATGTGTCAGGCACTGTCCTAGGTTCTAGGGACAAACCACAAACATGTAAATAGTGCTTACCTTTCCCCATAGAGCTTATAATTTACTGGAGAAGGTTGATAATATTTATTTACAAGTAAATATTTACAAAATAAATGCAATTTTTTTCTTACTAGAATAGTGAGAAATATATATATATAACTCTGTGTTTTAACATAACCCATTTTGTTTTCAATCTTTGTGCTCTGAGCCATAGATTTAGCTGACTCAAGCTAGTGGATGCCAAAGAAGAATAAGGGACAATTGAGGTCACACAAGTGAAAGACCACAAATTTGCTTGACATCGCTTTAGAAATACAAGATATTGATCCAACAGGAAATCCATAATGTTTCCTGTTTAAACATATGAAATACTATAGACGTCTGTCCGGTTGACTTCTTTAATGCTATTTAGTGATAAGCACTCCCTAAGGTATAAAGATTTTTAGCTTTCCCAGACTGTAATAGAGAAAATTCAATCAATTTACTCATAGACATATCTTTTCTTATGGGAAAATAATAATAAATGGACAGGGCTATTTAGAACTAATCTAAGCAATTGGGGTTTAGTACTATGGGGGAAAGTTGCTAGAAAGAATCAGATCATGACAAAAGACTCAATGAGATTTTGATTCTCTGTGTGTGATTTGTATAAGTAATTTGTATAAACAGTTTTAATGATGAGCACCTATGGGAGTCATGTGTCCTTCTCATGAGTCCCCTCCATTGGTATATAGACCTACACCATTGACCTACACCATTCAAACTTGTGTGGATATATAAATGACTATACCAGTCTGAAACTCAGCTCTCCACTGAAGCTGTTCGAGGAATTGCCACAGAGTCAGAACCTCTGTTGGAAGGCACTTCAGAGGCATTCTAGTCCAACCCACACCTGACCAAGATTCTCTTTGACGACATTCCCAATAGTGGGTGTTCAGTCTTTCATTAAAAACATCAAGTGAAGAGGAAGTTACTTGTTCCCTAGGCAACCCATTGCACTTTTGGATAACTAATTTTTAGGAAGTTTTCCTGGACATGGAGCCTATATTTATTTCTCTGAAACTGCCACCCCTTCCTCCTAGTTCTGCTTTCTGGGGTGAAGTCTAATCCTTCTTTTGTGCCTTTCAAATGCCTGAAGATAGTTAGAATGTTCTCTTAAGTTTTTCCTTCTCCTGGCTAAGCAACTCTCATTCTTTCAACAACTTCTCTAATGCAAATGTTTCCTGCTCCCTTACTGGTCATTCCACCTTGGCCACACCAGATAATGTCAATGTACTCACTAAAATGTGGCATACAGAAATGAATACAGTACTTCCTTTTTTTTTCTCTTAGCCTTTAATTTCCTTTCCTGTTTCCCATAACTGCTCTGTCAGCAAAAGAAAATCTTTCCTATGAGAATTCCCTCCTTCCCTTTTTCCTCCGCTTTTTTTTTTCTGCCCTAACCATTCAAAATGTCATCTCTGCCAGTACCCTGTCACTTGCTGAGGTCTTGTTCAATTCTCTCCCTTCACTTTTCCTGCTTCTTTCCCTTCTCTTCAACTGTTGCTATAGGGAACCCAGGTTCTCTGTAGGATTCTGTTTCTTGTGTTGGCTCTCACTTGGCTCCTCAGCTGGATGGCAGTTTAGCTAGCTGCCTGATGGACAGTATAGGCGAGGGCTTCTTAAATTTTTTTCACTGGCAACCCCTTTTCATGTTTCAGCCACATTAGTTGCTGTTGTGTGTCCTGGGGGCATGTGCAGTGCAAAGTGCACATGCTTTGTGTTCAGAACCTGGGTTGCAGTGAAGTTGTTCAATGCTATATGGGAGAATGCTGCTGCCAGAAACACCTTGGATTCATTATGTGTTTGATTTTGAATTAATTTTTGGTAGTTGTGCATTCAGAAATCTTTTATTGTTGCCAAATATTTTGCAAGTCCATTAAGAAGGTTGAACTTATCTCCCCACCTGGATGAAATCAACTCCACCCTTCCTCACTCCATTCTCTTCAGGGGGAGGAGCAGAAAGTTGGCTCTTTCCTGAGCCGGAGCGGTTGATACTAGAGCCCCTTGCCTAAAGGACCCATCCTCTTTCTTGGCCCCTCCTCACAAATTGTGATGTTTAGTGGAGTTAGGCAGTGAAGGAGAACCAGTAAGCATTATTCACAGTTCTATACATAAGGCATGATTTGGGGCTAGGCTGTGAAGCCAAAAGTATTGTGGGTTATACATCTGTTTTAAAGTATTGTGCTATATTTGAACGTAATGGTTGGCACACTGACTAGAGCCAGGAAAGCCTGAGTTTAAATTTAGCCCTACATGCTTCCTAGTTGTGTGACCTTGGGCAAGTCAAACTTGTCTGCCTCAGTTTCTGCCTCATCTGAAAATGTAAATGATAATAACTAACACCTGCCTCCTAGGGTTGTTGTGAGGATGAAAAAAAGATATTTGTGAAGGGCATTGCAAGTCTTAAAGTGCTATATAAATGCAAAGTGTGATTATGACATTATTTTCTATTAGTCCAAAGAAAAATGATTCCACGATATTTTATAGCAATTCACAATTATATACTGCTTTATGAAGTACTACTCTAATAATAATACTGTAAGTTGGATGACGCAAATATTGCTGTTTCCATTTTGCTTATGAGGAAAATGAGTTATGGAAAGTTTTAAGTAACTCATCTAGCATCACAAAGGACCAAGTTAGAGCTGGATTCAAATCCTGACCTCCTCAGTTCAGTTCTTACATTGCTGTGCTATATTATTTTTATAATTTTATTTTCAAATGCATAGAATATTAATAAATTATATTATGGATACAATAGGGTTTTTTTAGCTAGCAGGTTCTAAGGGATATATATGTATATATATACATATAGGTATATATATCTTTAAGATTTGCAAAGTGTTTTACATATGCTATTATTATCCCTCCTTTACAAATGAAGAAATCAAGACATAGACTTGTTGAAGGCCACCAAGCTGGCTAGTTTTTTTTTTGTGATTCAAAGTCCTATACTTTCATTGATTACCCTAGCTACCCAACTACTTTGATGGGAAATTGTGTTTTAAATTTCAAACACCTAGCTTACAAATGCTTTTCGTAATTCCAGCCCATCCATGAATTAGAGATTGCTTTTATCAGAAAAGTATTTCATATATTTTTTCTTAAAGAAAAAGGAAATTTGATTTAAAATGGGAAGAAGGACATTAATTAGAGAAGTAGAACAATGTTATAAAAAAACTGCAATCACTGAAAAGCTGAAGTCAAGGGTCAACCAGAAGGCAATGGATAGGTTTGTGGTGGGTACGTGAAAGCTGCAGTTCTCTTTGAATGAAGAATTGGGTATGAGCAGACATGTAATGGATGCCATCTGGGAGATGTTGGCCAGGAAACATCTGGGATAGTTGTGAAGCAACAGTGAGGGATGGACAACTGGTGGGCTCTGATCTATTTGGAATGTCAAGAGTTCTAGGGGAAGGTCCCCAACATATTGGATAGACCCTCTGTGAAGGATTTCTGGGAGACAACTCAAAAGAGTCAAAAGCTGGGCAGGCAGAGTCATTTTGTAATTTGAATTATTCAAGAAATGCCCTTGTCAGTGACATCATGGATTCCTGAAGAAAGCCATCAATTCATACCCAGACATAATCTGACTTTTAAGACAATTATGTTCCACAATATAGGTAGCATGTATTTCTTTCATTTTCTTTTGTTCTCATTTCTTTGGGAAGTTTTCGAACAGAAATGACCGTTACACCTAAATTTGTGAATGTACTGTGAAAAAAGGATCTATTTTTTCTTTAACATCTTCATACCATAACTTATTTAGTTTCTAGATTAGTGATTACTTTGTTGGTTACAACACTTCAGGAGAGTAGAACAGCAACCTTCTGCTAATTTTGCAGATGTAAAGGATAGGTCCTGGATTTGTGATTTTCTTAGGAGAAGGAACTCCCAGATGAGGAAACTTCTACCAATGCACCTGGTCCATAGCTCATCGTCTTTGAAGAGCTGGCTAGAGAAGTGGTGTCAAACTTAAATAGAAACAGACCTTTGAGGCTGAATATTGATCTAGAAAATCATCAAATAATGTTATCTATGTTGTATTATAATTTCTTTTATTGTGTTAAACACTTCCTAATTACATTTTAATCTGGTTCTCCCCGGCTTCCTTTAAGTCCCAACTAAAATCCCATTTTCTATAGGAAGTTTTTCCCAACCCCTCTTAATTCTAGTGCCTTCCTTCTCTTATCATTCCCTGTTTCTCCTGTAAATAACTTTGATAAGTATTTTTTAGCTTATTGTCTCCCCCATTAGATTGTGAGCTCCTTGAGGACAGGGACTGTCCTTAAGGGACCTTTTCTTTTTCTATACAATGCTTAGCACAATGCTTGGCACATAATAAATGCTATATATTAGTTGTTGTTGTAGTTGTTCTCTTCCTTCTCATCTTCTTCTTCCTCCTCCTCCTCCTCCCTTCTTCTCTGCCTCCCTCCTCCTTCTTTTAATAAATGTTGATTGATGATTCTGGCTTCACTGAGGAGTTGCGCTGGATGCTTGCAGCAGTGAGTTTGATACCTCCAGCCTTGAGCACTGAGAAGTGTGATGATTTGTCCCAGGACAGATGCTTCAATCTGTACTCAGAGTCCATCGGTTGTCTCTCTGGAGGTGGACAGCATTTTTCATCATAGGTCCCTTGGAATTGTCTTGGATTGTTGTCTTGATCACAGTAGCCAAGTCTTTCATGGTTGATCATCGTTACAATGTTGCAGTTACTGTGTACAGTGTTCTCCTGGTTGTGCTCACTTCACTTTGCATTAGTTCATATAAAAGGATTTTGTATTCATGCCGGTTGAGTTACATTCCAATTTATAAGGATGGAGTACCACAAGGCAGAACATAGCACCAGAGGGGAGAAAGTCAAGAGAAAAATCGAGCAAGTAAGCTTATTGAAAGGATATACAAAAAGAAACAGACAGTCATGATGGATGGAATCAGGGTTCGCATTGGGAGGCCAGTGGAGGAACCCCCAAGCCAAAGTTCAGTGGATTTTATAAGGTTCTTACTGGATCAAGCAGGGGCCCTAAAACTTTGGGCAAGTATTAATTCTTCCTAGGAATTGAATGGTCTAGGGAAGTGGGAACAAGTTGATATTTAAACTCTAGAGGGAAAAGAGGTGGGCTGCTATAAGAGGCAGGTTTTAGTTTGACAGTCGCTTAGAGGATCTGAGCCTCTCCTCAGCCCCTTTGACCTCTTTTTACTGGAGTTGGGAGGAAATTGAAGGCCTCATCAACTTTAACTCAAGTCTTCCTGGTTGTGAGTCCAGCTCCTATTAAGTACACCTTGTTGCCTACTGGTGAAGTTAGAGTTCCCACATAAGCCTACCAATGTCACTGTTAGCGACCAATATTGAGCTCAGGCTTGTTGATTCTTGGCCCATTTAACTGCAGCTGCTTTTCACAGAGCAGAAACCAATTGAATTCAACTGCTTGGTGGAGAAGAACCTGGTGAGGGAAAATTCAGATTGGGCAAGCTTCATCTACCCTAAGGAAGCAACTTTGAGCAACCAGGCAACCAAGTCATCCTGGGCTTATTGATTGAGGCTCTGAGACAAAACTGACAGCCTTTAGGTCAAGTGGCAGCATTCCAACAATGATAAGAACTAATATTTGTACAGGCTTCCAAACGTGGTAGAATGCCTTCCATACTTTATTGGGTTGGAGTCTCCCACCACCCCAAGAGAGAGGTGCTGCTGGCATCATTATCAACACTTTGTAGATAAGGAAGCTGAGATTCAAAGAATGGAAATGATTTTCTTGTTGTCATTGTCCCCTCTGTGGGCCGCCCACCCCTCCCCACAGTTAGGTTAGGAAATCTTTTGAATTCTCCTTCTATCCCTGGAAGCCAACCAGAATCTGGAAGATGACCTTGAAGCTGCAACAAGACTGAAGATGGTACAGTATTTAATAACCCTGGAGAAGGTAGGGCAGAACTGGGGACCTTTGCCTTGATTTTTTGCAATGATAAAAAAAGTCTCTGTTCCCTTTATAAATGTATAAGCACATTCTACCTACTCTTCTGCCTCAGTACCTTTAGTCAACATAGTTCCACCTGCTTAGAACCCTTCTTCCCTTGCTTCTTAATGATCTGAATGCAACCTTCACATTTGAACTGCACTTGAAAGTATGCATAGGAATTCAATCTGGGGATGGGGAGAGAAAAAAATCACCTCTGCTTTTTCCTTCCTTTGACTTTCTCCAAAATTGTGCTTGCCATCCTTTCCCCTCTGGTTTCTGGGTTTCCTGAGTGAATCTTATTAATAAACAAGACTACCCCCAATCCTTTTTAAAAAAAATTTTCCTCTTTCTTTTGAATAAAGTATATCTATCCAGCAGAGGTGATTTTTTTTCATTATAGTATACTATATCCACCTGGACAGAGGGAGGAACTAGATGAGGAATTTGGGAAATAGATTACAAGCCTGTCATAGAGGCTCAGGACTATAGTGATAGGGAACTTCAGTTATCCAGTTATCTGCAGAAGCTCTTTCTCTGTCAAAAGCTGAGCATCTAAGAACCTTTTACTTCACCATAGTGATCCTTTTATCTTTCAAGAGCTGGAGGAAACAACAAGGGGAATATCTATGCTAGATGTGATTCTCATGAACAAGAAAGAACTGTTTGCTTGGTATAGTGGTATACTGATAACAACCAAGGGGGGTGGGAATGATTACTCTATCTTACAGCTTGTGATAGTGTTATGGGAATCTAAAGATCTTCCCTGCCCCTAGGCCCTTTGCTAATGTGGCTACGTGACTCTGAGGACCCTTGGATATTTGAAAGTATACTCTGTTCCTTAATAGGCTGAATGTGGTCACATGGAGCTTGTGGCGCCAGG
>CM053592.1:77236162-77272363 GCA_028646515.1 Pseudochirops corinnae
ATATATGATATATATTTATATAACATATGTAAATATATAATTTATATAATATTTATATATTATAATTATATATTACATATTTATATATAATATATATAATATATTTATTATATTTTACTCCAAGATTGTGGTAACTACTTTTATAGTTAGTAATATGAGTAGTATTAGCACTATTCTGCCAATATAAAAAAAACGACTGAGTATAATGAGTGGACAGAAAAAAGTTGGATTAGGAAGCAGAAGATCTGGGTTCAATGTGTGTGTGTATAAGTTTATTATATACACACATCTATCTACATACACATACACACATATACATACACACATATATTTGACATGATGGTAGACAAGAACTCCTCTTAGTTTCTCTAATTCAATTTAATTCAATTAAATTCCATCTAGTTCAAGTCTATTCCACTCAAGTGACTAAAGAATTTCTTAAATGCTTCTTATATGTCAGGCACAGTTCTAGGTGCTTGGGACATACAACCGAAAAGAAAAACAGACCTGCCATCAACAAGCTTATGTGTGGGTGCATGTGCATGTGTACACGCACACGTGTGTGTTCATGTGTCTGTGCTGGAATCACAACCTGTGTACAAATGAACAAATATAATGTATAGGCAAAACAAGGTAACATTGAAACGAACAACAGGGTGGACAGAGCATTCCTGGGGTTAGAGAGGCAGTTAGGTGATGGTGGCCAGAGCATAGGACTTGGAGGCAGGGAGATCTAAACTGAAATCCCATCTCTGTTAACTAGCTGTAAGACCCTGGGCAAGTCAGATTCTGAAAGGCCTTAAATGCCAAACTTCATACTTGTCCTGGAGGCAACAAGGAGTCCCTGAAGCTCCTGGAGCACGAGAATGGCTGATCAGATTTAAGCTTTAGGAATATCAATTTGACTGTTGTGTGGAGGAGAAATGGTTGAGGGTAGAGACTGGAAGCAGCATGATCAGGGAGAAGTCCAGGGAGAAATAAAATGGCTTAGTGGGTACTCCCTACCTCATAGTTTGTTGTGATGCAAGCTCTTTGTAAACCTTAAAGTAGTTTGGAAATGTGAGCATTTAGCATTATTAATAAATCTAGACGAGATAGAATAGAGAGGAATAAAAGACCAAGTGGATCAATCTTCAAATGTTGGCCATTTGACCAACGCATATACACAGAGAGTAACCATTCTGCCCGGCTTCTAAGGGCTGAGGGTGCTCCACTGACCCCTGGTGATTTATGGTTAGCATCCTCTTTCACAAGCTCCCTTTTAAGACTGAGTTCCTATGAGCAGGCAGGCACTAGGACCTGAGAAAGCAGGGATTGCAGGATTTAGGAGGTGGGGTCCTCTTAGCAGCTGTCTTGCTACCCTTACTTGCTCCATCCCAGGCACCTGCTGTCATGCAGACCCAAAGCTCTGCTGGCTACTGGCCAGGGAAGCCAGGCATGCAGGCAGCTGTTAGAGAAATCTGGCTTTCGTGCCCATTTCTACCTTGGGATCAACTCTGCAATGCCAGGTAGAAATTAGCAAGTTGGGGGGAACATGTTCCCCGCTTTGCTTGCCAATCTCCTGAGGTCCTTTTCTGTCATCTTTTACAAAATTAGTTTTGAAAGTTTTTTTTACTGATGCCTTTTGTTTTATATAACTTCATTTCTGTATTTATGCCCAATCCTCACAGTGGCCCTCCTTTGTAACAAAGAAAAACTATTAAGTAAACCCAACGCACCTTGGGTGAGTGAGGTCGTGGTGGATAGAGTACTGGGCCTACATTCAGGAAAACTCAACTTCCGGTGTTCAAATGTGGCCTCAGGTACTAACTGTGTAACTTTGGGCAAGTCACTGTTTGCCTCAGTTTCCTCATCTGTAAAATGAGCTGGAGAAAGAAATGGCAAACTACTCCAATATATCTGCCAAAAATCCCCAAATGGGGTCATGAAGAGCTGGACACAACTGTAAGACGACTGACTAAATCCAGCCAAAGCAGAAATCTGATTACTTAGGTAACATGCTAAACCCATACCTTGTAGCTTTTCAGTAAAAAGTTTCTAGTGTCGCCACAAAAACTCTTAGGATTCTCACGCCAGCACCTCCTCCCACTGATGAGTTGGGTCCCCAGAGCTTGGGTTCATCTCACCCTCAGGAGGAGTCAGGGATGGTTTTCTAATGCAGTGGTTCTCAACCTTCCTAATGCCACGACCCTTTAATACTCGTATGTGGGTGTGTCTGCGTGTAGCAGGATCATCGTGGAGACAGATAGAGGAGTGCGGTGTCTCACCATCAGAAATATGTGTTTTCCGATGGTCTTAGATGACCCCTGTGACTCCTGTGAAAGGGTTGTTCCACACTCAATGGGGTTGCGACCCACAGGTTGAGAACCACTGCTCTAATGCCACGAATTCAAGGTCTCACCACTATGCTTCCCTGACTCTATCAGTTGAGACTCATTTAGTTGCCTTTTTAAGGCCAAGTAGCCTTTTTAAAAGGGAGTATTGACTAAGGTGGCACAATAAATGCAAATGATAAAAAACTTGTCCCCATCAAAAGTATATGTAAGGTCCAGGGGAAAGTGGGCTCACGTTAGAGGCTGCATGTTGGGAAAGATGTGACTCACAATTCTTGGTTACCGAAAGTCTTTGTCTCACATTTGGGCAGAACTTGAGAAGTGGCTTTTAAGTCTGACATCACCCCTCTGCTGAGCAACTTGTGTCTGTCATTGGCTTGATGGTGCAGACATTGCCGCCCACTGATCTGGGCACCCTGCTGAGGATACCAGTGAAAAGAAGTGAAGCTCAGTGTCCTCAGACTCTTTGAAGAACTTGGGAAGATTTTTTTTTGGAGGATTTTGGGCAGAGGCCCGTCAAAGAAAGAAGTGGCAGGAGGCTTGGCTGAGGCTGAAGCCACCCCTCAGGCAGCTCTTCCTCCTGGATGTGCTACAAAAGCTGCACTTGCTCCAATTTTGGGAGAAATTTCTCATTTCTGCTGACTTGATGCATTTATACAGGACTGTAGTTCATTGGAACAGATTTCTTATTGAGTGTCTTTTCACTTCAAAGGACTTTCAAAGGCTTTTGAAAGGTACTTAGTCTAAGGTTTCTGATTGATTGAGACTTATTTTCACTAAGTTAAGCTATCAGACTCCAGTGGAGTGGGGGTGGTTTTGACCCCCACCTTTATGACAGGGTCTTAGATCAAGAGCTGGAAGGGACCTCAAGACCTTTTAGCCCTACTCCAGTGTTTTATAGATGAGGAAACTGAGGTCAAGTGCCTAAAAACAGTCACACAGGTGTTGAGGCAGGACTAGACCCCAGTTTCTCAGATTCTAGAACTAAGGAGGTACATTTTTTTATTTCTTTTCCTAAGATTTCTCATTCTAATCGCACAGTCTTCGTAGAATCCTTAGTTTCCTTCAGGCTCAACTCAGGTACAACGCCTCTGGGTACCTTCTTAGCCCTTTAAGCAGCTAGTGCCTCTCCCTGGAAATTACTTCATATTTGCTTTAAAGACTTGAGTTCAAATCTGGCATCAGATACTTAGTAGTTGTATATCTCTGGGCAAGTCACGTAACTTCTTTTTGCCTCAGTTTCCTCATCTGTAAAATGGGGATAATAATAGCACCTACTTCCAGGATTATTATGAAGATCAAGTGAGACAATATTTGTAAACTGCTTAGCATAGTATCTGATGGTCCAGAGTAAGTGCTGTATAAATTTTATTGTTGTTGTTGTTATTATTATTATTATTATTATTCCCCTTATCAACTAGGGCTTCTTTAAATTTTATTGTTGTTGTTGTTGTTATTATTATTATTATTATTCCCCTTATCAACTAGGGCTTCTTTCTGAAAATTATTTCACATTTACTTTGTATATATCTTATATTTACTTGTATGTATCTACATTTCCCTTAATATAATGTAAGGTTTTCAAGTACAGAAACTGTTCCTTTATTCCCCCTCTACATTCCCTAAAGCGTAACACATAGTAGACACTGAGAAATGCTTGTTGATTGATTATATTGAATGATTATAATAATGATGAGGTGGGGCTTTAATGATCTGGAATCTTCTGGAACTCTCTTTGGAGAAGTCCTTGATTCACTGTAGGTGTCATTTAATTTTTCAAAAAGTAGAGAATAATCACAGTATAAGAATGTCACGGAATACTATTGTTGTTGTTTATCCTTCATTCTCAAAGAGGACCATGACATCAGGAAAGTGATGCCATGAGTTGGAAGTGAATTGGATTTAAATGAAGCAGGGCAGTGAAAGGTCACCAGCCTCACTTTCTTCTCCAGAGCCATCTGGGTCCAATGGCAAGATATAGATCAGAATGACTAGAGATGGCCCTGGATGCAGTGGAAGACCTGGGGCTTTTTAAGCTAAGGTCTTTCAGAGTTCTCACTTTGATTGAGACAATGACCATTCAGTGACGAAGGTTAGGTAAGAAATGAGGTAAGGAATGGCTCTTTTTACCTAATCAAAAAAAAAAAAAAGTCAGTCTGAGAGGGGAAGACTCTCAGGGTTTCTGGCCAAAACAGAAACAATTATTCTTTATGTTTGATCTGAGCCATCAGGTTCCAAACAATAACCACTAAGTTGATCTTGGGTTGGGACTTACTGTTGGCCAATCACTGAGAGCCAGAGTGAACTGGGTTTAAGGCAAGATTTTAAGAAAGAAATCTAGCCCTTAAACCCCAAGATATCTTTCAAGGTCCCAGTGATCTCATCTGAGTCTCACAACAGTTCTAAGGAGGTATGTATGATACATACTATTCTAACAACATAAAAACCAAAACAATTTTATTGAGGAGAAAAATAGGGAGCTCTTTAGAGAGGGAATTTATCAACTTGGATTTTAAAAAAGATACAGATAGATATGCATATATTATCTATCTATCTATCTATTTATCTATCTATGGCAATCAACAAAGGATGAACACAGAAGTATCATTTGGATCCATAATACTCTTGAATACTAATGCTCAGAATGAACTGAAGGTGGTTATAGTAGTAGTAGTGGTGGTAGTAGATAAGGCATTAAATACTTAGAAAGACTAAATAACTTTGCTCAACTAAATGGTCAATCATGATTTCAGAGCTTTGGTAAACAAGAAGGCTGCTCACTCCATAGATGATGGCCTAATATGAAGAATAAGAAATGGATTTTGAGATATCACCAATGACCAAAAAATGTTATTGGCTTAACTATGTTTCTGTCATACTTACATACATATATTTTTCCTTCCTTCCTTCCTTACCTAGGACTGACTGGACTGGACTCTGTCCATGGTCATTGGCTGAACATTGATCTGTAACTTGAATTTTTACCAAGTTTTATAGTTAGTTCTATTATAACTCTCACAGACCTCAGCATTTATATGGTGCTGCTGAAGTAGTCTTTCTGCCAATAGGGAAACTGATAAAGATTCTGTTTGATTGATACATAGGTGATTGAAGTCTGGTATTGCTAAATTTTCACCAGGATTAAATTAGATAAGATCTAAAATCCCTCAAGTAGAATGTTCTTGGCTGGTATGATAAAAGAATCATGATTTTTTTTTTTCTTTTTTGAGAGAATTAATGATCTAACACATGAAGACCCAAGTAGGAATTAGTTCATCATAGTGTGGCAATAAGGAAAATTGGCTTAGGAGTCAGGTGAAGTGAGTTAGAATTCTGCCTCTTTTGTTTACTATGTGACTTTTGGTAAGTTACTCAAGTTCTTTGGGCCTTAGTGTCTTCATCTGTAAAATAAAGGAGTTAGATTACTTTGTCTCTGAGGTTTCTTTCTGCTGGAGGGAAGTCTTCATATGCTTGGGATCCCCATTGACGGGTTTGAGATCTTTTGCTTACCCTCAACTGATGTCATTGGTCATCTTCAAGAAGGAAGAATGAACAACAACCACCTTGGGTTACTTTCAGTCTTAAATTCTAAATAAAATAATTTTAAAGATTTGGGAGACTCTAGAGATCACCTAGTATGATCTAAAGAGAAACTGAGACACAGAAAATTTAAGGGATGTTCTAAAGGTCATGCTGTCATCTAGGTCTCTTGGCACCCAGACCAGTGTTTTTTTCTTCTTTTTTCCTACTCCATTTTGATTCCAATAAGGTTCTGTATATTTATAGTAGTTATAATGCAAATTATGAAATTTCTGAGTGTTGAAGTCTAAATGAAACATTGATTTAATGTTTGTCCAGATTTGGATCAAATCTTGAAATTCTCTATAAAACTTCTGAAATATGTCGAATTTTGTCTTGAACATATTTTCTTATAGGGAAAGGTATATATGGTATAATGGGTAGAATGCTGCTCAGTGATACCATTATGAGGTCCATGACCCAAAGAGATTAAAGAAAAAGAAAAAAAGACTTATATGTACTCAAATAGTTATAGAAATTCCTGTAATTGGGCCAAATAGTTTGGGGTACAAAAGAACTGAAGAGGAGACCATCAATTGGAGAATGGCTGAACATGTTATGATATGTGAATGTTATGGAATATTATATAAGAAATGATGAAACGGATGGTTTTCAGAGAAACCTGGGAAGACATATGAACTGATACAAAGAAAAGTAAGAAGTACTGAGAGAACAAGTTGTACAATGTTAATAATATTGTAAAGACAATTAACTTTGAAAGTCTTGGTAACATTGAACAATACAGTGATCAACCACAATTCCAGAGGACTCATGATAAAATTGGTTACCACTTCCCATAGAGAGCTGATTGACTTAGAGTACAGAATGGCACATATATACACATATATATTCATATACCTCTTCACATATGTTTTCATATTTATTTACCTGTACATATACATGAGAGGCATAGACATCCATAGACATATATATGTGTGTGCATGTATGTCTGTGTGTTTATATGTTTCCATCTATCTATCTATCTATCTATCTATCTATCTATCTATCTATCTATCTATCTCTATTTGGATATGACCAATGTGGGAATTTGTTTTCCTTTACTATACATGTTTATAGTGGGGTTTTTATTTTAGCTTTCTCAATGAGAGGTGGGAAGAAGAGAAGGCAGATCTTCCTTTGAATAAAAATTAGTTAAAAAAAAAATTGAAATCCTACCTTCAGAGGCAGCTAGGTGGTGCAGTAAATAGAGCACTGGTCTTGAAGTCAGGAGGACCTGAGTTCAAATTTGACCTCAGACACTTGACACTTAACTAGCTATGTGACCTTGGGCAAGTCACTTAACCCCAACTGCCTCGCCTTCCCCCCTCCAAAAAAATAAAATAAAATAAAATAAAGAAATCCTATCTTTTGCAGGAACCCTTTCCTGGTCCCTCCTAATTACAAGTACTTTCTCCTCCAAGATTATCATCCATCTTCTCTGTACTTAGTTATTTACATGTTATTCCTCTTCTTGAGGACAAAGATTGTTTTTGCCTTTCTTTGTATTTGAAATGCTTAGCACAGTGCCTTGCACATAGTAAGCGCCTAATAAATGCTTGTTTACTGACAAAAAAAGTGTATTTGGAATCCAGTGGTCTGGATTCTGATCCTGACTGCTATCCAGTGACCTTGGTCAAGTCACTTGCTTTTTTTGAGCCTCTTCTTAAGTCCTCATCTTAAAATGAGGATATGAATATGTACTTAACTCATGCACAATGCTTTGCGCATAGTGGGTGCTAAATTAATGTCTGCTGAATTGAATCGATTGATTTCTGGTAGGATGGTTTCATTCTCTGACAGAGTCCAAGACTGTTAGCTCAACCTCTTGATATGGGAATCTAGAAGCAATGCATTAAAAAGGAGTTCTGGGGAAATAAAAACATCCAAATCCTCCGCAGATGTACTTCTACATCAAGTGAGTCTAAAAAGAATGCCTGCTTTGTCTGGGAATTCTGTACTGCTAGGAGGAGAGAGTTGCTCAATGCATCATCTTGCTGAGAGAACAATATTCTTTTAACGGCTGTATTAATTTCCGAAGTGCCCCTTGAGGAATTTTTCATTGTTTTATGTACAGTAGGAGGGTGAACAACTGAATTTCTGTAACAAACACGTGTTAATCCATCACACAACAGATCCTGGGCTTGACAGGTGGAGAGTCTATTGCAATTTTTCCATTCAATAAACGGAAAGTTCATTCTTTCCGTTGAAAGGTTCTGACACATAGACATTTGAAAGGGCGCAATTCCTGTGTCTGTGCAGTTTGATGCTCCAAACAGGAGTTCACAAGAGCAGCCCATGCTATGAAGGGCAGCATTTTGGATTACGTCTAGAGGCTGCTCTACAGGGAATCAATTACGTGAAAACATCCGTGCAGCCAGGAAAAGGGTGAGGCTATTGTTTGACTTGCAATTATGTTAAACTTTATTTTTTAGCAGCTGTTATGCTCGCTGGGATGGGCAAAGATAGCCATTGTTTGGGAAGAATTGCGGTGAGGGAGAGCTTTGTGTTATCGTTCTCTAAGGAGATTCTTGACCTAGTTCCAGTGAGTCCCTGTATACCTTTGGCTGCAGTGACCCCTTCTTACCAAATTCCAATCCTGCCTCTGCTGCTTGCTACCTGTGTGACCTTGGGCACCCTTATTTCCTCATCTGTGAAAGGAGGGGGCTGGATTAGGTCGGGTCTTTCAACTCATTGATGATCCCATGATCTCTAGGGAGTCAGGGAAGGTTTCTCAGTCACATGGGCTATCATCCTCTTTTCGGGCATAGTAGGCTGGGGGAAGAGCTTTTTAGACTATTTGGATCCCCTCCACTCTGTCCCTTCTCTTTTGGAAGCTGCTGGAGTTTGATGTATAGAGGTAGGTTATGTTGCTTCTTGGAATGGCTTGGATGTGTCCTTTACTATACTGAGAGGTTCTGTTCCCCACAGTGGTTCTAGGTTGTGGTGGGGGAAGGGAGGAAGGCGATATTTCAGGGTTTCTCTTCATCATCATCCCCATAAACCCTCTCTCCCAGTAGAGTTTTTCCCCTTTTTTTCCTCAATAAAAATACTTTTAAAAATCATACATACCCACTAAATGTACAATACACTTTTAAATATATACCATACTTTTTTTTAGTATATTCATATATATGTATATGTGTATGTGTATACATATGTATGAGCATGTGTGTATGTGTGCATGCTTTCGCACACATAACTCTGCTTCTGTTGAAACCTAGGGAAGTTTTGCTGAGGGACAGCCTTGAGCTTCTTGCTGTTTACCCAGAGGGAGACATGACTTCTCTTTGGCTCTAAGACTATTGAATTCGATGCTGTGCTTATTTTATGTAAGAGACTTACTTCAACATGTTGCAGACACTTGGGAGAAAGTCCTCAGAGACATTTACAGAGAGAGTAACATCAGCAGAACCATATACTCACAGCTCCATGTTGGCCTGGGTGGGAAGACAGATCACTAGTGCTGGGTTTCTCTCTCTACCTAGAGGCTTACAGTTGTACTTCTCTCAACGCTCCACCTCTCTTTTCTATCTGGTTGCTTTTTGAGTAAGGAGGAAAGAACTACATTGATAGGGAGGAGGCACAGTGGATCGATCACTGGGCCTGAAGTCAGGAAGACTTGAGCTCAAAACCAGACATTTCTTAGCTGTAGGATCTCAAGCTTACCTATAAAAACAAGCACAAGCAATTTCCTCTTGTAATTGTGATGATCAGATGAGATAATATTAGTAAAGTGCTTAGCATGGAGCCTGATGCATATAGGATTAATTCAGCACTTGGTATTATGGTTCTCTAAGGAGATTCTTGATTTAGTTCCAGTGAGTCCCATTAAATCTCTGGTTGCTGTGACTCCTTCTTACCAAATTCTAATCCTGCCTCTGATGCAAGCATCTACCTGTGTGATCTTGGGCAACCTCATTTCCTCATCTGTGAAAGGCGGGGGCTGGGTGAGGTCATGCCTTCCAACTGATCTATGAGCCTATGATCTCTAGTCTAGGGAGTCAATGGGTTTCTCCAGTTACAGAAGCTCCATTTACCATAGCAACCATCTCATTTTTATATTTGCATATTATTTATTAATTTATATATTGCTTGGCATGTAAGCACTTCATAATAAATATATATTCCCTTCTCTTTTCTTCTTTCTCTTTCCTCTCTGGGTGAGGGGAGAAACCTAGCAAATGGTCCTGTTATTACTCCTCTCTTCAAAGGTGAGAAATCTTTCTTCCAAGTCTTTGCAACAAGCTGGAGTCCCTTCTGCAGATACTCAGTCTCATATTCAACATTTTCTCAACCATTAAGAGTCATGTTTCCCTCTAGGTAAGCAGCAGCAGTAAGAAGGCCAGGGCTGTCCCCCTTCCAAGTTCCGCAGGCTTGAGCTGAAGCAGGATTACATATAACTTAGAAAAAAATGTATAGTATATTTAAAAGAGAAATATGGAATTTCAGAGTTGAAGATGACTTCAGAGGTCTAGTCCAATTCACACTTTAACAAGAATCCTCACTACAACAGATCACCCTAGAATTGGTTATCCAGTTTCTGTTTGAAGAATTCCAAGATTTCAAATCCTACCATATACGAACTAAGGTCTTCCTGACTCCAGGCCCAGTGATCTACCCAGTGAGCTACCTAGCTGCCTCTTACATAAATCATGCTATTATGGTATTATGATAGGTAAGGTCAGGTGGCTTGTCCTTTTCCCTTGTGCTGCCCCAATTCTTTTTTGTGTTTTAATCCTAAATTAACACTGAATTCACTTAAATTCATTTGAATTCTGTCCCTGCGTTGAGCTGTATTGGTGAATAAAGGAAACCCAAATAGCCCTCTATGTCTTATCAGGACCCAGACTTCCTGACCGCATCATACTTCATATTCCATCTTGACATCCTCCCTGATGTTCAAGGCATCCTTCTTGCTCCTGGCATGTATGCTAACCCCCTCCCCACTCCCATCTTTTGTTTTGGGCTCAGTAATCAAATCAATACTACCATATTATCATTGTTTCTAGAAAAGGTGTGTCAAATGATTGCCCCTGTGACTTTTTAGGCATATCTTTCTATGACCACCAACTCTCTCTCTCTGTCTCTCTCTCTTTCTCTCTCTTTGTCTCTCTCTCTTTCTCTCTCTGTCTCTGTCTCTTTTTCTGTCTGTCTGTCTTTTTCTGTGTCAATCTCTCTCTGTGTTTCCCTCTTTGTGTCTGTCTCTCTGTTTTTCCTCTTCTCTTTCCCCCTCTCTCACTATCTTAGATTCACTTACTAAAATATGTAAAGCCTTGAAGGTAATGACTTTCTCATTTTTTATTTGTATCTACATTGCTTGGCACTTGTTAAATGCTTAATAAATCTTGTATCAATTCATTCACCCATTCAAGTCAACAAGCACATTTTTAAACACCTACTGTGTGCCAGACACCTTGCTAGGCTTTGTAGATGTGAAGACTAAAATGACAACAGTAAGAGGCTTCCATTCTATGGGGGAACCTGGGATTAGTTCATCCTCCTGTCCTGGCTGTCCCATTCTCATAGCCACCTTAGAAGACTGAGTGGTCTTTGTGTTTGGTGAAAAGCCATTCAAACCACTATGGAGGTAGTAGAGGGATCATTTCCCTTTAAATGGAGTCAGAAGGCCCCTTAAGGTGACACATTACTATCCAGATGATTTCACTGTAAAACTGTCAAGTTGCAGATGGCAGACTTTGTTTCTGCTGTGATTTCACTATAGAACTCCTTGGTTGGACTCATCACCATGTCATATTTATGGTTATTAAGAGACTAAGAGAATGAAGTTATCCAGAGGCAGTTTGGCAAAGTGGAAAGAGTTCTGAGTTTGAGTCAGAAGATGTAGATTCAAGTTTCTATTCTTTCACTTACAACCTGTGTGACCTTGGGTGAGTCATGACTCCTTCGGTGGTTAGCTTTTTTTATCTGTAAAACAAAGGGATTAGACTAGAAGACCTCTTGAGCTTTAAATATCTGTTCAGTGATTTTTCAGTCTGTCTGACTCTTTTGACCCTATTTGGGGTTTCTTGGCAAAGATATTGCCGTGGTTTGCCATTTTCTTCTCCAGCTCATTTTACAGATAAGGAAACTGAGGCGAACAGGGTTAAATGACTTGCCCAGGGTCACACAGCTAGTAATTGTCTGGGGCCAAATTTGAACTCAGGTCTTCCTGACTCCAGGCCCAGTGATCTACCCAATGAGCCACCTAGCTGCCCCTTAAGTATATCATGCTATAAACTCTATAAATTAGGGTTATAATAATTTGACTATTGCAGGAAAGGGATGATTGTGCAGGGCTTCTTACTATCCTATCTGATTCTGTTTTCCACTTTGGCCTTTCCTTCTCCTTGCTCCTGCCAGGGAATCTATACCATGGGGTCCCTTGACTCCATCCTAAGGGGATGTCTTCAGCAAGCTGTCTTATTTCACTCTCCCCACACAATGGAACCCGTTAGTTCACAGACCATCAGGACTCCAAGCATGGAGTTTTCCTCGTTGTCCCTTCCCTATTCGTGCTTGGTTCATCCACTGACACTTTACCAACAAGGAGAGCTCAAGAAAACAATGTGCTTAGGCCTGCTTATCTATTAATACAGATCTTCAGGATTATAATCCTACTCTACTGTCAACACACTTTAGAGTGATCTCATAAAATAAAAAACAAAAACACGAAGTCAAAGCTGTCTTTCCTGACTTTAACCAAGTGGAATAAACCTTGAGAATAAAGTAAAACCTTTTCACAGAGGTTCCTACACGGAAAAGAGAGCTTCAAGAGTCCACAAGAAGGTACAGGCCTTTTAAGAAATGCAGTTTAATTAGAATTATAAGAATCTAGACGTTGTTCTGGAGGGAAAACAACAACAATGAGGCTAATGGAAAGTACTCATTAAAATAATCAGAAAGGTAGCAATAGAAATGCCAGTTGGTCAATAAGCATTAATTAGGTGCCAATCATATGTCAGTCACTGTGCTAAGTGCTGGGGATACAAAGGAAGGCAAAAGTCCTCATTCCTGCTTTAATAGCTCATATTCCAGTGGGGGAGATAATACATGTAAATAGCCATGTGAGTTCCATATTTATACATGCATCAGTATAAATGACATACATACATGTGCATGTGTGTATATACATGTGCATGTGTGTATATATGCACTCAGGTACAGGTATATATATTACCTATGCATAATATATATGATAAAACAGACCTACGCAGACATGTGCCAATATACACATGCAGATACACAGGTGTAGCTAGACAGATGTGCACATGCTCACATATGTTTGCACAATATGTTTACATGTATCTGCATATAAATGTGTACCTTGTGTATAGGGCACTATGTTTATGCATATTCATGGGTATGTGTGCATTTATATATACAGTAGAATTTTTTTTATATTTACGTGTATTTATATATACAGTAGAACCTTGGTTTATGAGTAACCTGGTTTATGTATGCTTCTCTGGACAAGGAAAAATTTTTCACAAAATTGTCTTGCAGGAGGAACAAAAATTCTCAGTATGAACATCATGTTTGCTTCACCATTAGTTTAGAGGTGCTAGCCAGAAGCTGCTGCTCTTCCAGGGGAGACGTCACCATGGGAAGAAGGCAGAGTGGGGAAAGGCTCTCACTCTTGCTGTGGAGCCAACTAGCAATCCTCAGCTAACCCTTGCCCCAACTGGTATCATGCCTCACCCAACAACTCACTCAGCTACCAAGGGTCCTCTGGAAGAGGCACTGACCCGTCCTGAAGATAGTTCAGGACTGTCCCAAAATGATGACCACTCCTGTCAATCAGCACCCAGTCTTTGGATTCTGTGAGCACCTCCATGTGGCCACTGAACATAACTTTGAGTATGGGTTCCTGTTTGGTCAGGGTCTGCAGTGGGGTGTAGTGTAGTGACCCCACTTTCAGCTTCACATACTTGATACTTGGACTCAGGCCTACAGCCTCGAGGGTGGGAGGTGTGGATGGCAGTAACTGACCTGGGGGCTTAGGACCCCAGGAGAGGACATGGTGGGGTGTCCCAGGCCCCCGGCCTTGGAAGTTGACATTTTGGCCACTCCCACGGGAGGTGGCAGTGAGTGGCAGCAGCAGAAGCAAAATCCCTTCCCCCCTACCCAGGCCACCCCCTCTTCCCCAGTCCTAGCCACAACCTCTGACCCTAGTCCTCAGGCCAGCTCTTCAATTTCCTACCCTACCTGCCCCTACCCCTACTCCCTCCTTCCACTAGTCTGGCTCACACCAGCCATGACTCTTCTCAAAGGTAAAGTGCAGGTTATATTTTCAGTTTATATTATATACTAATCATTGCTATTGTATTTCAGGTGCATTAGGGACAAAAAATTTACTTAGAATTATAAATAATTATTTTTATATGAATATTCTTGGGGATGTGGTGCTGATCATCCTACTCTACATTATTTCCTATGGGAAAATTTGCTTTGCAATACGAACAAATTGCATGACAAACAGAATGTCCGAAAGAATTAAATTCCTAAAACAAGGTTCTACTGTATATGTATAGATGTGGTCAGCTAAGTCACAATGCAGAAAGTACTGAATCTGGAGAGAGGAGGATCCAAGTTCAAATCCGGTCTCAGACACTTACTAGCTGTGTGACCCCGGACAAATCACTTAACCCTGCTTGCCTCAGTTTCCTAATCCTTAAAATGAGCTAGAGAAGGAAATGGCAAAGCACTGTAGTATCTTTACCAAGAAAACCTCAAATACGATCATGAAGAGTTGGACACCACTGAATGACTCAACAACAACAAAAATGATGGTTTTTGTCGGGTATGACATTCTGTTTTTTAGGTTGGACTTTGAGCTTTCTGTATATTTATTGTACATGCCCATGGTCAAAATCAGGAGTTACTGTCAGTATGGCTTGGATGCTGTCTTGGTTCTAGCTGCTTCCCTCTGGATGCTTGGTAAGTGGCCCCTGATTTCTGGTTATCGTAGTCATAAGGGACTCTTCCTTCCCCTCATTTTACAAACTAGAAGACTGAGGCCTAGAGAAAACAAGTCACTTCTTTTGAGATCTCACAGGTGGGATAGTAGAGCTGAGATGCTAATGCATCTCTTCTGAATCCAAATCTAGTTCTCATTCCATGACATCTTGTCATCTTCTGGCTGAGGACTCGGACTAACTTTGGGAGGTTTAGGGGTTTTAGTTTTCCTTGAACTGGTCTGGGTCTTGACATTACTCACATACAGCCTTCCATTTTCACCATTTAGCTAGGCCATTGATTGGAAAAAGAAACTTTTAATGGGATTGGATGAAATGGAAATAGTTAATTCATTATGCAAATTTAATATTTGATTTTTTTCCCCCCCTTTTCAATTGGAAAAGTGAAGACATACATGCATACATTTACTGGAGAGACAGAGGGGAAGAGTGGCAGACTGCTGAAAGGCCCAACTACTTATGTCAGGTTATGGGAACTAGAAAGAAGAAAGGATAATTGTCCCCAAGGAAATAAATGCTAGAGGAAAGCTGAAATATTATTTATTTGTTTATTTTTAAAAGGGGAAAGAACACAAAAGCATTTTAGAACTAAAAGATCATCTTGTCCAATCCCCTTATTTGGATTTTCCTAGCAGCCCAGGGAGTAGAAAGGTTACTTAAGTGAAGGGTGATAGCTGTGTTTGCAGTGTTCTCTGAAATGCAATCATTTCGGCATTGTCGAGGCAGATAATAGAACACTGAAAAGGGGAGGGGAGATCCCCAAATCAATCTTTTCCTCCCTGTCTCTGACTTTGTAGAAATTCTAGAATCTTAAGAGTTGGAAGGGTCCTAAGAGGTCATTCAGTCCAGTCTCACCTCACCATTTTGTAATTCAAATAGAGGATCTGCACCTCCTTCCCTTGCATTAATTTGGTGCTAATGTTAAACTATTCTCATTTAGGATAACATTAATGGTAAAGGAAGACTCAGGATTCTTTCCATTTGAAGGCAGCTTTTGTTTTACTCTCTGAGGATGGAAGATGATTCAGGATTGAAGTGGTAATGCAATGCAGTGGAAAGCGTACTGGATTTGGATTCTGAGGACCTTGGTTCATTTCCTAGCCGTGCCATGTAAAAGTCCTGTGACTGGAACTCAAAATCTTGTGGAAACGAATGTTGCAAACTAAAACTAAATAAATAAATAAACAAAATAAAAGTCCTGTGACCTTGGGCAAGTCGCTTAGTCTCTCCAGGCCTCCGGTTTGTCTTCTGCTGTCCTTGGGAGTCGCCTGAGGCACAGAAAGATCAAGCAACATCCAGGAGCAATTGTTGCTCTTATTGTTCAGTCATTTCAGTGGAGTCCCCTCTTCTTGTCACCTATTTGGGGATTTTTGGCAAAGATATTGGAGTGGTTTTCCATTTCCTTCTCCAGCTCATTTTACAGATGAGAAAATTGAGGGAAAGAGGGTTAAGTGACTTGCCCAAGGTCACACAGCTAGGAATTATCTGAGGCCCGACTTGACCTCAGAAAGACTAATCTTCATTGCTTCTTGACTTTAGGCCCGGCACTCTATCCACCACACTACCTAGGCCCAAATGTGTAGTTAATTAGAGTTTTGAGTAGTAATTTGAACCTTGGTATTTTGGAATACAAATCTGGCCTTTCATCTATTGTAATCAAGTAACTTCTTTATTAATTTATTATACTATCAGTTGGTTTAGCATGTCTTTTGCATGGTGCCAAGTACATAAACATTTCCTGAATTGAAATGAATTTGACATTGGGGCATAATGGCCTTGTTTCTCCATGAAACTCAGGAAAGTAAAAGGACTACGGAGCATTTCTATCTAGCCATGCCTAAATATTCCTATAAAGACTTAAAATTAGGCTCAAATGAAATTAAAAAAAAAAACAATTCTAGATTTTCTATTATCCTATTCCAAAATTTATATTATGAAAAAAATATGAAGTAGGTACCACTTCCAGGGTCCATTTTTCAGGGTGTTGATGCTGGGTCAACTGTGGAAAATAGCTTCCTATCATCATTGCTGTTTGCATCACTCTTGGTCCTCTGGTCATCCCCTGCCTATTTTTGTATCTGCTTCTTTGTCTTGCCTTGAAGCCTTACTGGGTGCTGGTGGCCCCCAAGGGTTTCTCCTTGGCCTTCTTTGACCTTATATTCTATTCTTTCTCAGTTTTTTTCCCCTCCCATTCAATGTCTCATAGTCTTTGCCTTTAATGTTGTCTTACACTGTGTGCCTCCAATTCTTCACAGATGAGACTGATAGAGTGTCTTGTATTGGATGAATGCTGAAGTGCACAGGAAGGAGGAACTTATTTAACATTTAGCTCTTGATGAAATTGAAGGGATTAAGAAAGTAAGTGGTCAATTGTAGGACTTGAGAGAATCATACTGACTCCATCTTGTGACTCAATTCTGAAGCTTGCTCAGTTCTATTTCTATTCAGTTATGGACCTAACCTAATTTCTGTCTTGTGAGAAAACTTTATTCAACTGGAAGAATTGGGAGAAAATCTTATTGTATTGTTTGAACCTTGCCCTGTGTAGCTGGGAAGTTGGACCACCTCTACCTGCTGCTTAGAGACCTTTAACCAAGGACCTAGGTTATGTTGACCAGAAACACAGTCATATCCAAAGAATGATGCAAGCAGTTTTCTCATGACTGTATATCCCAAGTCCAAGTAACCTATATGTCTTATTTGAAAACTGGCCCCATACTGATCAATTGGTTATTGTTTCCATGTTTCTTTGATTGTTTACACACACTTGGGGGGAATGGGATGCCTCTTTTTCATTTTTCAGAAAATTGCACCTTTGTTCTCCCCCTCCCAACTTGGAAAGTCCTTAATCTTTCATCCAATTAGAAGTCACATTATCTAATGTTGTTTCCTTTAATTAATTGTATTTCCTTCAATTAGCCTCATTTGATAAATTGTTTTTGATGTATAAAAGTTTGTGCCCCCACCCCCCATATCAGGGGGCCAGTGTCAAGCTGAGGAAGTACAATTCCACTTTGTTAGGCAATTGGCATGTCTTGCTTAATAAATCTATGTGCTTGGAAGAGCAAACCTTTGTTTCCTCAGTCATTTCATCTTTTACCCACCACACTTTTCTTATGCTCGTTTCTTTGTGACCCAGTGGCATAGAGAAGGTTGTAGTTGGTTCACCATTTCATAAGTTAAATAAGAATTCATCCCCTCTTCACCCTGACCTTACAGATTCCCTCTTTGTTCAAGGTGCAACTTATGTACCATGTTTTACGGGAAGCCTTTCCTGATAACCCCAACAATTAGGATCCTCCACCCCAAACCACCATATTTTTCATGTTTATATAATACGGTATTAGAGAGTAAGCTCCTTGTGAATAAAATTGTTTTCTTATTTCATTTCATTCCTTGTTCTTGTATCCCTAGCATAGGACCTGCCAAACACATTTATTCAGTAGCTAGTATTGCTATAACTCATTAAGGTTTGCAAATGTCATTTACTCTTCACAACAACCCAGTGAGGTTGGTGATATTATCTCTATTTCATGGATGAAGAAACTGAGGCACAGAGAAAGTAAGTGACTTGTCCAGGGTCATACAGGGACTGAGTGCCTGAGACATCCCCCAAACTCATCTTCTTGGCTCCAGGTTCGACACTTGATCCACTCCACTTCACTACCTACCTGCTTAAAGAAATGCTGGTTAATTGATTCACAGCTGGCTTAGCTACAAATTATGGTGGGACTTCAATGGCCTGTGTTTTCTTTCACGTGGATATTCCTTCCACTGACTCAGATTAAGGAATCTGGTGGGTCTTCTTTTGTCCTGGTGATTGAAAAATTAATCATAATGCAGTCAGCCTGGTCAAAAAGCTCTCTGGACTAAGCGAGGCATGTTTTCAGATGGCAGACAGATACATCATCAAGTTCTGGGCCCATACTTAAAGACTTTGCAACCACAATGTCCTGCCAAAACTTATGTTCTGCTGGTTTAACTTTCAAGAACTCAGAGTCCCCTTTTCATCATGATAAGGCATCAGAGGAAGAGTTTAGTGAAGAATGAATTAGTTATACTATAAAAGGAAGACAAAAACAAAGAAATGGGTAAGAGGAGTCCCCAGTGGTGAAAAACAAAAAACCTAAAACTTATAGACATCATTGATGGGACAGTGAGAATGAATTATTTCACCCCATAGAGTGCAGAAGATGCACAGAATTCACAGGAGTCATTTGGATGTTATGGGAAACACATATACTATTCAAGTAGCTATAAACTCTTCCAAGATGGCAGAGCCATTGAAAAAACTATACTTCTTTCAACTGGACATGGACTGTGACTTACTTCCTGAATTAGGGAATGAGGATGCCAGTAAGATCAAGATCCCAGGTTTGCTCACCACAGGATCTTTCTGCTGACTCTCCTGTCATAGAGACCATGGAGGTGATCCTGTTCTTCTCAGAGGCAATGGTGCTCAGAAAATTCCTTTCTTCTCTCTGTAAAATAAAGAGGTTGGACTCCATGACCTCTAAGTATCCTTCCAGTTCTAAATCTACAGTCTTATGGTTTTCTCAGGGAATAAATGTCCAATGTTGGAATTCTCTCTATGGCAGCAGTTCATAACCCATCTATGAATTAGAAGGTCTGACACCCAAACTCTAGTACTTGGCAACCCCAAAGGCTAGTTGCCCATCAAATCTCCCTTCTCTGGCTAGGGGGTTGGATTCTAGGATCCCAGTTTCTAATGAAATTGTTGTTTCTGGTCTTCCATACAAGGACATTGGAGTTCATAGGATCATAGCCGAAAAGAGCTTCATGGATCATCCTAGTCCAACATCCTCATTTTTACCAATGAGGAAACTGAGACCTAAGATGGTTAAAGGACTTGAACAAGATCACGAGTATTAAAGTTAGAGGTGGGAGCCAAAGACCACATAGATTAGAGCATATTGGCTTCTACCACATACTTCTGCAGGAACGCTATTCTGCCCCCAACTGTAGCCATCTCTTGGACTCAGAAAGTCCATCCTAAGGAATTCTCCTCTCAGGTTGAGTGATTGAAAAAGGTGTGAATCTTCACATACTTTTTTGCTCCCAAGGTAACCATCACCAGTTTTTGGAGAGAAGAAACTTTGAGAATGCACAGACTTCCTTCCCTTTCCCAGAATGCAGGTATGATTTACTGCTCTTTTTACTGTCTTGTGAATACAGAAAATGGAAGAAGAGAGGAGTCCATAGGGTTGGTGGCAGGCTGTTGTCCTCTGTAAGGCAGCACAAACAACCTGTTGTTTAGCTCCTGCAAAAAGAATTCATGCTAGTTGCCAGTCATTTTGTCATCTTGGGGACAGCCCTACTCACTATAAACAAATAAGAGTCATCAATTATTCTTTGAACAAGGTACAAATGTGAATGCACATTCTCTATAGAGGAGAGAGATGCTCAAGCTGATCAGGCCACTCATCCCCTCTCCCTCACTCTTGAACTTGGATCGCATTGTCTTAACTTACAGAGTCTGTCTGTCTTTGGGCAGCTTTGAATTTGTGCATTACCTCTAGTCCTCCCTGTAAATAAAAATCACTTGTAGAGAGTCTCTGAGCTCAGCTGTGAAAACAGCCACTAATGAGGTGAAGAATAAAGAAAAATATTAGCCTGTGACTCAGGCAATTTTGGTTTTATTCCTGTCCTGATTCTACCACTACTTCTACGACCTTGAACAAATAGAGCACTTTGCTTCTTGGTGCCTCAGTCACTCCAGCTGTAAAATGGAGCTAATTGCATCTATCCCAACCTACCTTATGCGTACTCGTAATTATAAAAACTGATAGCAACTATAAAAATGTCATATGAATTCTGGGTGGTATTAACTCAGTTACGACTCCACTCCAGTACTCAATTTGGGCATGGCTTGAAGTTTATAGTGCTAGCTCCTACCATTGACCTTAGGTGGGGCACTCCCAGCTGGCAAATGTAAAATTCCTTTCAGTCTTCTAACTTGTAGCCTTAGATAGCATTCTTCCTGTTTGACTCTTATGCCCCTCTCTGACAATGTCTCTTCTTCTCGCTCTGTGTTTCTCAAGGAGCTGTTTGTGGATAATACAGTATGCATGGTTCCATAAGCAGTAGCAGACAGGATGTGGCCACATGAATTGTGCCACCTCCTTAGAAACTGAGTATGTGGCCTCCATCCCTGATCTGTCTAATAACCAAGAAGTCTTTCTAGAAGCTTGGGCTCCAGGGCGACTCACAGCCAATGACCAAGCTGCTTGGACAACAGCCAACAGGCTTTTTGCTTTGTCCCTTTGCTTTACTATATGTATTAATGTTGCCATGAGTTGTTTTATAGCTATTCAGATCCTGCCCTTCCTCCCCCAGGCCTTGATTTAGCCCAGAACTTTCTCTAGCCAGTCCAGACCCTCCCTTCCTATTTCTTCAACCTGGCTCACTGGGCACTGCTACCTTTTACTTCCTGACAATATTTTGCCGGACCAAATCCCTGCTTGGTCCTTTCTTCTGTGAGATGGGCTTTCCAGGTCCTGAGAGGACACAATATCATCACTTGCCATGAACTAACAACAACAACAAAGCTAACTACTATCTATGTACCTATCTGTTTATCTATCTATCTATCTATCTGTCTGTCTATCCACCTACCTATCTATATCTCCTATGTGCCAGACACTATGCTAAGCACTTTACAAATATTATCTCATTTGATCCTCACAAGAACCCTGGAAGGTAGGTGCTTTAATTATGCCATAAGACCATTACCTCACCAAACTCCAATCTTAGATTACTTCCAATGTCAGTCTCTCTGTGTCTGTCTCTCTCTCCCCTCATGTCTTCTTCCCTCTTTTCCTTCCCTCTCTCTCTCTGTGTCTCCATCTTCCTCTCTCTCTCTCTCTCTCTCTCTCTCTCTCTCTCTCTCTCTCTCTCCCTCCTTTTTTCCTCTTGTTGTCCCTCTCTTCCCCTATTTCTGTCTCTCTTCCCTGGCTTCCTTTAAGCCTCAATTAAAATCTCATCCCCTCCAGGAATCCTTCCCCAAATCCTCTTAATTTTAGTGCCTTCCTTCTGTTAATTATTTCCTATTTGTTCTTTACCTAGCTTGTTTTGTATATATTTGTTTGCATGTTGTCTCTCCCAACAGATTGTAATCTCCTTGAGGGCAGGGACTGCCTTTGGTCTCTTTTGGTATACTTAGCTCAGCACTTAATAGATGTTTCTCTCTCTCCCTCTCCCTCTATCTCTGTGTATCTCTCTGTGTCTCTTTCTCTTCATTTCCCTCATTGATTGTTGTAGATTTAACTACACATCATGACACAATTAAATAAATGATAAAAACAAAGACATAAATAATTATTTACAGCCTATTAACTGTGAGAAACCATCTAACCAGCATGGTTACTGCTGACTTCTTCATTCTGGAAGCACCAATCTATCATTTAGCTCTCAGGATACTAATTAAAGTTTCTTCTCAAGAATTCTCTCTGTAATGTTTATTTGCAATGTCAGAGTTAGAATATTTTCTTCAAGAAAAAAGTTTTCTTAGTCCTTTCTCTTTTCCCTCTCCCAGTCTCTGTAGAATGGCAGGTAAACTCCTAGTCTCTCCAGATTTGATTGTCTCTTAAACACACAGCAACACCATCCATAGTCAGTCTTGCTCTTTCTGTCTCTGTCTCTGTCTCTGTCTTTCTTTCTCTCTCTCTCTCTCTCTCTCTCTTCATATACATGTGTAGAAAAAGATTCTATTGAAGCTAGCATTATGGATATACTTTGGCATTTTGTCTGAAGCTGTTATTTCATCACTGTAGGGAACTCTTGCTGCGGAAACTTCCTTCTTTGATGAAATTTGTCTGTAGTTTACAGTCTCAGATAGCTCCTTGGGTCACTGAGTTGTTAAATCAATTACCTATGGTCATACACACTAATTTCCTTCAGACTTAGGACTATAAGGCTGCCTTGCTACCCTTTTAGTATCATGCTACCTTTCTAGGCAAAATAGAGTTGGTCAAAACCAAGTTAGTCATCATGACAATTTTACTGCAATGGTAGATGGATTACACTGAGTTGTCAAAGTCTGTGCTGGGGAGCATAACCTCTGGCAGGTCCAGTAATGGATCTAGTCAATCAAATCACTCAACAAATCTTTATTAGGCACCTACTACGTGCCAGGCGCTTTCCTGATATGTACTGAGGATACAGGTACAAAGAATGAAATGAGCTCATAGAATAATAGATGTAGAATGAGAAGGGTGCTTTGTGGATTTCTAGCCTAACCCTGTCATTTTAAAGCTGAGGAAAATGAGACCCAGAAGGGACACTTGTCTAAGGTCACACAGGCAGTGAGTAGCAGTGTGGATTCCAACTCATATCTTTGGATGTTTTCCACGTAACCATGCTAGCTGCCTCTTGACATAGGCACTTCGTCTTTTTGTCTGACTAACTTCAGAGAAGCTCCTCACCAGACTGGCTAGAAGGTGACACTTTTTTTTTTATCTCAACAGCTCCCAAAGACCATCTGAGGGAGATGAGGTTGTGGTTTTCACCATCAGAGAAGGTATTCACTCATCTGAAATCATGAATTTTTCAAGGCTTGAAATAGGTTAAACATAGATAATTTTTGATGGCTAGAAATATACCAATCTCAATCATCTTGACTAAAATCCATCTGCATTAACTTGGCAGGTGTGGAATGTAATATCATTGACACAACAATCAACATGAATGAGATAATACATGTATGCCTAGGTGGAACTGCTCTAGGAATCCAAATGGCTTCCAATTCCAGGACTCCCTCCATCCTTTTCCTGTCCCTGTGGGCCTGTGGCCATTCATAGAATAGCAGATGTAGAGATGGAAGGCATCTTAGAGGTCACCCAGTTGAACTCCATCATTTTACTGATGATTAAAAATTTTAGAATAAAGTTTATACTAGTGTCTTGTTCCAAGTATGACAATAATTTCTAAAAGGAAATGATAATGAGTATTTCTATGGAAGGATACTTGGATTCTATAAATATGTCTGAACTTTGAGAGGGCTGTTTCAGGGTAAGCCAAGCAAAACTCATGCCTTTCAGTGAAATCATCAATGAAGAAAGAGGTTAATGGACACTGACAACTAATTTGTTTTTTTTCCATAATCAACAAACATGGTTGTTTAAGAGAATAGTAAATGAACTTCTTTTATTGAAACAGATATCAGAATGGGTTTGATTATCATTTCTGCTTCATAGTTAGGGTGTATGTTTTCCAAAATGAATCAATTCTTTTAAATTATTCTGACTCCAACCTACCGTTCCAGACTGACCTTACATTTTTCTGCCATATACTCTCCATATTCTAGCCAAGAAAGAATTCTTGCATGACATCCCATCTCCCCTCTCTTTCTCTGTCCAGTCAAACCCTCATGTCTGGAATGTACTCTCACCTCTTATGCCTTTTAGAGCTCCTTGTTTCCTTCAAAACTGAGCTGTGGGCAATCATAAATTCTTTTCTTTACACAATCCTTTCCTCTACACAGTCTTCTACACAAATCCTTTCCAGATCCCTTCTCATTCCCCTTTTCCCACTGCCCTAGAAAGTCGTGCTCCTATTACCTTGAAATTGCTTCCCATTTGCCTTGTATATATTTGAACTTCTCGGTCCTCTTGATAGAATGGAAGTTCCTTGAGGGGGGGGACTTGTCTATGTCTTTCTTTGCCTTTGCATCCTCAATGCGCAGTACAACATCTTACACATAAAGTGCTTTTTGCATGGATTTGAATGTTATAAATGCAGTAAATCGAACATCATAAAGCTGAAGGAATCCTTATAATGATGTTTTGTAGTAGGAATTGTTACCTCTCATTTAACTGAGAGCTTTTTTTTTTCCTTGTCCTCCCTTAGAGCAAATGAGGTCAGCTGCGGTACCCAGCATTGAGGGAGGGAATGCTTATTTAGGGACCTTTTCCTGGTGTGGTAAAGTATGAGTGTCCTATTTCAACAATAGACACACATTGCTCCCTCCTAGCTTTCAGGCCCAAAGAATTACCAAAGTGCACCATTGACCTCAGGTCAAAAGAATTCTGAAACCAAAGCAAAAGGATATTTTTAAAAAAGCAATGGGTTCTTTTTAGAAGTCACTCCACTTATCTCCCAGTTCCTCCTATGATATTCAGGCTGACCTCTGTGTGGCATAGTGGGCAGAAGGCTGGACTTGGAATGAGGAAGACCTGGGTTTCTTGAACATAACCTTAGAATCTACTAGTCGCATAACCTTGTTCAAAGGTCACTTAGTCTTTTTGAGTTTACATTTCCTCATCTGCAATATAGGAGACAATGAGAGCTTCTCTCTGAGAAGCAATGTTTCCTAATGGATAGAGAGGCAGCCTGAGAACCAAGGTAGATCTAGGTTCAAGTCCTTCCTAAGATATATCCTGGATCGGTGACCCTGGGCTAGTTATCTAACTCTCAGTGGCCAAGACACCTCTTTAAACTCTAAGAAGCAGAACAGGTGATAATCTGCCTTGTTTAGAAGAAGTTCCCTCACTGGGAATCCCCTAAGCCTAAACTATGAAATCACAGGTTCAATATGTAAAACAGCAACCTTTTCGCCAGGTTCTTTTAAAAGTCAAATGAGATAATGTATGTAAAGCATTTTACAAACTTTAAACATTCAATAAATGTTATTATTGTTATCATAAGTATTTGAGGCAGTACAGGAAAGATGATTTTCTTTTCTCATAATGTTAGATAAAATTTACTCCTCAGGGTGGACCTTGGTTTGAAGCCCACCATATGAAGATTCTAGGCCAGTGACACATTTTATGCCTATTGTCTCAAGACAATCTTGCTTGTCTCAGAGAGACTAGGTTCAGTTTCATTCAATTTAACAAGCATTTAGTAAACAACTATGTCAAGGCATGGTGATACAAGCTCGTAATCTGTGCTCCTGGGGAGGCTGAGACTGGTGGATCACTGGAGCTTGGAAATTCTGAGCTTTAGTAGGGCTAACTTGGTTGGATGTCTGAACTAAATTTGGCACCAAGATGGTGAGTCCTCTGAAGCAGAGAGCCACCAGGTTGCTTAAGAAAGAATTGGCCCAGGTCAGAAACATAGAAGGACAAAGCTTTCATGCCAATCAGCATGCCATGAATGGTGGCCATTGAACTTCTAATCTGTATGAGAGAGATTCAAGTTCATAAGCAAACAAAAACCACACAAACAAAAAATGACTACATACAAGAGATACTTTATTAGATGTTGGGGATAAAAAAAAGACAAACAAAAAAGTCCCTCCCCTCAAAGTGCTTTTATTCTATTGGGGGAGGGGATACAAAATATGTAAAGAAAATGAGATAAAAAATATATACAAAATAAAAAAGTAAAGGTTGATCACAGGAGATGACTTTTTTTTTTTTTTTGGTCAGGCACAGTAACTCTGAAATGTCATCTAGTAAATCATAATAGAAGCATGATCTTTCTCAATGGGAGAACCTACATTGATGAAGTTATAGACTCTTGAAATATCAATGTGAATTATGGGAAGATCCACTTTATGGGCCTCTAAACTGATGTGTTAATGTGCTGTGTGTCCATATCATTCATTAGACATGAGGGAACATATGTTGCATATGGAGACCCAGCATGAGTGGTTCATATGGCATGGAATCTGGGCTGCCTAGCATATGTACCTTATGTGTGCCCTGTCTCTCCAGGGCAACGTGACCTTTCACTCATTGAACAGTCAAGGTTTTACAAAGAGACATTAACCCCTCCCTCCAAAGCAATAGGGCTTAAATTGCTTATCCCCTGACCCAGGAGTTATGCCAGAGAACTTTCCCTGGGATAACTCCTGGACTCATCAGGGACTCTTAAAGTTCTACTCCCTTGCATGCAAAAGATTCCCCCCTAAATCTGACAGATGGTGAGACTTTTCACTGCCTGTCACAGGTCAGGGACATTGGGACAGCAGCCAATATCCAGCTCTAAATCTATGATACTATGAATATATTTTGCTTAAGGCCAAAATGCTCTCCCTAATAATGCATATCTGAAATTCTACATCAATAGATACATGGTTTGCTTCACAAAAATTCCTTTTAAATACATTTTTCTTAGGAAAATCTCTCTGTTGGTTGAGCTATAGTTCTTCATAGTACACAATATGGTAGTATGCTTAACAACGGAATAAAAATAAGGAAAATTTGGTTACTAGATAACTGATTACCCAGTTTATAGGTTTTCCTTTACTCTTCTTCCTCCCCAACTGTTTTTGATCATTTCAATGAGTGTTATCACTTCTGCCAGAGAGTAGATGAAAAAAATGAAAGGAAGATTTCAAACTAGTTCAGTTTACAAATGAATTCTAACCAAGATTAAAAAAAAATGATTAGTACCTTAGCTACAAAAAATTATTTTCTATAATTGAGAAAGAAAGCATTCACCAAACTCTTTTTATGAGACAAATATTGTCTTGTTAGTCCAACCAGAGAGAACAACAGACCAATTTCATGTCTACCTATTCATGCACTAATATTAAATAAAATCTTAGCAAAAGATTATATAACAATATATTGAAAAAATTATTCACAATGACCAATATGAAATTCTATCATGGTTGCAAAAATGGATCAACCAACTAGTTCAGTTCCCTACACGTTAAAAGTTTGCTTAAAACGATTGAAGGAACTTAAATACAGTGATAAAGAGACAAGTTAGCAGAACCAAGGAAACAATACACATGCTGAATATGACAATGTTAAAGGAAAGAACAACAACCAGAAAACAACTGAAAATGAATTTACAGAATTAATGAGAACAAGCCCCAAGAAGAGATATGAGAAGATACTCTCTCTCATTCCTTTGTAAAAATGGGAATTCCATGGGTGTAGAACATTGAATATATTTTGAGATTTTTTCAATGCAATATTTTTTCTTCATTTTTTTCTTTTCTCTTAAAAAAATCTTTCTTATATGGATGATTATTTGGGAGGTAGAAGGAGAAAGATAGTGGGAGAAATTTGGGAAATATAAAAACAAAAGATATCACAAAAATGTATTTAAATTTATAAAAAGGATTAAAAGACTATTGGGAAGGAAGTTAAAACTATTGCCCTAAATTAGATCTAAAAAAAAAGAAAAGATATAAGGAAACATAATGGAGTAACTGTTTCTAAAGTTCTTACTATGTATAAGATGCAACCTTATCCCTGACTTCAGATTATATAGATTACATTTTACAGGAGGGTACAGCATTTACATAGATAATCAAATACAATGTAATGTGAAAGAGAAAAACAGCTCTAAGAAATAGGAGGATCATGACAATTTTCTAAGGTGGCAGGTGAACCTCAAAGGAAGCTGAAGATTCTAAGGGAGAGAGGGCATATATTCTAGGCATTGACGTCAGTCTAAGTTAAGGAGCAAAGATGGGAGATGGGATACAAAATTAAATAAATAGAAAGTGGTAAAGTTTAGTCAGAATATAGAATCTGTTAAGGGAACTAATATTAGATAAGTTTTCAAAGGTAGACTAGAGCCAGCTTGAGGGAGGGAAGCTCTAAATGCCAAATATTTATATTTTGCCCTTGAGATGACAGAAAGACACCAAAGACTTTTGAATAAGGGAGTGCTATGGTCAGACCTGTGTTTGAGGGAGATTATTTTGGCAGCTATGAGGCAGATAGGTTGAATAGGGGAGAGTAGCAACAAGGAGACCCATTAGAAGGCTATTGGAGTAGCCCAAGTGAGAGGTGATAAGGCGTCAATGAGGATATTTACTGAGTGGAGAAGGGGCCAGATGCCATAGATATTGTGCAGGTAAAATCAACAAGACTTGACATATCTGACTGGATAAAGAGAAGTGAAAGAGAGCTTGAGTTATGCTTTTGCTAACAGTTATGCCCATGATTTCTCCTAGTTTTCAGTGTTCCTGTTTTGTTACCCTCCAGGTACAAATGTCCCAGGTAATGCCTCATCACTCAGTTAATGTTGTGTGGATTTGGGGACCTTCTTGAAACTCATGCTACAGTTCTGCCATGGTGTAAAGTAGGCTGTGTTTGGAAGGTCTTTTTTTTTTTCACCTGCATTCAGAGTAAGATGCTTTCCCTCCCCACTCCACTCCTTTATATACCCCCAAAACAAGAAATCCAGGACCTCATTGCTTAGCCTGGCAATCCCTGGCAGGTCTGAATCTTTCAGTTCCAGGTACATCTGTTGAGTGATTAAACAACACCCACATAAACCTGTGGTTTCTTAAGGAATCCTGATGAAGCTGTTTTTAAAATCCCCTTGGCTTTGTGGTACCTAGGCACTTGGATCATGCTTATTGTTGTCCATTCTTTCTTTTTATTTTGGTGTGAGAGAACCACAAAATTCTTGTATTTATTTCCAGTTTTGCCAATTAGCTGAAGTTGTTAGTGCAAATTTATATGTCCTGGTTTGACTAAGTCCTTGCCAATTACTTTGGAACATCGCTCGTGTAACTGAGCCTGCTCTGGGGGTACTAGCAATGAAATAGTAATTAAGGAAGATAGCTGCACTTTTCCTTAAAAGCTAGAAAATGGGATTAGACTCTTTCGATAAACTAATAGGCTTAAAGCAATTTCGTGGTAACTCTTTTGATAACAAGGCCTTAATCATAGTTTACATATAATCCTGATTCCCCTCCCCAATCCTAGCCCCTATTACATTAGTTAAATGCCACTAAAATGAAAGAAAGAAAACAAATCAAATTAAGGTTGTTGGATATAATAAAATGGCAGCAGTTTCTGCTCTATCACAATTTATAGGATGCTTTAAAATGGCTCATGAGATGTTAATCAAGCAAATATCTTGATTCAATTCAGACAACTAGGGCTGACTTTTGTGACTCTATAAGGCTTGCAAAGGGCTTTTACATCTGTGATCTCATTTGATTCCCAAAACAACCCTACAGGGATGCTTATCCCTTTTTTACAAATAGCAAACTAAGTCTCAGAGAAGTTGAATTCCTTGACCATAGTCATTTATTGTTCATCCTTCATTTCTGAAGAGGACCAGTGATATTCTGGGTGATGTTTTGAGTTGCATGTGAATTGGATTTAAGTGAGGCAGAGTAGCATAAAGGCATCAACCTCACGCTTCTCTTCCAAAGTCATCAAAGTACAGAGGCTGGACAAAAGTCAGGATCACTGGTGATGGCCCAGGGTGCAGCAGATGACCTTGGCATCTTTGATGCTTGACTATGTTAAGCACCGCATAGCTTCTGCTTCAGCTACCTTCATGACCATTGGAACAAATAGTTCCTATCTAGCCATTTCACCAGGGGGAGTCTTCACATGCTTGGGGAAGACATCCCCTCACTCACTGATGGGTTTGAGACCTGTTGGTCACCCTCAACCTGGACTAGTGTCAGAGATGGGATATGAACACAGGTTTCTCCTCATTCCAAGTCCAGCACTTGATGCCATGCTGCCCTTCTAATAACCTGGGGGAGAAATTTAGAACTCAAAATCATAAAAGTGAATGTTGAAAATGAAAAATAAATAAATGAATAAAAAATTTTGTTGGAAAAAAAAACAATCCAGACCAAACAATAACAATAATCATAAAAATGATAATGGATAGCATTTATATAGTAAAGTGCTTTACATAGATCTCATTTGATTTATGTTTAAATTTTGCAAGAGTTTCACACATATTATCTTATTTCAGTCTCATGGTAAGCCTTTAAGGTAGGCATTGGTATTATTACCTCATTTTACAGATGAGGAAACAGAGTCTCAGAGAGGTTGTGGCTGTCCCATAGCCACCTGGCTAGGAAGAATTAGAGGCAGCACTTAGAGGAGAAGCAGCACCACCTGCCGTAAGGCTGGTTTCCAGATGACCCACACAATGTTGCCATGCCCTGACACCTAACCAAGTTACCAATGATCTCTTAATTGCCATATCTAATAGCCTCTTCTCAGTTTTCACCTTTCTTGACCTCTTTGTAGCATTTAACCTTATTGGCCCCCTTATCCTCCAAAATAGTTTCTCTTCTTTGGATTTTCTTGACACCATTCTCCTGGCTCTCCCACTGCCCTTTCTTCATATCTGTAGCACTCAAGACAGTGTCTGGCACACATTAGGTAGGTATATACTAAATGTTTGTTGGCCAGCTGACGACCTGGTCAATTCTTTTCAATCTCCTTTGCTGGGTCTTTATCCATATCATTCCTGCATGTATACACCAAAAATCAATCATGGATCTGCTTCTCTTTTCTCTTTATGCTCTTTTGCCTGCTAATCTCATCAGTTCCCATGGGTTCAGATATCATCCTTATGCAGATAACTCCTGTATCTATATATCCAACTCCTTTCTGAGAGACTTTTGCCCTTTTCAAAATAGATGCCTTATAAACATCTCAAACTCAGGATGTTCAAAACAGAACTCATGATCTTTCCTCCTAACTCTGCCTCTCTTCTGAACTTTTTTTTATTATGGTTGAAAGTGTTACAATCCCCCCAGTCATGTGATTTCACAATCTAAGTGTCATCCTGGGCCCCTCACTGTCACTCAGTATATATATATACACAATCACTTGTCAAATCTCACCATTTCTTTCTCAACCTTCTCTCTACTCACAGAGTCAACATTTTAGTTAAGCCTTCATCATCTCTCACTGGGATTATAGCAACTTCTCCCTGACCTTAAGCCCATCCCCACTTCAATTCATTCATTCACTCATCTGCCAAAGTGATTATTGCCAAAGTGAAGGTCTGACCCTGTCACTTCCTATCCAGTTAAATTATTATCTTTACTTGGCATTTAAAGCTCTCCACAACCCATCACCTTCCTACCTTTCCAGTCTTTCTTCACTTTACTTCCCTCCACACTCTCTACAATCCAGTAGCATACTTGCAGATCCTGCCACACTTTACAGCCCATCTCCCATTTCTGTACTTTTTCACTGGCCATCCTGCGTGCTTGAATCAGTTTCCTCCCATATAAGTCTTCTAGAATCCCAGGCTTCCTTCAAGATTCAACTCAAGCTCTCCTTTTTGCAGGAAGTCTTCCCTCTAAATTTACCTTCCATCTATTCTGTAGGTATCTGGTGTATTTATCTATCTATTAATATCAATATCAGCCATCAACAACTATATAACATCTATCTTCACCTCTATCTCTGTCTCTATATCTATATCACTTTTATTTCTCCTATTAGAATGCAAACCCCTGGAGGGCAGGCACTGCTTTTGCTTTTTCTTTGAAACCCTAGTGCAGGTTCTCCACCCCTGCCCTAGTGCCTATCATAGTTCTTGGCACATAGTAGGTAATTAATAAGAGCTTGCTGATTGGTTTCTGCCTCTAGGCCCATCAATATCGACTATACCACTATTAGGCTATTTTACCTTGTAGAACCATGTTTTCTTTTCTTTTTTTTTTTTTCAACTTTTGTTGGATTCTGATATTTATTGAGAAATGGGTAAAACTCACCCCTATGCATCCAGCTTCCTCACTCACCATTCCAACTGTCCATTCTTCTCTTTTCAAAAAATGCTACGGGAATTGGGAAAAGAATGACCCTAACTTCTTACTTACAACTCAAGAATTTTTTTTTTCTGAGGGCTAGAGATAATCACTCAAACTCTTTGGGGGCAATTAATTGTCAAGTATTTATTAAGTATGATGGAGCCCTCCAATGCACGTAACATAGTTATATATTATGGGTCATAAAAAATGAAAGATGTGGTCCCTGTTCACAGTAATAATATAATACCAATTACTAGCCTTGATACAGTGCTTTAAGTTTGCAAAGCTCTTTTATAAGTTATCTAGTTTGATTCTCTCAACAATCCTGTGAGGTAATGACTATTTTTATCCTCCTTTTTTTTTTTTTAACAGATAGGGAAATTGAGGCTCAGAGAGGTTAGAGGACTTGGTTAGGGTTACAAGCTAATAAGTGTCTGAGGAAGGATCTGAGCTTGGGGCTGCCTCATTTCAAGTTTACTATGCCACCTAGATGTCTCATATATGCCCAATTTGTGCACAGGATAGATATGCTGCCTGAAATTTCCTTTATCAAGTAAAATTCTAGGAATATTTTTGAAGTTGGGAGCTTGAAGACATTACTGTAGATATCCCCCAGGCATCAGGGGCTGCATTTAATTGATTGGAGTAAGGAAGATGGTGAGAGAAGAGATTAGAAAGAAAACTTGGCTCTGGAGTCAGAGGAATAGGGCTTAAAGTCAGCCTCCGACATTTACTAGATGTATGATGTTGGCCAAATCATAGGATCTCTCAGCATTGATTTTCTCATCTGTAAAATGGGGTTCAATAACTCTGGATTACTTCCATATCCCATCAAGGCAGCAGAAGGGAATTCTTTCCACTGCCTCTCCTTAAAATCTTCCCTCCTCCCATCTTTCAAATCTAATCTCTTGTGACTGAAACTGTCCGCAATCATATCATGTCTACAACATGATGGAGGTGACGGTCTACTGACTGAGAGACATCTCTCTCTCTCTTTTTCTCTCTCTCTCTCTCTCATATTTGTGGGAACATGTCTCCAATTGTATAATGATAATGAATAGAAATATAATTTTCTTTATTGATACTCATTTTACAGTCAACTTTGCTAGGATACTCCTGCTATCTTTTCATACAGGGATGGATTCCTAAGAGGTTATTTTAATCTGCTCCCTTCCTCCCCTACATTCAATAGTATTGGCTTCAAGGCAGGTGGCATTGTGGTTTTGCCGATTGCCCAAATTCCCTCAGGTCTGGCTTAATTTCTTTCAGGATCTGGGCCTTTAGGTCAATGTGAATTTATATGACTGCATTAGGAAAAGCACTTTGCTCTAATTCATTGCATATCCCAGAAGAAAGCTCAGGTTTTTTTTTCTGGTTGTAGAATGTTCCCAAATGCTTTATAGCCCTTGTTCCTTAAAGATCTAAGTGCCTATTTAGAATGAAGTTCATTACATCTTTTCAAGGAGAGTCTACTACACCTCATGATTCCTATAAGTAAGAGCTAGGACTAGTTTGAAAGCTTTTAACCTAATTCTTATCAAACTCTAAGACACTCATTTCAACAGGCATTTACTAAGTGCAGAGCACTGTACCAGGCACTGGGGTAGATAAGACATAGTTCTTGCCCTCTTGCAGCTTATTGGTTACAAGTAGATTGGCACAGAGGAAGATAATTGTAGTTATGCCTTCTACATTGTGACTCTCCCTATCATGACTTTGATATATTCTGGATAGGCATAAGAATTTAAATGAAGATTTTTTGGGAGTTTTGTGGAAGCCACAGAAGACATACAAAGGTCAGCAGACAACCCAGAGCTTCTCATCAAATACTTAACTCAAACTTTACAATAACATAATTTATTGATGAAATAAATTTTACAATTTTGTAATACTGTAAATATCCATAAAAGAAAAGAAAATAATTTAGACTTCTCTGGTATGAAGGGAAAGTAAAAAACTTTTACGTGGATTTTGCAGATGGCTGGAAATGGAGGTGGGGACATCACATCCTTAACCCCCTTGATGTTTAAGGAAAAACTGTAATATGAAATAATACATAACTGTTTTAGAAAGGCCAAACAGAGTGTTCAGTGATGTCTGGGGTGGGGGAAGTGAAAGAAGGTGATTACCCAGGTTACTGGTAAGGAGGGTCAGGGAAAATTTCATGGAGGAAGTTGCATATGGTTTGGTATTTAAATGATGGATAAGAAATCAACAGGTGGAAGAAGGAGAGGAAGGAAGAATGTTCTCAAGACAGTAAGAACAAAGTCATGGACATAGGAAAGTGTGGGACATGTTTGGTGGATGTAAGAAAGGAAAGAAATCCAGTTTAGGCAGGATTTAGAGTGTGAAGAGTGATATCAAATAAGGCTGTCTGTCCCCCTTCCCTGAAACATTCCCTTCCCACCTTCACTTCTGCAAAGCCAAGCACAAGCAGCTTTCCAGAGGACTGCTGCTGTGGATAGCTCTAAGGTTCTGATCACATAGCATAGTGAACTCTCTATTTATTGAGCAGTAAATTAAAGCAAAACATTCACAGAAACCAAAGTATGGAATTCACAATGTTATAACATAACAAATTATCACTAAAGTGACCACATAGTTTTCAACAAAGTGGCCACATAGTTTTAAGCAAAAGATATTATTCAGTAAGTCCTTAACTCAATCATCCTTAAGAAGCAAGCCTCCTGGAGGCAGAGTCAAGATGGCAGTGTAGAAACAGGATAACTCCGCAGCTACCCCCATAACCACCTCAAACACCTATAAAATGTGACTCTAAACAAACTTTAAAGCTCCAGAACCCACAAAAGTACAGAGAAATAAAGTTCCTGCTGAAGACAGCTTGACAGGTGGATGGAAAGACCTCATTGCAGCATGCTAGGAGCTGAGATTGGCTTCAGCCCAAGGGTGGCCAGGACAAGCCATGGCTGGAACATTGGGGAGAGTGGATTGCCAGCAGCTATGGCAGTTTCCAGAATTATCAACCCATAAGAAACAAGGACAAAGTGAAAGGTCAGTGGAACTGGGTTAAATTTGGGGGAGTGAAGTAGTTCCAGCCACTGGCCCCCAGGGCAAGAAAGCAGCAGAGGTGGCCCCTGCAGCTGTCTCCACATGGTGGCTTCCAAGCTCTCGGTCTGCAGATTACACGGGGGCCAAGTGATCATTCAGAGGCTAAGTGCTCTTGCCTTAGCCTGCCTGGATTGGGATTGTGGTCTTGGGTGGTACTCCTGAGAAGTGTGAGCCAAAGCTGGTGGGGGCTGCAGAGATGGCGGCCTCCTAATAGCTCTGGCAGCTGTGAAAATCTCAGTGATTTGGGACAAATCTCTTCCTAGAAGCAGAGATCGACTGTGGCTCAAATATCAAATTAATTGACTGGCAACATGACCAGGCAAAGGAAGCAAGCCAAGCTCAGCAAATGAACTTTAGATGGTTTTTTTGGGGACAAAAAGGATCAAAGCATGTAACAGGAGGAAGACAACACCGTCAGAACTCCTGCACCAAAAGCTTCCAAGAAAAATGTAAATTGGTTACAGGCTATAGAGGAGCTTAAGAAGGATTCTGAAAACCAAATAAGAGAAGTGGAGGAAAAATTGGGAAGAGAAATGAGAATGATGCAAGAAAATTATGAAAAAAGAGTCAACAACCTGATTGAAGAAAATAACATCTTAAAAAATAGATGAACTCAAATGGCAAAAGAGGCCCAAAAAGCCAATGAGGAGAATGCCTTAAAAAGTCAAATTTGCCAGATGGAAAAAGAATCTCAAAAGCTCACTGAAGAGAATAATTCCTTCAGAATTAGAGTAGAGCAAATGGAAGCAAATGACTTTATGGGAAATCAAGATACTATTACACAGAT
>CM053592.1:77272863-77289507 GCA_028646515.1 Pseudochirops corinnae
GGGAGGAAGGAGGATACACTGGGATGGCTGTTTTGGGGTGGTGGGTAGGGGAAAGATGGGGAGAAAATATGTAACTCAAAATCTTGTGGAAGTGAATGATGCAAACTAAAATAAAATTTAAAAGAAAAAGAAAAGAATCTGGATGCTATACCACTTGGTGCATAAGTTCAGAACTTCATTGTCTATGGTACCTTTTAGCAAGATATAGTTTCTTTCCTTATAGTTAGATCTATTTTTGCTTTTGCCTTGTCTGAGATCAGGATCGCTACCCTTGTTTTTTGTTTTTCCTTCAGCTGAAACATAAGAGATTCTATTCCAAGTCCTTACTTTACCCTATGTGTGTCTCTTTGCTTTAAATGTGTTTCTTGTAACATATTTTGTTCTACTCTCCTATTCATTTCTGTGGGAGAGTCCATCACATTCATATTCACAGTTTAGTAACTTTGTATTTCCCTCCCTACTATTTTTCCTCCTGTTTATCCTCTCTCTCCTTTCACTCTTTACTCCTCAACAGTGTTTTTGCTTCTGTGTAGTCTCCCCTGTCTGCCCTCTCAGTTCCCACCCCCAATCCCTGCTGCTTTCCTTAACCTTCTCCCCTCCTACTTTCTTGTTGCATAGGATAGATTTCTATATTCAACTGATTGTGTCTATTATTTCCTCTTTGAGCCAATACTTGTGAGAATAAGGTTCAAGTGGTGCCCATCACCCACCCTCACAACTTCCCCTCCATTGTAGTGGGTTTTTCTAGCTTCTTCTTCTGAAATAATTTACCCCATTCTACCCTTCCCTTCCTTCTACAACCAGTGTACTCCTCTTCCTCATCCCTTAATTATTGAGCAAGTCATCAATGATTTCCCCAAGAAAAAATCACCAGGACAGATGGATTTATAAGTGAATTCTACCAAACATTTAAGAGACAATGAATCCTAATACTATATAATCTACTTGAAAAAAAAAATGAGTTCTATCAAAGTCTTTTTATGTCACAAATATTGTTTTGATACTTAAACCATGAAAAGAACAAATAAAAAAAGCAAATAAAGAAAACAATTTCCCTAATGAATATAAATGTAAATTTTTAAAATAAAATATTAAGCAAGAAAATTGCAGCAATATATCAGAATGATCGTAGTGTAATGATCAGGTGAGATTTAGACAAGAAAATGCAGTGTCAATATTAGGAAAACTACCACCATAATTGACCATATCAACAATAAAACAATTTTTAAAAATCATATGATTCTAGCATAGATACATGAAATGGCCTTTGACAAAAAAGGAGCTATCCACTCTCATTAAAAACCCTGGAAATCATAGGAAACAATGAAACCTTTCTTAAAATGACAAATAGTATCTATCTAAAATCAAGATTCCATATTATCTATAATGGAGATAATTGTGAAGCCTACCCAATAAGATCAGGGGTAAAGCAAGGATGTCCTTTATCATCACTATTATTCTGCATTGTACTAGAAATGATAGCTTGAACAATAAAACAAGAAAAAAAAATTGAAGGAATAAAAGTAGGCAACAGAGAAACAAAACTATCACTAGTTGGTATACCTACCAAACCCTGGATAATCAATTAAAAACTAGTTTAAAACAACTAAAACTTTAGGAGAAAATTGCATGATATAAAATAAAACCATATATGTCATTAGCATTCTCTATACTACTAACAAAACCTCAAAGAAAAAGATAGAAAAAAAATTCCAGGGAGTGCAACCAAGATGGCAGAGTGAAAGCAGGAACTCTTCTGAATTCCCCAATGAATTCCTTCAATAACCTCTAAAAAGTGAATCTGAATGGTTTATAGAGTGGCAGAGCCCATTGGAAGATGAAGTGTGGCAGATTTCCAGTCCAGGAAAGTATAGAAGTGCATAATTTGTTGCACCGGGTGGGGCGTAGGACAGAGCATGGAGCACAAGGACTGCACCACGACAGACCCAACCATAGTGAAACTGGAAAAAGCCAGGGTGAACTGATGCTCCCAACACAGGGGTGATTCCCAGACCTCTCACCACAGGATAGGGGTCTGTCAGAGCTCGGTAAGAGATAAGCATAGGGCCTGTGGCATTGGAAGCAGCTATTCCTAGAGCTATCAGCCCACAGCCTGGAAGTTTAAAAATCATCTATATGAACTTTTGGGAGCCAAGATGGTGGAGTAAACCATAGCTGCTCTCATCTCCCTCTCTGACCCTGAAAAATCCAGAGAATATTTCCCCCATGTAAAATCCTGAAATAGTGGAACTAACAGCAGGCTTAAGAGTCTTAGAGGAAGACTGTAGCTGTGATTGTGCTGGAACTAAAGTGCAGGAGGGGAGGCATCCCAACAAGCCCCATCTCAAGTGACCAGTAGGAAATCCTGAACCCCAGGGGGTGGAGCCAGCAAGCACTAACACCAGAACCCCAGGTGTGCCTTCACACAACCAGGGGAATCTTCAGAAACCAGCATGGCCCCAGCCACCAGTAGCTCAGCCCACCTGAGCTCTAGCTCAGGGAAATAAAGGCAGAATCCTGAAGCAGCCCAACTACCCCTCCCCCACAGCTCAGACTGTGAGCTTCCACATACTTCTCAGGAAATTCCTAGTCCCTGGCCTTGATCTCTGCACTCATCAGCCAAAACCAAATGTCATAGCACACAAAGTCAGTAACCAGGCCCCTAACTCTCAGAATAAGAAGTGTGGGTCACAGCCTTCTGTATACCAGAAGCAGAGATCCATTTTAAAAGCCAAGAAATAGGTAATCACAATGACAAAAAAGCAAATTGGAAAAACAAAGACTTTAGAATCCTATTATGGTGAGCACAAAGAGCCAGATTCAGAAGAGGACAGCACTGACCTTATACCCACATCTGAAACCTCCAAAGGGAATATGAATTGGTCTCAAGCCCAAAAAGAATTCTTGGAAGAGCTCAAAAAAGGATTTTAAAAGTCAAATTAGAGAGGTAGAAGATAAATTTACCAACTATTTTTTAAAATATAATTGGCAAAATGGAAAAAAAAATATTCACTGAAGAAAACAGTTCCATAAAAAGTAAAATTTGTCAAATGGGAAAGGAGATTCAAAAATCTAACTGGAGAAAGTAACTCCTTAAAAGTAAAAATGGAACAAATAGAAAAAGAGATTCAAAAACTAACTGAGGGAAACATTTTGCTAAAAATTAGAATTAGTCAAATTGAAGTTAATGATTCTATAAGGCATCAAGAATCAGTCAAACAAAATCTAAAGGGTGAAAAAAAATAGAAGAAAATGTAAAATATCTCATTGGAAAAACAACAGCCCTGGAAAACAGATATAGAAGAGATAATCTAAGAATTATTGGTCTACTGGAAAGTCATTAAGAAAAAAAGAGCCTGGACAACATCTTCCAAGAAAGCATTAAGAAAAACTGCCCTGAGGTCCTAAAACCAGAGAGCAAAATAGTCATCGAAAGTATCCACTGAACACCTCCTGAAAGAGATACCAAATTAAAAAGTCCAAGGAATATTGCAGCCAAATTCCAGAATTATCAGGTCAAGGAGAAAATACTGCGAGTAGCTAGGAAAAAAAAATTCAAATATTTCAAAACCACAGTCAGGATCACACAGGACCTAGAAGTTTCTATATTAAAAGATTGGAAAGAATGGAATATGATATTTCATAAGGCAAAAGAGCTTGGACTACAACCAAGGATCAACTACCCAGCAATATTGACCATAATCTTTCAGGCAAGGAGATGGCATTCAATGAAATAAGGGACTACCAGACCTTCCTGATGAAAAGGCCAGAGCTTAACAGAAAATATGATCTCCAAATACAAGACTCAAGAGAGACATAAAAAGGTAAACAGGGAAGACATACACACACACACACACACACACACACACAACTTGTTTTTCACTAGGAGCAAACTGTTTACATCCCTATATAGGAGGATACCTGTCAATATTGAGAATTGTATAATCATCAAGACATTTAAAAGAGATGTATCTAGATAGAGGGCATGGGTATAAATTAGGTATTGTGATGACAAAAAAAAAACCAAACACATCATGATAGACTGGGCTCCTCTCAGCAGTGCAAGGGTATAAGATAACTCCAAAAGACTCATGAGGGAAAGGGATATCCAGAGAAAGAACTACAGAGTCTGAATGCAGATTGAAGCAAATTACTTGTTCTCTCTCTTTTTTGTTTTGTTTTGTTTCTTCTTTCTCATTGTTCACTCCATTGATTATAATCCTTCTTTACAATTTGACTAGTGTTTCATGTGAAGGTATTTGTAGATCCTCTATCTTATTTCGTGCCACCATGGGGCGCGGGGAAGGAGAGGGAGGGGGAGAAAATTTGAAACTCAAGGTACTATGGAACTGAATGCTGTAAACTAAAAGTAAATAAATATATATATTTTTTAAAACCTCATTAAAAAGTACAAAGGAATTGTAACAGGAGAAGAGGAAAGGAGAAGGCAGAAAAGGGTAAATTATGCCACATGAAGAAGCATAAAGACATACTGTAGTAGAGGGAATGAAGGGAAGGAGATGAACATTGTAAGAACTGTATTCTCATTGGTTTTGGCTTAAGGAAGAAACAACATTCTCAGTTAAGTATAGGAATCTAACTTGAATAGATACAAAAATTTATTGTAGTAAAGGGAAAGAAAGGAGGAGGAGGAGCATTGTTTGAGATTTACTCTCATTGGATTTAGTTCAAGGAGGGAATTATTTACTTTGTTAAGTATAAAAATCTAACATGGCCTACAGGCAGTAGGAGGAGGAAGGGGAAAGAAAAGAGGTGGGGGATCAGAAGGAAGGAAAGAAGTAGTAAGGGGAAAGGAGAGAAAAAGGGAAGGAGGCTGATAGGGAGGGAATACTGAGGGAGGCAATCATCAAAAGGAAAACTCTTAAGGAAGGGAAGGGAGAAGGGAGAAGTAAAAGCATAAGCAAGGAAGTGAACAGGATGGAGAGAAAGACACAGATAGTAATCATAACTGTGAATGTGAATGGGATAAACTCTCCCACAAAATGGAGGCAGATAGTAGAATGGATTAAAAACCATGATCCTAAAATATGCTGTTTACAAGAAACACATTTAAAACAGGAGGACACACAGAGGGTAAAGGTAAAAGGCTAGAGTAGAAGATATTGTGCTTCAGCTAAAGTAAAAAAAAAAAAAAGCAGAGGTAGAAATCCTAATCTCAGACAAAGCAAAAGCAAAAATAGATCTAATTAAAAGAGATAAGGAAGGAAACTATATCCTGCTAAAAGACACCATTGACAATGAAGCAATATCATTACTAAACATATGTACCAAGTGGTATGGCATCCAAATTCTTAGAGGAGAAGTTAAGGGAGTTAAAGGAAGAACTAGAAATCAAAACTATACTAGTGGGGGATCTCAACCTCTGCCTCTCTGAACTTGGTAAGTCTAACCTCAAAATAAACAAGAAAGAAGCTAACGAGATAAATAGAATTTTAAAGAAGGTAAATATGATAGACCTCTGGAGAAAACTGAATGAGAATAAAAAGGAATAGACCTTCTTCTCAGTGGTACATGGCTCATACACATAAATTGACCATGTACTAGGGCATAAAAACCTCGCAATCTACTGCAGAAAGGAAGAAATATGAAATGCATCCTTTTCAGATGATGATGTAATAAAAATTATATGTAACAAAAATTATATGTAATAAAAGGCCATGGAAAGAAAGACTAAAAACTAATTGGAACTAATTCTAAGTAAATAAATAATTCTAAATTAAATAAACTAATTCTAAAGAATGAGTGGGTCAAACAACAAATCATAAAAACAACCAGTAACTTCATTCAAGAGAATGACAATAATGAGACTATATAGCAAAACTTATGGGATGCAGTGAAAGTGGTTCTTAGGGGAAGTTTTATATCTCTGAATGCTTACATGAATAAAAGAGAGAAAAAAAGATATCAATAAATTGGGCATGTAACTGAAAAAGCTAGAAAGAGAACAAATGGAAAATTCCCAATTAAATGCTAAATTAGAAATACTGAAAACTAAAGGAGAGATTAATAAAATAGAAATTAAGAAACTATTGAACTAAAACTAAGAGCTGGTATTTAAAAAAAAAACAATAAAATTGATAAACCTTTAGTCAATTTGATTAAAAGAAGAAGAAAATTACCAGTATCAAAAATGAAAAGGGTGAATTTACCTCCAATGAAGAGAAAATTAAAACAATAATTAGGAATTATTTTGTCCAATTGTATGCCCACAAATTTGACAATCTTAGTATCTTAGTGAAATGAATGAATACCTACAAAAAAATTAATTGCCCAGATTAATTGAAGAGGAAGGAAAATACTTAAATAACCCCATCTCAGAAAAAGAAATGGAACAAGTCATCAATGAACTCCCTAGGAAAAACATCTCCAAGACCAGATGGATTTACAAGCAAATTCTACCAAACATTTAAAGAAAATTAATTCCAATACTTCATAGACTATTCATGGAAATTGGAGGAGTCCTCCCAAATTCATTTTTATGATACAAATATGGTACTGATACCTAAATTGGTAACATCCAAAACAGAGAAAGGAAATTATAAACCAATTTCCCTAATGAATATAGATGCAAATATTTTAAATAAAATATTAGCAAAAAGATTACAGCAACTTATCACAAAAATAATGTTTTGATCAGGTAGGATTTGTTCCAGGAATGCAAGGCTAGTTCAATATTAGGAAAACTATCAGTATAATTGGTCATATCAACAACAAATCTAGATTATCTCAATAGATGCAGAAAAAACTTTTGATAAAATACAATACTCATTCCTATTAAAAACACTAGAAAGCATAGGAATGAATGGAGTTTTCCTTAAAATATTAAGCAGCATCTATCTAGAACCACCATGCAAGTATTATATGCAATGAGGATAAGTTAGAAGCATTTCCTGTAAGAGAGGGGGGTAAAACAAGGATGCCCACTGTCACCTCTGTTATTTAATTTGGTACTAGAAATGTTAGTTGTAGCAATAAGAGAAGAAAAAGAAATTGAAGGAATCAGATTAGGCAAAGAAGAGACTAAACTATCACTATTTGCAGATGATATGATAATATACTAAAAGAACCCTAGAGAATACAGTAAAACACTACTTGAAATAATAAATAACCTTAGCAAAGTTGCAGGATATAAAATAAACCCATATAAATCCTCAGCATTCCTATATATTTCTAATGAAGTCCAACAGCAAGAAATAGAAAGAAAATTCCATTTAAAGTTTCTGTAAACATTATAAAATATTTGGGAGTCTACCTGTCAAACCAAACCCAGGAACTATGTGAACACAATTACAAAACACTTTTCACACAAATAAAGTCAGATCTAAATAATTGGGAAAACATCAGTTGCTCATGATTAATTCGAGCTAATATAATAAAAATGACAATTTTATCTAAATTCATTTATCTATTTAATTTATTGGTATGGGTAATGCCATACCAATCAATCTATGAAAATAATTATTTTCTAGAGCTAGAAAAATAATAACAAAATTTATCTGGAGGAACGAAAATCCAAAATATTAAGGGAATTAATAAAAAGAAATGCTAGGGAAGGTGGTCTAGCCATACAAGATTTTAAACTGTATTATAAAGCAGCAGTCATTAAAACTACTCGGTACTGACTGAGGAACAGAGTAGTGGATAAGTGGAATAGATTAGGTACACAAGACACAGCAGCCAATGACTATAATAATCTACTATTTGATAAACCTAAAGATTCCAGCTTCTGGGATAAGAACTCACTATTTTTCCAGGGAAAACTGGAAAATAGCATGGCAGAAACCGAGCATAGACCAATATCTTATACTATACACCAAAATAAAGTGTAAATGGGTTCATAATCTAGATATAAAGGTTCATACTGTAAGCAATCTGGGAGAGCAAGAAATAATTTACCTGTCAGATTTATGGAGAAAGAAAGAATTTATGACCAAACAAGAGATAGAGAGCAGTACAAAATGCAAAATGAGTAATTTTTATTATATTAAATTGAAAAGTTGTTGTACAAAAAAAGTCAATGTAACCAAGTTTAGGAGGGAAGTGGGAAATTGGGAAAGAATTTTTACAACCATTGTCTCTGATAAAGGCCTCATTTCTGAAATATACAGAGAACTGAGTCAAATATATAAAAAATACAAGTTATTCCCCAACTGATAAATGGTCAAAGGGTATGAACAGGCAGTTTTTAGAGGAAAAAACTAAAGATATCTATAATAATATGAAAAAATGCTCTAAATCATTATTGATGAGGGAAATGCAAATCAAAACAACTGTGACGTACCACATCTCACTGGTCAGATTAGTTAACATGACAAAAGAGGAAAAGGATAAATGCTAGAGAAGATGTGGGAAAACAGAAACACTAATGCATTGTTGGTGGAGTTGTGAACTAAACCAACCATTCTGGAGAGCAATTTGGAACTGTGCCCAAAGGGCTAATAAAAATGTGCATACCCTTTGACCTATCATCACCACTTCTAGAGCCGTATCCCAAAGAGATCATAAAAATGGGAAAAGAACTCACAAAAATATTTATAGCAGCTCTTTATGTAGTGGCAAAGAATTGGAAATCAAGGGGTGTCCATCAATTGGGGAATGGCTAAACAAGTTGTGGTATATGAATTTAATGGAATACTATTGTGATATAAGAAAAGAGGAACAGACAGACTTCATAATAACCTGGAGAGACTTACATAAAATGATGCTGAGTGAGAGGAGCAGAACCAGGAGAACATTGTACACAATTACAGACACATAGTATCTGTGATGACTGATTTTGATAACTGGGCTCCTCTCAACAATGCAAGGTTATAAGACAACTCCAAAAGACTCATGATGGAAAGGAATATCCACATTCAGAGAAAGATTTACAGAGTCTGAATGCAGATTGAAGCAAACTATTTGCTTTCTCTTTTGTTTTGTTTTGTTCCTTCTTTATCATTGTTCATTTCATTGGTTATAATCCTTCTTTACAACTTGACTTATGTTTAATGTGAAGGTATTTTTGGAACCTATATTAGATTGCATGCCATCATGGAGGGGAGGGGGAAAGAGAGGAAGGAGGAGAAAATTTGGAACTCAAAAACTTGTGGAACTGAATGTTGTAAACTAAAAGTAATTAAATGAATAAATTAACAAAAAGAAAAAAGAATTTCCATTTAAAATAACTGCTAACAAAATAAAAGCCTAGGGACTTTATGAACACAATTACAAAATGCTTTTTACACAAATAAAGACAGATCTAAACAATTGGAGAAATATGAATTGCTCATGGATAAGCTAAGTCAATATAATAAAAATAGCAACTCTTTTAGTTTACTTATTCAGTGCCATGCCAATCAAATTACCAAAGAATTATTTTATAGATCTAGAAAAAAAAATCATGACAAAATTCATCTGGGAGAACAAAAGATTGAGAATATCAGGGAATCCACTATTTTAAATGAGAAGAAAGAACAGTACCAGATTTCAAACTATATTACCAAGCTTTAATCATCAAAACAATCTAGTCCTGGCTAAAAAAAATAGAGGGGTGGGTCAGTGGAATAGATTAGGTACATAATACACAGTAGTAAATCACCATGTAATCTAATGTTTGATAAACCCAAAGATCCAAGATTTGAAGATACTGTATTTCACTGCATAATTATTCCACCCCGTTTTTTCAGTCCAAAAATTGGTTTATAACCTTCAATCGGCATAATGATTGCATGGTATAATTCTGTTAGTCACGCTGCTTAAAAGGTAAACAGAGCAGCAATGTATTCACCAGTGGCATATGTATATGCATTTATCTCTTGTACATTTTGAACTATGAGCCTAGAATTCTCAGTAAACTTGCATTTTGAAAGCTGACTTGCAAGGTTTGTTTAGAGCTTTACAGTACTAACCATATTGTCACTCAACCCAATGAAGAGCCTTAGACTCAAGGAGAGTAGGAGGGCAGGAGAAGCTGCTGTGAGTAAATCATGTGCTATGGCAAGATTCGCATCTTCCTGTGCTAGCTAAATTGTACAGTTTGTCTGCCAGCAATACAGTTTAGTAATAAATGATTTTTAAGTAATGCCAGCATGATGTTTTATTTTAAAGTTTTACATGATGTTCACACCCCACTTTTTTGCAAAAAAAAAATTGGTATAAAATCTACAATAATTATAAGACAAAATATGGTAAGAAATCATCTTTTGACAACAATTGCTGGGAAAGTTGGAGATCAGTTTGGCAGAAACTAGGCACGGACCAATATCTCACACCATAAACCAAGACAAAATCAAAAGAGATTCAGACTTGAAGAGTAATATCATAAACTTATTAAGGAAGCTTGGAAAAATGTACCTGCCAGCTCTATAGATAAGGTGAGAGTTAATGACCAAACAAGATTGCAGGAAGAAAAATGGATAGTTTTGGTTATATGAAATTAAAAAGCTATTGCACAAACAAAACAAAAGCAACCGAAATTAGAAGGAAAACAAGAGGGAAATTTTTATAGCAAGTTTCTCTCATAAAGGCCTCATTTCTCAAATATCAGGAACTGAGCCAAATTTATTTCTTAAAAAATAAGAACCATTCCCCAGCTGATAAATTTAGTCAAAGGATAACAGGCAATTTTCAGAAGTCAAAACTATCAATAATAACATGAAAAATGCTTTAAATCAGTACTGATTAGAAAAATGCAAATTAGAACAGCTCTGCAGTATCTCACACCTATAAGACTGACTAACATGACAGAAAAGGAAAATGACAAATGTGAAAAAGTAGAATACTAATGCACTGTTGGTGGAGCTGTGAACTGGTCAAACCATTCTGGATAGTAATTTGGAATGACAGCAAAAGGGTTACAAAATTCTGTATACCCTATGATCCAGCAATACCATTACTAGATCTGTATCCCAAAGGGATCCACTCTCCCCCCCCCCCCAAAAAAAAAGAGAGTGGAAAAGATCTATTTCTACACAAAAAAAAAATTATGGCATCTTTTTTTAGTGATGGCAAAGAATTGGAAATTGAGGAAATGTCCATACACTGGAAAATAGCAGCTGTGCTATGTGATTTTGATTGAATATTATTGTACTACAAAAAATGATGACCAAGATGGTTTTAGAAAAACTTCAGAAGATGTATATGAACTGAGTCAAAGTGAAATAAGCAAAGCCAGGACACCATCATACACAGTAACAAATATCATAATGATGACCAACCATGAAAGACTTAATTACTATAAGCAAAACAATGATCTAAGACAATTCCAAAGGACACATGATGAGAACTGATGAACTCTGAATGCAGATTAAAGCATACATCTTTAATATTATTTTTCCTTTTTTTGTCTGTTTTCTTTCGTGACATGGCTAATTTGGAAAAATGTTTTGCATGACTTCACATAAATAATCAATATTGAATTGCTTGACTTCTCAAGAAGGAGGAGGAAGCAGGACAGAGTGAATTCAGAACTCAATTTAAAAAATATTGCTAAAAAAAGTTTACATGTAACTGGGAAATATCTAATGAAATAAATTAAAATATATTTAAAAACAAGTCCAGGAGTTATAAGTGAAAATTGGACAATTAAGGACTGACTGCTACTGTTACAGATAACATCAGAAGAGATACAAATAAGGGAAACTACCTGAGGGCTTCACATAGGGTTACTACCACTTCTTCCAGATAGGAAGTGAAAGTGATTATCAGATACTTATGTGGGAAGACCTGATAAGTCAAAATATTTTTGGGGAAGTGTATAGGAAATCCACAAACAAAGAAAACAATTACAACTGATATTTATATTGCACTTTGCAAAGCATTTTGTATACACATATAAAGTATAATATAAGTACCCCCAAGGAAGAGACTCACTTATTTTGTACCTATATCCCCAGTGCCTAAGAGGCAGTGTGAGGTAATGGGTAGAGGGTCCACCTCGGACTCAGGAAGCTGCTTCAGGTCAAGTCCTGTCTCTTACACGTGTTTTGTTTTGCATCTCAAGCTGGATGGTCCCTTAGACATCTCACGTTCAACATATCCAAAGTAAAAGTCATTGTTTTTCCCTAAAACCCTCTCCTCTTCTGAACCTTGGCAGTATTCTTGATGATATCACCATCATCCCAGTCACTCAAGCTCAAAGCTAGGTGTCATCCTCAACTCCTTACTATGTCTTACCCCTGTATCCAATCCACTGAAAAGATCTGTCAGTTTTACCTTTGTAACATTTCTTGCATCCACCTCATTCTTGCCTCTGGTATGAGCCCTAATCACCTCTTACCTGGGCTACTGCAATAACCTGCTGTTCAGTCCATGTTCCACAAATTTCTTTCTACTCGAAGCTATGCTATACTCAGTGACCTTTCTAAAATGCAGATCTAGCCATGTCATCTCCTTGCAAAACAAACTCCAATGGCTACCTGTTACCCCCAAAGCATTCTATAGAGCATCCAAAGCATTCATTCTGTTTGCCTCCCAGCCTCTACCATAGTGCCTAGCACCTGGTGTTCATTCATTCGTGGTTTTTGGCTCACCTCTAGGTATCCCCAAAGGAAATAGTAAAAATATACTCCATATACATACATACATACATACATAAATACATATGTATGCATACACACACAAATATCTACATATCTCAAATGAAATAGTAAAAATATACTCAATTTACATACATATGTGCATATACACATACATATATACCTATTTACATGATGTCTACCTTCATTCAAATGTAATTTCCTTGAAGGTAAGGATTTTTTAAAATTAATTTTTAATTTTTATTATTTTTATAATATTTCTTTTAATCCTCAGAACATAATCCTGAAACTTTGTCACACAGAGATCCCTTGAGCATAATGGTAACTTAACAAATATTTATTGTATTGGATTGAATTGAGTTGAATTATTTCATTTTAGCTTCCCAACAGCCTTGTGGCTGGTACTTAGAATATTCTTAGACCTGTTATACAAATAAGTAAAGCAAGGCACAGAAAAATGGTGTGACTTCATTAGTATCTGAAGTAAGATTTGAATCCAGGCCACTCTGACTACAAGTTCAACTCTCTAGAGACTATGCAAGAATATTTCTGAAGAAAAGGGATCTGAAGTTAGAAAACAGAGAAGAAAAGTCCAGGAAAGTAGGTCATAAGTAACTATGGAACAGGCTGAAACAAGAAGGCCAGGAGGTGGGAGCAATCAGAGACAATTGATACCTAGAATGATTCTTTTTGGGGCCAGTGAAACTTCAGAGGCAACACTTATTGCCCTGTCGCTCCTGGTTCTTAACCAGGCCAAGCTCTGCCATCCAGCTGGGCCCTGACACTTGGTCATTTGAAGTCAGAAGTAGACTTTATGATACACTCAAATTCTAAGTTACAAAGGAAATGCATTTCAGTCTAACATTAAGAATTGCTGCTAGGCTCAAAGGGGCTGCGGGCACTGCACTCACTCCCTTCCCTTAAAGGGCATAACTACTCTGCACTTCTGCATTCAATCCAGACTGTATTCAGTCTGAGAGTGGGGCCAGGTACCCTTTTCTCACATGATACAGCTTGAGATCCCCACTCCTGGAAAAAATTTTCTTAAAGTTTATACCTTTTTCTAACAACTCCACCCCTCATCTGAGTGTCCTCTCTTCCAAACAACTTTCTAATGAATAACTTTGTATATATTTTTATTTGTTCATTTATTGATTATGATGTATATATGTATATCCCCCATATTCTTAAGTTCAAAATCCATTGAAGACAGAAATTACAGTAGTGAAATTAAAAGATGCTCCTTAGAAGGAAAGCTGCAGCAAATGTGGACAGCATGCTAAAAAGCAGAGACATCACCTTGCCATCAAAAATTCACACAGTCAAAGTTATGGTTTTCCAGTAACAATGTAAGGTTGCAAGAGTTGTACTATAGGAGAAGCTGAGTGCTACAGAATTGACTCTTTCAAATTGTGGTGCTGGGCGGCTAGGTGGCACAGTAAATAGAGCAGTGAATCAAATTGTGGTGCTGGAGAAGACTTTTGAGTCTCCTTGGGTAGCAAGAAGATCAAATCAGTCGATACTTAAAGCAATTAATTCAGGCTATTCACTGAAAGGTCAAATACTGAAGCTGAAGCTTAAATACTTTGGTCAGATAATGAGAATATGGGACTCATTGGAATAGACTCTGATATTGGGATAGATTAAAGGAAAATGGAGTAGGAGATGGCAGAGGATGAGATAGATAGATAGTATCATGTAAACAATGAACATGAACTTAGATAGACTTTGAGAGAATGGAGAACAGAAAGTCCTGGCATGCTATGGTCTCTAGAGTCAGAAAGAGTTGGACATCACTGAATGACTGAAGAACAACACAGCATATGTATGTGTACAAACACACATACATATGCATAAATTGTATATATGTATACATATACATACATGTGTATATACTACACCCACACATTGTCTCTACCAGTATAATGTAAGCTCCTTAAGAATAGAAATTTTTTTATTCATTCTGTTTGTATCCCCAACAAGTATCACAGTACCTGGTAACTGATGTTTAATAAATGTTTCTTCCTTCATTAATGGTTTTTAGCTTATGTCTAGATATCCTCAAATGAAATAATAAAAATAATGAAAAAACAGTAAAAATAATCAAAAGCAAAAATACACTCAACATGCAATACACACACATTTACATATACATATACATTTACACATATATGTGTGTATATATATATATACATATATATATATATATCTAGTTATTTATATGATGTCCCTCCTCATTCAAATGTAAGTTCCCTGAAGGCAAGGATTTTTTAAATAATAATTCTTCTAATCCTCAGAATATAATTATATTTCTCAATTTTTCTATCATTAATAACTTATTAATTGATTGATCTGCTGAATACATACCTATTGGTTGATAGATTGGAGGAGCATCATGATATTCTGAGGCTTACTGTAATCAAGCACAATTTTATACACCAAGAAGAAAATCTGGAGGATTTTGCCTCCCATAAAGAATTCTCCTTCTGTGTGAACTAAATCCATCCATAACACCCTTAGTCAACATGTTTCTTCCCCTTTTTATGCCTTACTTGATACTGCTAATAATTACCAACAAGTCCACCCTCTTTCCAGTCTCTACTTTGAGATGCTCTGACTTAAGGGTATGTTTCATCAAGTTTTTGGTAAACTTCTCCCCAACCCTCCTGCTTCTCACTATTTTGGGGGGAAATACTTCTCATGATCTTTCATTATTCTTCTTTATAAGATTTGATCAAAGTGTTTATATTTTAAATTTATTCTAAACTGGTATTGCCTTTGGCCATCATATGTCAACACTTGGCAAGAAGATCAAGCCTTTGCTGGTAGAGGTGACTTTTGAGATCTTTTGTTCTATTCATTCTGATGATTGATTTACATTGATTAAATTTCCTTAGGACATGATGACAGTGTGTGTTATTTTCTTTTATCTATTTCCCATTATTATCATTAATTCAATAAAATAAACATTTATAAAAATTTCTGCCATGTGCAAAGTTTATTCAGATAGGTCAGATTGGATTTGTTTCAATTGCACATTGTGTGTCCTTCTCACCTTCTTTCTTTCTTCTAAGATTGTTGGACCAATATTTCAAGTTGGAAGAGACTTTGAAGGTCTTCTACTCCAACTCCCTAAACTTATATTTTGATGTTGATTATTATTTTTTACTCAAACAGGCTAATGATATTGTAGCACAAAGATAGCTAATTCAGTAACCGGTCCTTTAGAAAATAATCAAGTTCATTTTTATTATGTGATGTGATATGATGTAATTTAGCACTCACCATGTCTTATATTGCTTAACACTCATCTTGACTTTATTCACAATAGATATGCATGATGTTTCTGTATAGTCTATAACCCTTTGACTTATTTCATTTCTTTCTCCTAAATTACATTTTCCAACATATTCTCCTGCCCCCCCCCAATTCCCATCCACTCTTAAATTTGAGTCAAATCAAATAAACAAACTTTTACTAAGCACTTACTATGTCCCAGCCATTGCGCTAAGCACTAGTGTAGAAAGAAAGTCAAAAAACAGTTCCTGCCCTCAAGCAGCTCACATTTTACTGGAAGAGACAACATGCAAACAACTATGTAAGACAAGATATATGTGGGATAAATTTGGAGTAACCTCACAAAGAAGGAACTAATATTAAGAAGGTCTAGGATAGATTTCTTGTAGATGGTAAGACTTTAGCTGAGACTTAAAGGATGCCAGGGAAATGAGGAACTGACAAGAAGAAGCACTCTATGAATGGAAGAAACTGGTGAACATGCTCAGTAAAGATGGAGCACTTACACACACATGCACACACACACACACACACATTATAGATAGATAGATAGATAGATAGATAGATAGATAGATAGATAGATAGATACACATACATATATTATATATACATATGAGAAAGATATGCTTTGATTACAATTACATGAAATTTAAAAAACCTTTTTATGAGTGAAATGAATAAATCTAAAATAAGCAGGGAGATTTTAAGGGGGTGAAATCCATCGAACATCTCAAATAAAAGTCTAATATTGAAAACATAGAGATAATTGATGTAAATGTGTGACAGAACCAATAGATAAGTGATAAAA
>CM053592.1:77307547-77348773 GCA_028646515.1 Pseudochirops corinnae
ACAAGAAGCAAAAGAAGCATGAGAAGGTAAACAGGGAAAAGAAATCATAAGAAACTTATCAAAGTTGAACTATTTACATGCCTACATGGAAAAATGACAATTGTAACTTATGAAACTTTTCTCAGTATGAGGATAGTTGAAGAGAATATAAATATATATGTATATATACACATATATACATATATATGTATACATACATGTCTGTATAAGAGGGTATATATGTATATAAATACATATTTGAATGTGTGTATATATGTGTACAGGTACACATAGACAGAGGGCACAGAATCAATTGATTTGAATCAATTAATTGATTTAAATTAAATAAATTTAATTTAAAAAAAGAAGCTATACAAGGACACTCTCAAGGTCTTAACAACTTTGGAACTGATTGTGTGACATGGAAGACACTAGTACAGGGTAGTTCAGCATGGCATGACCTCATCAGAGAAAGTGCTGTGCTCTCTGAGCAAAACAGAATTGAAGTAGCTCAAAAGAAACATGAGATGGGCAAATTTAGAGAATCCACCTCAGATGTTCACGTTTGTGCTTAACCTGTGGTAGAACATTCTGAGCTCCTGTTAGTCTGATCAGCTACAGTCAGACGCACTATAACTTGACTCTAGCATAGTGATGTCATTTTGGTTGTCTTTGAGAATGAAGGACAACACCCAAGACCAACTTTCACCTTTTTTTTTTTCCTTTGAGTCCCTTGATATTCTTGACCTTTTACTCTCTGGAAGAATTTTGCTATTATTTTTCTAGCTCCATAAAATATTTTTTTGATAGTTCGGTATGACACTGAATAAATAAATTAACTTAGGTAGAAGTGTTATTTTTGTTATATTGGCTTGGTCTACACATGAACAATTAGCATTTCTCCAATTATTTAGATATATCTTTATTTGTATGAAAAGTGTTTTACAATTGTGTTCACACATAGGTCTTGGGTTCATCTTGGCGAGTAGACTCCCAAGTGTTATGTCCCAAGTTATTTTAGATAAAATTTCTCTTTTTATCTTTTGCTGCTAAGTTGTATTAGTAGTATACAGAACTGTCAATGATTTACATGGGTTTATTTTCTATCCTTTTTATCTTGTTGTTTCATTATCTCATTGCCAAAGACGTTAATTATTTCAACTAGCTTTTTAGTTAATTCTCTAGGGTTCTCTTAGTATACCATCATATGATCTGCAAAGAATGATAGTCATATTTCTTTGTTGCCTATTTTAATTCCTTTAATTTCTTTTTTAAAAATCTTATTTCTATAGCTAGAATTTCTAGTATCATATTGAATAATAGTGTTGTTAATAGACATCCTAGCTTCACCTCTGATCTTATTGGGAAGGTTTCATATTTTTTTCCATTACAGATAATGCTTGCTTGATTTTGGTTTTAGACAGATATTACTTTTTACTTTAAGAAAGATTTAATTGGTTCTTATGATTTCCAGAGTTTTCATTTAATAGAAATGGATATTGTATTTTGTCAAAGGATTTTTCTGCATCTATTGCTATATCATATGATTTTTGTTGTTTTTGTTTTTGATAGGGTCAATTATGCTAATAGTTTTTCTAATATTAAACACCACTGTATTCCTGGTATAAATCTCACCTGGTCATAGTGTATGCTTTTTGTGATATATTGCTGTAATCTGTTTGCTAGTATTTTATTTAAAATTTTTGCATTGATATTCATTAGGGAAATTGGTTTATAGATTTCTTTATTTGCTTTATCTTACTGGTTTGAATAGCTAAACCATATTTGTGTCATAAAAGGAATTTGATAGGATTCCTTCTTTACCAATTTTTTTTCAAATAGTTTATGTAGTATTAGGATTAATTATTCCTTAAATGTTTGGTAGAATTTACTTGTAAATCCATCTGGTCCTGCGGATTTTTTTCTTGTGGAAAATTCAGATACAATGATGAGAAATTTGTTCAGTAGCTCCTAAAGTACTAACACCAGGTGATCCCTGTAGATCCCATGTAGTTTCAGGCAAAAACTAAACAAAAACGAATTTTATTCAGTATTTAGTCATGTGGGACTAGATCATGTACCATGCAAAGTTATCTAGTATGAAAATATGAATAAGTTCAAGCAGTTATTGGGTAAATTCATGGTAATAGCTATTTAATTATATCAAAGAGAGTTGACATGTTAACACTATATACTAAATATTTCTGATTGATGCTTTAAAGGACAAGCTCCACATTCTCTCAGGATACAGCTGCCTCTTGGTATCATTGTCACAAACAGGTAGATGCCGAGCTAGCCAGACCACTGGATTGATTCATTGTAGCATTTCTTATGGGCTTACATTCTTATAACCAAAGTATATTACAGACTAGAAAGACTAAGAGTCAGGATGCTTGGGTTCATCCCATCATTGGTTATTTGTGACGTTGAAAGTATTGTTTAAAATCTTGGAGTCTCAGTTTCCTCATCTGTAAAATGAGAATAATTGTAATAATTACACTGCTCCCTTCGCAAGGTTATTGTGGGAAAATTGTTTTGTAGATAGTAAAATATAATACAGATATGATACATTATTATAATAAAATAAGATGGTTAACAATTTGTATTTCATATAATACTGAGCCCAGATGGATTATAATCTTTCTTCTTTGAAAGAAAAGTAAACAGGAAGAATTATTTAGAACAATGGTTCTTAAACTGGGGTCTGTGAACTTAATAAAATATAATTTTATTTTAATATAATTTATTTCCTTTGTAATCTAGCATATTTTATTTATGCATTTAATTTTATGCACTATTTTTAGAAGAGGTCCTTGGACTTTACCAGAGTGCCAAATAGGTCCATGACATACAAAAGGTTAAGAACCCTTTATCTAAATCCATTCTCTCAAATCAAATACATGCCTGTAGCCTGTTCTTATTTAATTCAGAACAAAGCCACATCAAGATAGGATTATGATATAGCACTTTAGGTTTGCAGGTGCTTTACATGCATTTTCTGAATGGACCCTCCCAGCAACCCTGTGAGGTGGGTGCTATTATTACTCCCATTTTACAGATAAGGAGACAGGCTTGAAAATATTAAATGATTTTTCCCTAACATCATCCAACTGGTAAGTTCCAGCAGCAAGATTCAAACACAAATTTTGACTCCAAGTACAGGTTGTCCCTTGATAATTCCTCCTTATATTTGTTCAGGCCATATCCGGGAGATATAATAATAAACAAGATTTATATGGTGCTTTAAAGTTTACAAAGTAGTTTACATACTCTATCCCTGTTGAGCCTTACAATAATCTTGTGAAATAGATAAGACAGGCAAAATTATCCCTTTTTACAGATGAGGAAACTTAGGGTCAGAGAGATCAAGTGATTTACCTGGGGCTATGTAGGTATGCCATGAATAAGGAAGAATTTGAAAGAGGGTCTTCTTGATTCCAGGTCTGGCACTCAACCCTCTATAGTCCATAATTAAGCCACAAATTTATACTGCCTCTAATATTCCTTAAAACTATGTTTAAAAAAAAAAATCCAGCAAAATCCAGCTAAAAATTCTGTCTCTATGGAGCATTAATTAATATTGGGTATTAATTAATTTCTTCCAATCCTATTTGGACTGTAGTTCCCAGTCTTTGTTTAGTCAATACACCAGTGTCTTCTTTGGTTATTAAGTCATCCAAGAAAACCCCATTAAGCTGCTTCCTTTCTGGGCTACTATAGTCTTTTAGTCTGGGTAAATAGGAATATGGATTGTCACTTTTTTTTTTCTGCAAGAAATACAAAAAAGCTGAAAATGTTTTCTAAATCTTTTTATGCTTGAATGACATTCCCCACTGGCCCCAATGTCTTTGGCTAATTGATTCTCTAAATAAGTTAAATAAGTCCTCAGCCAACCTCCAGAGCAGCTGTTTGTGGAATAACAGGATTTGCAACCTACAAAGTAACTGTGGCTTTTTGCAAGCCTGTGTTTGCTTTCCATCATACTCAAAATTGCCTTGAAAGAGTCGCTTTGGTGACCAAGTGTATATTGTTTTCTTGTGCTTTGCAACAGCCACATACATCCACACATACATGTACCACACTGTTTTAAGTTGGGCCTTACTAATATAAATCAGCTCGACTAGAGGTTTTAATACACTGGTCCCTCTGCTGTGGCTGATTTTCCTGAGTTACCCCTACCTAGATGTCAGGTTGGAATTAATTTATTTCTTTCCAACCCCACCCAACCAATGGAACTTCCAAAACCATATTATCTGTTTTAATATTCAACCCCTAGGATTCTTCCCTCAAACTTGGAGGTAAAAGGGGTCTTGTGAAATTTAATACCAAAGATAGTCTTAGCAAGTGCATCCTACCATTTGTTGATTTTGCAAAATATCTTACACTTTGGGGGAGAAATTAAAATATCATTTAGTAAATTATTACTCTAATAGCTAGGAAATCCAAGAAGATAACTGTAACAGAAGAAAAGATCTTGGGAACAATTCTCCTATGTGGAGGGAGGTAAGGTGTATTTCACATTTTTGAATCTGAGGAACACCTGTGAAAATAGTGCTTTCCTTGAATGCATTTAAGGATGACTTTGAAATGGGTTGAGTGAGACTAAAAGGCAGTAGCATGATCTTTTTTTGGAAATTATTAAAAATAGATTAAACCAGTTTGGGGAAATTTCATGACCAGAAGGCATGGTGTTGAGTAAATCATTGTTTTCTCAACCAACTTGTCTGGAAACATTGGTTTTTGCTCAGAAACTTGGGTGTGTCACAATGTACTGAGTTTCTTCTGCTTTGGTAGCTGTCTACAGGCTTCATGGCCAGCTAACAGTCAAGAACATTAACCATTTGCAGTTTCTAAGGAAAGTGTCAAAGTTTTACAGATAAAAAGAAGAAATTGCACAAGAATGGTGAGGAAAAGATTTATGGGGAGAGGGGTTGGGAGTAAGTAGTGAGGGCATATGTGGGGATGAGGGTTGTTTCTTAGAATTTAGGTGCTAACAGTCTCAGAGCACGCCTCAGATCAAGGCTGATTCCTTTATGTTTGCTGGAAACTCAGCTTCTTTTCTGGGGAAACCTAGAAATGCCTTGGGTTTGAGTTCCCTTGCTAAACAGCTATCAGATGCTGGTAAGATCATGATTTTCCAGGCCTAGAGTGGCCACCTGCATAATAGAATGCTTGTTATGACATTCTTTTCCCTCAGCATCATGAGTTTGGAGTTGATTTAGAGCAAGAGTCCTTGACCTTATGTCTAAGGATCCCCAAAGGATCTGTGGATTGGAAAAAATTTACATATTTAATAATCTCTAACTGAAATTTAGCATTTTCTTTAATTGTGAATGTAGTCAATGAACTATAGTAGTGTTCCATAGTAGCAGCGAACTGTAGTAGTACCTGTGACTGTCACTACAGAAATCACAAATATTTCAATATTATACTGTAGTTATTATTATAAGATATCTTGAAATAACACTTAGGTTCATCACTAATTTGAAATGACTGTAATTATTAAACCTGTTGCTAGATATATTACAATACATATTTAAAATATATTTTTGTAATTTTCAATAGAATATAATATATTTTAATCTTGTGTATTTCATGCATTTAAAAAACATTACTCATAGGATCAATAGTTTTCTTCATACTGACAAATGGATTTTTTTGTTTTAAAGAAAAGGTTAAGAACTCCTGATTTAGAGTGTGAGAGAGCTACTTTTTTTTTCAGGTCAAGAATATAAGTTAAGATTGAATGACCTCCACAAAGCAAGTGGGGCATATTCTCATGATGCTGGGTCAGTGGGTAAATTTCCATGGATGGCAAACCACATCTGCTCTTTTCCTTTCTAGTTTTCCCTTTGTTCTCTCCAACTTAGAAAACCTCAGATGACCTCTTCAGCTAGTGTAGCAAAAATAAATCACATTTCTATGGCAATTTGAGGCTTTAAAATGCTTTCCTCATAACCCTGTAAGATAGGGAATGCAAGTTATGCTCTTCTCTAGATAAGGAAGCTGAAGCACTGAAAAGTTAGGGGATCTTTGGGAGAAGCGTTATGTGCCCAGATCACATAGTGAATGAATAGAGAAAGCTAGAATTCAAAAGTAGGTTACTGGACCCCGAGTCTAGATCACAATAGTTCCTATTTGCTTCTGAAGGTAGTTCAAAAGTAATGTGTATGGTGAGTTTAGGAAGAATGAAGACAACTAAATTGTAGGCTGTTTTTCAAACTTTCTAATCACTAAAGTAAGGCCAATATAAGTGCAACTCTATCGTATAGAAATGCCTGAAAAAGAAAACTCTATCTCTCTCTACGTACATATACATAGATTTCACATTTTAATATTGTGAAAAGCACAACTATAAAACAACCTGTTTATTTTTCCTTTTAATTTTAAGCAGCTTTTCCCACAATTGTATCCCAAAGTCATGGCTGTGTTTGTGCTCCTGATGTGTTCCTGGGGGTAAGAAGCATGAAATGTGCTCTTAAGTCAACTTTCAAAGCAAGGACATTCTAATGCCCCTGAGAAGGCTTGCTGCCAAAGGCCAGGAGAACAGCTAGGGGAAGTTTACCTGGGGGTGAAGGGGGTGCGGAGAGAACTTGAATGTCTTGTAGCCTCCTATTGGAACGAATCACTCCTGAAAACTAGGTGGAGAGCTTTGTTTTTTTCCTGGATTATGAGAGACTGCAAGTGCTGTGAACACCCGCTAAACTCAGCTTCCCGAATTAAAGCTCTTGTCACCCTACCCTGGTTTGGGTTCTGTAGGACGCAAGAAATCTGAAAGTCTGAAAAATCCGATCATTTCTTAGGTTCGTTTGGAGGGACGGATTTCAAGGACCCCTGTCTTGTATAACGACCTGGGAGAGGGTTAGCAGCTATGCTCTGAAACAAGTAACTTTTAGACTAACTCGGAATTTAATGAGCTCGTTCACTTAGGCAACAGACTTTACTGGAAAGAAGTGCTGATCTTGGTAGAAGGGCTTTGGAAAAGAGAAGTATCACCTGAGTTCAGTAACACCTCATTAGGTACGATTACTGTCTCCGTAGGGAACAGAAATGAATGGTACCTGCGCAATTTATAGCTTCTACTTTGTTCCTGTAGCAGTATTAAAATGCTTCCTCCTTGAAAATGGGGGAAGGGACTGAAAACACTTAACTCAAAGAAAGGGTGGTGGTGCCTGGTCTGGGTAATGTAACCGCCACAGGGCTGTGGTCTCTAACCTTCCTGTGGCGTGAGCCACTTTAAAAGTTCAAAATTGGTGGCAACCCACATGGAAACATTGCCAGTTCTGAAGTCGCAAGTCGGGTGGATGGTGGATGTGCCCAGATGGAGATTGAGGACAGCCAGAGCAAATGGTGTTAGGGGTAGTCAGTGGGAGAATATAAAGGATTTATCCTAGGACCACCAAATATGTCATTGCTAAATGATTTGTTTTCCCGTCAGTGATTTCTATAATGGTAGGACAAAGGGGTTGTGGTAGGGAGATCTTTTTCTAGGAAGATAGCAGATCTTCTGAGAATTCGATATGTTGGTATTCAGTAACTCAATTGAAAGAATAGGAATTGGTACTACATAGGGTGACCAGCTCATAGGGAACCTACAGAACTTTTTTGTTATTGTTTGTTTAGTGAGAAAGGACATCGAACTCACCTCTAGGAATGGTGAGAAATTTTGTTCTAATCTAAAGAAAAGTTTCGATTTGTTTTCTTTTACATTTATGTTGCTTTCCAATGTTCTCTTTCTGATAGCATTAGGTAGTTATAGAGTGATAGAAAGATCAAGCATTAAATATTAACTATGCTCTAGACATTGTGTTAAGTCCTGTAGATAGGAATACAAGCAAGCGAGATAGTCCCTGCCCTCATGAAACTTACACTCTAATATGGAAAAAACAACCCATAAAAGGGAGGTATTAGGAGAGAAGTAGCAGCGAATAATGTGGAAATGGCTAAGATATACAATGGAGGCCTGAATGAGGGCAAGATAAGGCCAAAGCTAGCCTATCAGAGACCAAAGTGATACTGAGAAAAGGGTGCATTTTTTTCCATTGGGGAAGAGATGGAGATGATGACCCAAGTAGAGATGGTCTGTATTCCTACACAACAAAACCAGCTGACATTTTGTCCACATTTGTCCACAAATGTTTTATTCTGCACCTATAGTCCACCACCACTTTGCTAAGAGAAGGGAGACAAGCTTCACAGTCAGTTCATGAAAATCAAAATTAGTTACATATTTATTAGAGTTATAAAATTATGACTACTTTCTTCATGCTTCCCTATTGCCCACCAAACCCCCAAACAAAATCTCTTATGGATAAACCCCTGCTATAAGGCTCTGTAAACTTACCTAGGGTAGTGTTAAGATGGCAGATATATAGTCCAACCATAGCATCCTTTAAAACTTTTTTACTTTGACAAATATAACTAGGGCTTGAACTCTACCAGTATGGTAAGAAACAGCCCAGGGTCAACTCCATGGCAAAGTTTAAGGAACAGAGTCAGGAACATCATAATCCCATAATCAATACTTGTTCCCTTTCCCCACATCCTTTTAGGCAGAATAACCAAGATAAATGAAGAGATGGATGGATGGATGAATATATGTATGTATGTATGTATGTATGTATATATATATATATGGATGGATGGATGAATATATGTATTATGCATGCATGTATGTATGTGTGTATGAATGTATGTATGTATGAATGTATGTATGTGTGTGTATGTATGTATGTATGTATGTATGAATATATGTATGTATGGATGGATGTATGAATGGATGGCTGGATGGATGAATGTATGTATGTATGTATGTATGCATGCATGCATGCATGGATGGATGGATGGATGGATGGATGGATGGATGGAGTATTTATCAAGCATTTAATGTGTGCAAAATGATGGTGATTCTAACCGAAAAGTAAGACAGTCCTTTGTTCTTAAGTTACTCACATTCTAATGGAGGAAACTATACTTATAGGTCAGTCAGTGAATAAATAAGAATTTATTATCAATGCTTTCTACGTGCCAGGCACTATGTTAAGCTCTGAGGATACAAAAGACAGGCAAAAAATCCAAACAAGCAAACAAAAAAAATCCCCAGTTCTTGTTCTCAAGGAATTTACATTTAATGGTTCTGTGGTCCTTAGGGGAACAAGGACAAAGCAGATGGAAATATATCTTTTTAAAATACAATTTATATTGATAAAAATGTTAATGTCTGATGTTAGATCACTTGAGAGAACCAATGAATTTGGTGGTGAGAACTTTCTTTTCCTGACTGGCACCCATAGATGTTCTTGCCAGGTTATATTTCTAGGCATATGTGATCTGCTTGTGAATCTCTGGAGTATCTGTCCTACCCATAACTTCCTGACTGAATGAAGTATGATGATATTATAAATCTCAAAGAGCCATATTGGCCTCTGCTCGCTGCCCTTCCCAGAAGGCAGGCTCATAGATTTAGAGCATAAAGAGATCCTTAGATCTCTTTTAATCCAAATATCTCATTTTTCAGATGAGAAAATTGAGTCTCAGTGAGAGTTGAAAAGACTTACCAAGGTTATAAGTTAGTAGACCTGGGATTCAAACCAAGGCCCCCTGATTCTAAACCATGCACTTTTCCAACTAAATCACTTTCTTCTCTTTTTTATTGTCCCTTAGATCAGTGATGACAAATTCAAATAGAAATGAGGGCCAGTAAATTGTATATCAAATCCTTGACACCTTTGCCATAGATCATTCCAGGTCCCTCTAATTTATTTGAAAATTTGAACTGGCTTATTTTGGGGATGGGGTATGGCGATTACATCAGTTAAAAAAAATTAATGTTGTTTTGACTGCTCTAAGATTCAAATTTTCCACAGAGGAGTTAGTATCTAATCTTGTTTAAGTGAAGGAGTATTCCCCCTTCTTATCCTCTAAAAGGCCTATCTCACACCAGACCTAAAATAGTTACATTTTTTTAAAAGGCTGAATCATAATATTTTCCCCAGTCCAAGTCTTTCCCAATAAACTGGAAATGCAGCCAGACCTCTTTTTAAAAAATTAAGTCATTTTAAGCACTTAGAAAATGTATCAGAACTCATTCCATTCTTCATTTAAGAAGGTCTCTGCCAGGAAAGCATCATCATTCTGGATTTAGATGATGGGCCATTCAAATAAACCTGTGGGCACATTTACATAGATAACCACCAAATTAGATTGAAGGATAGGACCATTTGTATTGGAATATCCAGGGGGTAACCAGAGATAATAAAATGAGCTTGCATTGCTCTGATAATAGGAGACCTTTTGCAAGATCTCTGGCTAAAAACTCAGCATCCTGGACCAGGACAGCTGGCTTTCCTTTCTGATGAGTTTGTCTTCTGGGTTGAATTCTGGCCTAGGCTCAGCACTGCCATGCATGAAACAGATCTGTGTGTCGGCCTCCATTTGTCTTCAGAGGGGGCTTCGTATTCAGATTAGCTGTGCTCCAACTGAACCAGATGACAAGTTGGTCCAGGGGGTGGGGAGTCAATTATCTGTGGCCCATAAACTGTACCCTGATAAGCCTGGATTGATAAGCAATCTAGGAAGGTAAATTACTTCACCACACCCTAGAGGCAATCTTCTAGAACCTACTATTTGAACCTGGGAACATTCCAAGAAGCCCATCAATTCTATTCCATTTTTTCCACCACCTTTCCTCCCCTCCTTTTGTTTTCAAAAATGCTTTATGGATAGTTGTCCTTGGTGCTCTGCTAGTACCTGAACTGGATCAGATAGATATTTTTTTCCTATTAACATTTGACACCAGGAGAAATTCTCTTTGCCGTAGATTCAAGAACTCGGGTGATGGGAAAGACACAAGGGAGCCCTCCCATGGACAATATCAAAGTTGTCTTCTTCTTTTTTTTTTTTTTAATTGGCCCTGGAAGAGTAATTTTGCTTGCCTGAAGTCAATGCCATGTGGAAACAGCAAGTTGTAGGGCAGGTATCGATCTCAGATTCTTTATGATTCTAAGATCATCATTCCCCCCGCACCCACCCCAGGTCCATTCAGAAGAGAAGCTTGAGAGAGATTTTTTTTTTTTAGGTTTGTTTGAAACATTCTTTTTCTGTGGTGTTGAGGACAGTGGTTAACTTAATTTCTTCTTTAATTCTCCTCAGGGCTTTGATACTGTGAGTGTATTTTAAGTCATGAAGGGAAGACTACATCTACTACTCATATGTCCTATATTTGAGGAACCCTTCATAGGTTTTCAAAGTATTTTCCTACTGCTATGGTCTCATTCGATCCTCACAACAGTCCTTGGAGGTAGATAGAATTGGTATTAAGCCTATTTGATAGATGAGAAAACGGAGAGTGTGGAGGTTAAATGATTTGCCCAAGGTCCCATAGCTAAGTTAGTAGGAGATATGGGAATGGAACACAGACCTCCTATCTCCTAGAATGATTTTCTTTTCATTACTTCATGTTGGACCCCTCAACCCCCATTCACCATCCAGGACTCACTTGGATAAGGAAAACTAATTAGATGGCAAAGTTAGTCCAATTGGTCCAATAGTTCACTTCTGGACCTATGAATTGCTTATTTTGTTTCTCTGATTGTGGAATCAGAAGAGGGGCTCTTAATTTTTTTGCACGTGTGTCATAGACCCCCCCCCCCCCATTTGACAACTGGTGAAACCTATTAATGCTTTTTTAGAATAACATGTTAAAATAACTGAAAGAGATGCTAAATTTTAGTTAGAGATAGAGGAAAATAAAGTTGTAATTTTTTTTTTCCAAGTTCACAGACACCCTGAATTCTATCCATGACCCTTGGCCCCTGGACTCTGAGCTAAAGTGACTTTGTCAAACATAGAAAATGTTTGAATGTCTTCACTTATTTGTTTTGAATAAATTTGATTTATACAGAAAAGTAAACATGCAGCTTTCTTATTTTTGAGATCAGTATGATACCCAGTATAGAAAGGAAAGCATCTTGAGTAAATATTCAAAGAATGTTCATTCTTTCTTCGAAGACTAAAAATATTTGTGCATTATAGAAAAAGGTCATTGTCCTACTGTAGGGTCAAAACTAGGAGCTATGGGTGGAAGTTTCAAAGAGACAAATTAAACCTTAATGTTAGGAAAAACTCCATAATAATTAGTTATCATTCGTACTCTATAATTTGTTCAGTCATGGAATACTCTTGTGCCATAAAAAAAATGGAGAAAAAGACAGCTTCAGAGAGACCTGAGAAGACTTGTACAAATTGATGCAGAGTGAAGTCGGCATAACCAAGAGAATGATTTATGCTATAATATCAATATCATAAAAAAAAATCTGAAAGACTTAAGAAATCTGATCAACACCGTGATTATTGATTCCAGAGAACTGATAATGAAGAATGCCAATCATTCTCCTAACAGAGAGGGTAATTTCTAATGTGCAGATTGAGAAACGCATTTTTGAATATAGACAACATGGGAATTGTCTTGCTTGACAAAGTTTATATGATATATGGATTTCGTACTTTTTTCTCCTAGGGGTGTGTGTGTGTGTGTGTGTGTGTGTGTGTGTGTGTGTGAAGGTGGCAGGGAGAAAAAAGTTTGATGATTGAAAAATTATTTGAAAAACAAAATAAAATTAAAAAATAGAATTATCCACAAATGGATTGTGTTACCTCAGGAGATAATAGATTCTCTTTCCCTGGAGGTCATCAGATAAAGGCTGGATGATCACTTGCTGGTTGTGTTGTAGGGGGGATTCTATGGTTTGGATTAGATGCCTGCTGAGGTCCCTTCTGAGTCTGGAATTCTGTGATTCAGTGTTCTCTTCCTCTCTCAGAGATCAAGACTGGTCTACATTTGGGTGGCCTGGAGAAGCTGATTAATTCCCATATCCCTGTATCCCTTGTGTATCCATTTAAGACTGGTCATCTGAATGTCATCAGCAAACCTAGTAGTTAACAATAGAATGTGGAGATGGATTTCTGTTTCCTTGAAATCCAGAACTGGAATAATTCAAGGATTATTTAAGATTGTGTGCAGTAATTCATGCCAATGTTGCATTGAGGCTATCAACCCATCACTTCTTGGAAAGAGGGAAATAGCAGAGACTTTAAAGAGCTTATGTGGAATAAGGGCAGAGCTTTTCTTGGTTATTTATGCAAAATCATTTTTCAGGAATGATATATTTGCAGGTTAATAAATATATATAATATATTATAATTACATAATAATATATAATATAATAATGATGACTACCATTTAATATGAATTTGTAAACTTTAAGGTTTACAAAGCATTTTATTTTTATATATATTAAAGAGTAGCTATTATTCTTCTTATTATATTTACCTACCAATGAGACCATGTATACATGTGATATCTGTCTATATAAAATCTCATTTGGTCCTCCCTAAAACTCTATGAGGTAGGTGCTATTATTGTCATTTTATAAGTAGGCACACTGAGACAGACTGGAGTTAAGTGGCTTACCAAGGGTTACACAGCTTATGAGTGTCTGAGATCAAATCTGAATTCAGTTCTTTCTGACTCCACGTCTAGGTAGCACTCTGTCCACCATGCCACCTAGCTATCTACTATTTGTCCTAAAGGGACCACTTGAATTTGCATCTTAATATAATAGCTTCCCCAACTGTTAGTTTTTGCAAATTAAAAAAAAAATAGTCAGGTCCTCTCATTTTAACCACTAAATCTTTCTAGACACTTAGTTGCCTTTATTGGGCCACAGCGATTATGAAGTACAGAGGTAAAGCTATAAATGATATCTCTGGAGACATGTTCATATGACCTCTAAACAGGAAACAGATTCCACATGTCCCTAGTACAGAAAGGACAGGATCTTACAGACTGCACTGAGTCACACTCAGACCTGCTGAGAAACACCCTTTGCATAGGCAGTTCTGAATATGAAGCATGGGTGCTGATTATGTGAACAGCAGGAGGAAAATAGTCAAAGAGGAACAGTCCTTTTAATTTCAAAAAGGGGGCAAAAACCAAACCAAATTAAGACTCAGTTTTTAGAGCTGCTTTGTTCCAAAGCCTCCTTTTAGCCTGAATTTGTCTGACATGTTATAGACAGCTACACTGGCCAAAATAGAATGTTTTTTTTTTCTTCTTCTCCTCTTAATGATGTTAACATCATTAAATATTTTTAAGATACCTAGTACATGTGAGGGACTGTACTGAGTGCTTGGGATACAAAGGCAAGAGTGAAATGGTTCTTGCATGCAAGGAGCTCTCATTCTACTGGAAGATAGAACAGGTACACTGAAAAATAAATATCAAGACTCTAATCAATAAGGGAGAGGCCTCCTGGAGTAAGTGGATGGAGAGTTGGTCCTGTTGTCAGGATGATCTAGCTTCAGACCTCCTCACTGACACATACTAGCTGTGTGATCCTGCAGTAAGTGATTTAGCCTCTCAGTTTTTTAGACAATTTGATCACCCATTGACTTCGAAAATCACCAATTAAGGTTATCTATATTGTACTGCATTTTTGTTTGTCTTATTAAACATTTCCCAATAACATTTTAAACTGGGCTTCACTAAGGAGTTTTGTGGGCTGTTTAAGTCCTGTGAGATTCAGGACTGATACCTCTGCCTAACCCAAGGAAATCATAAACCTAGACAAAATGTTTTAAAAAGGGGGGTGGAATGGGAGTACAAAGTGATTTCAAGAGAGAGAAAGCAGTGGCAATTGGGCAGATCCTGCAAAGCCTCGTGGAGCCTGAAATGTACTTTAAAGAAAATTAAGGATGCTGTGAGGCCAAGATGAGGTGGGTATATATTCTAGGCATGGGGAGCTACTAGCAAAAATGTAAGAAATTGAATCTTGAGCATACAGAGAGCTAGCAGGCCAGTTGAACTGAAACACAGACTGCAAGAGGGGGAGGAATATGAAATGACTGGAAAGGTAGATGGTTCCCAGGTTTTGGAGAGCTTTAAATACCAGGTTGAGGATTTAGAATTCTATGCTAGAGGCATTAGGGAGCTGCTGAAGGTTTTTGAGTGTGAAAGTGACATGGTTAGATCTATGTTTTAGGAATATGAATATTGCACCTTAAAATAAAACACCATAGATAACCCTCTTTGCTTTAGATGAGCAGATCAAATCAATGAGGATAACAGTGCCCATATTAATACATAAGTCTGAAGTTTACAAAGTACTACCCTCTTAGGTAGGTAGTGCAAGTAGAATTGTAGGATTATGGAAATTAGAGTTTGAAGGGATTTTGGGGATTATGAAATCTAGCTTTCTCAATCTACTGATTCTACTGATGAAAATCCTGAGGCCCAAATAGATTGTGACTTTTTCAGGTTCATATTGCTAGGAAGTATTAGAGTTGAGATTAGAAGCTGGGCTCTTAAATTCCAGATGCAGAATACTTTGCACTCAGAGTGGTTTAAAGTGATTTCCCCAACATTATGTGACTGGGAATGGTGACTCTAGAACTTGAATCTATGGCTACTGAACCAAAGTTCAACACTGTTTATATGAGAGCAGCCACCATCTAAGTATAGAGAGGGAAGACGATCATTCTTCAGAGACAATTTGACCAGTCTCTTTCTATGTCTTTGTGAATTTTTAAAAAAATAACCTGGCTTCACCAATCATTGACTGAATCATCTATCAGTTATTGAGTATTCACTAAGACCTACTATGCTGTCAGCATAGATAGCATTAAATGATCTAATTCTATAAATTGTAATGGGAGACCCTATCAATGGATCGTAGCCATATACTATATTAACAGAATTGACACCTAGAAATTATTTCTTGAGATGAATTGAACTACACGTTGAAAAATAGATATTCATTCAACTAACTTTTATCAAGTCCTTTCTTTATATATACCTCTGTGCTAGGTGCTGAAAAGATTTTATTTCAATAAGAAATAATGTCTGTCCTCATTGAGTTTACAGTCTAGTAGGGAGAGAACCATAATACATACACTAAAAAGTCAGGAAATGTGAGTTAGGACATGTGGGTTCAAAACTGGGCTTTGACTCTTACTAGCTCTGTGAGTCTGGGCAAGTCTTATAACCTCTCAGTTTCATATTCCTCATTTGTATCTAATTTGTGGGTCAGCACTCTAACCTCTGGGCCAAGATTGGGATCAATCTTGGGAATGTCTCCCTATCACCAAGAATCATAAATCTGGCTATTTTTGTTCCCACCCAAAGTTACCTCAGGAAAATCTCAGACTATAGCTTTCATGGGGAAAAGAATGAGTCTTTAATGAGGATTCCCTGTTATAGGCCCAGAATAAAGTCATAACTCTGTCCTGTAACAGTCTATGATTGTCTACTACACAGAGTTGAGGCTGGTTCAAATGGGTTTATCTGCATCCTTCAATGGAAGACGCAAAGTCCTAAACAGAGGTTACCATATGGAACTGATCAGATTGATCACCATCTGCCTCTAAAGCCTGTCAGGAAAGTACTTACTAAATGTGGATTCTTACTGTCATTATCATATCCCTTGATATGTACATTGGAGAGCTGCAAAACAAAGTGTTCAATGAGTTCTGAAGAAGAAGCATCTGGAATGGTTTCGTGGAGACAGGGGCATTTGAATCAGTCTTTGATGGATGGGTTTGGATCCAAAGGGTGATGACACAGTATTCCAGGGATAGGGAACAATTTGACCAAAAGGATGAACATGGGAGAGTTAATGTCCCACTTGGTGGACTCAAGCATTGTCCATCATGGATAGAGTGTGTAATACATGGTAAGAAGTAATACAAACTAAGGCTGGAAGTGTAAGGTGGTCCCATCAGATACACAAGGTCTTTCCTGATCACCCCAGTTGTTAGCAAATCCCTCCTTCCAACACTGACTATCCAGTTTGTACGTGAGAAGCACAGTTAACAAAAATCAAACAAGCCAACAATCCATAGTATTCTGTCCATACTTATTATGTTTGACAAATACTGGCTAGGTGACCTTGGGCAAATCACTCAATCTCTCAGGGCTCTAGGCAACTCCCTGAGAGGATAAATTGTAGAAAAGATGACCTGTGCTACTAGAGGGAGTTTTTTTGATCTGGGAGTTCCCTGTATCAGGGAATTCACCAGTCCAATTCCTATCACTTTATCTACTCGTAAGTGTATGTGCTGTTTCTTCCAGTAGAATGTAAGGTCCTTGATATCAGGGACCATTTTTGATTTTATCTTAATATCCCAATACCTAGCACAGTACCTGGAAAGTACTTAATAAATTATTCAGGAAGGAAAGAAATAAGCATTTATTAAGTGCCCATTGTCTTGCAGGCACAGTGCTAATATTAACAAATAATTAATAATAAATAACACTTTATAAATATTATCCTATTTGATTCTCATAAGAGCCTTGCGAGATAGGTGTTATTATTATCACTATTTTACATTTGAGGAAACAAAGTCAAAAAGAGGGTAAGTGGCTTGCCTAGGTCAGATTTGAACTCAGGTTTTCCTGATGCCAGGTGCAGCATTCTATCCATCGTACCACCTAATTGCCTCCAAATATATTACAGATGTTTTCAGGCATTCTGTAATTTATAGGTACCCACTTTCCAGGACATTGCATTGAGTTTCTGACAAAGAAAGTGTGTGTGTGTGTGTGTGTGTGTGTGTGTGTATGTGTGTGTGTGTGTGTGTGTGTGTGTAGAGAAGTTAAAGAGTGACAGGAATGATTTTAGGCCTTAGGAGGAGGTCCAGTAGTATATAGCATGAAGCTCTAAGTGAGACAGGCTTAGCACTTTTCATGCACGAGTGTGTATGTACTGAAGGGAAATATGGTTTCTTAACAGAGGACTAGTACCTTTGGTGTGAGTGTTTGCCAAGCCCTCTTCAGGGATACTCATCCACTTTTAGTGTCTTCCAGTTACCAAACTCTCATCTGTGACTCCAAGAAGCTGAAGCATAGGCAATGGCCAACCTCTGGTGAACCATCTAGGCAGATGGACTAAATCAGGTTGAGGATAGCCAGTAGGCTTCAAACCCATCAGTGAGTCAGGGGGATATCTACCCCAAGCATGTAAAGACTCTCCCAGTATAATGGGTGGATGAGAACAATTTGTTCCAATGGACATGAAGGCAGATGAAGCAGGCATTATGGAGTGCTTAGAGCTTGGTCAGACATCAAAAATGACAAGGTCATCCACTATATCCTGGGTCATTGCTAGCTGTCCTGACTTTTGTCTTGCTACTGGACTTTGATGACTCTGGAAGAGAGAGTGAAGCTGACAATTTTGTGCAACTCTACCTCATTTGAATCCAATTCAATGGCAAGTCAAGACATCACCCTGTGATGTCACTGACCCTCTTGGAAAACAAAGGACACACAACAACAACAGATGGACTGATGTAAATAAAGAGGTTTTGGGATCTTCACGCCCACATCCTCAGTATTCAAAGGCACTATTTCCCTTCATGTAAATAAATAAAAAAATAACACTAGGATTCATTATGTATTTATGAAGAACAGAATTACCTATTCATAAAAACCAAAGGCAATCTGTCTTGCTTATACCAAAATGTAAAATTAATACAACTTTCCCCCCTGATACTATTTCATTTGTACTGGCGTGATGTTGAATATCAGAACAAAATGTCAAGAAGAGTTATAAACTAGAATAAGTGATAAAATTCTAATGGCAAATTGCTCTCTCTATGGATTCATAGGAATTCATTATTTATCATTCATGGAAATGTTAGCAGGCCAAATTTATACAGTGGTGTTTCATATTTACTCTTTGATTCACCTGCAAAATATGCCCCGCCTGCAAACATCTCAGTCCATCTTTATTGTTTCTGGCAGTGCCTATTAATAAGTGGGTTTCAATGTAGTGCTCCTAGATATAGTGAAGTATTTAATCTGCTTTTGATTAAAACCAGTCTTTCAATTCTTTATGATAATATTTCATTGAAATGTCCTTTTAGATGTTAGAAACACTCTAACCTTGTTCTTCTCCTTTCTACCTGCTCCCTGACCCTTTTCTTTTAAAAGTTACTAGATAATCTTTAAGGGTCCATGATGGTCAGTCAAAATTAATATGCTTAGAAAGAATACAGAAAGGAAAAAGAAAAGTGGGAAGAAGGATTAATTTCCACATTGAGCTAATTCAACACACGTTTATTAAGCCCCTACTAACTGCAAGACACTGTGTTAGGTGTTGGAGATACAATGACTTAAAGGAAACAGTCTCTGTCCTGATGGGTGACATCCTACATTTTACTGGGCAATACAATGCAATATATAGACTCATACATACACATACATACATAAAGGAATACAAGGTGATTTCAAGAGGAAGAGAGTGCTAAGAATTTTCAGTCAGCATTTATCAAGAACCTACTATGTGCCAAGCACTGTGCTAAACACTCGTAAAACTCATTAAAGGTCCCCCGTAGGAAGCTGGCGCCTGAGCTTTGCCTTGAAGGGAGCTCAGATTTCTAAGAGTCTGAGGCAAGGATGGCGGGCATTCCAGACCCAAAAGGATTATCCAGTCCCTGAGTTTGTGTTAGTTCCCAAGGCAGTTAATTAGTACCAACCTATGACAGCTTGTGTCAAGATCCAGAGTCTTGTTCAACAGAAGTAGTCATTAGCTGCTAATGACTCTAAATCACTGTTAACAGGGCAGAGATTGACCCTGTGACCTTAACGCACAAGGGGATGATTAGAAACTGTGTGGTCTCTAGTAATGGAAACAGCTGGGAATTCAACTGAATTTCAAGTCAGGAGAATTCTGGGCTGTTTTTCACTTTTTGTAAGATGTAATTTTCTTTAGCAAGTTATAACTTTTAGGACCTCAGTTTACTCATCTGCAAATAGGTATTATTATTGTGCTTGTCTCACTGTTTATTAGCTAAAAATATTTGGCAAACATGTTGTACTATAATTTATCTTAAGCTCCATAGGCAAAGGTATGTCATTCATTAATTCATTCATTTATTGATCCATCCATCCATTCATCCATCCATCCATCCATCCATCCAAACATACACACATCTATCCATCTGGTCAACATTTATTAAGTGCCTGCTATGTTAGAGGATAATTATTAATTTATTAAATGTTTAATAAATGTTAGATGACTGATTTTGTCATATGACTGGCCCACCTTCCTTGTAAATCATGCAGTTCCTCGATGAATTACCTTACTGCATGTAGATGATTGTTGGAAACATGCAATGGTGCCTATTTGTGCTCACCATTCCTATCTCTATTTCTCATGGTCAACCACAACCTTGTGGTGAATGGTCACATTCACCAGTATGTTTAATGTTACATAATTGACTGAAAGGGTTAGAGATCTTGTTGTGGTTTGTTGTTGCTTTTAATTACAAACAGCAACAATAATAAAAGTTTTTAACTTAGCAGAGGAAAATAAGATCTTTTAGGTCTCTTTTCCAATACGGCATCTCTCACGCCTATATGTGATGAGATGCTATGGGATTAACTGATTGGTACAAATGCAGAGCTTACTCTTCAGTGACTTTCTGATTATCAACATCAAGCAAAATAAACTATGTGTAAGCTTACTCATGGTGTTTACCAACTTCATACAGGATATCTTGTGCAAGGTACAAATAGTAGAGGGATCCCATATAGACGATGGTGGAACCGTCCTGACAGGCTTGAACATTGGGCAGAACCTAATATGCTGAAATTCAATAATGAAAAATTAGATGATTGCTGAAATTCTCAAATTCTGTGATTGTGTGACTTGTTTGTGGTTGCAATTCAGTCTGTGTCAGGGACAGGTCTTAAAGACCACCACAGTATAATGGTTAGAGGCCTGAAAAAGCCAAGGAAGAGCTACATTCAAGTCTTATTTTTGACAAGACTATACATACAATGCATAGAAAGCTGATTTTTATGTATTATGAATGGTGTTAGTTGAGCATGTTTTAATAAGGGATAGAAGCAGAAGAAAAATAGAAGGGCTCTCAATGCCTAAAAAGAATATTTAGAAAATATAGAATTCCATATCTATATCTACATACATATGCATGTGCATATAAACCTCTCAAAAGCAATATGTACTGGAAAGGAAGTCTGAATTTTTTTTTAGAAAAGTACACCAAAATATACATGTCATATTCCATAAAAATGATACAGCCTTCCCAAATGGATCACTACCAACCTTCTTATAGCAACACTGGATACTTTTTACAGTTCTAGAGCTTGTAAACTTGAAAAAGTCTTGGCGTATGCTAGATATTCAATGTCACTAGGAGTGTGATTAAAGCTGCAGGCTGGAATTGAGGTTCCTGGGTTCCCTCTTCTTGTGTGCTACCAACCGGTTGTATAACATCAAGCAGTTACCTAAGTCACCCAGAAACCCTGCACAGTTGTATTATCATCCCCACTTTCCAGATGGTAAACTGGGGCACACATCAGTTATTGAGCTAACATCTGTCATCTACGACTGAAAGGTGTATGTAAACACCAAGTGCCAGCAGATATCTTCCAAAACAGGATTTTATTTTTAGTTCTACCTAGTTGTGACTTACCTTGACTAACATTCTCTTAGAAATATGTTGTTCTTTTATTAGGAGAATATCCTACATAGCACTGGTTTAATGGGAAGAGCATCTTAAATGGACCAACAGGGATGGACTTGGACGGCCTCCCAGGCTGTCTTGGAATGAGAGTTTAGTGGAAATTCAGAATAGAGATTCTGGAAAATCTCGTGATTTTCTGAACTGGACCCAATGGCTAAAAGTCTTTTTGAAGAGGGGGAGGGTTGTGCTTTCTTAAGGGTTCATGGGGTGTGCTTTTCCTGGTCTGAAACCTTCTATTCTCCATGTGTCTGCATAAGATAGACTTTCTGTTCATTAACTGAGTAGCTCCAGCTCATCATTATAGGATGCTTAATGTATGTCTATAATGATAATACTGATCAAAACTGCAAAATTGCCGAGTTGGTGTCCAGTTTTCTCTTCTCCTTATGTTATTACCTCCATGACCCCACATTTGGTCTCCGGGGACCTTTTTGCTTTCTATCTCTCATTAGAACTTGCTCAAGTATTTGCTAATCAAATGTATCTGTGACCTTCTCAATTCCTTTAAAAAATGTAGATAGCAACCTCTCTAAGACTGCCTGTTCTATGTGACTGTCATCTATGTCTTTCCAAAATTGTGCTATTGCAAATAATAAGTTCAAAGATAATGGACTCAAATTATTCTTGAACCTCAAAAGGTGACATTTAAAATTCCTTGCTTTATAGGTAGGACCTTAGAATATTAGAATTTTGGAGCTGGAAGAGTAATATGGATTTCCCTAAGTTGTATATGGATCAATCACTAATAATAATAGCAATAACTGATGTGTATATAGAACTTTAATGTTTCTGAAGCACATTACATACATTATTTTGTTTTACCCTCGTGGCTACACTACAAGATATGTATTGAAAATTTTATTATCTTCTTTTTTTTAAACAGAAGTGGACACTGAGATATTAAGTGATCCACCCATGATAATACAACTAATACCATATTTCACTTATAATTGTCACTACTGTCACACCCTACTGTATCATCAAGGCAATATTCACAGCACTGATGGCAGCTATGAATATGTCAACATAGTTCTGAACTACAAAATATAACAGACTTTCCATATGGAAGACAGAAGTAAAACATCTCTTCAGATACCAGAAAGCTGAATCTTAACACCAAATCCCCAAACCAGAAAACCAAATCCATCATAGCAACAAAGAAGTTAACACACATTATCCCTGTAGAGACAGGATTTGGCCCCAGGTCTTCAGTCCAGTACTCTGTCCATTACAGCATAGGGTAGGTCATTTGTATCTGTCCTTTCCCATGGGTTGAAGAGTACAGATATGAATGCCCTACTTTGCTATAAGGATTCATCGTGTCATCCTCAAAGGTTCTCTTTTCATTACTCTAGATGACAAACCTTCTACAGCTATTACTCTGAGGATCAGCTATTAACTCCTCTGGCATTGAAAACAAATTGACAAATTGACAAATTGACCTTACTAGTCTTATTACTCATGGCTTCTCTTCATGCACTGGATGGTTTTATGAAACTGGCCTTTGTTGCTGTTCCTCAGACATAACTCATCATCTTTCATCTCTGTACCCTTTCACTGGTTTTCTCCCACGTCTGGTGGGTACTTCTTCCTCATTTCTACTTCTAAGAATCCTTAGGGTTCTTTAAGGCTCAGCTCAAGAGCCACCCCCTGATTCTTCCACCTCCTAGAGCCTTCTGCCAAGAAGACTACTTTGTATTAATTGTATTTTACATTTCTATTTTTTTTATTTCCACATCTCTATGCATTGTCTCTTCTGAGAGAATGTAAGTTCCTTGAGGGAAGGGACTATTTCAATTCTGTTTTCATATACACAGGGTCTGTCACAGTGCTTGGCACATAGCAAGTACATAAAAATATTTATTGATGTGAGATGGTGCAATGGAAAGCATAGTAAGAGAAACCTGGTTTGAATTCTGTCCTTTTTACTTAGTAATTATGTGACCTTGGTCAAGTCCCTAATTCTCTAGGCTCCATTTTCTTGTTTGTAAAATGCGAGTTTGGACTAGATGTCCTTTAATATCTGTTCCAATTCTAAATCTATCATTCTCTGGTTGATTGGTAGGTGGGTTGAAGGAGCCTTTGTGGTAATAAAAAAAATAATAACTATCCCACTGCCAGTCATGACCTAGGCTCATCCTCCAAGGTCTGCCATGTAAAATGTAACCTGGCCTATATTCAAAATATTTTCCAACTTGGTTGATTCCTTCCAAACTTATTTCCCATTCACCTAGTCTTTGAGAATGAAGGGTCATCTCTGCCCCATAACAAGGCATTGGAGAAAGATTTTGATGAAAGATAAATGGCCTTGTGAGATAATAATCAGACCATTCATTTACCATAGTTATTTCCAGACTCAGTAATAGGCATTTTATACTTCCAACCAGGATGTGTGTTTATGTGTATATGTGTGTGTGTGTGTATACTTGCATATGTACATGTGAGAATGTCTATGCACTGGGTAGGTGGGGAGAAATAAAGAGCCAAAGGATGCAAAAGACCAATTTGATGTTGCACCTAGACCGTGTCACCCTGGCAAAGTGGAATCAGGATGCCTGCTGCTCTGTAACTCTTTTGTGGATAAAACCCAAGGCTGCCACCTCGATGGTTGCCAGTCTGGCACCTCTCTCTGGCATTAAAGTCACCAAAGAAAAATAAATTCAACACTCAAGCAAAGCTATCAGAATAAATGAAAACCAGTGTCTAAGAAGAGAAAAAACAAAAGAAATTTCATTTCTAGATGCAAGCCAGGGTAAGAAACTGGTCAGAGGTGAGTATAATGAAAAGCAAAATGAATAACTGGATGGTGGACAAAACTGGCTCCTGAAAGATAGCTGTTAGAATGACAGTTTACATTTCTGCTTTAAGATTCTCAAAATGTTTCCCTTATAGTAACCCCATGAGGAAGGTGTTCTAAGTATTATTATCCCCATATGAGGAAACTGAGGCTCAGAGAGGTTGGGGCTTGCCTAGATTGCATGCAAAAAAGTGTCAGATGTGGGATTTAAACCCAGCATTCTCCTGACTCCAATTCTGGTGGTCTGTCCAGTACACTGTGAGAGCTGCCATCTATTAGGATGGCAGAAGGCTGTAGGAGGTGGATGAATTGGAGGTGGCTCTTGAGCTGAGACTTAAAGGTCCTTAGGGATACTGAGAGGTAGAAATGAGGAGGAAATCCCTTCCAGGCATGGGAGACAGCAGAGATGACCCTTAATGCATCACATATATTATTTCATTTAAGCCTCATAAGAATTCTGTGAAGGAGGGGTTGAAATTATTCCCATTTTACAGATGGGGAAACTGAGGTTGAGAAAAGTTGAATTGTCCAGAATTATACAGCTGGCAAGTCAGTGTCTGAGATAGAATTTGTTCCTGATCTAGCACTGGTCAAGTCTAGCTCTCTATCCACTTGTACCATGTTGCCTCTCTTTCTGATCTTCTATTTCTATGGGAAAGAGCACCAGGCCTGGAGTTAGGAAGAGCTGAATTCAATTCTAGCTTCAGACAATTACTAGGTGTGTGACCCTGGGCAGATTACTTAACCCTATTTGCCAGAGTTTCCTAATTTGTAAAATGAGCTAGAGAAGGAAATTGCAAACTGTAATGGCAAGCACAGTAGTCTTTTGCTCCTTGTTTCAGCTAATCAAATGTCTTTGAGCCTCAATTTTGATTGTGTTAAGTCTTTGTTGGAAACAGTATACATTGTATTGCCCTTAATAGGCCTAAGGAAGTTTGGAGGCCTTCCCTGCCCTTAATAGGCCTAAGGTGGAACCCACCGTGGGAGGAGCTTGGAACAGGAAGGAGCAGAGCAGATAAAAGCTCAAGCACTAGCTGGGACCAAATAGAGCTAAGAAAGAGAATGTTTGTGATGTTGGCACTCTGTCTTTTACTCTGTTTTTGTGTTTCTTTGTCAGACAGAAGCACTCTGTTGAATTGTGTTACTTTGTCAGACAGAAGCATTCTGCCTGTTTATTTGTGTTACTTTGTCAGACAGAAGCATGCTGTTGATTTGTGTTGATTTCTCAGACAGAAAATGAATTGAGATGATAGTGCCAGTAATGTGTATAAATATTTTTGTAGCCCTGTTGAGCTGTGTTTTCCTAGAAAGAGAAACCATGAAGAGTTTGGGGTGGAGCAGTCCCCATGAGCTGTGATATGGAGCAGGAGGGAGAGCTGCCTACCCGTGAATCCAGGTAATAGTTGATGCCTACTTGTGAATCCAGGCAACAGTCAGGTGAATCCAGGTAAAGAGTTGGGAGCATGGAAGAGGAGCCATGGGGTTTGGAATCCAGCCTTGAGTCAAGAAGAAAGAGAACTTGGGTACTCAGACTGATGATATTGTAACTTGTTATGACCTAGGGGTGGATGATCTTTGTACTTTCTACTACCCCATAAGGATGATTAGCTTAAGGATGATTACCCATTAATTAAGAGGATTTGTTCTGTGAAGTTTGGATTCAGTCAAAGGGCCTCACTTGAGGATCCAGAGGGCCACATGTGGTCTTGAGGCCCATTCTTGTTAAGATAATTACAGAGGACTTTATGCTGAAAAATGTTATATACCTCCAGAGAAAGAACTGATGGCATCTGAATGCAGATGGAAGCACATACATTTACATTATTATTATTATCATTATTTTTGGCTGTGTTTTCTTTTCTAATATGGAAATATGTTTTGCATGATTGTACATATATAGCCTATATCAAATTACTTGCCATCTCAGGGAAGGGAAAGGGAAGAGAGGTTAGGGAGAGAATATGAAACTCAACAGTTTAAAAAATTAATCTCAACAATTTTGTTAACATGTAATTGAGAAAAATAAAAGAAAAATTAAAAGAAAAAAATTTATACATCTCCATTTTACCAAATGCCTTCTCTTTGGCCCTTGATAAATGAAATGCTGTCCTGGGTTGGTGTGTCACTCTACTACAAGTTTAGAAAAATGGCACCATACTTATGCATGTTACATCATGATTGACATTAGTTCATTGCCATTTTCCATAACTTCCTTTCAGTGGTTCTACCCTTAGCTCAGCAGATGTTGGGGTGGAGAAGAGAAGAGATGAGAGCCCCTAAAGAGAAATTTTGATAGAAATCCTACATGATGTGTTGCTCATTAGCCTGTGTTCTTAACATCCTTCAATATTGTTCCATTTTCTCTCTCTCTCTGTTTCCTAACAGTTCATGTTAGTTTTAGTTTTTCTGCACATCACAACCAACATTTCCCTCCCTCTATATGTATATACCTTGAAAAAAGAATTGCCAGTCATTCAGAGTGGAGATGGGCTCCATTTTTACTGCTGTTTTGTTCATCTTCTGTTAAAATATCAGTATTATAGGAGACCATGAAATGGTGGGATCCAGGATATCTGAAGTTTTGTGATAAGCCTAATGAGCTCTCATGATCATTTCAGTGACACCTCATTACAACTCCCCATAGCATAATTAAACTCAACGACTCTACTTTTAGTTGGGGGGAAGGAGATAAACTGTCACTTTGACAGCTGCAACCATTCTCTGAAAATGTTAAGACAGTCCATCTAGCCAAACACACTAAACAGCTCCAGATTAGGAGGATGTAAACTGATCTTTTAAAATAGATGTTTGAAATAGATCAGCCATGTACTTATGCCTTGAAGTAGAGGGTGAAAAAGGCAATCTTGTTTCATGAACATTGGGCATAGAAACCAACAATATTTAAAACAGTTGATCTACCTTATATATACATACACAGCCCATGTGCACACGTGTGCCAGTGTGCGTGCACACGTGTGCCGGTGTGCACGCACACACATGCACACACACACACACACACACACACACACGGACTCTCACACACTCTCTCACATACATATGCCACAGCTTTATTACACCCACTATCCTCCACTTATGATTGAAACATGGACTAAGACATCTTACCTATTCCTTCCCTACAGTAATCGTGACCTTGACCTCCTCCAATGTTTCATAGAGTTTTGTCTCTCCTGCTGACACTACTCTTCTTTTCCCTATCCCAACTACTAAACTATTCTCTTCAGTGTCCAGTCCCCTCTTGCCTCCTCTGGGGCCTTGGTTCGCCAATTGTCCCCTCCCTCTTACATCTTTAGTACATCTGTAGTCTAATGGTTCTTTCTCTTCTTGTCCTGAAACATACTTATGTCTGTCTTTGGCTTGGCACTACCTGGGTCATATAACCTCCTGTTCCCCAATGTTGTCTACTCTGTGGTCAGCTGCCATGCCGCTCTTTAAAATGGGCTTTCAGAAACCACGTCTAGGAGCAGCTAAGTCACTCTACTGGGCTCTCCTTGGTACCAAAAAGGTCATTTTTCCTAGCCCATTTTTCTCCCAGCTGTCATGTACATACACAACCCATTCATCTCCAGCTTTCTAGTTCTTTCTCTGGGAATTGTAATCAAATTGACACTATCATTTCCTCTGGAAAGGACTTGTTAATTGACTGCCTGTTCCTCTAACCATCTTTGTGAGTTCTCTGACCATAACTTCCTTCCCATGCCATCACTCTTCTATATGAGTTGTGTCTACCATGAGAATGTAAACTTGCAAGGATTATCTCACTTCTGTCTTAGTATCCCCAACTTGGTACAGGGATTGGTACATAGTAAACACTTCATAAATTAATTTCATTTCATTCATTCATTCATTCATTCATTCATTCATTCATTCCTTTAAACCAGGGATTAAAAAATCATTTTGAGGTATGTGTCATGGACCTCTTTGATAGGCTAGTGAAAAGCGTAGACCTCATCTGAGAATAATTTAAAAAAAAATACATAATTGAAGGAATTGCTAAATTTCAGTCAGAAGTTAGTGAAAATAAAGATGTAACATTTTTTTCCAATTCAAGTTCACAGATCCCCTGAAGTTTGTTCATGGATCTTCACAGACACCATGAATCCCTGACTTCAGCTAAAAAACCCTTCTCTCCATTTTTTCCTCTTCTCTAAGCTACCATTCTACTTTTCTCTTCCCTTTAACTTTCAAAGATCTAGAAAGATTGACTACCAGACTGCCTTCCCTTCCTCACCACCCACTCAGGCTCAACCCTTTGAAATGTGGCTTACATCCCTATCATGCTATTAATCATATCCTTTCAAAAGTCACTGATTATCTCCTAATCACCAACTCTAGCTTATTCTTAGTCCTTTTCATTCTTGATGTTGTTGATAATATAGAACATGCCCTCCTATTTGAAAATCTTTTCTTCCCTTAACTTCTGTGACATTGCATTATCCCTTGATTTTGGGTTTTCTCTTACATCTCTGACTACTCCATCTTTATTTTCTTCTTGAACTCTTCTTCCTTTTTCTTTCCAAATTTAGATGTTTTCTAACATTCAATCCAAGATCCTCTTCTCTTCTTTCTCTTAGTAACCTCATCAATTCCGACAGTTTCAACTGTTACCTCTCTCTTGACATGATTCCTAAATCTTTGTCTCTAGCCTGAATATCTCTCTGGAGCTCCAGGTTGATATTTTCAACTTTCTGATGGACAATTTCTTGGATGTCCCACCAGCACTTTTATTTCAAAACATTTCCCACCTAATTCATCATCTTTTCCTCAACCTTGCCCTTACTCCTTACTTTCCTCTTTCTATTAATAGTGCTACCATTTCCCCAGTTCTTTCAGCTTGAGCCCATGGAATTAGGGGAAGACATGGCCAGGCAAGAGTTCCTATGAAAAAAATCTGGGCATTTTAGAGAACCACAACCTCAGTGTAAGTGTGACATGGCTGGCAAATAAGCTAATGCTTCCCTTAGCCGTATTGTGAGATGTGATGCCCACATCATAGGATCACATACATAGAACTCTAAGAAATATTCGATGCTATCTAGTCTTAACATCTATCCCCATTGTACAGATAAAGAAACTGAAGCTTAGAGAGATTAGGCAACACCTGTTAGTTCAGGATTACATCATCTCTAACAAGGACTTTTGCTGCTACCTCCTGACTGTTCTTCCAGTCTCAAATCCCTCCTTATTTAAATCCCTACTAAATCAATCAATTAATAAACATTTATTATGTACCTACTATGTACCAGACGCTTTGCTAAGTGCCGGCGATACAAAAAGAGGCAAAAGACAGTCTCTGTTCTCAAGGACCTTACAATCTAATGGGTAAGACTTAAACAAACAATTATACAATGACAAATATAATACACACCCAAATATACAAATAAAAAAAGAAAAATATATTTAGAATAAATAAGAAATAATGAATAGAAGGAATGCACTGGAATTAATAGGTGTTGGGAGAAGCTTCCTGTAGAAGGTAATACTTTAATGGGTCTCAGAGGAATGTAGGGAGATTAGTAGTTGGAGCAGAGAAGAGAGAGTGATGTAGAGATGGGGTCAGCCAGACAGAATGCTAGGAGAGGAGAAATATTGTGCCTTGTTCAAGAATAGCTGGGAAGCTACTGCCTTTGAATTCAAGGGTAATGTGTCAGGGAGTAAAGTGTAAGATGACTGGAAAGGTAGCAGGGGACTATGTGATGAAAGGCTGCTGTATTTAACTTTCTTTGTAACATTTCCAGTGCCATCATTCACCTGCTTAACACTTTTCAAAGGTTCTCCATTGCCACTTTAATAGAAGCCAGACTCATAGAAACCTATGTTTTCAGGTTGGAATGAACTTTTAAAATCATCCCATTCAGGGATTCTTAATCATTTGGGGATCATGGACCCCTCTGGCAATATGGTGAGACTTACAGGTTCCTTCTTAGAATAATGTTTTAAAATGCGTCAAATAAAACACACAGGATTACAAAGAAAGTAAATTATATTGAAATACACTATTGCAAATATTTTAAGGACAAGTAAAGAATCTCTGTTCTAATTCAACCCTTTTATATTACAGAGGAGAAACCTACAGCCTTCATGAATGAAATGACTATCATAATGTCACACGCACAGTATATATTAGAGCCATATTCAAACCCAAGTCTTCTGTTATTCTATCCAGTGTTATTTCCATGATAGCCACTTCCTTAATTTGGTTCATGAGGTTCTATGCAAGTTAGCTCTAGTTAATAACAATAATAGCTAACATTTATATGGTACTTTAAAATTTGTTAGGTGCTTGATGGTGTTATCCCTTCCATTTTCATAGCAAACCTTATGAAGTAGGTGCTATTATAATCCCCATTTTACAGATAAGGAGACCAAGGGTTACATAGGTTAAATGACTTCTCTGGGGTGACATAGTTATTGACCAAGGTGGGATTGAATTCAGGACTTCATGCTTCCAAGTCTATCACTCTATCTATCCACTATGCCCCCTAGCTGCTCCTTCAGTGTTTCTCATCTTCTGACAATGGGTAGCAAATCATGCTCTACTCTCCAGCCAAAGTGGATGACTGTCCATTCCCTGAACTCATCCCATAATGAACTCATTCACTTTTCAGAAATGTTCTCTCTGTGTCTTCAGTCTATCCCTTACCCCTCTTGCAAGACTGTATTCAAACACATTAGAATACTAGTATGTCAGCAAAAAGTGAACTTTCTCTCTTCAGAATTTTCAAATCCTTTGCTCCAGTGTTCATGCACGACTATATTCCAATGTGTGTTACAGTGTTTTGTGTACCTATTATCTTTCCCACTGGATGGTAAATTCCTTGAGGGTAATGTCCATTGTTATTTATCTTTACATCTCCTTTCCTGACCACCACAGTATCCTGTGTGTGTTATACTAAGCACTTCCCATTTATTTACTAAATTAAATCCTTGAACACAACCTATTTGTAAGTAGTTGGTAAACAGCCACAGGATATAACTTGTAATTACACTGATGTTGTTCTGATGATACTACAAAAAGAAATAATTGGTTTGGCTTGCCACCAGAATCTGAAGGTGGAATTTTGTGGCAAAATAGATTTCATTGAAAAAGAATTGCAGATTATATGTATGTGTATTGTAGTACATATTTTGGAAAATTCACTATGGGATTCTTGAATGACATAATACATGGTGTAGAGCCTAAATGGATAGAAAAACCCAAACATTTTTTTTCTTGAAACATGCCCTAGATAGGGTTTAAAATTGATGATGTTATGCCATGCCTTCCTCTCTGAACAAGCTTGACTCACCAGACTTAAGGTAACCAAACCAGGACTGAGACTGTGTGTTTTCCCATCAAGTCCTGAATATCATTCAAGGTCAAATACAAACAATTTTCTCAGCTCCCAAGGGATGATCACAGAGACCATGAATACAAAGGTGCAGTTTTTTGTGTTTTTTTTTGGGGGGGGAGGGGGGAAGGCATTTTAGAGGACTGGACACCAGGACTTGAACCCTCAAACATTTACAATTATTGCTGAAATTTACATAGTCCTTTAGATTTTGCAATTTGCTTTGCCTACATTATCTCGTTCAGGCCTTACAATTATATTATGAGGAAGACATTGTAGAGATTGTCATCTCCATTTTACAGATGAGAAAATTGACATTGTTAATGTGTTAAATGACTTGTCTGTGGTCAAGCAACAGTTGCTCATCCTTCATTCTTGAAGAGGACCAATGACATCAAGACGGTGATGTCTTGACTTACAAGTAAATTGGATTTAAGTAAGGTAGAGCTATGCAGAGTCATCAGCCTCACTATCTCCTCCTGAGTCATTGAGGCCCAGTGGTAATACACAGGTCAGGATGACTGATGATGGCCCCAGATGCAGTGGGAGACCTTGGCCTTTTTAAGGTAAGGTTAAGGTCTTTCTCAGGTCTCAGTTTGTCTGAGGCACCAACACCCTTTCAGTAGTTAAAGGTTAGGTAAGGATTGAAGATAAAAATGGGCCTAGTTTGCCTTCATAAAAGAATAAGTCTGGGAAGGGAAGAACCTTTGAACTTCTGGCCAGAACTAAAACTTGTTATTTTAAGTAATTGTTATTTACACATGCCTCTAGCCAACAAAACTCAAATAATGAGCAAGTGAGGCTTGGGCTGGGACCTATTGTTAGCCAGTGAGACCCAGAGTGATTTGGGTTTAAAGACATAGTCAAGTAGTTCCCTTTGAATTCCAATGGACTTTATTAAAGCTTGGTTATTCAGAGCTATATTTTAAGAAATCATAAATGAAAACTACATGAAACAAAAGAGTTAGTTGTTTCAATTTTTTGAAAAACAAAACAAAACAATGATAGAATAAATAAGTAGGGAAGAAAAATCTAGCCCTCTAATCCCAACATACCTTGCAAAACATAAGCAATCAAAATTTATATTCTTTTGGACGAAGTGCCCACATGTAAGGGTGTGACTCCCTATGTAGAGAAGAGGAGGAGAAGAGAGAAGAGGAGGAGGAAGAGGAAGAGGAGTAGGAGGAAATAGTAGCATTGCCCAACTGGAACCAGCCATTTGCATCCCCAGGGGGGCAGCTACTACTATTCACAGATGGTTGTTTATCCTTCATTCTTGAAGAGGACCAATGACTTTGCACAATTCTGCTCACTTTAATCCACTTCACTTGCAGGTCACACAGCTAAGTAAATATCAAAAGCAGGATTTGGAGTTGAATCTTACAAGCTTTAAAGTTGGGTTTGTCCTTCTTTTTGAAGAGGACCATAACATCAGGGAAATGATGACATGACTTGCAGTTGACTTTGATTTAAGTGAGGGAAGGCTGTGCAAGGTTCCTGGCCTCACTTTCTCTTCCAGAGCCATCTGCATCCAGTGGTCAGATATTCATAAGGATGATTGGAGATTGCCAAGGATGCAATGGGAGACTCTGATTCTTTTAGGGTAAGGTCTTTTCAGGGTCTCATTTTGAGTAAGGTAATGCCCATTCAGTGAATAGGCATCTTTAAGAAGTGAGTCAAGGGATGGCCCCTTTAATTAAAAAACAAAAACAAAACCCTCAAACTGGAAGGGGAAGACCCTCGGGGTTGCTGGTGAAAAGAGAAATAGTTGCTACTGACCTTTGCTCTGAGCCAGGAGGCCCCAAAATACAGCCATTAAATGCTACTTGAGCAGGTACCCATTGTGGTCCAATCTATGAGCTCCAGTGTGAAATAGGTTCAAGGTTTGGTCTTTGAGAAGGAAGAAAGAAAGAAAGAAAAAAAGAAAGAAAGAAAGAAAGGAAAAAAGAAAGAAAGAAAGAGAGAAAGAGAGAAAGAGAGAGAGAGAGAAAAAGGACAGAAGGAAGAAATCTAGTCAGTAAACCCCAATTTAAGTGGGCAGCTTCCAGCCGTCAAAATTTGCCTTCTTTTGGAGAGGAGAAGGATGAACTGAGTTGCCCAACTGCTTGGGTTCCCATTCAAGCAACTTTGAATACTCACAGGTTATTTGTCCTTCATTTTTGAAGAGAAGCATGACATCAGGGAGATGATGACATGAGTTACAGTTGACTTTGATTTGAGCGAGGGAGGGCTGTGTAAGGTCATCAGCCTCACTTTCTCCTCCCATTAAACTCTAAGACCACCTCTCTGGTCACTATGATATTTTGCAGCCCTGTTTGTCGAGATGCCCAGAGGTCACTAGCTGGCACAGTGGATAGAATGCTGGGCCTGGTGTCTGCAAGACCTGAGTTCAAATGCAGCCTTAGACCCTTACTAGCTGTATGACCCTGGGCAAGTCACTTAATCTGTCTGCCTCAGTTTTCTCAACTACTAATTAGGGTTAATGATATCTTTCAGGGTTGTTGTGAGGATCAAATGAAGTGATATTTGTAAAAGCATTTGGTACAATGCTTGGCACATAGTAGGTGCTTAATAAATGTCTTAAGCTTGTCATAACTAGAAGTAGTCTCTCCCTCCTCAGGTTCCTCTAGGTGTCTCTCATGTATACTCACCACATAGTATCCCAGTTATTTATGTACATGCCTACCATCACTCCCTGTACCCCATTAGATTATAAGCTCTATGAGAGCAAAGCTGTTTCCACTCTTTATCTCTCCAGTGCTTCACACACTACCTGGTACATCATATGTCCTTATGATATTTCTGAATTGAATAATTGCTCATACAACACATTGCTTTGCCATCTGGGTTGGCCAACGAAATCCAAGTTCAGGAAATCCATGTTCTTACATTTGGCTAAGTACCAACTGCTCTTGGCTGACATGCTGTTGATGAGAACAGAATGGTTCAACCTGAGGACCCCTTAGAAGCAGTCTATAAAGTTAGCAAAAGAAGCTGAAAAGCAGCCTTGAATTTAGGTGATACCAGGCTGGGAAACTGGGCATCAGCTCAAGGGCTAAACATCAAAATTTGTTTCCCTGAGCAGCTGAAGTGGAGTTTTCAAGCCCTATTCCCAAAACCCATTTAAAAAAAAAAAAAAGAGATTAAAGGTCTTGATTCTTCCTCATTTTACCTTTTTATCCCCAATTTCCAACAGTGGATTTAACTATGCCTCTGAGTGTCACTGGCACGTCTAAGGCATAAGAAATAGAATGGGAGGAGACAGCACCAAAATGACGGAGTCGAGGCAGCAAACCAGGGAAGCTCTCTGAACATTCCCCTCCAAACAGCTTTGAAATAATGAATGCCTCAAATCTACTTCTGAAGTTGCAGACCCAACAAAAGGTCAGGGTGAGACATATTTCCAGTCTAAAACAGCTTAAGAGCTTGGCAGGAGAGGTCTGTGACTGGGTAGGGGCTAGCCTGGAGCCCAATGGTGGCAACACCAACAATGGGCTTTGGAGAGGTCACAACAGTGGCAGCAGCAACTTCAGGAGTTCTTAGCCCAAAGACGGTAAGGAGATTGGACAACTGGTCAGAAAGAGATTATAGGGAACCTTAAACTGATGCTGGGCATGGGACCAGGAGCTGTTTGGCAACTCTATTGCCTATATAAATTTTTGGGTCACAATTTCAGGGCAGAGAGGAGCACTAATATTAGTTGCTTCAGGGAAGCAGGGGCCCTTCCTGGGTCAAGGCCAGAGTTCAGACCAGGACAACAATGATAACACCTCTCCCCAAATCATACCATCTTGGAAGCACCAAAAACTTATAGACCCCCAGAACTAGTTCTGGGAATGGCAGCATGAAAAAGCCTAAACCTTAGGATAATGCTTCCCCATCCCCGTTGGTATATGTTTGTAATGGAATACTAGTGTGCTATAAGAAATGAGCAGGATGGTTTCAGAAAAACCTGGGAAGTCTTATTTGAACTGATGTAGAGTGAAGTGAGCAGAACAAGGAGATCATTGTATACAGTATTAGCAATATTAAGATAATTAACTCTGAAAGACTTGGCTACTCTTATTAATACAATGTTTCAAGACAATTCCGAAGGACTCATGATAAAAAAATGCTATATACCTCCAGAGAGAGAACTTAGGGTTAGGGTTAGGGTTAGGATTTGAGTGTTGATTAAAGTATAATTTTTTTCACTTTATTTTTCTTGCTTTTTTGTGTGTGACATGGCTAATAAGGAGATACACTCTGCGTAATTTCACATGTGTAAGTGATATATTGCTTGTCTTCTCAATGAATGGAGGAGGGGCTGGAGGGTGGAAAAGAATTTAGAACTCAAAATTTTTTAAATGTTAAAAAATAAATAATAAATTTTTTTTAAAAGAAAAAAAGTAGAATAGGAATCCAACAATCTAGGAAGCATCATGCTGGGTTCCAGAGATTCAAAAACAAAATTAAAAATAACCCCTGTCCTTAAGAAGCTTCCATTCTACTTGATATGGGGGGGGGGGGGAGGGAATGCATACAATTTTACCTGATTTTGTAAAGAGGAGAGAACCAGACTGCTGGGAGGAGGTGTCAGGAAAGGTGCCACACAGGAAATGGCACATGTGATGTTTGTTAATTAAAAGGAGTTAGGGATTTGAAGAAGTGAAGAGGAGTGAAAAAAAAGTTCAAATAAAAAAGTGAAGAAAGAAAACACAAAAGAAAGACTCAGAGAAGGAAAGAAAAATGACTGGTAGGGGGTGATAGAATGATTTCATTACCAGTTCATCAATTGGTTTTCATTTGTGACATGATTTTTGATTTAAAGACTTGGGTTCCAAATCAAGCTCTGACAAATGCCACCTGTTTAAACCTGGGCAAATCACAGCCATTCTGACCCTTACTTTCCTATTCTGTAAAAGAGATGGTAAGACCTGATGGCTTCTGAAATTCTTTCTAGTTGCTGATTTATGATTCTAAGTTGTTTTCATGGCTAGAGTGTAAGCTCATTGAGGGAAGTCAGTCAGTCAGTCAATAAATGCCAACTATGAATCAGACACTATACTAAGTGCTGGAGATACAAAGAATGGCAAATTACATTCTGTGCTGTCAGGTAGGTCACAGCCTAATGAGAGAGATGATGTGTAAACAACTATTTACAAGTGAGATATATCCAGGATACACTGGAGATAATTTCAGAAGGAAAGCATTAGCATTAAGGGGGATTGGGAAATGCTCCCTGAAGGTGAGACTTAGCTGGGACTTGAAGGAAGCCAGGGAACCCAGGAGGTAGAGATGAGAGAGGGGAGAATTCCAGACATGGGGGACAGCCATTGAAAATGCCTAGAGTTGGGCAAGGATTATTTCATTTATGCCCCTGTATCTTTAGTATCTAGCACAGAACAAAGAACGTTTAAATCATTGTAGATCCATTCTTCTGTCATTGTAACCTTTGACTCAAGTCTCCCTCCATTTTCTTACCTCCTCTCATGTCATTTCCCTGATGTAATTATGTACATGTCCAAAGCAGATTTAAGAACCCCATTGGAGTCATCTGTGAGATATGGTTGTTCTATAGAGGCTCATGAATTTTAGAGCTGTTAGGAAACTCAGAGTTCATTATTAAGTCCAACCTCTTCATTTTACAGATAAGGAAACTGAGGCCCAGAGAGATTATGAGAATTGCCAGTGATCACACAGATAGATCCAGAGCAGAGTTGGGTTTTGAACATAGAACCTATGATTCCAAATCTAGTGTTCTTTTCTTTCCCTAATGATTAATTAATAACAATGACATTGGGCAAATTCTGTAAAGTTGGCATAAGTGGGGTGTTAGTGTACATTTAACATTTAGGAGTAAAGGTTAAAGCACCTAATAGATCAAAATTCACAGATTCAGAGTTTTAAAAGTTTATTTGGTTCATCTGGCATCTGAGCTTGTTTACACTTGGCAAAACATTGCTTTCTATTTTGTTTTTTGAAAAAGAGCTTAAAGAGACAGAAAGAAGTCCTCCAAAGCTTTTTGAATGGAAAATAGCTCTTACAAAATAATTTCTTAAAAATAATGTAGATGAGTAAAAAAAATAAAACATATGGATGGGATTTTTCATAAAGTCAAATGAAATGAAAAAATGTGTTTTTGGCATAACTATACCCTGTTCCTTATAAAATTTTCCATAATTCTTGAGGTAAATTGAAATATCCAGAGGTCTGTAACCTTCATCCACTTTCCCACCTATAAAATGACAGTGGGAATCAAGAAGATTTGGGTTCAAGTCATGCCTTTGATATATATGGGCTAAGTGACTTTGGGCAAGTCACTTAATTTATTTGTGCCCCAGACAATTCAATCAGCTTATAAATTGCAGAAAAAGTGCCAAACTACATTGGTTAAAGATATTCCTCAATGTAACCTCTCTACACCAATGACATCACAGATTATATCTTGTAATAACAATGAATGAAAAAGAGATTGGACATGATTCAAAAGACAAGTGAAATAAAATTTAATTTGTATATTCATGCATGACATTTAAAAGTGAGTTCAATTGGATTCTAGTTGATTAGGATTCTGAGTACATTGAGAAAATATCAGACCACATGTACAAGTCCAGAGAAAATACTTTGTTAAATGATCAATGCTGTTGAACTTCAGAAAATTGACCTTTATTGCTTATGAAAGATAATATACATGCTCCCCTTTGGGCCACCATATGTATGTGATGATCCAAGCATATGGGCATTTCTGGCAGTGTTGTCTGTCTGAGCTTGTGGGCAGTTGGGGCAGCTGGCACCATTAGGAGATGCTGAAATGATCAGTGCTCCAGTTAGGGAGCAGTTGGGATGGAGGAAGCCAAAGCCAAGCACTGTAAACAGATCCTTGCCTATGGGAGCAGGAAACCCTCATTTTCTTACCCAGACTTTCATGTTAAGAGGAAGAAAAGAGTGCTTTTGGTTCTGGATGTCACAATTTAGGAAGTGCATTGATAGGCTGATGAATGTTCAGTGGTGGGCACCAAAAGAGATGAGTGGCCTTGAGATAATGACATATGAGGATCATTTGGAAGAAATACAAATGTTTATCCTGGGAGACAAGGAGAAGGGAGTATGTAGGGTGGGGCCAGGGATAATAGTTGCTTCAAATATCTGAAATTTGATGGCATGGAAGAGAGATTTGGCTTGTTATGCTTGGCCCCAGATGGTAGAACCAAAAATAATGGGTGAAAACTGCAAAGTGCTTAATGTCAAGGAAAATTTCATAATTCAAGATGACCAAATGTGCTGACTCAGGTATTAGTAGTCTTTTTCCTGCTCTTACCTGATATGTCAGCATATTTGAGATTTTAGCCTTAATACTTTTATTTAGAAAAAACAAGATTCAGTCAATCAAACAATCATACATTTGACTATATCCAAAAAGTTTTTTCAACTGGGATGATGTTGCATAAGAATTTGGATAGGTTGAGAATATGTGGTTCCACTCTAGGGTTCATCTATATTACCAAGCTGAGTAAGGACTTGATTCATTCAAGAAGTTGAGGCAAACATAGGGTTAAGCTAAACTCCCTGAGAAGGAAATCCTTGGGGTTTAGGGCAGGAATGGGGATGAGGTAGATGCGGAGGAGAAGCCTTGGTTCTGCCTTTGCGCTAGGTCTCTTTGCCCTCAGTCCTTCTTGACAAGAGGAGGACCTTGCAAACCTCCAAGGATCAGGAAGATATTGGATCTCTCATCTTGCCTTAGGTTATAGTGTCCCTGAATCTCTGAGGACAGTGTTTTCATTAGGATACAAGGTGAAATTAGATATAAATTTAGATATAAAGAAACCACAGCAAGCTTATGGGGGGCTTTCTGACTACCCCAAGAATGGGGGAAAAAGACTTTTAGCAATCAGGAGCTTTGAATTACCCCTTTGCCACATTGTTCTCTAAGTTTATACCTACCTCCTCTTAAAGTCTGTATATATACGAGGAAGAGTGTATTATTGACTTGGGGGGGAAGTTTTTTATAAACTGTTTATATTTTACCACGTTATTAAATATACTTATCCAAAAGTTACTTAAGACTAGCTAACTAAACTGACCCTCAACAGAAAATCTTGGAGGGGAGAAATACATGGTGGGGGTGGGGGCGGCTCAAGCTGATAGCGTTATAGATCATCCAAACTCTTCAGGAGAACTCCCAAGTTCTAAGTTGAGCCTGCTTCAAGCTCTTGGTAATTTAGGTTCAATATGGGAAGAAAATGAGATGTTTGTATATCATGCAATAGTTAGCAAAAAGATACTTATTTAGCCATAGCAGGAGAAAGGTGCTCATCAAGAATAGGCTTTGAGGATGCCCCCAAGTGGATTTAGCTGAGCAAAATTCTCTCACCCATTATTATGCACAGCATATATACAGAGCATCCATCTGGTTCTGCTTTGGAGGCAGGTATTAAGGAAGTGATATCAACATTCTGAGACTTTAGTCCCCTGAGTCGGTCAACTCTCAAGGAAAGTTTCAATACTTTTTTTTTTTTGAGGGGGGAAGGCAGGGCAATTGGAATTAAGTGACTTGCCCAAGGTCACACGGCTAGAAAGTGTTAAGTGTCAGAGGTTGAATTTGAACTCAGGTCCTCCTGACTTCAGGGCTGGTGCTGTACTCACTGCACCACCTAGCCGCCCCCAGTTTCAATATTTCTTAAGGGAAAAACTGGTCAAACTTGCAAGGGGGACAGCTTGGGATATTGTTCTATTGTGCCCTAGAACTCCAAGAAAAGAGGCAGCCTTGTTCCAGGACTCAAGATTCATTGGTGAGAGTCGTGCTAAAGATCATTAGAGGTTATAGAGCTATAGATTCATGGGGGATTCCTTTGGTGTATGGCTTGGATTAGATTGCCCTTGATGTTTCTTCCAACTCCAGGATTCTGAGGCTCTTTAAAAATCGTGAGACAAATTCAATCCAACTCAACAAACTAGCATTTATTAATCTCTTACTACATCTGAGTGCTGGGAATACAAATACAAACTGAAAAAAGTTCTGGCTTTCTAGGAACTTCTACTTGCTGAAAACTATTCCCCAAAGGCTTGCAAAGAACAATGGGAGTCAATTGATTATTCATGTTAGATACAGAGACTATTGGGCTAAATTCCTACTCTTTCATGAGCAAGGGATGGAAAAAAAAAATCTGAGGAGAATTTGGTTCTACATGTTAGTATGTTAGGTTTTTTTTTCTTACCCAAAATAGCCAACTACTTTTCTCTCCCTCTCTCTTGTAAGTTCCTTCCTTGATCTTTCACTAAATTGCTTTGCTCACTATTGTTTGGCTTGAGCATCAAGCTTATTTTGCCAGGAATCTTCTCATTTAGAGGTATTTTTTGACAGATAAGTTCAAAGGATACACTCCTCTTATTACACAGTATTCTTAAGTCTTTCAAAATCATCATAATAATCAGCATTTCTTTCAAGAAGAGGGAAATCTTCCTCTTGAGTCTTCTTTGTTGAAGTCCTAATTATGTTATTATAAATTATGACATAATTATAATAGATATGAAGTATATACTATATTATAATATATATATTATATATACTAT
>CM053592.1:77349273-77389745 GCA_028646515.1 Pseudochirops corinnae
GGTGGCGTGCAATCATGTATAGGATCTGCAAATACTTTCACATTGTACAATAGTTTGGTCATATAGAAGGGCTGTAACCAATGAGTGATCACTGGGAAAAGAAAAAAAAAAAAAGCAAAACCAGACTTTTCATGATTTTCTTGCAACATTCTTATTTCTCTTCGCAATTTTTCTTCCACTTCTCTTATTTGGTTTTCAAAGTCATTCTTCATCTCATCTTTAGCTTTAAGGCATTCTTCATGTTTATTGGAGGCTCCTGGTGGAGGACTTCTGGCTGAAGTCTCCTCCTCCCTCTCTTTGCCATGATCTTTCTTTTCCCCAAAGAAGGAATCTAGGGTTTGGTTGCTGTTCTTACTTTGCTTCTTATTCTTATTCTTACTCATGGTTGGTCAGTCCGTGAATTTTTTATTTTAAATCTCTGTGGGGCTCTGCTTCCAGAAGGGAAAGCTCTGTCCCAAATCGCTTGGGTCCTCCTGGCTGGCGTAGCTCTCAGGAAGGTGCTGGGTCCCTTTCCTACTTACTTCAGGCTCACTGGATAATGAAGACTCCAGGACCGAGGCCCAAGACCGCGATCCAGATCCAGGCCACTCAACGCGAGAGCTCTTGGCTTCTGAACGATGGCTTAGTCCCCCTGCTGTCTGCAGGCCACAGGTGCGCAAGCTGCAACACAGAGGTGGGCGCAAAACCTCTGTCTTTCGCTTTCCAGAGCTGGAGGCCTTTTGGCCGGAGGCTTTTCTCCCCCGATTTTGCAAGCTCCACTGACCTAGTTCTGAACGCTGCTTGTAGCTGCCACTAATCCGAGGCTCCGAGGCTCCTCCCATCCAACTGTCCCCGGGGCTCAGCCAGGGCTTCAGGCCAGGCTGGTTTCAGTTCACAGTGCTGATATAGTTCCTTGTAGCCAAGCTGACTTTAGTGGAAAGTATATTTGTGAGTGTTTTGGAGTTCTAGGATTGGTTTAGAGTCCTATTTTATGGGTATTTTGGGGTGGCTATGTGAGAGCTGCGATGTGTTGCTGCTCCTACGCTGCCATCTTAGAGTTTGCATCCTAAGATGATATTATTGAGGCATTGTATTTCCTGATCTGTCAATCTAGGTAATTTATATTTTTGTAAACATTAATCAATTTCACTCAGGTTGTCAACTTTAATTGTATGTAATTGGGCAAAATATTTTCTAATGATTACTTTAATTTCTTCTTCTGGTGATTTCATCTTTTTCATTTTTTGATACTGGATATTTGGTTTTCTTGTTTCTTTTTTAAAAATCAAATTAACCAATGGTTTATCTTATTGTTTTTTTCCCCATAAAACCAGTTCCTAGTTTTTTTTTTTTTACTTTCAGTTTTTACTAATCTCATCTTTGATTTCAGGATTTCCAATCTGGTGTTCAGTTGGGGATTTTTAATTTGTTCTTTTTCTAGTTCTTTTAATTGTACACCCAATTCATTGATCCACTCTTTCTATATTTTGCTGATTTAAGAATTTTGAGAAATAAAATTTCCCCTAAGTACTGCTATGAATGCATCCCATACATTTTGGGTTGTTGTCTCATTGTTGTCATTCTCTTTAATGAAATTATGGATTGTTTCTATTATTTGTTCTTTGACCCACTTATTCTTTAGTATTAGATTATTTAGTTTCCAATTAATTTTTAATCTATCTTTCTGCTTCCCTTTGTCAAACACAATTTTTATTGTATTATGATCTCAAAAGAATACATTAATATTTTTATCTTTCCAATTTGATTTTGAAGTTTTTATGCCCTAATAAATGATCAGTTTTTCTGTAGTTGCCTGTGCTACTAACAAAAGGTATATTCCTTTCTGTTTACATTCAGTCTTCTCCAAAGGTCTGTCACATCCAACTTTTCTAATGTTCTATTCACTTCCGTAGCTTCTTTCTTGTTTATTTGTTGTTTGAATTTTTCAAGTTCTGAGAGGGGACAGTTGACATCCGACACTAGTATGGTTTTGCTGTTTATTTCTTCCAGTAACTCACTTAACTTCTCCTTTAAGAATTTGGATACTATACCATTTGGTGCATATATGTATAGTTTGATATTACCTAATTTTATATGGTACCTTTTAGTAAGCTATAGTTTCCTTCCTTATCTTTTTAAATTAGATCTATTTTTGTTTTTGTTTGTCTGAGATCAGGATTGCCATTCGCGGTTTTTTATTTTTTATTTTTTACTTACCCTGAAGCCTAACAGATTCTACTCCAGCCCCTTACCTTTACTCTGCATGTGTCTCCCTGATTCAAGTGCATTTCTTGTAAACTACATGTTGTAAGATCTTGTTTTTTGATCCACTCTGCTATCTGCCTCTGTTTTATGGGACAATTCATCCCATTCACGTTCACAGTTATGATTAGTAACTGTGTATTTCCTCTATCCCATTTTTCTGCCTGTTTGTCCTTTCACCCTTTCCTTACTCAACAGTATTTTGTTTCTGTCCACTGCTTTCCTGGGTCTGCCCTCTCTTCTGTCAGACCCACTCCACCTCCCTTTACTTAATCTCCTCTTCTCCTACTTTCCTGTTGGGTAAAACACATCTCTACATTCAACTGGTTATGTATATTATTCCTTCTTTGAAATGATACTATGAGACTAATGTTCAAACAATGCCCGTTGCCCACCCTCCCATCTTTCCCTTCCCCTTTTTTTGCACCTCTCCCTGTGAAATAATTTACCTCATTATACCTCTCCCTTCCTTCTGCACCCAGTGTACTGCTCTTTCTCATCCCTTAATTTTTTTTGTCATTCCCTCAAATTCATCCTAGACCTGTACTCTCTGTCTATGTATATTCTTTCTAGCTGCACAGTCAGTGGTACATTTTTAAAGAATTACAACTATCCCATTCCTATATAGAGATGTAAACAGTTCAGCTCCACTGAATCTCTTATGTTTTCTTTTCTCTTTTGACATTTTTAGGCTTCTCTTGGATCTTGATATTGGACATCAAATTTTTTGTTCAGTTTTGTTCTTCTTATGAAAGCTTGAAATCTTTCTATTTCATTGAATGGCTATTTTTCCCCCTTGAAGCATTATGCTTAGTTTAACCAGGTAGGTGTTTCTTGGTTATAGTCCTCGCTCCTTTGTGTTCTGGAACATCACGTTTCATGATCTCCACTACTTTAGTGTTACAGTTGCCATGTGCTGTGTAATCTTGATTGTGACTCCCCAACATTTGAATTGTTTCCTTCTGGCCACTTGGAATATGTTTTCCTTGACCCGATGGTTTCTTGGAGTGTTTATTTTGGAATTTCTTTCCTTAGGTTTCTTTCAATGACTATTTTGCCCCCTGGTTCTAGGACATCAGGGTTGTTTTCCCTGACATTTTCTTGAAAGATACTGTGAGAACCTCCTTTTGATTATGGCTTTCAGGAAGTCCAATGAGTCTGACATTGTCTCTGCTGGATCCATTTTTGCATCAGTTATATTTTCCAATGGGATATTTTACATTTTCTTCTGTTTTCTATTCTTTTTAATTTGTTTGATTGATTCTTGATGTCTCATAGTGTCATTAGCTTCTATTTGCCCAATTCTAACTTTTAAGGAGTGTTTTCCTCAGTTAGCTTTTATACTTCCTTTTCCATTGGGTCAATTGTACTTTTTAAGCAGTTATTTTCTTTTTCCATACTGTTGGTTCTTTTATCATAATCCTCTTGCATCCCTCTCATTTCTTTTCCCAATTTTTCTTCTACCTCTCTTATGTGATTTTTAAGCTCCCTTTTGAGCTCTTCCATGAGTTCTTTCTGGGCTTGAGACCACTTTCCATTTTTCTTTGGGGTTTTGCTTACAGGTGTTTTGACATTGTTATCCTCTTCTGAATTTGTGTCTTGGTCTTCCCTGTCACCATAATAACTTTCTATGACCAGATTCTTTTGTTGTTTTTGCCCATCTTTTTTGCCCTTTTTCCTTTCTTTGAAATTTAATCTCTGCTCCCATGGTGGAGGAGGTACTGTCTCGGATTTCTTGTGCCAGTGGCTGTGGGCCCTGACTGTTTATCTGCACTGATGTTGTCTTGAGGCCCATGGGGGACCCTTGTGTCTGGTGCAATGCTGCAGGGGTGTGGTAAATGGTAACTAGCCCTGCTTGAAGCTGCAGGGGTCTAACAATCTAACTGGTGCTGAGCCAGGGTCCTAGTGTTGGTGTTTGGCATGTGCTGAAGATGACATTGGGCTGTTTTCTGCAGTTCTCTCTGGCTATGCTTGAGCATGTGGAAGTCTGTCTGCTGCAGTTTGCTGGAGTCTGCCATTCCCTCAGCTATGCTAAGTCCTAGTGTTGGCATTTGCCTGCTCCACTGCACTGGGGCTCGAGATTTCCTGCTAGTTTTTTGTGGTAAGGCTTTCTGCTTGCTTTCTGGGACACTTCCTGTCCTGGAATGTATTCCCTTTTTATCTAAACGAGACAGACCATTCCTGCTGATCTTCCAAGTTTCTTGGGCTGAAAAATTGTTTCACCCCATTTTTTTTTGCTGGTTCTGCTATTCCAGGATTTGTTTGGGGGCACTATTTCATGGTTGTTTTGAGGTAAATATGGGAGAGTTACGGTTATTTTCTGCTTACTCCACCATCTTGGCTCCTGGAAGTCTATCTATTATTTCTCACAACAGAGAAACATTCCATTATATGCATGTACTATTTATTTCATTCATTCCCAGATTGATGGACTCCTACCTTGTTTCCAGTTCTTTACTTCTTTAGAATGTGCTCTTATGGATATTTTGGTATCTATGGGCCCTTTCTTTGTGTGTTCGATTTCCTTGGGGTATAGGCTTAGCAGCAGGCTCCCTGGAATAAAATGCTGCATTTTAGTTACTTTCGTAACATAATTCCAGATTTCTTTCCAGAATGGTTAGAATAATTCACAGTTCCATCAACAGGGTATTTGTGTGCCTGCATTCCCACAAGTCACTTTGCTGTCATCTTTGCCAGTTTTCTGGGTGTGAGGTAAAACCTCAAGTTGTTTTGATTTGCATTTCTTTTATAATTAATGATGCATAGCATTTTTCATGTGGTTATTAATAGTTTGTAATTCTTTTTTTGAGAACCGTTTTTTAAAAAATCCTTATCCCTTATTACATGATTCTTATTCTCATATAAATGACTCCTAGTTGAAATCAAATTTATGAAAAAACCTATGAAGCAAAAAAACAAAAAACAAAAAAACCCAAACAACCCAAAAAACAAAAAAAACAAAACCCAGGGGAAAAAAAAATCCCTACAGTTCTTGAACTCTTATAATTGCAGATATCAGTCAGTGTTGGCTGTTTGTTGTTATGGAAAATTTCTTTAGAATAGATAGTGGGTTGGGTGCTTGCAACTGGGTAATATGCCATATCTAGAAGGTCATGTTGCTCAGGTTTATGGGTGGGAGGGGTCAAATCAAGAGATTTCAAGTGCAAGGCTCCCCTTTCCTGTCAATAGGGAGCCCATATCTTTTTGATACAGGTGCCTCTGATACAGAGGATATACAAGTTCTTGCACTCCATTCTTTCATAAGTAGCTAACCTTATATAACACTGCAATTCTCCTTTAAGGACAAAACCTTTGGTTTAGTTTCTAAAATAAACACTGCACATTACACCCTATGAGAGCACTGATGTCATGCCATCAAGCTATTGCAGAGATAAGAATTAATTCCTATGTGTTTACTTTATAATTTTAAAAGTGCTCAGTCTCATTCAGTATCAAACATTTAATATGATTAATCTCTTCTGACTCTGGCAACGAATAGGTGCTTTGACAAATCTGTCAATTGTTCAGGCATAGAAATGGAAAAAAAAGGATTTACTTTAAAAAATACTGTTTGTAGTATAGTAGTGACTGAAGAGGGCTACAGTAGTACATGCCCAGCAGGTCCTTCACCACTATAAATATATGGCAAATGGTGGACAAAATGAACAAAGACTTGGGAAGCTTAAAAATAAAGATAAACCTTTCTGCTTCCTTTTATTATCCTGGAGTGATTTTGTTTTCGTGAGTAGATTAACTGTCAGCAAGATAGTGAGAAGAGTGGAAGCATTTAAATATTCAGCTGAAACCAACCACTGAATAATGTTTATGAGTCTCCTCTAAAGTATAGGCAGAGGCCAAGGATAGTCCCTACTGACACAGTGGGGTAGTTAAAATGGCAGCCCAGAAGAACCACAAACTTCCTTTACCAAGCCTGTTTACCCTGTATTTATTATTGGTTGATTAGAATCATTATATCAAGTGGCATTAGTTTGCCATCGGTTTATCAATTGTGTGTTGCCCTACAAAAACTTGGCACGTTTGACATTCATAAAAGCCATATGGATGACACTTTCTGGATAGTTTAGTGCCCATCTATAAAGACCAGATGGGTGCTATTTCAAAGCTGTATAGTGGCCATCTATGACTTTACTCCAAAGATTAATGCCAGAAGGCCTCCCAATTCACAAAAACATATCTTCATTGCCCAGATTTCTTACAAAAGATCCCTTGTGTGGTCTTTTTGGAACTAAGACTTTCCATTCAGGTCTATAGACATTCTATAGACATCCTTTATTTGAACAAGAACTGCTTTAGAACATGAAAAAATTATATTTTTTCCTAGAAGCTGGGGCTCTGGTTCAGCCCCAACCACTGACCAATTTAGTGAAGTCAGATTCCTCTCTACTGATTGTCCTATGTCGCTGATGCTTTTCTCTAGTCATAGAAGGGAAGGGACAGGTAGGGAGGAAGGGATACTTTTTAACTAAATACAGGGTAGAGGAGATTACTAAAATTAAAACAAACAATTTCAATTGTATGAAATGAAAAACTTTTGCATAGTCAAAATCAAAATGGATAGGAACAAAACTGTCAGTTAGGAAAGCAAGATTTTGTATTAAATATCTCCAATAAAGATGTGATACCTAAGATAGATTTATACAATATGTTTAGAGAACTAACTCAAACATGTCAGACCAAGAGTCATTATCTAAGAGAGTAGTGGCTGAAGGATATAAACAAGCAGGTCTCAAAAGAAGAATTTCAAACTATTGGCAGTCCTTTGGAAAATTGCTTTAAATCACTAAGAAGATAAATGTAAATTATAACAATTTCCGGGTTTCATCTGACACCAAATAAATTAACAAAGATCACAAAAACAGTTGGAAATAGCCAGTGTTAGAAGGACCATAGGAGGACATAATTGCTAATACTGTTGGTAAAGCTATGAATTTGTCTAATAATTCTGGGAAATAATTTGGGATTATATGGTAAGGAAACTAAAAATTCCACATATTTTGATTCAGAAATTCCACACATTGGTATTTACCCCAAGGAGGTCAAGTACAAAAAGAAATCATGTGTGTGTGTGTGTGTGTGTGTGTGTGTGTGTATAATATATGTGTATACACCCACATATACATTTATGCATATGCATTGATGAACATCAATACATATACATATATATGCAAATATACATATATAAATATATGTACAAACATACATAGGTATACCCTCCCCCTAAATATTCATAGCATCACTTTTTGTGGTAGCAAAACTCCTGAAACACAGTAGATTCCCATCATTTGGGCAATAGCTAAACAAACTATGGCACATGTATATTATAGAATATTGTTGCACTGTGAGAAATTATGAAAAAGAGAATTTCAGAGAAAATGGGAAGATGTGAAGTGATGAAGAATGAAGGGAGTAGACGCATAAAAAAAATATGACTCAAACAACGTAAAGGAAAAGACTAATAAAATAGCAGTTAACACTATAATTTAATGACCAGTCATGGCTCTGGAAAAGAAAAGAAATGCATCTCTCCTTTTGTTGGAGATGTAGGCTGTCATTGGTTATAGTCTATCATTGCATATGCTGTTAAATGCAGTCAATGTGTCTTGTTATTATTGCTTAAGTGTTTTTTTTTTTTTCCTTTGTTACAGAGGAAAGCTTTGGACAGGATAAGGGATGATTATATTCAGAAGATTGTGATCAATGATACTTAAAAAAACAAAAGTCAGATTGGTCATTTTACATTACATAAACACATTAAAAAACTTGCCAGTGGTAATATTAATATTAATACTACTACTAATAATGAGAAGTTCTATAGGGTAGGGTAGAGGAATGGTTTTAGGGTCAAGATGACCTGGGATCAAGTCCTCTCTCTGACATATACTGGGTGTTTGACTATATGACAGTCAATTAACCTTAGTAGCCCCAGGCAACCCTCTAAGTCTCTAAGCTACTACTGATAAGTGTCAGATATGCATTAGCAGAAGGAATTTCTATACTGAGAGTTCTCCATTCCAATGAGTGTCTTTGAATTCTCACTTCCTCACCAAATACATAGAAAAGGAGCCCACAATAATAGTGTACTACAGGTTTGGCACATGTCCAGGCCATTTAAGATGGCCTACATGAAAGATGCTAGGGGTCTAGTCTCTGGAGGCTGCACGACTGGAGCATGCATGAACATTCTGCACTGATCTGCTAAGGGATTGGGAGCCACTATGTAGCCAGAACTGTTGGCATCTTTAAAACCTGCCTTACTCAGCAATGGCCTTGGCTTTTGCTGCATTTGAGACTGAAGGTGAGGGTGACACCTGAGGAATCAAGATCACAGGACTCCATCCTCAGCAGGTAGCATTGCTGGATTTGTACATGAACTTGGTAAGACTAATCCAATGTAGGAAGTCAGCTAAACTGTGAGTCCAATCTCCCCTAACCCTTTCAAAGAGGCACTGTGGTCTACGAGCGATTGTGCATCTGAGGTATTGGAGACTATGTTTGTTTGTTCTTACTATGTCTTTGAGGTAAAAAATCCCTTTGTAAAAGCAAACATAATGATAAGTGGTTAAATGGAACTGAGGTGCTGGTCACTAGGCCTCTCAAACAATGGGGAACGTGGCTGGAAGGGAGGCTTAAGCAGAGGAAAGAGACTCCCAAACTCCTCCAGGTGTCAGAGAATGCCATGTGAGGTAAAATGTAACAGCCTAGTCCTGAGAGAATGTGGCCAGAGTCAACCATGGTACAGTAATACCTTACTTTTTCCATAGTTTGAAGGTTTGCCAAGTCCCTTTCCTCAGAATAACTTGGGAGATATATCATGGTTTTGTTTGAATCAAATGGACACAGACTGCATGTCGAATTAGTTAAAGAAATGGAATTGACAGTTAAAAGCAAACATTATATTTGAAAGGAACTTTTTGCCATTTCAAAAATGGCTTTTAGTTTTGGGGAAAAAAAAACAAATCTGAAAACAAAACTATAACCTTAAACCTTATGCTGAATGAATATGGAATATACAGTAAACTTGTGCTCAGTAAGAATCCCACAAATTCTATGGATGGAACCTGGCTGAGTTGACATTTCAATTGCCAAGTGTGTCATTATGTTTGTGACTTGTCCTCATGGTGGACTCATAGATGGAATTACTTTCTTTGTTTGACTTTTTGGTTTCATTAGCAGTCTGTCTTAAAGATATGATTCCGCAAAAGGCTAATGTGAGAACTAATACAGCTGTAGTGGAAAGAATATATAATCTGTCATAGATGAGGAACTGGAGGACTGGTTGTGCTGAACACCATGGCTGGTGGATACCCTGCTATCTCTCCTCCCCCCGAAATGGGCATCTTACTGTCAGCAACCGAATTGAACAGCTCAAGTCTTAGCTGAAATAAAAAGTAGCTCTTTTGGAAAATATCTGAGCACTCTACATCTAGAAAGTGAATAACACCAATTACTCTGTGCCATCAGCACAGAAGAAATACCACCTGGATTCAGGGACATATCTAGCAATTTTCATGCCTGGGGCAAATTCAAGTAGCCTTGCCTACGGTGCAACCCAGGGAAAGGATACACATCCTACATCAAGCTATCATTGATGGTACATCTTTGTTTAATACTAGAACACTCTTTAAATTTCCTGCTTTTGGACAAAGCCCTGAGGGTCTTGCCCTAGTTACTTCTACCTAAATTGTTTGGTGAGTATGACTCAGACGTCACAGAGCCATTTGTAGCAAAGGAACTAATGCCCTCAACATCATCCTGTTTCTCATTGCAGCAACCCTAAAAGAAACAGTTATTCTAACCTGTGCCCTGACAGTCAGATCCAGGTTGAATGTCAAGGTTGGCAACTATTAAAGAATAGTAATACCCAATGTTTATAGAGTGTTCTATGGATCATGCATAGTATACCTTCATGCACATTATTTCATTTGTCACCATACTGAAGTTGGGAGGGCAGATATTATTCTCACTTAACTGATGAGGAAACTGAAGTTCAGACAGATGAAGCAGTTGTAAAGAATTCTGGATTTGGAGTCAGAGGACTTGGGTTCAAATCTTTGGAATTCTACTTGCTACCTATGTGAAGTTGGACAAATTAACAGCAGTTCAATCCACTTTTTTCTCAGTCGCATCTGACTCTTCATGACCTCATTTGGGATTTCCTTGGCAAAGGTACTGAGGTGGTTTTCCATTTCCTTCTCTTGCTTATTTTACAGATGAGGAAATAGATGCAAACAGGGTTAAGTGACTTGCCCAAGATTACACAACTAGTGAGTGACTGAGGCTGGATTTGAACTCAGGAAGATGACTCTTCCTGATTCTAAGCCAAGTGTCACATTGATATCTTACTGTATCTTAAAATTTTCATTTACAAAATGAGAGCGTTGTATGGGCTGATAGCTAAAAGATCTCTGTTCTGATTCTTGAGCTTAAGTCTTCTCTTTCCAACTTTCATTCAATCAAACCATCAGCCAGATTTATTTAGCTGTATACTTCTAGGTGGTCTGAGCACTGGATTGAGCACTGGGCTTGGAATCACGAAAATTCATCTTCATGAATTCAAATCCAGGCCCAGACACTTGCCGTGTGACCCTGGGCAAGTCACTTAACCCTGTTTGCCTCAATTTCTTCATTTGCAAAATGAAGAGCTGGAAAAGGAAATGGCAAACCAGTCCAATAGCTCTGCCAAAAAAATAAAAACCCAAATGGGATCACAAAGAATCGGCCATGACCGAATCATTCAGTAAATGTTTCATTTGATCTGTGCTTAGATAACCTCTTGGTGCTTTACTCTTAGGTAGCTAAGTAGTATAGCATACAGACCAGGAGCCAGGAAGACCTGAGTTCAAATTTGACCTCAGACAGTTACTAGCTGTGTATCTCTAGACAAGTTGCTTAACCTCCGTCTGCCTCAGTTTTCTTATCTGTAAACTGGGAATAATAATAGCACCTACAAATTATAGAAAAGATGCCAATATGTATTGAGGGGACTTTTCTTATCTGCAAATTCCCTACAGCTATGAAATCATAAGTGTGGTCTCTCTGTCATTTTCCCTGTCTCTGTTATGAGTCAGGCACTCTGCCAGGTGCTGGGGAGACTAACACCAAACAATCAAACACTTCCGGCATTTAAGGAGTTTGTACTCTATTGCCTGTGTAGAGTAGTGTTTATACCCAGTAAGGAAACCAGTGAAGGGAAGACAAGGTTCCACTCATGTTACAGATAGATATCTCCTAAGAAGTCAGTCCCATCAACTTACCCAGCACTTATTTTTTAAAAATTTAATAGTATTTTATTTTTTCCAATTACATGTAAAGACAACTTTCAACATTTGTTTTTTGAAAGATTTTGAGTTCCAAAATTTTTCCTTCCCTTTTTCTCCTCCCCCCTCTCCAAGATGGCAAACAATTTGATATATGTTATTCATGTGCTATCATGCAAAACATTTCCACATTAGTCATGTTGTGAAAGAAGAAACAGAACAAAAGGAAAAAAAAACCATGACACCCCTCCCCCCAACTGAAAATAGTATACTTTGATCTGCATTCAGATTCCATCAATTCTTTCTTTTCCATCATGAGTCTTTTGGGATTATATTAGATCATTGTATTGCTGAAAAGAGCAAAGTCAATCATAGTCAATCATTGCACAATGTTATTGTTACTGTGTACAATATTCTGCTTCTACTCACTTCACTCAGCATCAGTTCATGTAAATCTTTCCAGGTTTTTCTGAAACCTGCCTGATCATAATTTCTTATAGTACAACAGTATTCCATTACTTTCATATACCACAACTAGTTCAGCCATTCCCCAATTGATAGGTATCCCCTCAATTGCCCACTCTTTGCCACCACAAAAAGAGCTGTTGTAAATATTTTTTTTACATGTAGGTCTTTTCCTCTTTTTTATGATCTCTTTGTGATATAGATTTAGGAGTGGCATTGCTGGATCAAAGGGTATACATAGTTTTATAGCCTTTTGGGCATAGTTCCAAATTGCTTTCCAGAAATCACCAACCATTTATTAAGAGCCTACTATGTCAGACTCTGTGCTAAGTGTAGGGGATAACAAAGAAAGGCAAAAACAAGCTCCCTAAGGAGCTCACAGTTTAACGTGGAAGACAAATCTAGACGATTACTGGGATATAATGTCTGAGGGAAATGGCAGTTAGGTGATAGAGCGAACAGGGTTGGAGTCAGGAAGAGCTGAGCTCAAATCTGGCCTCAGATACTTATTATCTGTGTGTCCCTGGATAAGGTACTTCATACTGTTTGCCTCAATTACCTCATCTGCCAAATAAGTTAGAGAAGGAAAAGGCAAAGTGCTCCAGTATCCTAGCCAGGAAAACATCAAATGAGGTCACAAAGAGTCAAATATGACTTAAATGACTGAACAACAAATCTTGGAAGGAGGACCCTAAGGTTAAGGAGGAAGAGAAGAGGATTCCTTTAGAAGGTGAGCGTTCAGCAGAGACTTGAAGGAAAGCAGTACCACTGCTTCAACAGTCTCTTCAAAATGACTTCTGAAGCCCTCGAGAATAAAGTACTTGCCGAAATGCAATACCCATGGATCTCCCTTGAGTTTTAGGAGATGGTCAAAAGCATGAGGAATATCCCTAACAGTGTCCCTTTTGAAAGTTTCTCATAGAGATGAGGTACCTCGGTTGGTTTGTCATGAGTCAATTGCCATGCCACATATTTTTATTAGGAATGATTATCTGGTGGCTTAAATTATGATCCCTGGTTATCACATACCATAGGATTCATGGACTGCTTTCATCTGATTTAACACTAGTTCTTAAGAGATTATTAATTTTACCACTTGAGACATTTGGATGTCATTCATCCTGAGTACCCTGAATGCCTATCCTTTGTGCATCAGGATCTCTATGTGACTTCACATATCCTCTCCTCTCTCACTCTGCTCTAGCCTTAGAGGACAAGATGTTTTTTGTTCTTGCTAAGGATAACTATTCCACCCCTTCCTGTCTCCTTCACATGGCTGGCCCCAGGATTGGTCCTTGTTTTCTATCTCTTAGCTACTCCTCTCTTTTTTGCTCAGTTGTCTTCCAGTTGTGCCCGACTCTTGGTGATCCCTTTTGGGGATTTCCTGGCAAAGATACTGGAGTTGTTTGCCATTACCTTGTCTAGGTCAGTTTACAAGTAAGGTAATTGAGGCAAACAAGGGAAAGTGACTTGCCCAGGGTCACACAGCTAGTAAGTGTTTGAGGCCAGATTTGAACTCAGGAAGAGAAAACCTAGTGCTCTATCCACTGGGACACCTAGTTGCACCTAAAACTTTTCGTGTGTGTGTATGTGTGTGTGCGCACATGTGTGTGTTTTATAACTGCCCAAAACAAAGAATCTGATGAAATTGGAGAAGAAAGCTAAGAAAAACAAAAAAATACTTTTTCTTAGCTATATTAGGAACAAGAGGTTACCACAAACTGAAGAGAAATGACTGACACTGACTATAATAATTGTATACAGAAGTTTAACCATTGTAAATTAATTGCCCCAATAAGGAGATCAAAGGAGCCCAGAAACACCTGAGTCAGCAAGCATCTGACTTACTTGCCAAATGGAAAAAGATGCCTGCCAAAGGCAACAGTGAATTAGAATATAAACTCATTGGTAAAATCTTATGAAGAAGGATGATAGATAATTATGAGCAGTATGGTCTTAAACAACAGAGAAGAAGCAATAAAATGAATTTAAGAGATGGTTAGCAAGCTATCTAACTAAACAAAACCATATCAAGGGCATTTAAGATTGAAAGTAGAGTAACTATAAACAAAAGAAAAATGGAAAAGATTTGCAAAAAAAACCCAACCCATTGTTTCCACCATGAAGGACAGCAGACCTACCATTCTTGGTTCCTAAAATCATAGTCATGAATGTGCTTATAGGAAGTCAGAATGCAACTGAAGAAAATTAGAGCCAGATATGGAAAGGAGAACTCTTCTGGAAAAGAGATGATTGTGAGGGCTTTGAGGCAGAGCAACTGACATGTCTAAAAGAGAGAAAGATACTGGGCACGGGGGAAAAATCTCAGATCTTATTAAGTGAAAAAAAAATGAGAGAACATCAGTAACAACTGACTTACTCACCTATTTGTATGAAATACTTATGAATCCTTTATATACTAATCAAGGACAATTTTTGACCAAGGTATTAGTGGAGAGAAATTTGATTTTTGCAAGAAATATTAGACAATGGGTCACACCTTTTCTAATTGACAGTTAATAAAAATATATGAAGAATAGAAGACCCCACTGTGCTTATTTTTTGTTGTTTAAAGAAAAAAAATCATTTAATTTGGTCATATAGAAAGTCTCCCATTATACATCAAAATACCATAAAATTTCCTTGGAAAACATAAAATCCTAAATAATCTTATTCACCAAATTTCTGACTATAAAATCAGGCATGGCATAAATCAGGGAAATTTATGCCAAGGCACTTCACAAAGCATTTATTAAGTACCTACAATGGGCCAGGCACTGTTCTAAGTCCTGGAGATACAAAGGAAGGCAAAAACAGTCCCTGTTTCACAGTCTAATTGGAGAGACAAAATACAGACAGTTATCTTTAAATACCATATAAAAAGCATAAATTGGAGATTATCTCGGAGGGAAGGGATTAGAAAGAAAGGGATTAGGAAAGACTTCTTGTAAAAGGTATGATTTTATTAGGAACTTGAAGAAAACCAGGGAAGTTAAAAGTCAGAGATGAGAGGGGAAAGAGTTTCAGACTGAAGACTCCCTGCCCCCAAGGAGTTTACAGTCTAATGGAGGAGATAACACATAAACAAACACTCCATAAGTAGGATGAACAGGAAATAAATAAGAGAAGGAAGATGCTAGAAATAAGAGGGGTTGGAAAACGTAGGATTTTGGTTGAGATTTAAAGGAAACCGTGGGAGTCTGTACGAGGAGTTGGGAAGGGACAACGTTCCAGGTGTGGGGGACAGCCAGGGGAAAAGGATACGAGTGGAGAGATGGAATGTCTTGTCAACAGCCAGCAGTCTGGTGTCACTGGACTGAAGAGTTTGTGGAGGGGAGTAAGACATAAGCCTGGCAAAATAGGAGGGGACTCATTTATGAAGGACTTTGAATGCCAAATAGAGCATTTTGTATTTGATCCTGGAGGGGCTAGGGAAACACTGGAGTTAATTGTGTGGGAGCTGGAGGTGACTTGATTAGACCTACACTTCAGGAAAATGGCTTTGGTGGCTGAATGGAGGATGGATTGGAATGGAGAGAGACTTGATAAAAGGTTGAGGGTCATTTTGATTGTTTGGCATTTTTTTTGAAGATACTTTTTTTCTAGCTTTTCTTTTCTTTTCTTTTCTTTTTTTGGGGGGGGAGGAGGAGTGAGTGGGTGTGGAGGATACTGGAAAGAACCAATGCAAAAACAATTCTCTGGAATTTTGTCAAATCTTACTTAACGTCATGCTTGATTTTCTTTCATGTTAGGGGGAAAAGTGTCCATGCAAATTAACCAGATTTTTATCAGCTCTTCTTAGAATGTTCCAACTGGGAAGGGACCTCAGATATTTATAATGCATTGTTTTTAAATGAATGAGGAAACTGAAGCCTACTTAGACCTTTTGCTATTTGCTATTTGCTAACCTGCAAGTAAATAACAGGCCAGAGTGACCAGGTCCTTTGACTCCAAACCTAGTGCTCTTTCCACTGAATAATGTGTTTGGATCTAAATAGAACACCCAAAGTCCTGGATATAAAATCAGAGGTCTTATGTTGGTGTCTTGAGTCAAGCCACTGCCTTTCCCACTTCTACTCTCTGAGCCTCAGTTTCCTCATTTGTAAAATGAAGGAATTGGACCAGATGATCTTTATGGTTCACATTTCTGAAACTAGACAATTCTTGCCCTATGATTTCAGAGAATTGTGGCTAGTTTGATTTCTAGGCTGCCACAGATGGGGATAATAGATAGCAGCATTCAAGGAATGTTTTGGTTTATTCATTAAAAGGTTTATGGCCTTCATCAGATCCTGAAATGCAAAGTAAGGCAATGAACTGTGAATCCTTCTCTATTTGGAAAGAAAGGACTTGCTGTGTAAATTTCCTCAAGATTGAGGTGGAGGTAAAAGTTTTCTGGATAAAAAAAATACTCCAGCATAGTTAGTGAAGTTGAAGGTTCTGTTCAGTTTCACGCACTTAAAGATAAACTTGCTGAAGCATAAACTGCAGAAAATGAGAAGACTGGGGAGAGGGGCAGGCATTCTGGAGTTAAACACAGTCTCTGATTTATGAACTTCAGCCATAGTTTCTGTCTCTTATCACCATAAGCCTCTTTTATCTCCCACCTTCAGTTTTCCCTTTTCCCACCATCACAGAAAGGAGAAACTGCTATAGAGGATGGACCTTTTCCAACACCAACACCAATCACTAACCAACTGATGGACAGGGAAACCCAAGGATCCTGGGAATAGCAGCATCCTTCAGACTCCTGCCCTTCTTTCCAGCTCAGACCCCAGAGCTATTAACTAGAATCTACTCCCTTAAGCAGTGAATCCACTCCATTAAGAGCTCCACTCCTTTAAGAATCCACTCCATTAAGAGCTCCAAAAATCTAACCTCTTCAGCAGCCTCAGCAACTGAAGACCCAGAAGACAAAGTTTTAGGCACTTAAGTTGTAGGCACTCTCAAATCACTCAAATCAGACATGTATGTAGTTTTATTAAAGGAAGTTACTTTAAAGAAGATGCATTATCATATTAATGGCCACAGATCCTTCCATATGTATTGTAACTGAAACATCCGATGTGATCTCCTTCAGAGAAGGGGCTATATTTCCTTTTCATTTGTGTCTCCCATGCTTAGAATAGTACTTTTCACTTGGTGCTTGATAAATGCTTTTTGATTAATTAATTAACTAATCAAGTGCCAGAAAAAATACATTTGTGAACACCTATGGCTAATAACATCCAGATCATGTTATTATCCTTGTTGACTGGCTGAGTGTGGCAGGTCATTTTCTATATACAGATGTATTGGTGTATTGGACCAATCATTCCCTATCCTGGACTGTTGATGTTTGTTTCAAAGAAATCATTGCAGTATATTGCAACCTTCCACAGGACATTTATTAAACAAAAGTTACAAGGCAGGAATTTGTGCAACACAAGCCAAGCAACCATCCCAATAGCCCAGACTTCCCAATTCTGAGTTATGAAGTTTCTCACTAAATAGAGCTCTTCACTCACAAATGCCCAGCTCTGTGCAGACTGAAGGGTCCTAGTGAACTGGGGTCAAAGAATCAGTAATTAAAAAACAAAAATAAACAAGTAAAGCTGTGTGTGTGTGTGTGTGTGTGTGTGTGTGTGTCTGTTGTGTATATGAATGTATGGGGGTATATGTATGTGTGTGTATTTAGCAGTACAAACCCAATAGAGCTCTGGTAACCATTGCAGAATAATTCAACAGTATTTCCCTAAAGGCCCTGCCCACACTCCATGGTTCATCCATAGTGGGGAACACCCTTAGCTTGTTTGTTTGTAAAATAAGCAAATAAACAATACCCACTGGTCTGGGTCAGGGGTCACTAAGCAGTCTATCAGTAAAAGTAGGCCATGGTAACAGCACTTACATAAATATCTTTAAGTTAAGTCAAGTAAGTCTGAGGGATTGTGGGAAGATGGCAAAATAAGGTTAGAAACTGCTTACTTTTCCCTCCCCAAACAACTTAAAAATAAATTTTAGAGCAACAGAAATAGTAAAAAGTTGGGATAAAGTAACATCCCAGGCTAAGACAACTTGGGAGGACATTAGGAAAGATCTGACCCTCCTGGGTGGTGGTCTGGCTTGATTGTAGTGCAAATAACTCAGGGAGATACTTCCAAATTAACAAATAGCAGGCTCTGGGGCAGCTGTTGGGAGCAGAGGAGTCTTCTGGAACTTTGCCCCAAGGATTTTGTGTAGGTCCAAGGAAGACTCTGTGTGTGGGGGGGGGAGGGGCTCTTCCCTGGACACCAGACCTAAGTACCTTGATTAGATATGGTCCCAGGCTATGACTGTAAGGAGGAATGAGCACACACACACTGGTAAGTGTGTGGGTCCCAGAAATATTGTTGGTTGTAGTCACTCTCAGGAGAGTGGAAGCTCCTGTTTGGGTTTGAGTTTCAGTTCTGGGGCAGAGGGGTGAGCTGATGCTTGCAATGGCCTGAGGAGCAGCAGTGACAGAGTGCTTTTGTGGTAAAAGTGGTGCTGGAGGCCCTGGAAGAGGCTCAGGACAGAGAGGAGTACCTGAGGTCACTCATAGACCAAGGTATGAGCCAGAGGAGCAGTGACCACACCTGGCCTTGGATCATAGAACAATGGAAGAACCAAAAAGTCAAAGATCCGCAGGTAGAGCTCAGAAAGGAACAGCATAAAAAAAACAAAACCAGAAGTCTTAGGAATGTCACAGGAAGAAAGTTCAACCCTAACCTAAAGTTAACAACTGAGAGACACCATTAAAAAAAATGTGTAGACAATAGAGAAAGAAACTGAACCTAGATACTTGTGTGATAGAGAAGATAAGTTTCAAACTCATAAGAAGTCAAAATAGCTAGTTGTAAAACTTTAAAGAAAAATGTAAAATAGTTACAAACCTCAAAGAGTTCTTGGAAGAGTTTAAAAAGGACATTAAAAATCAAATAAGAAAGGTTGAGGAAAAATTAGGAAAAAATAAGAGTAATGCAAGAAAATAAGGAAAATCATGAAAGGAAAATAAACCAATTAGAAAAATAGATAAAAAAAAAAACTTACTGATGAAAATAGCTTCTTAAAAATTAGAATGGGGTGGGGCAGAGCCAAGATGGTTGTGTAGAAGCAGGAAAACTCTGTGAGCTCCCCCCATAACCACCTCAAATACCTATAAAATATGACTCTAAACAAATTTTAGAGCTCCAGAACCCACACAGTTACAGAAAGAAACAAATCTCTCACTGAAGGCAGCCCAGCAGGTAGACAGGAAGGGTCCATCATAGCTCACTGGGAGCCAAGCCCAGCCCCGTGAAGAGCCTGCAGTTTTAGCCCCAGGATGACCCCAACCAGCAGCGACTAAAGTGAACTTCTGGAGAGTAGATCACCAGCAGCTGTGGTGGTTTCCAGAAATATCAACCCATAAATGCCAAAGACAAAAGGTCAGTGGAACTCTGTTGGAACTGGGGGAGATGGAGGCATGGGCTGACCTCTGCCCCTGGAGCAAGAAGTGGTGGAGGCACCATGGCCTTGCTACCATCTCCATGTGGCTCCTTCTGATCTCCTGGCCTGCAGATCATAAGGGGTCCAAGTGACCATTCAGAGGGGCAATTGCTCTTGCTTTAAGCTGTCTAGATCTGGATCTTGGTCTTGGGTGGCGGTCCTGAGGTGTGTGACCAGTGAGCCAGAGCTGGTGGAAGCTATACAGATGGCATCCTCCTAATAGTTCTGGCAGCTGTAAAAACTCCAGTGATTTGGGACAAAGCTTTCCCCTCTGGAAGCATAGTTCTACTGTGGCAAAGAGCTTAAAAGTCAAGTAATTGAATGGCAACATGAGCAAGCAAAGGAATTAAAGCAAGCACAGACACCCAGCTTTAGATTCTTTTTTGGGGGACAAAAAGAATCAAAGCATGGAATGGAAGGAGGACAACACAGTCAGAACTCCCACACCAAAAGCTTCCAAGAAAAATATTAATTGGTTACAGGCCATGGAGGGGCTCAAGAAGGATTTTTGAAAATCAAGTAAGAGAAGTGGAGGAAAAATTGGAAGAGAAATGAGAATGATGCAAGAAAATCATGAAAAGAGAGTCAACAACCTGACTGAAGAAAATAACACCTTAAAATATAGACTAACTCAAATGGCAAAAGAGACCCAAAAAGCCAATGAGAAGAATGCCTTAAAAAGTCGAATTTGCTAGAAGGAAAAAAGAATCTCAAAAGCTCACTGAAGAGCATAATTCCTTCAGAATTAGATTGGAGCAAATGAAAGCAAATGACTTTATGAGAAATCAAGATACTATTAAACAGATCCAAACAAATGAAAAAATAGAAGACAATGTGAATTATCGCATTCGAAAAAACACTGACCTGGAAAATAGATCCAGGGGAGACAGTTTAAAAATTATTGGACTACCTGAAAGCCATGATCAAAAAAAGAACCTAGAAATTATCCTTCAAGAAATTCTCAAGGAAAATTGCCCTGATATTTTAGAACCAGAAGGCAAAATAGAAATTGAAAGAATTCACTGATCACCTCTTGAAAAATATCCCCAAAAGAATAGGAATATTATAGCCAGGTTCCAGAGCTCTCAGACCAAGGAGAAAATATTACAAGCAGCCAAGAAGAAACAATTTTAATATTGTGGAAACACAATCAGGATAACACAGGATCTAGCAGCTTCTACATTAAGGGATCAAAGGGCTTGGAATATCATATTCCAGAGGTCAAAGAAGCTGAGATTAAAACCAAAAATCACCTACCCAGCAAAACTGAGTATAATGTTTCAGGGGAATATATGATTATTTAATGAAATAGAGGACTTTCAAGCATTCTTGATGAAAAAACCAGAGTTGAATAGAAAATCTGACATTTAAATACAAGAAGCAAGAGAAGCATGAGAAGGTAAACAGTGAAAAGAAATCATAAGGAACTTATCAAAGTTGAACTGTTTACATGCCTACATGGAAAAATGATAATTGTAACCTATGAAACTCTTCTCACTATGAGGATAGTTGAAGGGAATATAAATGTATATATGTGTATACATACATATATATGTCTTTATAGGAAGGTATATTTGCCTATGAATACATATGTGAATGTGTGTATATATGTGTACATGTACATATAGACAGAGGACACAGAATCAATTGAATAGGAAAGGATGATATTTAAAAGGTGAAATTGAGAGGTGAGAGCAAAATATAATGAGAGGAAATGGGGAGAGACAGAATGGGGTAAATTATCTCATATAGAAGAGGCAAGGGATAACTTTTACGATGGAGGGGAAGAACAGGAAGGCAAAAGGGAATGGGTCAACCTTAATCTTATTGAATTTGGCTTAGGGAGGGAACAACATACACACTAAATTGGGTATCTTGCCCTACAGGAGAGTAGGGGAGAAGGGGATGAGAAGGGGGGATGATGGATGATGGACCTTTGTGGGGGGAGGATAGTGAGAAGCACACACTTTTGAAAAGGGACAGGGTCAAAGTAGAGAATAGAAAAAGTGGGGGGTGGGATAGGATGGAGGGAAATATAGTCAATCTTTCATAATATATCCACTATGGGAATGTTTTGAGTAACTACACATGTACAACCTATATTGAGTTGCTTATCTTCCCAATAAGGGTTGGTGATGATGGAGGAAGGGAAAAAATCTGGAATTCAAAGTTTTAAATGAAATGTTTAATATATCTATCTATCTATCTATCTATCTATCTATCTATCTAATTATCATCATTATTTCTTACATGCAACTTGGAAATAAGATATACAGGCACTGGGGTATGGAGATCCATCTTGCCCTACTGGAAAGTTGGAGGGGGTATGGGGAAGGATATTGGAGACAGCAGATTGGGGGAGGGAGTATACAGTGGGATCACTGTTTTGGGTTGTGGGTAGGGGAAAGACAGAGAGAAAATTTGTAACTCAAAGTCTTGTTGAAATTAATGATGTAAACTAAAAACAAACATTAAATTTAATTTAAAAAATTTGAATCTGGCAAAGGGATGCTAATGCCTTCATAAGGCATCAAGAAATAATAAAATAAAATAAAAAAATGAAATAATGAAAGAGAAGGTGAAATATCTCATTAGAGAAACAACTGACCAGGAAAACAGATTGAGGAGATATAGTATAAGAATTATTGGACTACATCAAATTCATAATAAAAAAAAAGAATAGACCCTATACTTAAAGAAATTAAGGGAAACTGTCCTGAAGTTTTAGAACTAGAGAGTAAAATAGAAATTACAAAAATCTACTGATCACTTCCTGAAAGAGATCCCAAAATGAAAACTCACAGCATTATTATAGCCAAGTTTCAAAGCTCCTATTTCAAGGAAATAATATTACAAGCCACTAGGAAAACCAGTTTAAATATTGTGGAACTACAGTTAGATAAGATAGGTTTTAGTAGTTTCTACATTAAAATATTAAAGGGAATGGAATATAATATTCCAAAGAGCAAAGGAGCTGGGATTGCAATCAAGAATAACCTACCCAGCAAAGCTGAGTATAATCCTGCAAGGGGGAAAAATGGATGATTATTTAATTAAAGGACTTTCAGGGATTCTTGAGAAAAAGATCAGAACTGAACAGAAAATTTGACTTACAAGTACAGGAATCAGGAGAAACATAAGAAAGTAAACATGAAAGACTAATCATAAAGGAATTTAATGAGGTTAAACTGTTTAATTCTTATATGGGAAAATGTTATTTGTAATTCTTAAGAATGTTATAATTACTAGGATAGTTTGAAGAGTACACAGAGGTAGAAAGCTTGGGGTTGAGTTGGTTATGATGGGATGATCCTAAAAAATAAAATTGGGTAGGAAGAGGTAAAATGGAGCAAATACTACAAAAAAAAAAAGGCATGAATGGAAGAACTGAACTGAGTGAATGGGAAGACGGGGTAGAGGATGGGTAGTATAGGGACCTTACTCTCATCAAAATGGTTAAGAGTGAGTAATACATACATCCATGTGAGTATAAAAGTCTTCTTAAGTTACAGAGAAATAGGAGGGCAAAGAGATAGGATAAGGGAGGGACTCTCAGAAGCATGGGTGGATTAGGAAGGCAGTTGTGAGACTTTCGAAGAAGGATGAGAGAGAGAGACAGAGAGACAGAGAGACAGAGAGAGACAGAGACAGAGAGAGACAGAGACACAGAGAGACACAGAGAGAGACAGGGAGAAGGAAAGGGAGAGAGAGAGGGAGAGAGAGAGGGAGAGGGAGAGAGAGAGGGAGAGGGAAAGAAGAATAACAGTAGGGGAAAATAGATAGAGGGAAATACACAAGAGTAATTACAACTGTGAATGTGAATGGGATAAATTCACCATAAAACAGAAATGAATAACAGAATGAACCAAAACCCAGAACCCAACAATATATTGTCTACAAGATATGCATCTAAAAATGGGAGATATACACAGAGTAAAAATAAAGAGCTGCAGTAGAATTTATTATGTTTCAGGTGATGTAAAAAAAAATCAGGGATAGTAATCATGATCTCAGACAAAGTTAAAGCTAAAAGAGATTTAATTAAAAGACATAAGTAGTGAAGCCACATTATGTTAAAAGGTATGATAGATTAGGAAGTAATATCTATACTAAACATATATGCACCAAATGCTATAGTATCCAAATTTATAAAGGAAAAGATAAATGAATTACAGGTAAAAAAGATGGCAAAACTATAATAGTGGGGGATGTTGAGAGCCAAAATATTTGATTCGGACTCAGATGACTTCTGGTTGGTGGATTCCAATGTAGAAGGCTTTAGCTTCAGCCTTGAAGCCTGCTCTGGAGAGCATCCTTTGTGATGCTCCTGCATATGAAAAGGGGTTACCTGACTACTAGATCAAAGACTTTTCCTTAAGACTTTAGTCTCCTAGATAACAAATACTTATCAAATGATCTATTCTGTGATCCTTCCAGGATATGACAGACTAAGATAATGATAAGAAAACTGGAGTCCTTTATCTCATTTTCTCTATAAAAACTTTGTCCTAAGAATCAATAAAAGGAGTTCAGAGTTCTTCCTTGAACTACCCACATGGTCTGGTCATTTCTTATTCACATCTCCAATCATGCTTAGTGCTGGACACTGAGCAGCCCATGGCAGGGGGACTTCAACCTTCCCCTCTCAGAACTAAATAAATCTAACCAAAAAATAAAATAAAAAAGAAATCAAGGAGATGAACAAAATCTTAGATAAATTAGATATGAGAGATATCTGTAGAGACTGAATAAAAATCAATAATAATATGCCATTTTCTGAGTAGTATATTACACTTTTATAAAAATTGGCTGTATATTATGGCATAAAAATTTTATAATTAAATGCAGAAATAGTAAATACATCCTTTTCAGGTCACAATGAAATAAAATTACATTTAAAAAAGGATCATGGAGAAACAGACTAAAAATTAATTGGAGACTAAATAATCTAACATTGAAGAATGAGTGGGCCAAAGAACAAGTCGTAGAAATAGTAAATAATTTTATTAAAGGGGATGATAACAGTGAGACAAGATACCAAAACTGAAGGGATGTAGCAAATGCAGTAATTTGAGGAAAAGTTATATCTCTAAATGTTTACATCAATAAAATAGAGAAAGAGCAGATCAACGAATTGTATATACAATTAAAAAATTAGAAAAAAACATTTAAAATCTCCCATTAAACATCAAATTGGAAATCTTGAAAATTAAAGGTAAGATTAATAAAAGTGAAGATAAGAAACCATTGAATTAATAAGTAAACCTGGGGTTGGTTTCATTGGGGAAAAAACCACAAGTAATATATACAAAGTATTGATTAATATAATTTTTAAAAAGGATAGACAAAAATTACATCACTAGTATCAAGAATGAAAAAAGGTGAATTTACTGCTAAAAAATATGAATTTAAAATAATTACAAGGAGCTATATTACCCAACTACATGCCAATAAAATTTGCAACTTAAGTGAAATGGAAGAATACTTGTAAAAATATAAACTGTCCAGATTAACAGATGAGGAAATAGGATAGCTAAATAAACCTGTTTTAGGGGGAAAAAAATTGAACAGACCATAAATGAGCTTCCTAAGAAAAAAAGCCTTAAGATCAGGTGGATTTGCAAGTGAATTCTACCAAACACTTAAAGATGGACTAATTCAAATATTAGATAAATTATTTGGAATAGTAGGAGAAGAAGGGGTCCTACCAAACTTCTTTTATGAGACAAATATGCTGATACCTTAGCCAGGAGGAGTAAAAGCAAAGAAGGAAAATTATAGACCAATTTCACTAATGAATAGTGATGCAAAAATCTGACATAAAATACTACTTACAATAATATATCGCAAGGATTATATCTTCTGACCAAGTGAGATTTATATAAGGAATATATGGTTGGTTCAATATAAGGAAAACTATTAACATAATTGATTGTGTCAACAATAAAAGTAACCAAAAATATATTGGTTATATCAATAGATGCATGAAAAGATTTTGACAAAATATAACACTCCTTCCCATTAAAAAAACACTGGAAAACAAAGATTTAAATGGATTTTTCCTTAAAATGATAACAAGTATCTACGAACATTATCTATAATAGGAATAAAGCTAGAAGCCTTCCCAATGAGATCAGGGGTGAAAAAAGATGCCCTTTATTGCTAATATTATGTAATATTTTACTAGAAATGTTAGCAATAGCAATAAGAAAAGACAAAGAAATTCAAGACATCGGAATGGGCAAGGAAGAATTAAAACTATCTCTTTTTTGCAGATGATATGATGGCATACTTGAAAAATTCTAGAGATTCAATTAAAATTAGTTGAAACAATAATTTTAGCAAAGTAACAGGATATGAAATAAAGCCACATAAATCATCAGTATTTTTGTGTCACCGACAAAACCCTCCATGAAGAGATAGTAAGATATTTAAAATAACCATAGACAATATAAAATACCTAGGAGTATGCCTGCCAAAACAAACTCAGGAATTACATGAACATAATTATAAAACACTCTTTATACAAATAAAGTCAGATTAAAATAATTGGAGAAATATTAATTGTTCATGGGTGAGCTGAGCCAATATAAGAAAAATGACAATTCTACTTAAACTAATCTGCTTGTTCAGTTCCATCTCAAAGAATTATTTTATTGTGCTACAAAAAATAATAAAAGTATTTTCTTGGAAGAAGAAAAGGTCAAGAAAATGAAGGAATTAATGAAAAAAATATAAAGGAAAGAGTTCTAGCAGTATCAGATCTTAACCAGTATTATAAGGCAGTAATTATCAAAACTATCTGGTATTGGATAAGAAATAGAATGGTAGATCAATGGAGTAAAGTTGGTATATAATATATAGTAATAAATTATTACAGTAGCCTTTTGTTTGATAAAGGTAAAGATTTAAGCATTTGGCATGCTTGCTCACTATTTGGTAAAAAATGTTGAGAAAACTGGAAAGCAGTTTATCAGAAACTAAGTATATACCAATATCTTACACCATTTACAAAGATGAGGTCAAATTGATACATCACCTAGATAGAAAGGGAGATATCATATGTAGATTAGAAGAACATGGAACATCTTTCTTATCTGATTTATGGATAGGAGAAGAATTTATGAATAAACAGAACATTGTGCTGTAAAATAGGTAATTCTGATTATGTTAAATTTAAAAAAGTTCTGAAGAAATAAAACCAATGTAGTCAAGATTAGGAGGAAAGCAGAAAATTGGGGAAATTTTTTTATAGCTAGTTTCTCAGATAAAGGTTTCATATCTCAAATATACAGAGAACTGAGTCAAATTTATAAGAATATGAGTCATTCCCCATTTGATAAATGGTCAAAAGATATGAATAGGCAATTTTGGCAAGAAGAAATCAAAACTACAGATAGTCATGTAAAAATGCTCTAAATCATTATTGACTATAGAAATGCAAATTAAAACAGCTCTGAGGTACCATCTCATACCTATCAGATTGGCTAAAACGATAGAAGGAAACAATAGCAAATGTTGGGGGTGGGATGTGGAAAAAAATGGGATACTAATACACTGTTGGTAGAACTGTGAACTGATCCAACCATTTTTGAGAGCAGTCTGGAATTATTTCCAAGGAGTTATCAAACTGTGTATACCCTTTGACCCAGCAATACCACTATTAAGTCTATTTTCTAAGGTGATCAGGGGAAAGGGTAAAGAACCTATATGTTCTAAAATATTTGTAGCAGCTTTCTTTGTGGTGACAAAGAACTAGAAGAAGATGCGCTTCATTTAGATAATGGCTTAATAAGTTGTGATATATGATTGTGATGGAATACTACCATGCTGTAAGAAAAGATGAGCAGACTTGAAATTATGAAGAGTGAAATGAGCAGAACCAAGAGAATGTTGTATACAGTAACATCAATATTGTTTGAAAGTAACTGTGAATGAAATAAGCTATTCTGAGTAATAGAATATCCAAATCAACTACAAAGGACCTATGAAGGAAGATGCTATTCACCTCCAGAGGAAGAACTGATATGTGAAAGTATGTATTGTATAGTTTCACACACACACACACACACACACACACACACACACACTTATGTATCTGTGTCAAATGTTGACCTTCTCTAATATGGAGATGGGAGGGAGGGAGGGAGACAGCTCAGGACTAAAAATGTAACAAACAAAAAAACCTCAACCAAAGAAATAAATAGGAAGGTCAAATCAAAGAGATAGGCTATTGATTTCTAGTCCCAAGAAACTTTTCAGGTGAAACCCTAGGCTAATGTAACATATAAGAGACATTTCACTTTACCCCAGGACACCAGAGATATTGAAGAAGAAAAGGAAAGGAATCTCTTTTCTACTCATCATGTCTCCAAGAAGACCTGTAGAGATTGGCCGTGGAGTGCCAACCAGATGCCTGGCACCCAAATTGCTGGCAAATTGCTGCCAGTATCCCTTTCTAACCATTCTACCCACTGGAGATGGCCCAGTGAATTTTCATCAGGTATGAGAAAGGATGACTCCTGCCCCAGGGTGAATTCCTGGATTTCCCAACCAAGACTCTTCTGGGGGTTCCCAGCTTTCAACAGGTTGCCAGCTCTCATCTGATTCAAGTCAATGCCCTTGGGCACTATTTACTCCCTGTGAGCAAGTGCTTTAGCAAACAGTGTGTACAGACAGGGAGATCTCATACAAGTCATCACAAGCTTTTTTTTTTTTTTTGAAGGCTTTCTGGTTCTAAGCCAGACTTCCGTCAGGCACATTCCACCCCATGTTACTCTCTGCATTTTATTCCTTGCTGCAGCCTGAAAACCAGCTTACAGGTTATTAGTTGTAGGTTCACCAGAACTTCGTGTGACCTCAAATGCTTGCAAATGATAGGAAAGAATGCAGTTGATATGAACACCGAAACAAGGAGGGGCTGGGAGATATAGAAACAGTGAGGGAAGAAAAAGAAAAAAAAAACATGATAACTTTATTCTATATTTAATGGAATAGCAAGTTGTACATAATAGATTTGCAGTTTCATGTGCAATCATCCTTTTTGTCTGTTCTACTGTGTTATGGAAATGCTTGTTTTATTTCTTAAGTTCAGAATAAAATAAATAAAATTAAAAAAAAATAAAATGTTAAAAAGTTGTGATGTCTTCTTATTGAACATAGGGTAGGAAGTTAGTAAATGAATTGAATTGAATTAAAAGTTGTAGAAGAGATTCTTATTTAGTTAATGACTAGAGACATTTCAAGTTCCTTCAAAAGTCACTTCCAATTTTGGGGTCTTAGTTTCTTCATCTAATATGAAGGAGTTGTACTAACTGATCAATAAGGTCTTTCTCCAGATCTAAATCTATGATCCCATGATCTTTTCTTTTCTGCGATTCTGGGATCTTTGGTTCTTTGTGGATTGTGCTGATGTGTCATATCCTCTAGAAATCATTTTAAGAGTAATTCCTGGTATGATGCAGTGGAAAATTTTCCCACTTTTTGAATGAAAGAGGCACAAATGGTCACAAAGACAGGCTGAGATATTTCTAGCTTCTGAAATTGGCAGCAAGACCAGCCATACCCACCCACTTGAACGTGCTTGGAAGCCTGTATTAGTAACAGAGTCATTGGACAGCCAGAACACAGTTATGAACCAGTGGGGGCAATTCCTATATTCTTAGGTTTCATTTTTATCATCCTAGCTCTTGAGTATAGAATGAATCAGTCTTAATTAGCCCATAGATATTCAAGGCTTACCTGATGGATTGTGGGTTGCTTGCTGTCAATATACTTTCTCCCTAAGAGTGAGGAATATTAATTCCAATGAGAAAAAGTATGTTAGTCTGGCAGCTGCTGACACTCCCCTCCCTGACCCTGGTCATCTTTTCACTTGAGTAAAGTGAAAAGTAGATCATTTAAAAAAAAAATGTATTGGGAGCCTGCCAGTGTTAAGTAGTAATAACTTAAATCTTGAGTGGGTTCAGTTGATATAAACTTCAAAGCGTTATAGTATTCAATCATTTATTTCTGGAACAGAGACAGTGGGCCCAGTGTTCTTTCTTGGGCTCAGAAATTCTTCAAAACTTTTTTAGGGGGTGAGGGAAGAGGGGAGAAGTAAAAGGAGGAGGCTTAAATTAGTTGGTGATTCTTAGACATCTACTATGTGCCTAATACTATCCTTGGCAGAATGACTCCTCTTATTTTGCTTTTAAAATGATGCAAGAAAGTAACCACAATAGAGCATGTTAGTGTCCTCTGTTTCACAAATGAGAGAATATTTACTGTGTCATCAGGGCCCTGGCAGTGCCCTCTTTAGGTCTGGCTTTGTTTCCTGTTTTATCACTAGTATATAACAGCCCAGAGGTAAATCTGGTGGCTCTTTTCTTGGCTTATAGGGTGGAGAAAGGGGAAAAACTTGGATATCATTTTATCTGTTTAGAGGAGGGGTTTTCTAACCTGGGGCCCATAGGCTTTTTAAACAAATGTTTGATAGCTGTATTTCAAAATAGTTGGTTTCCTTTGTATTCTTGTATATTTTGTTTTATGCATTTAATTATTCTGAGAAGGAGTCCAAAGGCATTGTTGTGTTGGTTTCACTTGTTTTCTGTTTTGTCCTATTCTCTGTGATCTCATTTTGGGTTTTCTTAGCAAAGATACTAGAGTGGTTTGCCAATACCTTCTCCAACTCATCATTTTGCAGATGAGGAAACTGAAGCAAATAGGATTAAGTGATTTGTCCAGGATAACACAGCTAGTAAGTGTTTGAGGCTCCATTTGAAGTCAGATCTTCCTGACTGCAAGGCAAGCTTGTACAACACAGCCTGTGGGCCACCCACACCCTGCCAAAGGATTTGGGGTAGTCCACGAAAAATGTAGAGGATAGAAAAGATCAAGATGTAAAGAATGCTTTGTCTGTGCCTTACTTAACCCTTCTTGCATTAGTCACTATTGTGCCCATCATGTAACTTGGCAGGTGGATTGCCACTGTGCTCACTCTTGTTTGTCCTCAGTCTGTCTCCAGTCTGTGAAGAGTGAGAGCCCTATATTTTCCCTGTGTTTTTGGTCATTCTGGGTGTTGGACAGGGATAAAATGGGTGCAGCCACCTGCCAATGCCACTGATGGCCATTATGTGATGAGTGGGAACAAAGCAAGGTCTTCTTCCCCTCCTTCACTGTGTGGTATGTGCAGCCGCCCTCCAAGTCACATGAGCGTCTGGCGCTCTCTCCAAGGTCAGATACTCAGTTCAGTATTTCTTTGTATATGAGCAGTTGCTGTGGAGATTTTTTGGTTCTAACATTAAAGTTTTGGGAGTGACGTAAAATGGGTGATAAAAAGAAACAGAAGATTCAATCAGAACATAAAGTTTTTAATGCAAAGTGGATAAATAGGTACTTGTTTACTTACATGAAAGACAAAATATTGTGCCTTGTTTGCAGAGAAGTAATAGCCATTCCAAAGGAATACAATCTCCATCCCAATTTTAAATCAAAAGATCTTGACTTAAGTAAATTGGACTATAATGGAAAACAAATTAAAAGTGTACAAATTGTTGAAAATTCTTAGTAAGGAACAATGGTTTTTTAAGAAAGTAGACTCAGAAAATGAGGCAGCTACTAAGGTTAGGTTTCAAATGTCTAAAGAAATTGATTTTAAAAATGATTTTGGATAAACTGATTGCTGACAAGAAGTGTAATTGGTCACATTAACTAAATGTAAACAATAAGAAAACCTGGGAAATATATTAAAACTAGTACCACTTAGCAAAGTAATTTTTTTAAACATTAATGGAATTTTATAAAATTTTACAAAAATCTTAATAAGTATAATTAATTGATATTAATTGAAATTTCTCCTTTTAATATGGTTTATTTGCAAAATAGTTTGATTGTTAATTACACCTTTACTTCCAACGTGAGACACCAAAAACCTATCTGTGTCCCAGAGAAGTTTAGCCTATTTTAATTGTGGTCCCTCCCTAATACCAAGTTGTACAAGTCAACTGTAGGGGCTCTATTTACTGCACCACCTAGCTGCTGCTGACAGTCTTCACCTGACTGCTGATGGGGTCCTTGACAGGCACACAAAAGATTAGGGACTCCTCTTTTTTTTTTTTTTTTTTACTTTTTGTAGGGAGAAGGCAGGGCAATTGGGGTTAAGTGACTTGCTCAAGGTCACATGGCTAATTAGTAAGTGTGTCAAGTGTCTGAGGTCAGATTTGAACTCAGGTCCTCCTGACTCCAGGGCCAGTGCTCTATTCACTGCATCACCTAGCCTCCCCCTTTAAATTTTTTTTCCTTTTTTTTTGGTAGGGGGAAGGCAGGGCAATTGGGGTTAAATGACTTGCCCAAGGTCACACGGCTAGTAAGTGTTAAGTGTCTGAGGCCAGATTTGAAGGCAGAGGTAAGGTAGAGAAGCAGCCGCAATGGCCTGCTCACCCTGGAAACATTTCTGAGCCTTCTGGCACATCAGAAGGAGTACCTGACAAGGAGTCAGAATTTCCTGAGGGTTTATGATCCTTTGACACATAATTGCTGCATGATCAAAGGCTGATTGCTGAGCCTCAATTTCCTCAAATGTGAATGAGAAGTTACAATGGCAAGATACAGTGAAAAGAATATCTAATTTCAAACTGGAGTACGTGGGTTCAAAACCCATTTCTATCACTTATTTGCGTGACCTTGGGCAAGTCACTTAATCTTTCTGTGCCCCAGTTATTTCTTATGAAAAATAATGAGAATGAATTCAATGTCCTTGAAGGTCCTTCTAGGCCTAAATCTATGATCTTGGTAATTCCCTCATAGATTTGTTGTAAGGATCAAATGAGTAATGTCTGCCACTCACATGACAAACTTTGAAGTGCACATTAATATTAGATAGATGAATAGTAATAGTACAAAAAGGAATCTCCCAGAAAGCTTTATGGATATGTTCTGATGCTCTTTGTGTGAATTTTATCATTACATTCAGTATAAACATAGCATGATGAACTTTTCTATGGATAGAAGACCTGGAATTCTATTTACATGAAACAGGGATAAATCTAAGAGGAACACACAGATAAAAATTCACTTTTTCATGCATTGTTTCCTTTAAATAAATTATTTGTTTCAATTATCAGGCACTTATTTTTTGTTCCTCCGACCTCCCCCACCTGCTGACGATAAAGATAGAAAGACCAGAAGAGAAGAAATAAATAAATGCAAAATTCTTACATCATATAAACATAGTCAAGCAAAAGAAATTCCCATGTTGGTCACTTCAAAAAATGTATTTCTCAATCTTCATATTATTCCATTATCTCTCTTTTAGTAGGTCTTTGATCCACTACAATCATGGGTAGATCACTGTGCTGATCAGAGTTCTTAAGTCTTTCATAATTGTTCATTTTTATAACATTAATATAATATCATATGAATATAATATCATAGTATAAATTGCTGTTTCTGCTCGTTTCAGTCTCTATCAGTACATACAGATCTTCCCGAATTTCTCTGAAACAATCTCTTGTTTCTTACAGCATAGTAGTATTCCGTTATATGCGTGTACCATAATTTGTTTATTTCTTCCATGATGGACGGGATCTCCTTTGCTTTCTAGTTCTTTGCCACCATAATTTCTTGGCATCATCCTCTCATAAAGCTCTAGGTGACAGCATGTAGTATGATCATGCCTGTAGGCTTATGCTTTTGAACCAAAGCCATATTAACATTGCCATCATGGCATACTGGAGAGAGAACTGACTCTGGAGCCTGGAAGTCCTGAATTCCTACCTCAGATACACTGGTTTTGTGACCTTGGGCCAGTTCTTTAAACTTTCAGTTCTTGAGGCAACTCTCTAAATCAGTATAAGTGGCAGAGGAGTTGCTGATCTACTTTGGTAGGGCTCCCCTCTTTTAGGGGTTTTCCGTATCAGTGGTATCACAGGCCCAGTCTCTATCCAAGCATAAAAATATTTATAAAGTAATCTTTTGAACATTCTACTCAGCAAGAGTCAGCAAATTATTGACTTGGCAGTTTCTCATTGCCAGCGAGCTAAGAATGGTTCTTACATTTGTAAATAAAGTTTTGTCTTATTAAAAAATGTAAAAAACCATACTTAGCTCAAGGATTGTACAATAACAGCAAGTAGGGTTGATGTTTATCATTAGAGAGCCATTAGATAAAGTTTTTTTTTTCTGTTGCTTAATATTTCAAGGAATCTTGAATGATTTTTAATAGGGATGGGAGATACCTTGTTGTTTTTCTAAAAAACAAATGCCTATAACATAGAATCTATCCCATAGTTATAGCTTTCTTAGAAAAAATAAATATGGATACATCAGACTTACTGACTAGGAGATAATATTTGAACCAGACATCAACGTAGCTAGAATAGAATAGGCATCGAAATGGTGATTCCAGTACCAGATTGAATTCAGTTCAGTTCAATTCAATTCAACTCAAGGAAGTGAATCATCACATTTTAGCATTTTGAGCTGGAAAGGACCTGATCTCTATACCTGTTGCTTTTTCCTCCCTCTTGAAATTATCTTTTATATAAGGCCTTATATACTTTATATATAAAGCATAGATCAAGTTGAAGGAATGAGAAACAAATGATGTCCATGTTATCCTGAAGCCTCACACCCCCACATCATGAACACTTTATTCAAGAAAAGAATTGTGAGGAGCTAGACATTGTGAGCACCAAAAAATATTGTCAAAAACAAAATAAATTTTATTTTAACTGCCAGGAAAAGTTTTTTTTTTTTGGATGTGATGTTCTATAGGATTAGGCTGTCTGTATACAGCCAGACCAACAACATGTTAGACCTAAGACCAGATACTAAGAAGAAAGAGTAAGAGAAAAAAATATGATGTACATTTGAAATAACCATGAACCCAATAAGTAATTGAAAATAAAATATAGGAACTGGATAACGGAAATGACATTGATATCAACTGTAATAATTTTCTAAAGAAGTTTAACCAACATTAATTGTAACAATAATTAGAACACAAAAGCTTCAAAATCTTGGTGAGTAAACATTCTCCATCGACAAATGAAGAAAGATAACTGTGAAAGCCATGGTGAGAATGTTTAATAATTTGCTAAATCTTACAAAAGATAGGAAATGGACAATTCAGAGCAATATAATTTAATAAAGCAAAAAAAAAAAGCATTTCAGGGTAAAACAAGCTTAAAGAAAGTTTAGCAAAATAACCAACAGAGAAAAGACATCCCAAGAACATTTGAGGATAAAATGAGGAGGGCTATAAACAGAAGAAAAGTAGAAAACATTGGTATTTTTTCAAACAAATTGTTATCTTCATCAATTCATTACATCCCTGGATGTGCTCATAGAGAAGACAGAAAAGTCAACAAAGAGAACAAAAATGGAATAAGTAGCTGGCTTAGACCAATTGTATAGAAGAGAGAGTTGAACAAAAGGCATTACAATTGTGGGCGCTTTGAGGGACCAATACACAAGGTATCTGAAAGAAGGGAAGACACTGAAGACATGGGAAAAATGACTAATTACTAAAATTATTAATGATTAATACTGAAAAGAAAAATGCTGTCAAAAGAACATCACATGTGAAATTTGTCTTCATTGCCTCCACTTTTTTCAATGTCAGCACTTTGCAAATCTGGCTTCCAACCTCCTTACTTAAATGAAACTGCTCTCTTCAGGTTCACCAAGGATCTCTTCATTACCAAATAAGCGGTCTCTTCTCAGTACTTATCTTCCTTGACCTTTCTGAAGCACTACTGGCCGTTTGTCCTCCCCTCAGAGGACAGACTTTCTTCTTCCTTGGTTTTCAAAATACTTCTCTCTTTTCCTGATTTTTCTCCTGTTTATTTTACTGCTTCTTCTCAGACTCCCTTTCTGTATCAGTGTCCATGTATACTCATTTCAAGTTGGACATCTTCTGCCTCTCTCTACGATGACTCCCTTTCCCACAAAATTGGCATATATCCTCTATACAGAATATTCCCTACCTCATCTCTGTGCCTTCACATGGACTGCTCCCTAAGTCTGGAACTCAATATTTTCTCATCTCTACTTCAGATTGTAGGTGTTTTCTAAATGAATGGAGGGATACTCGATATTTCATAAATATTTGCTAAATTGAATTGATTTGAAACTAGTTCTTCATTTCACCAAACATTCTTTAGTGCCTACTGTTTGTCAAATTCTTTGTGGTAAAGAGAAAGATAAATGAGAGACCACTCCTACTCTCAAGAGACTTACCATTTCATGTAGAAGATATAATATATATGAATATAAATGTGCATAACTGTAATCATTCTTAGAGCCTAAGGGAGCTATAGACAAAGTTCTATGTGAGGTCTTAAGGAAGGAATATTATTATTATCATGTGATGAGGCACATCAATTTATATTTATATGGCACCTTATGATTTACAATATGTTTTCTTCCCCCAAACTCTGTGAGGTAGGATCAGGGAAAGCAATCATAGAGAAGAGAACATTTGGGAATTAATGGATGATGAAAATTTTGGCAGATTGGGGGCAGGGAAGAATTTTAAGCGTAAGGAATAACATGAGTAAATGCTTGAAGGTAGTAAAGCAGGGAATGTGTATAGGTGCTAACAAATAGTCCAGTTTTCCTAGAGCATAAATCTGTCACTATTTCTAACTTTAGGCTAGCCATATAACCTCACTGGGTCTCAATTTCTTTATCAATAAGATCAAGGGAGTGGAATAGATGATTTTTAAGGCCTCCATCTTTAGACAGGGTCAGGTACAGATAAAATCTATGGAAATTCTAATTAAAAAGTGCATTTTAAAGCCTGAAGCATCATTCCAACTGAGCTCAATGCTCACTTTGACTAGATCTTTTTAAAAAAGCGTACATAATTTTTCTTGATTATTGTCAGTTACTAATTTATGTTCAAAATTTGAGTAGAAAATGAAATAGCTTGTTCATAAGCATTCCAAATTAAAAATCATCTGCACATTTCATTTTTCCTATCAACGATGCTGAAAACGAATTGTAATATATGTACAAGAAAATGCTTAAAATTCTGATTTTATGTATTCAGCAAAAGCTCTGTAGAATTTCATATCATAATGACCAAAAAAAAAAAAATCATTGTAAAATATACCTAAACTGATTAGGAAATATTGTAGACTAATTTTATTTCTAAAAAAAATATTGAAAAAGTTTTGGAATTAAATTGTACAAAATAGTCATAATATGTTAATAAGACCACTGCTGAGCTATTCAGTATTTTAGCTTCTGTTAGAATTACTGTCTATTCTATTGATTTTATTGTATAATGAATACAATATAATTCAACTAAATCCAACATTATTTTTTAAGTGCTGCTATGTGCTAGGCCCTATGATGACTTCTATGATAGAAAGAGAAACAAGAAATAGTTCTTGACCTCAAGGAGTTCACATTGTAGTATGGAATGGTCTTTGCCATGTACACTTTTAAGTAGAGTACAAGGAAAACTGAGTAGGGAGAGATGGCCAACCCTTGAGGGTAAGAGGAAAGGCTTAACAGAAGAAGTAACACCTGAATCTAACCTTAAAGGGAGATTCAGATGCAGAAATGAGGAGGAAGAGCATCCCAGGCATGGAGATGAATTGGGCGATTGCCTGGAAGGGAGAAAAGGAAGGTCAACTTTAGGATTACCTAGTCAGTTTGTAGGTCAATGGAAGCCATATGGTAGAGGCCTTAGAAGGAAGTGTGAAGCCTCTCTTTGTATTTTAATCTTAGAAGCAATAAAGGGTCACTAAAATTTTTTAAGCAGGTGAGTGACATGATCAGACCTGTCACTTAGGAAGGTTATTTTGGTATATTAGGAAGGTTATATTTGGTACCTCTTGAGTGGAGGATGGATCAGAGAGGAGAGAGATTGCAAACAGGAAGAACAACTAATAAATTATAGTAATATTCTAAGAGATATAGGAAAAGACCTAGAACAATGGAGGTGTCTTTGTGAATGGAGAGAAGGAGATGGACACAAGAACAATTGTAGAAATAGATTTCTGAAGATGTAACAATCAAACAGATTTCAGGGATGAGGGATGGGGAAGAGTCAAGGATTACTCTGAAGTCACAAAATTGGCTGATGATATCCTTAAGAAATGGAGGAAGTTTAGAAGAGGGGCTGTTTAGAAGAATGTTTTGAACTCTCTAGGAAATGTTGAGTTTGAGATTCTGATAGAATATCTATGAAAAGAGAGATATTTAGCAGGTAGTTGCTGCATGATTAGAATTTAAGGGATAGAGGGGATAGATGGGAGCTAGATATTTAGATTTAGGAATCATCTATATAGAGATGAATAGTCTTGGGAAAAAATGAATTAGTAGAAAAAAGTATCTAACTATAATAGAATTCCTCATACCATTATCTGCATACTTTATCTCCACCAAAAAAAAAAAATCCTCATTGCTGACTATATCTTTATACCCAAATCACTCTGGTTTTAAGTGATTGGCCAGTAATAGATCTCCACCCAAGCCTTACTTGCTCATTGTTTGGGTTTTGATAGCTCAGAGTGACTGTAAATAGCAATTGTTTCTGTTATGACCAGAAACTCTGAGGGTCTTTCCCTCCCAGATTAATTCTTTTATAAGGCAAACTAAGCCATTTTTGCCTCAATTCTTACCTAGCTTTTAACTCCTGGATGGGTGTTGTTTCAGACAAACTGAGACCTGGGAAAGACCTTAGCTTAAAAAGGTCAAGGTCTCCCGCTGCATCTGGGGCCATCATCAGTCATCCTTACCTATGTCTTGTTTCTGGAACCCAGTGACTCTGGAGGAGAGAGTGAGGCTGATGACTTTGCCCAGCTCTATCTCACTTAAGTCCAGTTTATTTACAAGTCAAGACATCACCCTCCAGATGTTGGTCCTCTTCAAGAATGAAGGACAAAGAACAACAATACTGGAAATATCTTCTCCTTTTGCCTTCAAACCACCCTGTGCCTATGAAGAATCTGTTATCTTAGCAACTTTCAGATCAAATCAATTATCTCTGCATTTTCTTTAAAAAATCACCTATAAGTTCTACTGTTGTAAAAAAGAAAGGCACCTTTGCATTTTGTAATGTGGGTCTTGTATCTTATAGATTGTGTTGTTGTTGTTGTTGTTTTAATTTAGTCCTAAAAACAAGGGAAATGTCAGATTATTTGTCACTTATTTACATGCAAAATGGAACATGGGTATTAGATGGTTCCTTTCTTGGCTCTCATTTTTCTGAGGTCATAAAGTCCCTAAATCCTAGGAGCAAGAACTAGACTGAGCTATTAACAACAGACATTCCCTTACTCACCCCAGTTTTGCTCATTACTCTCCCTCATTTATTTGCTAACCCTGATTTAGACTATTCACTTACGAATCACTCTTCCCTCTGTTTAATATCATGGAACAAATTACTAAAAAATTACTTAGGCTTCTGTCTCTCACTAAGGGGCTCCACTGACACTTGGGTTGGTTAAGTAATAGAAGTGAAGGAAAAGGGAAAATGACATGGCCTGGCTGCCATGGCAGTTGGGGAAATAAGGACACCTATGTCCTATGCTTTACTTCTGAAAAAAGAAAAGAGTATTAGGATGTGTCAGGATCTCCTGAAGAGAAGTGAAATGACCTCGTGTCTCAGCCTGCCTTACTCTCAGCACTGCTTCCCTTGTGATACATTTTAAAAAAGTTTTATTGATGTTCTTTTTGATATCAGTACCACTTTTCATTGGTTTTCCCCTTCCTACAATGGAAGCTTATCTTGTAATGAATAAGTATTATTTAAATAAAGTACATCAGTGCATTAGTCATGTCTCAATATGTATGCCTCATTTTCCACATATATTTTGACACCCCTCTGCCAAAAGATGGGAAGTATATTTTACCATCATTCCTCTGAAATGATAAATGGTCCATGAATTCAGAGTTCTGAATTTTGTAATAGTGTTTTCTTTCAATTATTCTGATTACTGTGTAAATTGTTCTTTTGGTTCTGCTTATTTCTCTCTTCATTCATACAAGTCTCACTCATTAATTTTTTATGAATGTTTCATATCCATCATTTCTTATGGTGTAATATTTTTCCAGAAGATCACAGGTTCAGGTTAAAATCACATCTACCTTTTGATCTTCCATTCTTTCCCATTGATGAGTTCAGCATTCATCTGGCATATGGTCACAAACCCATTTTAGTTCATAGTTTTTAATCATACCCCCCTGGCTGAAGGAAATACATTCTGGATTCTACTTCTTTGAAAGGAAAAGGAACTTACTTATATTGTGTCATTGTCTAAGAGAGCAACCCCTGGGGAAACGGGATCCTGCCCTCCCCATCCCCACCAACATCAAACATCAAGAATCTTGAGAATAAGGGGCGGAGCCAAGATGGCGGCGTAGCAGCAGCAACATATCACAGCTCTCACATAGCCACCCCAAAATACCCATAAAATAGGACTCTAAACCAATCCTAGAACTCCAAAACGCACACAAGGATACTTCCCACTAAAGTCAGCTCAGCTACGAGGAATCATATCAGCACTGCTAACCGAAACCAGCCTGGCCTGAAGCCGAGGCTGTGCCCCGGGGGCGTCTGGGCGGGAGAAGCTTCTCAGGTGAGCGGAGATTAGCACCAGCTGCGAATGGGGATTGTGAAAGGGGGAGAGAAGCAGTCTGGCCGAAAGGTCTCCATAGCGGAAAAGCAAAAAGCAGAGGTTTTGCACCTGCCTCTGCTTTGTAGCTTCCCGCCCACGGCCTGCAGACAGCAGGGGGACTGAGAGATTGTTTTTAGGCCAGTGCTCTCGCGTTGAGCGGCCTGGATCCGGATCGTCATCTTGGGCCTCGGTCTTGGAGTCTTCATTATCCAGTTAACCGGAAGTCTATGGCAGCCGGGAGGACCCCAGTGATTTGGGACAGACCTTTCCCTTTTGGAAGCAGAGCCCCACAGAGATTTAAAAAAAAATTCACGGTCTGAACAACCATGAGGAAGAATAAGCATAAGAAGCAAAGTAAGAACAGCTCCCAAACCCTAGATTCCTT
>CM053592.1:77390245-77423522 GCA_028646515.1 Pseudochirops corinnae
AGAGAATAGACTGGGGGAGGGGGGACGCACTGGGATGGCTGTTTTGGGGTGGTGGGTGGGGGAAAGAAGGGGAGAAAATACGTAACTCAAAATCTTGTGGAAATGAATGATGCAAATTATAATAAAATTAAAAAAAAAAAAAGAATCTTGAGAATACAACCCTTCTATCTCCTCAGTAGACAGGCCCTGCATCTAAGCTAGCCCTCAAAGCCAACATCCAGAGAAGCAACCAATTGTGGAATCATGAAATCCTGTCAATTAGGCACAGCTACTGATAGCACAGAAAAGAAAATTCTTGTCATGAAAGTCTTTGATAATGTCAAAGGATTCAACTTCAGAAAGAGATATGACTTTATTCCTGGAAATGACACTAAAAGAGATATTAATACTAGCTTTGCCATTGCACCCTAAAGATTCCTGAAACTTTCTTTCCACTTGGCGGTGGAACCCTCCTGTATGTATTGTCTCTCTCTATTAGACTGAAAACTCCTTGAAAGCAGATACTGTTTCTCTTTTCTATTTGTATTCTCAGAGCTTAAAGCCGTGCTTTGCATGTACAATGGTGTATGAACTACTTGGGCTAAGCATTCATTTTCATATGGTTTCATTTTGTGAACTGCAGTTGTCAGCTATATGTGCTTCTGTTGACACTAGACTGACTTGGAACATTAGACCTTCCTTGGCCAGATGAAACTCCATTGAACTAGTTAGTTTTGTCAGCTGAGTGCTAGATTTTGTGTCATACAAATGTGTTTCATTTCTTTCCTGTGTTTTAAATTCTATGCTATTTAAGAATGCCTATTATTCCAAGAAATATACAAAAATTGTAGTTTTTAAAGAACATCCTTCAGTGACTTAAGATATTCAATGACTGTTGGTGTGGGGAAGTCAAGAGTTTCAAGGACCAGGCTGTTGAGAGTTACTACATTATAGGCTAAGCTCTGGAGATACAAAGAAAGGTAAAAGAAATTTCCTGCTCTCAAGGAATTCACAGTCTAATGGTTAAGTGACTCATTCAAGGTCCCGTATGCAATAATTGGTGAAGCCAATGTTAGAGCACAGACTTCCTTTACTTAAAATCCAGTGTTCTTTCCACTATCCCCCATTGCCTTTTGGACTGCTGCTTCTCACATTGCTAACATCAGTGAATGCCAAGTGTTGCCTACTTATAAATTTCACAAACAAGTCTTCCTTCTTCTTTTGGTTTAAGATTTTTATTAAATGTAATGAAGACTTAGTTTCCTCATCTTTCAAAAAAGCGGGTTGGACTAGAGCTCCAAATTTCTTTCTACTTTTAAATATATGAGCATATGTGTCTATGATTCTATGATCATTTTTTTGACTTGGCATTCTATTGGCAGTCCTGAATTTCTTAATCTAAGAATTCGTATATACAATATGGCTTTGTTATACAAAGTGCCACTCTTTTGTTCCTTTTCAACCTTCTTCTCCTTCCCCACTGAAGAGTACTCTTATTTTAGTTCAGCCTTCTCTTCTAAGTTTTTTCTCCAGCCAAGATGGAGCCATAGTCATTTACTTAAGACTATCAGTTCTTTTAAATTACTTTCTATATTTTTCACCCTGGTCTCATTTGCATGCATAAGTTGCAAAATTAAATTATTGAGTCCATTGAATGTCAGAGCAGGAAGGGACCTTGGAGAGCGTCTAGCTTAATCCCCTCATTTGACAGAGGAGGAAACTAGTAGTTAGTGATTTTTAAAGTGAAAGAATTGGCTTTTTTTTGGGGGGGGGGGAAGGGGTAGATTGTGATGTGTGTGTGTGTGTATGTGCATGTGTGTGTGTATGTGTGTGTGTGTATGTGTATGTGTGTGTAATGCAGAATTAAAATAGAATTAGAAAGAACTACAGAAGTTATTTAGCCAATTATACTGCACCTAGGTAGGGACTGCATTTAATCTATTCCAGAAAATTTATCAAATTTCTTTTTAAAAAAATCTCTGAAGAGATTGTCCAAATGCATTTGGTAATACATTTCAGTGATATGCAAATAAACCAACTGTTAAACACCCCAAATAATAACATTGAAAAAAAAAAGCTGTAGCAAGATATTTGGGACTGAAAGATCATCCTTTTCAATATCATATAGAGGAATGAGCAAGTAATAAGTCCATAAAATTTTCATGCTCTGGAAAATAATTTTGTATCACAAGTACTGCTTCTCTTTATATGAAGGTGGCAAACCCACCAGGCTCCAATGACAAGAGGATATGTTTACTTAATGACTTATCAGAGCTAGTGCCAGGCCCAGTTTATGAGCATGGCCAGGGCTGTTGCTATGTTGGTGATGAATTACAATAATAGGTCCAAGGATATCAGATCCCAGCTGCAAAGTGAATTCGAGTCCATCGACTTCACGGTATGAAAATTACCAATATTTCTGATCAAAGTCATGTTGCATAAATGTTGATGAACAGAAGTGTGGAGACCTCAATGAGTCTGTCTTTCAATTATACAGTCCATTCTTTTCCTATCAAATTTACTTTCTTATCTATGTCTTCCCATTCATCAACAGTATTATATGTGTTCATGCTATGGTCTCAGATTTCTTTCATTTTAGTCTTTAAGGGATCATGTTTAATGACTTTAAGGATATTTTATTGAAGCTTTTTGATTTTTCGCAGCACTCATTTCCTATACACCTGCCTCCTCCTCTACCTTTCAGCCCTCCCTTGTAATCAAGAACAAAGACATTTAAACAAAAGGGACTGACCCAAAGACCACATCCCACAGTACAAGTCACATTCTATGACTGCAGAACCCTATTTTCAGGATAGGGTTTGTTTATATTCTTGTTTATATTAGGATCACATAATCAGAGACTTAGATCAGGAAGAGTCGTTAGCAATTGTCAGCTTCAACTTCCTCATTTTCAGATAAGAAGACTGAGGGCCAGAGAGACAAATTGACTTGCCTAAATAATATCAATGACGCAGCAAGTCTCAGAGCAAGGTTTCAAGTTCGAGTCTTTAGACTCCAGATCCAGCATTCTTTCTAATATTCATTATGTATATTTACTTCTTGGCCCTACATATTTCACTATGTGCCTGTTCATATTTGTTCTTATGTTTCTATGAGTCTCTTGCATTTGTTGCTTCTTTTGGCTCAATGATATATTTTATATTCATGTATGAGAATTTCTTCAGCTATCTTCCGATCAATGGACTTCTACTTTGATCCCTGTTCTTGTTTGTTTGCTTATTTCCACCAAATGTACAGCTGTGAATATGTTGGTATATATGAGGACTTTCTTTCTTCCTTTGACTTTCTTTGGATATGTGCCTAGCAGCAGGACCATTGGATCAAAGGGTATAAATATTTTAGTAGCTTTTTTTTGCTTAGTACCAAATTTCCAGGAAGGCTGCACCAATCCACAGCTCCACCAAGACTATGTTAATGTGCATGTTTTCCAACAGATTAATATATTTTCTAAAGAGGTAGTTGATAAAGATGTTAAATGGCATATGTTCAATGTTGGTTAGGTAGTATTGGAAATATCCTCTTCTTCCTCTATTTTAGACCCTACCCCACCCCCAATTGACATACTTGTGTTCTAAGTTGGAAACTTTGTAGCCAAGTTTCAGCTAGAATTAATTTTTATGGCTTAGTTATAAACCCATGAAAAATATGGCCTTATAATAGAAATGCTGATATAACCTTTATACATGCCCTGCCATAATTCAAGATGCTATAAAATACTATATTCAAAAAGACAAGTAGAATGGTGTGTAAAGTTAATGTTTTCCGGGAGAAGGAGAGAAGAGAGCCACCCAGTTAAGCAGTTTTACCTGAGGTCTTGACTTGTCATGAACTCCAATCAATCAATTAATCAATAGCAAGAATTTATTAAGTGCTTGTTGTATGCCAAGCACTATCCTAAGGCATAGGAGGCTATGAAGACATGTCTTCAGATGAGATGGAAAGTTAGACTTTACTCTTGGGTGAGGGTGAAATTTATAGACATATGTTTTCCATAGGTAAAGATAAGAGTGTCTAAGCCAGAAATATACAACTTCCAAAGCAAAAATCAACCTTTTTGAACATTTTTTGGAGTCTTTTGCAAAGAGAGTATCATTTTATTTGGGATTTCAATTTAGGTTTAATTGGAAATGGAACATGCATGTTGTTTATCCCCTGGCTATCACATTGGGCAGAGAAAAAAAAAAGCCCGGGGACGCAGATACATCATCACGTCAGCAAGACGCACATTATACTTTACGCTCTGTGTCATATGATCCTGGATTCCCCATCAGGTCATTTCAGGATACCTCATCGTACTGCCGAAACAGCTTAGCCAGTCTCACTGGGTGAAATGCTTAAAAGGTTCCAGGGTTTGGCTGGCATTCCAAAGTTTATTTGAGCTAATCTTCCTTCTCATTGGTCTGTCTGTACAGCTCAGTAAAAACTGGCTCTTCTGTGAATACTTTCCGTGCTTCCTGATCTTGCTGGTATCAGAAATCCAACAAGAATTGTTTCTTAAGAGACATAGTTTAAAAATTTTTTTTTCCCTCCCCCAGGTAAGGAAACACTTTCTATCCAAGGACACAAAGAGTGTGTTTGTTATTTATTTGGGACTCATGGTAACTACAGGAGATGGTATTTACCAAAGCCAGTCTAATTGGGGTAGTTATTACTTCTTCCTGGGGATTATTTAGTATTTACACTTTCTCCAGTAGGTCCCAAAGCACCTTGGCTGATTGATTATGGAGGCCAAAGCTACCAAAGGCTAAATTCAGTCCTGGAACTGTAATGCAAATTGGTGGAAATTTTAGTTGTATTTTTATACTTGGTAAACAGTGATTGAATGCCAAGAATGTGTTAGTCTGGGGAGAAAACAAGAAGTTTGACATGGCCTGTGCTGAGACTACGCAGGCATGGCTTTACAAAGAGGAAGGGTGGGAGATGCTAAGTTTAAGGGAAGAAGAAACCAAGGAGTATTTTCTGAAAATTGAATTTGATCAGAGGCATTTATTAAATGCATACTATGAGTAAGATTCAGGACTGGGTACTAGGGATACAGAGACAGGGAAATAGACCTTGCCCTCATGGAGCTTACATTCCACATTCCATTAAAAAAGAGGATTTCTGTTCAGTCGGACCAAATATTCCTTTCATGCTATTGGTGAGGAATAAGTCAGATATTTCAGAAAATAAGAAGAGAGTTTGATCAGATCTTCAATAATGGTAGCTCATATTTATAGGGTACTTTAAGGTTTTATGAAGTGTTATAGATAAATAATTTCATTCTTCTTGACCTCTTCCTAGTGCTGGGCACCGTGTGGCCACCCAAGCTTTTTGGATACTCTTTCATCCCTAGGGTGATATTGTTCTTTCTTGTTTCTACTCCTTCCTCTCTGACTTATACTTTGAAATCTCCTTGGTGGTATCATTATCCTTTCTTTCTTCCTTCCTTCTTTCCTTCCTTCCTTCTTCCTTCCTTCCTTCCTTCCTTCCTTCCTTCCTTCCTTCCTTCCTTCCTTCCTTCTTTTCTTCCTTCCTTCCTATTCCTCTCTCCATCCCTTCTTTACCCTCTCTCCTTCTCCTTCTTCTTTGCTTCCTCCTTCTCCTCTTATTCCTCCTCCTTTTCCTACTACTGGACATTTCCAATTGGATGTCCCATAGTTAACCCTAATTTCACATTTATAAAAAAGAACTAGTCTTTTTTCCTAAACCCATTCTTCCTCCTAATCTCCCAATTTCTGTCGAGGAGGTCACAATTCTTCCAATCAGTCAGATTCACATTCCAGGAATACTCCATATCTTTGACTCTTCACTCTGACTTATTCATCATATCTATCCATTTGACAAGTCTTGTAAGTTCTTCAGATATAGCATCTCTCCCATTCATCTCCTTTCATTCACAATTCACTACACTCCTTTGGACACTTATTACCCCTCAAATAGACTACTGTAATAGCCTCCTAATTGTCTCTCAGAATTCAGTCTATTCCATTTCTAATCCGTATTCTACATAGCTGTCTAACTGATATTGTTAAATTGCAAGTCTGTTCATGTTAATCCACCTGCTCAAGAAACTTCAATGATTCACTATTGTGTGGTTGTGGTTTGTCCTTCATTCTCAAAGAGGACCATGACATCAGGCAGATGATGACATGACTTGCAATTGACTTTGATTTGAGTGAGGGAAGACTGTACAAGGTCACTGATGTCACTTTCTCCTCCAGAGTCATCTGGGCCCAGTGACCAGATACAGATCAGGATGACTGGAGATGGCCCAGGATGCAGTGGGAGACGTGGCCCTTTTAAGCTAAGATCTTTCCAGGTTCTGTCTTTGAGTGAGGCAACACCCATTTAGCCAATAGGCCTTTTTAAGAAGTGAGTCAAGGGATGGGCCCCTTTAGTAAAAAAAAAAAAAATCAAACTGGGAGGGGGAAGACCCTCAGGGTTTCTGGGCAAAAGAGAAACAGCTACTATTTACATTCACTCTGAGCTAGGAAGGCCCCAAAAAACAACCATTAAACGGTGCCTGGGCAGGAACCTTTTGTTGTCCAATCCTAGACATGCAGAGTGAATTGGGCATGAGGCTTGGTCTTTGAGAAAGAAATCTAGCCAGTAAACCCCAGGTTAACTAGGTAGCTTTCAGCCAGCAAAATGTACTTTCCTTTGAGGAGTACAACCTCAGGTAAGGGGAGGAGAGGGGAGGATAGGAGGAGCTAATATAAATGCATATTTTGTTCCCTTTCTGTTCCCTCTATTTTGCATTTAAAGTCCTTCGTAATCTGGATCCTTCCTACTTTTTTCAGGCTCATTACACATTATTCTGTGTTCAGGCCAAATTGACTTAATTCCCATACATCATATACCATATTTAGAGAGCAAGTTATCTCCTGTACCTGCAAAGTTCTCTCAACTCAGTGGTTCCTTTAAGAGACTAACGCCATTCCAGGACAAGGTTAAGTGTCCCTTCTTTCAAGAGGCATTTCCTATTTCCCAAAGCTGTTAGTGTCCTTCCACTCTGAAATCACTTAAAATACACAAATCTTGTATTTTCCTATCTATGACTGTATTTTATCTTCTACCCTTTGCCTATGGTAGAAAATAAACTATTTTAAAATCAGAAACTTTCTTGCTATTTCTTTTTATCCCCAGTAGTTAGCCCAGTTTTGAAATGTATTATAAGCACTTAATAAGAATGTGTCAATCATTTCATTTGATTCTAAGAACACCACTGTGAAACAGGGTCTACAAACATTAACCTCCATTTTACAGGTGGGCAGCTTAGAGAAGTTAAAACTTGCCCAGAGTCACACAGGTAAGATCGTAGCTTTAGGACTGGAAGGTGTTCTTAGAGGTATTTAATACAGTGGTTCTCAACCTCCCTAATGCCCCGACCCTTGAATAGAGTTCCTCATGTTGTGGTGACCCCCAATCATAAAATTATTTTCATTGCTACTTCATAACTGTAATTTTGCTACTGGTATGAATTGTAATGTAAATAACAAATCGAACATAATCCACAGGTTGAGAACCACTGAATCTAGTCCAAACCCTTGTTTTAGAGATGAGCACTGAGGCACAGGGCAGTTATGACTTGTCCAAGGTTATTTATGTAAGTTGTAGAGTTGGTTATGGATTTTGATTCTCTGACTCCAAATTTCTTAACGTTGGGGTCTGTGAACTTGAATTTCAAAAAGTTGTTTTGAGACTATAATTTAGTATAATTGGTTTACTTTTTAGTCCCATATATTTTATTTAAAGCCTTATTCTGAGAAAGGTCAATAGGTTTCACAAGCCACCAAAAGGGTCCACAGCACAGAAAAGGTTAAGAAGCCAATCTCTAAAACCACATTGCCCCTGCCACCCCCTCTTCAAGAATTTCATCACTGGCTCTACATGCGAGTCCAACAGTAGCTCTGGGTAGCTCGGAACATCTCCTCATTTAGGATTTTCAGACTATCGGACCATGGCCCCAGTCACCAAAGGACGTATTGTCATAGCCATGCTTTGCCTGCTCCTATGCCTTCCAAAGCCACCCTCTTCGAAGGAAGAAGGGACTGCTAGGGAGTTCAGATTTGTGGAGCCAAGAAAACAGGGAGTCAGATGTCCCAGCAGCTTTCTGTGAGCCCTGCTTTTCACCACCCCCAGAGCAACCATGAAAGTAGGAGGGACCAGATGAAGACATTTAAAAATTTGGGTCTGCTCCACTGGAATTCGAGAGCAAGCCTAGGCTTGTCTGCTGGGAAGGTGGCTTGGGGGTGAGGGTTTCTCTCATTGTAGTCTTTTTAGAGCTGGGAATTTGGCAAGCTAGCGCAGATTCCCTTGGAAAGCTACCTCCTCCCATTGCCTCCTACCGAAAACAGAAACATAAATACAAAGCAAAAACCGGAGTTGAAAGGGAATACATGTGTGTGTGTTTATATATGTGTTTATTTTATGTATGTTTGTGTGTATGGGTATATTTGCATATGTGTATATGTACATATGCTTTTATTTTATATATGTTTATGTGTGTATGTGTTTTTGTTTTATATATGTTTGTGTGTATATATGTATATTTGCATGTGTATATGTATACATTTTATGATATATTTATGTGCATGTTTGCATGTGTGTATGTATGTATATATGTTTGTGTATATGTATATGTTTTTATTTTATGTGTTTATGTGTATAAATGTATATTTGCTTGCATGCATGTATATGTTTTTATTTTATATATTTGTATGTATATATGCATATGTGTATATACATGTATGTATACGTGTTTGTCATTTTAAATTTAGCACATGATCTTGTTGGAAACTCAAAGGGAGGATTATATATTTGACAGCTGTAATGGCCAGGTCCTGCTCTTAACTTTAGAATTGTAACAGGGAGAGAAATCTGTGACTGTTCATTTCAACAGGCTGTGGGCTGAATTTGGGGTTTCCCTTCTGAGAAACGCTGGAGTGTTGGACTTGGAGTCAGGAGGACTTGGGTTCAAATCATGCCACTGATTTAGCTGTATGATCCTGGGTCAGGCATTTAGCCCCCGTAATCTTTATTTTCCTTATCTATAAAATGAAGAAAACAATATCTTTATCAATTACCTCTCTAGGTTGTTCTCCGACTTGAGTATGTTAAAATAACTTACAAAGTTTAAGACATTATATAAATAACTTATTCTTATATATATATATATATATATATATATATATATACACATATATACATGTTTCTATAGGTATATATGCATATTGAGAGAGAGGGAGAGAAAGAGGTAGGGAGGGAGAGAGGAAGGGAAGGAGAGAAAGAGAGAAAGAGAGAGAGAGAGATGCATTTATATATAAGGTTAAGTTCCAAAACAAAATATAACAAAACACACACACACACACACACACACACACGCACACACACACGCCCACACTTGGAATTGAGAGTCACCTTCGGGGAAATGAATGAAACGGAACTGGGGGCTTTCTCTTAGATTGCTCAAAGGATAGCAACATATACGACCACAGATTTAGACCTAAAAGACATGGCAGAGATCATGTAGTCAAAGCCTCCTTGTTGTACATATGAGGAAACTGAGTCTCATAGATTAAATGACTTGGGCAAGTCACAGAGTGGGAACCCACATACTCTGACTTTGAATCCAGCATTCTTTCCACTGTACTGTGGAATTGTGCATTGTGGTCCATGTAGCAAGCAAGTCATTTGTGTAACACTTTGAAAAGGTTACCTGTCTACATCCCAATCTGTGTTTTATATGGGCATAGAGTGAACATTCTCATGAGCCAGCCCATGTGACACAGATAAAATAAGCTTTCTCTTTAGCCATATGCTAATGATCTAAAAAGAAAAAAAAAAATCCAGGGACTCAGAAATCACCTTGTGGGAATGAATTTACCATCTCCCAAGATCTTTGGTAACCTTGGGAATTCATTCCAAGCAACCATCCAGCTTTGTCACAAGGTGCATGTTGAGTGGGCATGGTTGAGAGAGCAGCAGATTAAGCTTCTTTTAATTCCTCTCCTTTACATCACAGTAGCCCCTATGTTCCTGTTCAGAAGAATGAAAAGAAAGAGAAAGCTACAAAGGAAAATTTTGAAAAAGACAACCCACTTGAGTCTGCTGTCTGAAGCTATATCCTGCTTTTCTGTCTGCCTAATCTAACACATGAGGTGTGGCCATGAAGCTATGTAACTTCCTTTTGACAGAAATCATCAGCTGAAAGAAGCTTGTTGCCATACGAAGTGGTCACCAAGGAAGGCTAGATTCATCAATTATGCTGACTTTGCCCCATGAAAGTCTGGAATTCCTCCTTTGAAACTACCTTTAGAAACCCTTGATCTACTCTTTTGAAAGTTTATATTGGCAGCAAATAAGGCCAGCTAGGTGCCATAGTGGATAGAGTGCCCACCCTGGAATCAGGCAGACTCATCTTCCTGAGTTCAGATCTGGCCTCAGACACTTACTACTTTTGTGACCCTAGGCAAGTCACTTAACTCTGCCTCAATTTCCTCATCTGTAAGCTGAGCTAGAGAAGGAAATGGAAAACCCAAATGGGGACATGATGGAAAACAACTGAACAATACAAGTGCTTAATCAATACTTTTCAAATAATTGGCTGATTTTAGAGAGAATGAGAGACAGAGAGAGAGACAGAGACACAGAGAGAGAGAGACAGAAAGAGAGAGAAAGAGAAAGAGAGAGAAACAGAGAAAGAGAGAGAGAGGGAGACAGAGACAGAGAGACAGAGATAGAGACAGAGAGAGAGAAAGAGAAAGAGAGTGATAGAGAGAGAAAGTTTGTAAGTTGGTTATATCTGAGTTTTAGGAATATCATTTTGGCAGCTATGTGGAAGAGAGACTGGAAGCGGAGGGACCAATTAGGAGGCTTTTGCAATAGTGCAGGTAAGACATGATGAGGGCCTGAAATATGTCCTTATGTTTTTGAAGTATAGAATTACTTGAATACTTTAAGTATATTTGATTTTATCAGTGTGGATACTCTCTCTGCTGATACAGATAGCAGCTCCTCCACCCCTTCAGAGTTTCAGAGGCCCAAATTATTCATCACTCTTTGGGGTGAGTGTCTTCAAACTGAGCCAGGCTGGTCCTTGGATGATAGACACAATCTTTCACCAGGCCTGCACTTGAATCTTTTCCAGCTTGATAGGACTTGCCAATGTTTGTCACCATCATGTCATTGTAATAATTATAATGACTGACATTGACATAGGTTTTGAAGTTTGCAAAATGCTTCCTCTCCATTACTTACTTTGAATCTCACAATTCTCCGAGGTCTGTGGTTTATTCTTGGTCACATAGCAAACAAATATCATAGACGGGATTTGAATTCAGGTCTTCTTTACTCAGAGTCAAATGCTCTATCTGCTAGGTCTTTCTGCCTGTGTATTTTAATGGAAGAATAGAAGACAGAAGAAATTCTTTCTCTAATTTCTCTTAGATTGATAAGTGCATTTGAGCAGTCTGATCTTACGGTGATTTAACTGTACTAGAAATATAAACATAGCTAGTGTCTGTATGCTTCACTACAATTTCTTTATTGAAAAATAGATATTTCCATATGTAAAGATCATGCTATTGAGTCCCCATATATAGGACTTGGAGTGTTTTTTTCCAGTAATAGCAATGGATTATGCTGAGTCTATCATATGTTGATTGCCTGTTCCTTAATATGACCTATAGAATATGTTACATCAGATACACTTTATGTTTTAGGGCTGTAGTCTTTGGCCATGGACTTTTTAAAAATCACTAAAATGAGGAGGTTGGACTAGATGCCCCCCAAATTCCTTCTAGCTCTAAATACCCAAGCCTCCAAATGTGGAGGTTTAAATCCTGGCTCTGTTGCTGAGCAAGTCATAGTCATGGTAGTAAACCCATAACCTTTGGTATCATTAGTCCCGACTGTAAATTTCTCCTAAATGTTTAGGTAAAATCAATTCACAGATAAAAGAAACACACAGAAACTTGATTTGACCATGTCCTTTACCGTCCCTCTGGAAACTGCTCCTGAAAAAAATGACAACTGGTAAATCATGTCTTTTGGGAATCCTTCGTTCTCATTGTTATTGGGTAAGTTTTTAGTTGTGTCTGATCCAATTTGGGACTTTCTTGGCAAAGATCTTGGAGTGGTTTGCCATTTCCAACTCCAGCTCATTTTACAGATGAGGAAATAAAGGCAAACAGGGTTAAGTGATTTGCCCAAGGTGACATAGCTAGTAAGTATATGAGGCCAGATTTTAACTTCCTGGACTCCAGACCCAGCAGTCCATCCACTGCACCACCTAGCTGCCCTTTGGAGATCTTAGGTTATTGTGAATATAAGGGATAGCTGAGGAATAAATCCTATAATCTCTTATTCCAAACTCTTCTCTCTAAAGCTTTTTGCTAAGGCTGTTCCAATTCTCTCCAGAGGTGCTTGGCTGCAATCTTCAGTGACATAAGCAGCTTTATCATCACTTTATCTTACAGGTAAATTAAGGCTTGAATGAATTGAGGATTACGTTGAGATGTGGTGAACTGGATTCATCCTATTTTCAGTGCCAGGATTGAATTACAGGATCTTAGGCCTTTGAGCTGGAAAAAGCAATCTTATAATCATCCAACTTTCTCGTTTGAGAGACGAGGAAAATGAGGGCCAGTGACTCGAGTGACTGGTCCAAGGCAACTAAGTTTTATTTTAAATCCTGAGGGATTTTCAGTTTCATCTTAAGTGAGACTACTCTGCCCTTTCAAAGTTAGGACTGTATTTGACACCATGCATTCTGTGACTTCTAGTTACTTGGTCAGTGAGTAACGAGTGCCCCCTAAAAGGTGTTTGGGATCATATATTAAAGAAGAGAGTCTCAGCACTCACTAGGATATAGGGTCTGTATGGGAAGAAAGCTATAGATCTGGAAGTGACCTTGGAGGTCATGTACTCCAACCCCTCATTTTATAGTTGAGGAAGCTGAGACCTTAGATGAGAATGGTCACTTATTACCATGACTGTGACTTGCCCAAAGTAATCAGCAACAGAGCCAGGATTCAAACCCAGCTCCTTTGACTCCAAATCTAATCTTCCTTTAGAACGTCAGAAATGGTCTAAAGTATGTACCATGCTGTCTATCACTGATTAAGCTGAGTAAAGATAGATGTGCCTGTAAGGATTAGAATGCATATAGATTTCTAATATTTGTGAAATCAAATGAACTGTCCTTTTTTTAAAAAAAAAAAAGTATGAGTTTCAGTTCTACACTCTGTAAATTAATTTTGTCATGTTTTTCTATAGCAGTCCACAGGCAAGTAACTCATGGTTATTTATGAGACTTTTGTGTTTGTTATAATGATGTATGGCTCATTTTCTATAGTTACAGCAAGGCAGGAATACAAATATTGTATTCATTTCTTGTTTCTATTTGCTTATAAATGTTTTTTAACTGATAATAAGAAAAGACATTTAGTCCTTTAACAAAGTGCATATACATTATTGGCAGTGTCTGACTTGGGCCCAAATGCTTCCAACGAAAGATTCCAACTGAAATCAATAGGGAGTTTTCAGACATAAAGATTATGGGGTGAAGCCTTCTGGTAGCAAACACATGAGGGAGAGACTTTAGGTTATACATGCTGTCTGGGCCCATAGGCTTTCTTCAGGTAGGGTGTTTAGGGTTTTTTCCTCTTAGTGGAAATAGTAGAATCCCTCTAAATCCAGAAGCGTCTTATAGTACGTGACATACATTTAAGGATGAGGTCCTCCTCTCTGCCTTTGGGAGCAGGCTCTGTTATGTTCAAGACCCATTGATAAACATGAAGAGTAAAACCACAAGAATGCCTGCTGATAATACAGTGGGTGGAATCAGCCAAGGCATTCTTGAATTATGGTCCCAGCTTTCTCCATGCATGAATAAATTAAAGGCGAGAGTTTTTTTTTTTTCTTGGAAAAGGTACCAGAGTGGTTTGCCATTTCCTTCTCCAACTCATTTCATAGATGGGGGAACTGAGGCAAAATGGGTTAAGGGACTTGCCCAGGGTCACACAGCTAGTAAATATCTAAGACTTGATTTAAACTCATGAGGATGAGTCTTTCTGACTCCATGCCCAGTGCTCTATCCACTATGCCACCTAGCTGTTGTCATTATGTAATATATGTGTCAATGCATAGAGTTTCTCCATCTTGGTTCCTATTCCACCAACAGGTATCACCTTTCCCACCACCCTCAGTATCTTCCAGGAACTCAAAAATCACCACTTGATCTCTTTATCACCTCTATAACAGAAGAGAAATCTGGCATTTGTTTTCTGCAATTGTCTATAACTCTCTTTTTAAAAAAATAAATATTCAACAAAAGGGGCGGAAAATGCATTGATCTGGGAAGGAGAAAGGAAATCAGCGTTTATTAAGAACCTACAATGTGCTAGGACCCTTGCTGAGCACTTTACAAATATTGTATCACTTTATCCTTAACATCATCCTGTGAGTAGGAGCTTCTCTCCGCTCTACACCCTAAGACTTTTCCCTTCCCTGGCATACCAGCCCTCTCAAAGGCCTCATGGCCTACTTCAATTTAAGAATCTTAGTTTCCACAGGGCAGTGTTTTTGAGTTTTCTGTCCTCACGAGGCCTTGTGTCCTGAAGTCCAAGGTTGCTCCTAGAGATATCTTTCACTAAGACTGAATTTGTCTTAGTAATTGCGTTGGTCCTTTTCCTAGGTGTCAGAATTGCTAGTTATGGTTCTGTGTGAGAGCTTGAAGGTCAAAAGATTCTGTATCTGAGAATTTCAAAGTTTTTTTTTCAGAAAAGAAAGGGTTTCTTTTACTTCCTTTGGTGTTTTTTGAATTCTTCATATACTTATATATGTGTATACATACATACATAGATACACAAATGGAGACTAAAATGGATAGAGGAGTTATTTCAAAGTCAGGAAGACCAGTTTTGCCTCTAACATATACTGGCTGTGTGACTGGATAAGTCTCTGTCAGAATATGTCTACTAATGCTCACCTGCATTAGTAGAGGGAGCTTCCTCACTGGGAATTCCTCATGAGTCAGATACACACACACACAGACACACACACAAAAGAGCAATCCCTTGCTCCACCCATCCAATTCTTTCAAGGATTACCTAGAATGCTTTGCATTTGGAATTGTAAACCTAAACAGGACAAATGTGTATTCATCCCTTCCTCACCTCAGCAAAATCAGCCTCTGTGAGTCCTTGTTTAGTCAAGTGATAAACTTTCCACATTTAATGCAAGAAGAGAGTCATGTGTGTCTGGAGTTGCCTCTTCTACCCATGCTTGGAACTGCCAATTGCCTGGCTTACTTTCCAATTGTATGGTTTTTTTCAAAGGCATTCTAACCCCTAAATATTTGTCCATCAATTATGTGGTACCTCCTCCTTCCATGAATACCTCTGGGGGCTTAAGGCAACAGCAAGAGCAGTACTGGGGCTGCTAGGAGGTGTTGTGGATAGAGTCCCAGGTTTGGAGTCAGGAAGACTCATCTTCCCAAGATTGAGTCTGGCCTGAGACACTTATTAGCTGTGTGACCTTGGGCAAGTCACTTTACCCTATTTGCCTCAGTTTCCTTATCTGTTAAATGATCTGGAGAAAGAAATGGCAAACTACTATAGTATTTTCACCAAGAAAACCCAAAATGGGGTCACAAAGAGACAGAAATGACTAAACAACAATAGCAATATTGGCACTATTAGTGAATTTGACCACATGAGACCTATTTCATATAGGGTCATCCTAGTAATTCTTTGAATCACCCGTACAACACCCATTGTTTTTAGAAAATGGGAGAGATCTATGAAATAACTTTAGTTTCTGTAATTTTTATTATTTCAATATCATTTTCAATAGCAGCACAGACTAGAGCAAAACAGGCTGGTTTAAATGAAAGATCACTTTTCATCTAATGACAGGGGAATCTGTCCTGTTTGCTGAAGGTCTGGTAGAAATGAAAGGTTTTGATCTCACTAGTTCTGTTCAGTCAATTTTTTCTGGTAACTGGTTGATCGCTAACATTTACAAAGAACTTTCATAATGCTAAATTTAGTTTTCAAAAGGTCAGAGTGACATCCATCTAAACAGTATTGTTATTCTTTTTAAGAAATAAGTTTTCTTGAAGAAACTTTGTTTTTACAGCAGTCATTTCTGGATACACTGACTCCTGCCCCTTTCCTTATCACACAGATGAGCCCTCCTTTGTAAAGAAGAAAAACATTTCGGCAAGATCAACTAGAGCTATGTCTGATGATTGTTGCTACAACCCATACCCGTGGGTCCCCACCTCTATATTAAAAAGAGAGAATTTCTTAGAATCAGTTTTGTTAGAGTTGAAAGAGACCTTATGGGTCATTTATTCATTTTATAGAGAGGGAAACTAAGTCCCAGAGAGGCGATTAACCTGCCCAAACCATATAGTGAGTAGTTGGTGGAGTGTGTGTTTGAACCCAGATCCTATGCCTGGAATGCCCTCCCTTCTCACCTCTGCCTCTTGGAATCCCTAGCTCTCCTCAGGGCTCCATTCAACTCTGATTTCCTCGGTTGTTAGTCTCTCTACCACCTTTGCAAATCACTGGACATTATTTATGATAATGATAATAATAGCTAGCATTTACCTAGAGTCTTATGATTTACAAAGTACTTCACAAATATCTCATTTTATCCTCACAACAACTCTTAGTCTTAGAATTATTGAGGAAACCAAGGCAGAGAGAGGTTAAGTGACTTTCTCAGGTTTACACAGATATTAAATATGTGAGACTGGATTTGAACTCAGGTCTTCCTGATTCTGGATCCAAAGCTCTATCCCCTCTGTCACTTAACTGTCACTTCTATATAATTCGGTTATTTACTCATTTGTTAACATAATGTATCCCTTCAGTAGAAAATCAGCGAGTTGAGGGTAAAGATTGCCTCCCTCTGCCCATCTTACTCATCCTTTTCCCACCACAACGCAGACTCTGTCCCTGGGACACAGGACTCTGATGGATGAGCTTTGCCTCATTTGGACCAGAACCGGGTCTCTCTGGACTGTAAGAGTAACCTACCCGTCTCTTCCCCCTTGGGAGTTGCCTTTGATCATCTTTCCCCTGTTAATATGTAAGCTACATGAGGGCAAGGGCTATTTCCCTTTAGCTATCCTGCTTATCTCCCCTCCCACCAGGACCTGGACTCTGTCCTTGGGATACTGGACCAGAACCAGACCCTCCAAGCTGCATGAGCCACCCATCCCTCTCTCCCTCTTGGTAGATGCCCTTTCCTTATTGTCTTCCTTGGCCATTAGAATGGAAACCTCTTGGAGGGCAGGAATGGTCTTGTTCTCTTGTCTTTGTATTTTCAGTGCTTAAGACAATGCCTGTCATGTAGTAGGCATTTAATAAATGCTTTTTCATTCATCTATTATCTTTTGTGCTGGCACCTAGCATGCCTGACACCCAGTATGTATGAAACCAATGTCTGATGAATTGAGTTGAACCTGATAGAAGAGAACCTTAATCTATCACCTCTGCTAGTAAATTAACCAAGGCAAGATGGAGGAATAGAACAGGGCTTCATGGTTCTCAGCCTGGGTTTCTTGCTCCTTTTATATACCTTGCCATTGGAGAGACTGTGTTTTGCATTGACCTCTCTAAATAGCCCTGGAAACAAGGTAATCATTATTGCTGGAAGAAAATGAGATTAACATTACGCTTGAGGGCCAAGAGAGAGCCAGTGAGAGCCAGAGAGTGGGAAAGTGCCCCAGAGGTCTATGAAATCTCACCGATATGGTTTTGGCAAAACCCAAACCAGCCTGGACTGCTCCTGCTTGCAAGAGGATTTGTTAGTTTCTACTGCCTCTGTGCTTGGAATCAATGAGGGCTCTCACAGCTGAGCTGATTGCTATGGTTACAGGCAATCTGTGTGTTACATCTCCTAGAAGCAGAAATGAGGGTAGTTTAAGGTAAACATGACTTCCTCTTACAGGGAAAACCTCCCCCCTCCCTACTGCACCCTCTGGCTGCTGTTTCCGCTGTAGACTAGGGATGCTATGGGGTGATTGGGATTCACCCCCTGCCCTTCCTGAAAAATCTTGACCCTGACTGATCCCACATGCTCATTTCATCTTCAGAAAGCCAGCTAACGTTTGTCCCGGGAGTTGTGGGGGCCTGGGAAGGGTGTGCAGGTCTGGCCGAGACAAAGAAAATCTGTGAGCCAGGCTAAAGTCTTATTTGTTATCACAATGCATCTGGTGAACGCTGGTATTGTCTTTGCCCCATTCATGGCAACTGAACCCTAAATACTTCCGATGTTGTAATAGCTGCCTTTTGGCTTCCAGAAATATTGCAGTTACCCTTCCCTTGGTCATTCGAGATTTTAGAAGTTCCTTTTTACAGGCTTTGCAGGCATTTGGGTCTTTCTGTGCTGGGGTTGAGGGGCTGATGTATATCCTGTGTAGGTCAGTGAGAGAGAAAGCCTAGTGCATGGACTGATTCTAGGGTGGTATGGTGGAGAGAGTTGCCGGATTTGATAGTTCAAGGGCCTGGGTTCAAATGTGAGCTCTATCTCTATTTCCGGTGGTACATTGAGCTTAATCTCTCTAGGTCTCAATGTCCTTCTCTATAATACGAGAGGGATGGAAAGATTACCTTCAAGATCGCTTACAGCAAAACCTCTGATGCTATGAAAAGGAAACAGGGTGTTTGTAAATGGAACTCTCCCTAAAGTTCTATTTCTTTGAGATTTTCCCATACCTTTATTGGGGCAGAGAGGCACCTCAGTGTAATTAAGAGAAATTTCAGATATTAGGAGTTGATGATAAAATTTACTTTATAGAGCTCTGAACTTAGAGTAAGAAAGACCTGGGTTCCAAGTCTACCTCAGATGTTGACTAGATGTATGACTCTGGATAAGTCACCTTACTTTCATGGGTCTCAGTTTCATGTGTAAATAAAGGAGTTGAAATAGATGACTAAGGTCCTTTCTAGCCCTCTATCTATAATTGATGAATAATCCTTGTTAGAGGCTAGCAATCTCATTTTTTTTTCACTCTGCCTTTTATAGATTTCTTCCTAGACATTTGTCCTTCATTCTCTTGGTTTTGTTTTGTCTCCTTTAATCCTGTACCTTCTCTTTGCCTTGTGATAAAATGCTAGATTTGTACTCTTTTCATGTAGGATTATTGAGGCAGACCTCAGATATCAGACTGCTTCCATAAGCTGCCGGAATGCACTGTGGATAGAGAACATTGGGCCTGAGGTCAGGAAGACCCGAATTCAAATTAGGCTTCAGACTCTTGGTGTTTATGTAACCCTGAGAAAGTTATTTAACTTCTCTAAATCTAATTTCCACATCCCAAAGTGAGGCTAATGATATCACCTCCTTCCCAGGGTTGTTGTAAGGATCAAATGAGATAATATTTGTGAAGTGATTTGCAAAGCTTAAAGCGGTTTTTAAAGGCTTGTCATTACTGATGAGGAAACTGAGACTTAGCAAAGAGGGACTTTTCTGTTCAAAATGGTCCTGGGATTTAAATTTAAATCTGGGTGCTTTTGTAAAGATAATCCTTATTTCACATTGGCATTTCTAAATTAATTTAGGTATGAAAAGGGAGAAATCAGTGTGAACATTTGTTATGAAAGGGTTAATACTGAGGTCTGCCAGGGAATTATATAAAATGACAGGAACCTAGCTGGCTGCTTTGCTGCCTGTAAGGGAGTTTTTTTTTTTTTCTTTTTCTTCCCTCTCACTAGGTCCCAGATCCAATCTTAGGGCTAGGTTTGCTATTTCTTTCACAGGCCCTTTTAAGCCTAATTCTGTTGCTGTTCAGGAAGTAATCCAAGGACAGCTAAGACATTGAGGTTGACTCTGGTCAGTACCAGATCTGTCTTGAGATATAGTTACAGTTCTCTGTTGGTTAGGGGAAGCATCAGACAGACAGTCTTAGAGCAAACTGTCATTCTCCAGATGTTCAGAATCTGTCTGATACTATCTTGAATCTCACAATTTCTTTCTGCCTTTGGAAAGACTCATATTTTAAAAGCAGGACACTTTTTACATGTCTAGAAGAATGTCAAACGTGAGACTATACACAGGGTTTATAGTCCTCACACCTGGAGTCCCTTTGCTAAAGCTGGGTAGGTTTGGATATTGTTAAGAAATAATGTAAACATTTTGTTAGTGTTTCTTTTTCGCTGGTTGTTGTAGCATGTGAGTTTGACTTCCCATGGCAGCACACTGTAGTGAGAGGAAGGGTAACCTAGGGGCAAAAGTAGACCTAGATTTAAGATGCTACTGACACAAGTTGTTTGACCTTAGACTCAGTTTCCCCTTTTGTAAAATGATACTTGTACTTTACTCACAGGGCTGTTGAGAGGCTTAGATGGAGAGTATGCACATAAAGAATTTTGTGAATAAGAAAATGCCATGGAAATATCAATTATTATTACAATTATTGTTTTCTGTCTCTTCAGTACAAGCTATCTACAGATGTCGTTTGTTTTTTTAAAATAATTTTGATGGATTTTTGTTGAGATACAGAAGAATATTGTATGCAATGAGCAGATTGCTTTCTTTTATTCCTTCTTTCTTTCAGACATTGCTTGGGTCAGCAATAACCTCTTAACACCTATATGTCCTTGGGCAAGTTATTGAATCTCCCTGGGTCTTAAATCCATCATCTGTGCGATGGGTGATAAGGGACATAGTGTGGTACAATGGAAGGAGCACTGGCTCTGGAGTCAGGAGACCTGAATTCAAATTCCACCTCCGATGTTTCCTGTGTGACCTTTGGCTATCTTCCTGAACCTGAAGAATATGGGGATTGGACTAATGTCCCTTTACATACCAGTCAGTCACTAAACATTTACTAAATGCCTACTCTGGGGCAGACACAGTGCTAGGCTTTGGGGATACAAAGAAAGGCAGCAGGCATCCCCTTCCCTCAAGGAGCTCACAGTCTAATCTCTTCTTAAGGTGGTAATAGGTAGCATTGATTTCATTTGCTAACTGACTTACAATTGACCCTAAGTCAGTTAGAAAATGAAATCAACTTGGCACAAAATAGAAATGGAGAAAATCTTCAGAATACTTCGACTTAAGACTGTGGAGTACAATTATTTAAAATATCTTTTAATAGCAGCACTAGGTGACGAAGTTCAAAGAGTTAGACAAAGCTCAACACTCAGTCAAAAGTTGCAAAGGACATGATAATTCATTCCAAGAAAGGCTACAGGAACAACATTATAGTATGATAAACACTAAATGTGTACTGTGTGAAGGTAATGGTAGTAGGTTGGGGGAAATACAAAGTTTAGATCACACACTCAGGCAGAGTTTCCCATCTAATATGGGGAATAAGACACCTAAGGCAATAGCTCTACTACAAAAAAGTTAAATGACAAATTCATTAGACAGGTGCAAAACAAAGTATTATGTGACAGAGTCATAACTAAGGAAAGATGGCTGGGGCTTTGCTTCAGGGATGGGGAAAAAAAATCTTTAAAGGTTGCTGACAGCATTGTCCCTCCTCTACTCCCTCCCCCACCCCTGCCACTGTAGAGATATTGTGGGGTCACAGAACCTATGTAGTTCTACCCCACCCAGTTGGCACCCAATATGGAAATTGCTGGTTAGAACTCTGTTTGAGGTCTGTGGGGAAAGATTGTTACCAACTGGGAAAGTCTGGTGGATGAGACAGCTTTTGAACCTCAAAAGATAGGTAGGAATTTAACAGTGAAAGAGAAAATTTAAGGAAGAGAGAACTGAATTCCAGGCAAAGGGAACTATTTAATCAAAGGATGCAAGTGTGTTCTTGTGGTCAAGAGATGTTTAGTTTGAATCATGGAGAGAAGTGCTATGGAATGAGGCTAGAATGATAGGTTATAGAGGGCCTTGAAATTCCCTTAGGGAACAGAGATGCCTGGAAGATTTTTAAGCAGACGAATTAAATGAGCAGATTTTAAGAAACAGTTGTCTGGCAGTGGCATGAAGAATTACATTAGAGGTAAGGGCAGAGTAGGGTTAGGAAAGCCAGAAAGAAGGTCAGCACCATGATCCAGATAGATAATAATGAGACCTAGGACCAAAAGTTTGCTGTGGGGTTTCTTGGAACATTATATACCAGAGTTTCCCTCAAAATTATGCCAGCTCTAACAATGACTTCCTGTATACTTAGTCTGGTTTGACTGTTTTCTCCATCTTTGCTTTATTTATGATTATTTCTACTTTCTTGTGTAGTACATTTGGGACAATGTCTTAGAAAGTCTAAATGTCTTGGTTCTTCTGCAGTTGATGGGAAAAAAATATGTCACAGAAATAGTTACAGATCTTTTCCATTTTTTTTCATCAGTTCATTGTCTGCTTTCTAGTTTCTTTATTAGATGCCCTCAGGATAGCTTGACTCAGTTGATTCTCCTGCCAAACTTTCCCTAAACTTGAGTTCTCTCTCCTGTTTCCTGCTGTTGTATCATAATAACTAATATTCATATAGTACCTAATACATGCCAGACACAGGGCTAAACACTTTACAATCATAATCTCATTTGTTCTTCACAACAACCCTGGAAGGTAGGTACTATTTTTGTCTCCATTTCACAGATGAAGAAACTAAGGCAAAAGCAGTTAAATGACTTGCCTAGAGTCACATAACTAGTAAGCTTCTGAGGGAAGATTTGAACTCAGGTCTTCCTGGCTATCCAGTGCTCCATCCACTGCACCACTTAGCTATAAGAAAAATATTCTTCACAATGTTTTATCATCTGTAATGTTGAAAAAATTAATGTCTTTTATTTTAAATTATATTCATTTCTGAATATGACTTGCTCCCTTTCTCTTTCTCATTGTATTGTTACTTGTAAAGAAAAGGAAGGGAAAACATTTTAGCAAAACCAACAAACATGTTTACCATGTCTGACAGTGTATGCAGTATTAGGCATCCATAGTCTTCCACCTCTCTAATGAAGGGAAAGAAGCACTTTTTGTCAACTCTTCTCTAAGTCCAAGATATATTATTATAACTACACAAAGTAGAATCTTAATAAATGCTTTTGGAATTAATGATGAGTGCATTCACTGAGGAGATTTAGAACCACTTAGTTCAACCCCATCATTATATGTATGAGATGACTGAGGACCAGAGAAACTCAGTGACTTTGCCCAGATTTACATTCTAAGCTGATGTTGTGCTCTATTCACTTCACCAAATCACCAAAGGGTAATGGTGGGCATGAGCAAGCTACAACCTTAGTGAACAAACATTTATTAAGTGCTTACTATACGCAGGCACTGTTCTAAGTACTGTGTATGCAAAGAAAGGCAAAAATAGCCTGGGCTCTCAAGGAACCCACATTTTAGTAGGAAAGACAACTTTAAATATACAAGATATTTACTGTGTATATAGAACGTAAGTATAGATAATGAATGTATAAACCATGAAGAATTGGACAGGGAAATAATATAAATTGTATCTTCAGAGAGACTTGAAGACAAAAGCAGGTGAGCTAGTCATTCAGTAAGAGCAAGGGATAACTGATAGACATCTTGTTTGTTGCATAGGTCTCTTGAAACGGCAAGAGATCCTGTGCTTGGCACATAAAAGGGTCTAAATGTATGCTTATTGATTGGTTAAATGATTGATCTAGAGTGGGAGTGGGGAAAGTGTGGCCTTGAGACCACACGTGGCTCTCTAGGTCCTCAAGTGTGGCCCTTTGACTGAATCCAAACTTCACAAAGGGCTGCACTTGAGGACCTTGAGGGTCACATGTGATCTTGAAGTCACAGGTTCTCCACTCCTGATCTAGAGGAAAGTCCTCAATAAGTTGAATGGATTCCTTGTGGAGGATTTATGACTAAGAACCACATAAGAGGAGAAGGCATGCATGAGTTGTGATCAGCACTTGTTGGAGGAGCATCCACAATGATGAGATCACAAATCCTTCAAATGATCAGAATACATTGTAGAGGCTACTGGCAAGACCTCCCCAGACTCATGGGCATATCTCTAATCTTCAGGAGGGGGATTTAAGGGATTTAATTTTGTTAGGATTTATAAAACTTACAGCTGTCCTGGTAGGACTACATAACCAGAAAGGAATTGATATTGACTCACTTTCAGAGGAACGTTATAAAGATGTTTGGATTTTTGTGGGAAATTGAAATTGTTGGGAGTTTTGTGGAAACTGTTACAGGGAAAGCATGATAATTAAGAGTCAGCATAAGTTCAAAGACCTCAGTTTCCTACTTCGTAAAATGAGAGGATTGGTCTTGACCAGTCAGATTCTTTCCTGTTCTTAATCCAGGATAATAATGAACTCTGTGGTGTCATTAAGTGTTATCAAATGCAGTGTCTCAATTTACCCATGCACTGTCCATCAACAGCACACTTGGCTATACTTGTAATTAAGTTATAGATCATAAGGTCTTAACATGAGATCCCTGAACTTGTTTTTTTTTAAATTCTAATAATTGTATTTCAATATAGGTTGTTTCCTTTGTAATCCTACATTTTTATTTTATGCATTTAAAAACATTTTCTTTTGAGAATGAGTCTGTGAGGCTTCACTAGACTGCCACTGGGGTCCATGACTCCAAAAGGTTAAGAGCTATGTGATAGATGAATGCTTCCCAAAGTGGGCTTCTTGTCTGCCTTTTTGTTATTTCAAAATCTATTTTAAAATCTAAACCAGAAATAGATTGTCATGTTTTCATTACTTCACTGCTCAAGAAGAGGGGGTACTTAGTTACCTTCCCTGAATATCCAATTCTTTCCAAAACTTTGACAAATAAACTGAGGGAGATTATGGGTTTCATGTGCTCTCTGGTCAACCAGCTGCATCCTCAAAAGTTCCTTTTAAATATTCTGTTTTTCTCCAGAGGCTTTATTTTTGTCTTGCAACTTTGAAAGTGTGGACATTGGCTAGCTTTCCTTAGATTCAGGGTAGGTAGCTGAGAAATTCCCAAATAGGCAGGCCTGAGAAGTGGTTTGAACTGTTCTGTTTGTTTCTCAGCTTGATTGGTCTAATGCTTCCACCAAACTCCACCCTTCCCTGCTCCCTACTTCTCAGCTCTCCAGTTTACAGGGTATTATTGTCAAGAGTAACTTCTCCCTCCTCCCCAGAATTTCCAGAAATGTAACAAAGCATCTATATACTAAACTAGCTATTAGCGGGATCACTTTCCTCTACTCCCAAATCGTTTTCTTGTTGTTATTATTGCTAGTACTACTACTACTACTACTACTACTACTACTACTACTACTACCACTACCACCACCACTACTACTACTACTACTACCACTACCACCACCACCACCACTGCTACTACTACTACTACTACTACCACCACTACCACCACCACCACCACCACCACCACTACTACTACTACTACTACTACTACTACTACTAGGTTTCACTCTTCTGTGATGCCACTTGCAAAAGTATATCTCTTTTAGTCAGTCAACAAGCATGTATAAAGTGCTTTCTATGTTCCAGGCACTGGAGTGCTGGAGATAAGAAATAAAGGCAAAGGCCTTACCCTCAAGGTGCTTACATTCTAAAGGGGAGACAATATATAAAAAGATACAGACAAGATAAGTACAGAGTAGATGGAAGGTAATTTCTGATCAGAAGGTCCAAGCAGCTGTAGTGGGAAGGACCAGGAAAGAATTCCTGGTGAAGCCGAAGTTGGATGGAAAATGAGGCATTTTTACACGGGCTAGTTTGCAATCTAGTGATGGAGTTTTGTACTGCAGAGTACAACACAATTTTGCTCATAGTCAGTTTCAAGGGAACAGAGTGGAAAACCCACCCAAAGTCTTCAGCATTTCATTCAAAGAGACAGTAAGTAAGATGCAGTGGAAGGAAGTCTGAAGCAGGAATCAAGAGACCTGGCTTCTGTTCCTGGTTTGACCAATTTCTGCCTTTTAGACTTTGGGAGTGGGAGTAGGGGCCCAAAGTGTCTGAACCTCAGTGTCCTGTTATATAAAATGAAGACTTTGCATTGGATTGTCTCTAAAGTTTCCTACAGGCCTAGCATTTTATTATTTGAAATCATTCAAAGGACTGAGCTGTCATTTTTATGCCTTCCCCAACCTCTCACCCCCCAAGCTATCTTTCTATTAACTGAAAGAAGCATGCATTTATGAGAGAAACACTTTAATTCTGTTTAATTAAAGGCACCATAATGGAGGAGGGCTATTTCCTATTTCCTATTTCATTTTGAAAACAGATTTCAACTGAGCTGTGAGGAAGAACACTGTGCCAATACTTTTATATGTTTGCAATCATCTGGAACAAATGCTCTCCCACCTTTGATTGCTCACCATTCTCAGAGTGGTCCCAACTCTCTTGATTGCTCTGTGTAGTCTTAACATGGCCAATGTATGCATCCTTCTTATCCTTAGCGCCGTGGGACTCCACTGCTGAAATATAGCTACAACCAAAATAGATACAGTGAAAAATGCAGCATCTTTAGAAAAAGATCCTTACAGTGCGACTGGGGGTGGGGAAGAGGTTTTTCTTGTTTAGTCATTTCAGTTGTGTCTGACTCTCTGTGACCCAATTTTGGGTTTTCTTGGCAAAGATACTGGAGTGGTTTGCCATGTCATTCTCCATCTCATTTAACAGATGAGGAAACTGAGACAAACAGGGTGAAGTGACTTGCCCAGGGTCACAGAGCTAGTAAGTGTCTGATGCTAGGTTTGAACTCAAGAAGATGTCTTCCTTATTCTAAAGTCCCAGTACTTTATCCACTGTGCCACCTTAAGCATGGGTATAACCTCTACTAATTTCCGGGCAGAGTGCTAAGTGCTTTACTTTACAGTTATTATCCCATTTCTTCATCACAGTGATTCTAAGAGGTAGGTGCTGTTATTATCCCCATATTATAGTTGAGGAAACTGAGGCAGACAGAGGTGAATCAACTGCCTGAGGAAGAATCTGAACTCAGGTCTTCCTGATTTCAGAACCCACACTCTATCCGCTGTGCCACCCAGCTGACTGTCAATAGAACACTTCAGAATCAAGGAAAAGATCTTAAATGAAGTAAAAAACATATTGAAGAATCTTTGGGATATATGCTCATGTAGACATTGGTAGTAATTCACTTTTATGTTTGCCATTCAATTATATCCAATTTAACATGTTTATTCAGCTCCTACTCTGTGCAAGGCACTGTGTTCTGCCCTGGAAGTATGAAGACAAAAACAAAACAGTCCCTGCCCTCAAGGAACTTACATTCTGGGAGTTGAGTTGAGAGCAGGGGCCGGGATACAACACTCTATACAGCAGGAAATATTCTTTTGTCAAAGCTCCAGTGTTACACTTTTAATAAACTTGCAATTTATTAATTATAAAATTACATATAATGATATGATATAATATAATTATATTAATTATATGATATGTAATTCTATCTTAATCATAAAGAATTAATTTTTAATTATGATTTCCTGACAACTGGGAGTGGTATGGTGATGGTGAGCAACATCAGGAAAAGCCTGGTGTATGAGGAGGGTATTCTTCAGCTGGGCTTTATAGGAAATTAGAGAATTTCTAATGTGGAATTAAAGAGGGAGGGCATTTCAGACAAGGAGGTACCTTTTGCACAAAGATATGGAGATGGAAAATAGTCAATCTTCACTCATTTAGACTAATTTCAGAGAAGTCAAGGCAGATTTTATGAAAAGGATGTGATAGACTGCTTTAAATTTAATTTCAATTTTATTAGTTTCAAATAATAGTTAAAGGAAGATTTGTTCCATAGCATGACACATCAACCCTTGGGATGGTTTTCACTTCAGAAAACAGTTATGCAACACCTAACTTCAAGGTAAAAAACCAGCAACTGCTTGATCTTTCACAATGATTCTCTCTCCACACTCAGCTTCCATTCTGGTAACTTGGTTCTATGAAAGAGTATGAAATAAAAATGCACCAGAATCTGACAGAAAGTCCTTTCCTAATAAACCACCCCCATTTTAATGGCTCAGCCACTTAATTAGGCTTTATCTAGATTCAGAGTTGCATTCTTCTTTAACTTCTTGGATTCTTCTCATTTTGTAGTTTTAGTCCAATCTCCTAACTAGTTCCCCATTTCTTTGTTTACACTATGTCATGTGATCATCTCAGGGTCTACTGATGTTCTTCCTTTCACTTTCTTTCATCTGAGGCTGTTGTAAGAGATTGTCTTCGATTCAAAGCTGGGTCTTTTGAAGAGAAGACTCAAGGGAGACAGACTAGTTGCTTCAACTACTTCAAAGACTATTCTGTGGGAAAAGACTTGCTCTGATAGTCCCCCAGGACAGAAGAAGGAGCAGGGGTGGATGTAGCAGAAGGGTAGATTTCAGTTCTGTGTGAGGAAAAACTTTAGAATCATTAGGGTTGCCCAAAAGGAGATGGGTTGCTTTAGTAGGGGGGGGATTTTCTCATAAATGGAAGTTTTCCATGTAAAGCTGCATGGCCATTTGTTTTGAGTTCGATTCCATGGCTTCTGATGTTTTTTCCAGCTCTGAGATCCTGTTTTTGTGGATTACATGTCATGGGGAACTGGCTAATGAGCCCAGTCTTTACAAAGATACAAGACTTTCTACAGATGCAATCCCCTTTGGGACTTCAGAGCATGAGTAGGTGCTGTTACCACCTGAGGAAGGGGAGCTTTTCAAATAGCTGCTCATCCTGAATTGAGAATGTATTCAAAAAGGTACCAACCAGTAAAGATATTCTCTCTTTCCTAGAGCTGAACATAAGCTCATAAAACTCATAAACTCCTATATGGCTGAGTTCCAGTCAGGAGACAAAGATTGTTGTAAGCCTCCTGGTAGAGAGATAAAAATACTCATGTGGCATAGTTGATGAATGATGCCTTCTCTCTTGTAAAAATAACAATGACAATAATAACTAGTATTTACATACAAATAACATTTACATAGAACTCTACAGTTTGCAAAACATTTTACATATGTTATCTCAATTGATTTTCACTACAACTCTGTGAGGTACTATTTACATTTTTTTAAAAATTATAAACTTACATACAGAATAAAAAAAGAAACATTACAAACTTACTTAAATATCAAATTAGAAAAGAAAAAAAGCAACTCTCTAAGACTATGATTTGCAGAACAAGTACTGATCTTCATTTATATAAGGAATTTCATCATTGGGAGTTCCATTTACAAACGAATCCAGGTATAATCCCAAAACAAATTTAAAAAAACCCAACATGCATTTAAGGTATTAGAAAATATGGCATAATTGTTAGAAAGCTTTCTCTGGAGTCATGATGACCTGGGTTCAAATCTTTCTTCTGACAAATGCTGGCTGCACAACCACGGGTTCAAATCATTTTACCTTTTCGTGTCCCTGCCAAGGTCCCCTAGGCTAGAAATTGTAGAGGAGTAGCTCGTGTTCTATTGTGAATGGCATTTCCACGCTGAGAGTTATTCCTATTGAAGAAATTATAGATCCAGACCCCAAATGTTCCAGGTACTGTGTCAGATTACAAGGATGCAACCAACCAACCAAGTAATAGAGCAGATAATCCCAATGTTTACCTTCGAGGATTTTCCATCCCACTGCAACATTGTGATTTCAAGTTTCTGAATTTTCCCTTTTCTCCTAATCTGAGGAGGGAGTATAATTTCAGATTGATAATTGTGAATGGAAAAATGCTCAATAAATAGCATCGCATTCTAATTTTTGCTAACTTTGGCTTGGTGTTCATGACCTTTCAAACTTTCAAAATAAGGATAGAATTGCTAGTCCATGACAGGAAAACGGATTAACTTAGTATACAGCAAAATATATTGGTATTCATTTAAATATTCAGCATCTCGATACCTGGAACCAGTGGTATTTAGCAATGCCGAAGATCTGATTTTTAGTTACATGAAATGCCATGGAAGACAGACGAGAAATGCATTTGAAGGAAACACAAAGGTATTCTCACTCCATGCTCCACTGTAAACCTGTTTGATTAATGTAACAGATTTCTAGGCAGCAATGCCCAACCAAGTCTATGCCAGATGCTGCCAGACTGAGTGGCCCTCAGAGGGAAAGATGTTCAAGGGGGAAAAGACAAAGCTTTTTATGTCAAAAATGTCTGCTCCATCTGAGACTTAATTTCTTTTCCAGGACACATATTCCAGAAGGGCTTGAACCCCTGGGTAGCATATGCACTCAGAACTATGTATATTCCCAGATCCTTGTGGAAAGAAGAGGAATAGGGGTATAAAAGGGACATGGTAAAACCAAGTTTCTAATAAAAGATTAAAAAAAAAAACTAACAACAACAAAAAATAACAACAGCAACAAAAGTCCAAGCAACGAGAGAAACAGTGTTTAGGATTGTTCTGTTGACTGAACCTCAGACACCTCTTAATTAAATGTGATTTAATGGAAACAAACTCATACTCACCAGCACACCATAATTGTAGCCTAGCAGCTGGGGTAGAGCCTGCCAGGAAGGAGTGTGAGCTCTCGCTGGGTCTGGCCACTGAGGAAGAGCAAGGTTGAAAATGTCATTTTCTTAGATTTGGCAGTTTGCCACCTGGACCACAGCTGAACATAAACTCATGAAGCAAAGCCACTGATGAGCTTACCCAGTGATGTGCTCCATACTGCTCTGACTCTCTGTGTGTGTGTGAAGACCTGCACCCCCTCTACAAATTTCCCTGACCCACAGGGCTTTGTGGGGGAAAGGCACGGCCCAGCCCACTCTTTCTTTTGGGGAAGCTTAGAGAAGAGACACTTCTATTAGGTTCTTGTAGAAAGAAATGAATTAAAAAGACCACCCTGATCGCAGGTAAAGCTTTCCCATTGTCAGAATCCCCTGAAAACTCCCTGACAAATCTATCTTATTTCCCAGGAAACACCTGCACCTCCAGTTGGTTCTTTTGCTTGTTAATGCTAGTGAGTCAAGGGGAAATAGTATTTCCTCTATGTTAGACATCCCTTTGTTGGAGCTGTATTACTTTCAAACATTTTTCTTTTCCTCTCTTTTTAAAAATGGAAGGGGGGAAAAAAAGCAGAGTGCTGAGAAAACCCTGACTGACATTGCCAGATTACTTTTGAATTACAAGGCTATTCTAGTCAGAAGACTGGGATTTAATATTCCTTGCAATCTATAATTGAGAGTTCTCTTTTCTAGCTTCTTTCTGAAGGACAATAGAATTAGAGTTAATACCCATAGAAAGTATTCTCTAGAACCTGGCCCCTAAGTTAGCAAGATTGTCCATTTCACGGAATTCACAAAAATTCCATGATCCTTTAATATTAATTTCTTGGACCAGTGCTTTAAGGCAATATTGGACAAAATATTACATTCATGGGAGCATATATTTAGTATCAGAAAGAACCTGCCCCCATTTTGCAGATGCAGAGACAAAGATTCAGGGTTAAGTGGCTTGCAGTATCTGAGGAAAGATTTGAACCCAGGTTCTCTGGAAACCAAAACCAGCACCCTATCCACTATACCATGTGGCCTCCCTAGGGCAGATGTCAGGAGTGGGATATGCACTCACACCTCCTGGGGAAACTGTGAACTGAACACAACACCTCTGATTGCTCAGCCATCCTGACCAAATGCATTTCCCCCCACCTCTTTCATGCCCAAGTATAATATCTTTTTCTAAGCTTCAGGGGATTGACTTCATTTCAAACGTTTTTAAAATACAAAAATATACAGGCTTAGGCATTTTTGTGATACTGTTATCAAGGCGTCTTCCATACGGTTAAATTGTGAAAGTGTCTCACAAAGAACTTGGTGAAGAAAAGGTCATTAGAAAAGAAAAAAATGCTAGATGCAGCTTTTCTAGACTTATTTATGACTTTGTTCTAGAATTTTTCAACCTCCTCTTCTCTCTCCACTTCCTCCTGTCATCTGTTGCTAAAATTCCCAAGATTTGAATTGGGTGACTAATAACTTGCCATCTTCCTAGTTCTGTCTTGCACTTACATTTGGTTTTCATATTTAGTTAATGGGTAGCATCCAGTGCACTAGAAGGTGGGATGGGAGGAACCATAGTCTAGAGCAGCAGTGCGTAACCTGCAACTTTGAGGCCACATGTGACCTTCCAGGTCCTTGAGTGCAGCCTTTGGATTGAGTCCAAGGTTTATAGAATAAATCCTTTTATGAAGGGGGTTTGTTCTGTGAAGTTTAGATTCAGTCAAAGGGCCATACTTGAGGACCTAGAGGGGCCACATTTGACCTTGAGGTCATAGGTTCCCTACCCCTGGCAAGAGAAATACTCCAGAGGTGAAAAACCTTTTCAAAAGAAATCACACAGGCCAAAACACTTTGCCAAGGAGTATAACCCCCAGAGCGCCCAAAATGATTGGCTTTATGACCCCATGACTGGAATCAGCCATGTGTTGGTAAATGTCTAATGCCCACAAAGGTTACATGCAAACAAAGGTTTACAAAGCACGTGGTATCTGACTTGATGACAATCCTGTGAGGCAGATGCTGTGAGGATCTCCATTTCACAAGAGAAGGAGCTGAGGCCCAGACAGGTTAAGGGACTTGCCAAAAGTTACACAGCTAGTAAGTGTCTAAGGCAGGATTCAAAATCAGGGCTTCCTGACTCAAAGTCCAACCAAAATTCCATCCACCATGCCACTTAGCTGCCTGTGGCAATGAATGAAGGCCAACATGGATACAAGGTCGGAATCTAGAGGGCAGAATGGAGAGAGAACTGGGCCTGGAGCCAGGAAGACCAGAATTCAAATTGAGCCTCAGACAATTAGCCGTGTGACCCTGGTCGAGTCACTTAACCTCTGTTTGCCTCGCTGTCTTCATTTTTAAAATAGGGAGAGTGAAAGCACCTGCCCCCAAGGGTTCTTGCAAAGACAAAATCATATGTTATTTGTAAAATGCTTTACAAACCTTTTGCTAACTTTAAAGTTGTTGATGATGCTGTCTTGTTGTTTTAAGAATGGCTCAGTCACATTTATGACACTGATTTCTCCTCTAGGTAATTCAGGAAGTATCTTGAGTAAAGCAAAGAATCAGGTACACATTTATATGGGGGCTGACAGGACATCGGAGAGAACAGATGTGAAGGAGGGAGGTTTTCCAAGGGACGTGGACCTCACAATGACTTCTAGGCATTTGCCCAATTGATGGAGCAGTTTGGATGGGAGTGTTATGGGAATCTGAAGATCTTCCCTGCCCCTAGGTCCTTTGCTAGAGTGGCTACGTGACTCTGAGGACCCTTGGATAGTTGAAAGTATACTCTGTTCCCTAATAGGCTGAATGTAGTCACGTGGAGCCTGTGGCACCAGGCTTGTTTTCCAGGAATGCCGGTGCCTTGTAGCTT
>CM053592.1:77424022-77462491 GCA_028646515.1 Pseudochirops corinnae
CACCCACTGGTTCTAAAATATCTGGGCAATGTTCCTTGAGAATTTCTTGAAAGATGCTTTCTAAGTTCTTTTTTTGATCATGGCTTTGAGGTAGTCCAATAATTTTTAAATTGTCTCTCCTGGATCTATTTTCCAGATCAGTGATTTTTTCAAGGAGATATTTCACATTGCCTTCTATTTTTCTGTTTTTTTGGATCTGTTTAATAGTATCTTCATTTCTCATAAAGTCAATCGCTTCTATTTGCTCCACTCTAATTCTGAAGGAATTATTCTTTTCAGAAAGCTTTTGAGATTCTTTTTCCATCTGGCAAATTTGACTTTTTAAGGCATTCTCCTCATTGGCTTTTTGGGCCTATTTTGCCATATGAGTTAGTCTATTTTTTAAGGTGTTATTTTCTTCAGTCAGGTTGTTGACTCTGTTTTCATGATTTTCTTGCATCATTCTCATTTCTCTTCCCAATTTTTCCTCCACTTCTCTTATTTGGTTTTCAAAATCCTTCTTGAGTTGATCTATGGCTTGTAGGACCCCAGAACTACCACTGAAGACTGATCGGGATCCAGACCATTCAACGCAAGAGCACTTGCCATCGCTTGGCCCCCCTGTAATCTGAAGGCTGGGAGCTTCTGAAGCAGCCATGTGGAAGCAGCAGCAGGGCTGCTGCTTCTGCTGCTTCCTTGCCCTGGGAGCAGTTTGGCCGGACCACTTTTCTCCCCCAAATTTATCTGAATTCCACTGACCTTTTACTTTGTCCTTGTTTCTTATGGGTTGATAGTTCTGGAAACTGCCACAGCTGCCACTGATCCCCTCTCCTGAAGGCTCCAGCTGAGGCTTTTCCTGGCCACCCCACTGCTTGCACAGTTTCAGTCTGGGCTGGTTTTGGCTCCCAGCATGCTTGGATGAGCCCTTCCTTCTGAGCTGCCTTCAGCTGGAGATGTGTTTTTCTATATTTTTGTGAGTTCTGGAACCCTAAAATTTGTTTAGAGTCATATTTTATTGGTATTTGAGGTGGCTATATGGGAGCTGCAGCATTTTCCTGCTTCTATGTAGCCATCTTGGCTCTGCCCCAACCTCAAATCTTAGAATCTGTAAGAGCTGAATTCAAATCCTGCCTCATACATTTCCTAGCTGTGTAAACCTGAGCAAGTCATGTAACCTCTATTTGCCTCAGTTTCTTCTAAAATCTGTAAAATGAGGATACTGAGAGCACCTACTTCCCAGGTTTGTTCTGAACATGAAATCTGATGTTTGTAAAGAGCTTGTAAACCTTTAAGTGCTATATAAGTGCTAATGAAACCCTTAAGAATGTCAATTTAGCAGCACCCCTTTTTCTCCTCCCCCCAGATTCATAAACCTTCTGTCGTAATGAAGAAAAACAACCGAGCAAAAGTAGCAAAAGTAAAAGCCACATCTGATTCTACGTGCAACATCCAGCAACCATCGTCCCTGGCCACTTTATGGAGGGCAGAGAAATGTTTCATCATCTATTCTGCTTTCCTTCTTAATTTTACATTACTATCATTCACACTTGATATATCCCAACTAAACTGGCCATTCACTGGTCTCTCCTCTTGATCTTCATCTACGTTGGTGCCTAGAGCCAGCTCCAATCAGCTAAGGAGAGCTGATTGTTAAATTTTAAGTGTGAGCATTTACATTTTGGAAATCAGAAAATATTGAGAATCGGGGTTTGATTGATCATTCTGGTGATTTTCTAGTTTTAAGAATGTGGTGGAGAAAATGTTAATGATGCAACTTAGACCTAAAAGTATATTGTGTGTATGTATTTTTTTCAAACAGCCTGTTGTTAAACATCTACCAGCATACGACTCGACCTCTCCCCACTTGGTACATCTTCACATGCCATCTCTCAAGGGTGGAATGGACTTTCTCTACATCTCCCTCTATATCATATTGAACTCATTCTCAATCTTCATCTCATCCTCATCTTTCAACCATTCACTTCAATCATGAAATCATTTATTTCATGATCCTTTGCCCACCCCTCCCCCAATTTCAGAAATCATGTTTTTGTCTTCAAATAATTTATGCACTTGCTGGACCTCATCCAAGTACTTAATATATTCTATCTTGTGTTAACTTTTGCTTGTTGACATGTCTCTTCCCCTGTACTATATTATAAGCTTCTTGATACATGTCTTTTTTCGTCTTTATAACCTTAGAACCTATGTTAATATAATTAGTGGTCAACCTCCCTTTCCACATGTCTGTGGTAATACTGGATCAATTGCTTGATTAGCTGACCCACTCAGATAATTCTTATAATTTTGAATTCAACTTATTTGCATTTCAATGGAGAATGGCAAGATAGGTTTAGTCTGACCAAATGAAAAATCTTCTGAGAATTATAAAGTGGAGAGGTGAAAACCTGGTAGTGCTAGGCAGTTAAAATTTTTGTTGTTGTTGTTGTTGTTTTAGTCCTGACCTATGACTTCATCAATCTGGAGAACTCCAGGCATGAAAACTCCTTCCACTGATACAGATCAACAATCCCACCATAACTTCTGGTCCTACAGGCAAGGAGAGTGACTTGTCCTTAGTTGTCTAACTGGTCTTGTGTCAGAAGCAGGAGCTTTCTGTCTCCTGGACCAGTTTAGAACTGTGTACCCTATGGGGCAAGTACTGTAGATCAGGCATTAAGGCTTTCTGGTTCACTTGGGCAATAATGAAATCAGCTTTATCATTGCCAATATAAGGGGTCAGTTTTTTAACAGATGACCCTCCTTTTCTTTCCTTTTGGTGATTTTTAGTTAGCATTAGCTTATAAATATATTTTCTAGTCCAGTAGTGGTAACATTAAAAACAAACAAACAAATGAGCTACCATCCTGTGAATAAATAATATGTTCGAAAGAGTAATGAATTTTTTCCTTTATATTAATTTATTTTAAATTTAAATTCTAAAACTTAAGTATGCAATAAGAAAAGAAAAAGAAACATATAAACTTAAATACTAAAACTTAAGTACAAAATAATAAAAGAAAAAAAGTATTGTTATGTGCATAGCAGAATGTAAGAGAGGATTCAAAATACATAGCAATAAATTTCCATTTCAAGAAAGCCTATATAATAAAGACTATGCATTGTGTTCGGAGCTGTCCATCTTTTTTTACTTCCTTGTAAGTTTTCTTTTGTTTTCCGATGTGCAATTTTTACTTTGTTTTTTTTTTTTTCTCCCTTCCTCTCCCTCTCTCCCCCAAGAAGGCTACAATCAAGTGTGGATACATACACACACAAGCACTTGTGTGTGTATACACACACAGACACACATACATATACACTTACATACACAGACATATATTATACATTATAATCACATTCATATATAGACATGTACATTTATATGCATATATGTAAGACCCTACTATATTTGTTTGTCCTCTGTTTTCTCTGAGGGTAATAACAAATTCCTTGATAAGTCTGAGTCTTTCCATATTTTCTACGTCCACCAACTCATCATTTCCTACACCACAGCAATATTCCAACCTTATACTGCCTAGTTTTTTTTAATAGTCTAATAAAATAATATTGATTAATATGGTTGACATATAGTATAAAATTCACATTTTTCTCTTTTGATTAAATCTGTTTTAGTGTTAACTTTGTCTGGAGAGTAACGATAATTTTAGGATAAATATTTTTGAGCTAATTTTTAGAACAATATACTCTTTTTTTTTTCTTTTCTGGAGAGTATAGCATTTTAATGCTTAGTAACAAATGTATTTATTTATAAATACCAGGACTGGAGGAAAAAAACCTACAGATTTCTTCAGTGATGCCAAAAAGAAATAGTGAAAAGAAGTGAAATAAAATTCAGCTCTGTATTAAACACCCAGGGTAGGCTTCCATAATTTTAGAGCAAATGGACTGAGTTCTGTGTGCTATGTTTAGGATCATTGCTCAAATATTAGATCTCTCCTTTGGTGTTTGGGACACTTGTGGCAAATGGGATTCCCATTTGAATCACTCTATTGGGCTACCCAGGGCATATTTCCTATTGAGACTCTTCCATGTAAAGTAGGTATAAATGGATTCAATAGTAGAATAGCCACTGAGAAGTATAAAAGCTCCTTAAAGGAGGAGACTTTTATTTTTTGTCTATCACCACCTATTGTGTACTGGCACATACTTGGTACTTATTAGCTTATTCTCAAATTGAACTGACTTGCTATTGTGGAAAAGGACTTGGGTCTGAAGTGGAGAAGGATGTGAGTTTGAGGGACAGTGGAAAGATACTGAACTTGGAGAGATGAGTTTGATGCCACTGGACATCAAAAACCTAGCTTTGTTGATTGTTACTTGTGTGATCTTGAGCCTGTCACCTACCTAACTTCTCTAGGCCTGTTTCCTCCTATGTAAATTGCAGATATTGGACTACATGACCTACTTTTCCAGTTCTCAGTATATGACACTATGAATCTTGACTAAATAAATACTTGAAGACTTGACTTATCTCAGACACATTATCTGTGTGCACAATACATGGGTCAGGTCCCTTCACCTTTCTCAACTTCAGTTTTCCCATCTATAAAGAAGACGATAATAATACTTTATAACCCATGTCAATGGCTTGTGGAGAAAAGAATTGTGCTATTGCCGTGACAGGAAGGCACCAGTTTTACTTTTTTCCAAGAGTGGGGAAGTATGTACTGAGCCATCAGCACGCTCACCAGGAGCACCTATTAGGTTGTTTTAAATGGAGACGTTTTGATTAGATTCAGTTATACCCATCCCAACAGAGAGCCAGACAAATTCTTCTTCTCTACCCAAATGCTTCGATGGATGTGTAATCTTATCAATGTGGCTATATACCCTACCCTATCCCATCCACATCTTTTCATCCAGTGTGACTCTTGCCCATGTCGGTGTATAAATCTTCCGCAGGTGTGTAAGGCTTTCTTCAAGATCTCTAAAAATAATGTTAAGATGGCAAGTGTTTTGGATGCCCATCAGTTTTATTCCACTGTTGGTATATGATTGGTCAATTTGCCTTTCTATTCCAATAACCCATAGTCCTCCTTAATCTTAATCTGAGATGACCCCCAATATATACATCTTGTTTTCACATTGTTGTTTGCATGTTGTCTCCCCAACAAGAATGTGAGTTCCTTGAGAACAGTGGCTGGGGTTTTTTTTTTGTCCTTTATGTTCCTAATGCCTGGTACATAGTAGGCACTTAAATCTTAGTCAACTGACTATCATCTCTTTGACGATACCTTGCTTTGGATGATACTTGATGGTACTGCTTTTCTAGAGTGATTCTTTATTGGCAATATGCTATCACCTGTTTATGTCCATCATGTGCCTCCTCTGTGCCCTTTGAGTGAGCTCTAATTCTTTTCTCTCCTCTTCTTTTGCTTTTTCTTTGTTCTGTTTTTAAATTTAAATTTATTTATTTTTAATTTTCAGCATATACTTATATGAGATTTAGAATTCTATTTTTTTCTCCCTCCTTACTCTCCTCCTTCCCCAAGACAGCATGCAATCTAATATGAGCTATACATGTACAATTATGTTAAGCATATTTCTACCTTAGTTATGTTGTGAAAGAAGAATCAGAACACAAGGGAAAAAACACAAGAAAAAAAAACAACAAAAAAAGAGAAAATGATGTGCTTCACTCTGCATTCAGACTCCATAGTTCTTTCTCTGAATGTGGGTAGCATTTTCCATCCTGAGTCTTTTGGAATTGTTTTAGGTCCTTGCATTTCTGAGAAGAGCCGAGTCTATCAAAGTCAGTCATTGCACAATGTAGTTATTACTGTGTGCAATGTTCTCTTGGTTCACTCAGCAACAGTTCAACAATTCTTTCCTAGTTTTTCTGAAATCTGCCTACTCGTCATTTCTTATGGAACAATAGTATTCCATTACATTCCTATAACACAACTTGTTCAGCCATTCCACAATTGATGGGCATTCCTTCAATTTCTAAATCTTGGCCACCATAAAAAGAGCTGCTATCGATATTTTTGTTCATTTGAGTATTTTTCCCATTTTTTGTGATCTCTTTGCCATACACACCTAAGAGTGGTATTGCCAGTTCAAAAGGTATGCACAGTTTTATAACTCTTTGGGCATAGTTCCAAATGACTCTCTAGAATGGACTGGATCAGTTCACAACTCCACCAGCAATGAATTAGTGTTCCAGTTTTTCCACATCTTCTCCAAGATTTATCATTTTCCTATTTTGTCTTTTTAACTAATCTGATAGGTGTGATGTGGTACCTCAGAATTGTTTTAATTTGTATTTTTCTAATCAAAAGTGATTTAGAGAATGTTTTTCCCCCCCAGAACTATAGATAGCTTCGATTTCTTCATCTGAAAACTTCCTGTTGTATCCTTTGACCATTTATCAGTTGGGGAATGACTTGTATTTTTATAAATTTGACTCAGTTCTCTCTATATTTTAGACACAAAGCCTTCATCAGAGACACTGGTTGTAAAAATGTTTTCCTAGTTTTCTGCTTTCCTTCTAATCTTGGGTGCATTGGCTTTGTTTATGTAAAACCTTTTAAATTTAATGTAATCCAAAATATCCATTCTGCATTTCATAATGTTCTCTATCTCTTATTTGGTCATAAATTCTTCCCTTCTCCATTGATCTGGTAGGTAAACTATTCCTTTTTCTCCTAATTTGCTTATAGTATCACCCTTTATGTCTAAATCGCATGCCAATTTTAACCTTATCTTGACACACAATATAAGATGTTGGTTTATGCTAAGGCTAGGAAATGTGTGGCCTAGAGGCTTTTATCAGTAGTGGTGAACCTGCGGGCTCAAGGCCAAATGTGGCCCTCCAGGTCCTCAAGTGTGGCCTGCTGACTGAATCCAAATTTCACAGAACAAAATCTCTTAAAAGGATTTGTTCTGTAAAACCTGGACTCACTCAAAAAGCCAGACCCAAGAACCTTGAAGGTAACATGTTGTCTCAAGGCCACAGGTTCCCCACTCCTTTTCTAGGTACTTGGGTTTAGCCTTTTGACTGAGTTCAAATTTTACAGAGAAAATCCTTTTATTAAGGGGATTTGTTCTGTGAAGTTTGGATTCAATCAAAGGGCTGCACTTGAGGACCTACAGGGCCACATGTGATTTTGAGGCTGCTGGTTCCCCACCCCTGGTATGTACCTATTCACTGAAATGGGGTTATCTCATTCAAAATGAAAACCTGAAAAGGCCTTAGCCTTAAAGGGCCAGGGTCTCCCATTGCAACCTGGGCCATCTCCAGTCATTCTGATGAATATGTGACCACTAGACCCAGATGACTCTGGAGGAGAAAATGAGGCTGGTGACCTTGCACAGTGCCCCTAACTCAAATCAAAGTCAACTGCAAGTCATGTCATCATCTCCCTGATATCATGGTCCTCTTTGAGAATGAAGGACAGAACACAAGTTTCTGCCATGCTATTTTCTAGTTTTCTCAGCAGTTTTTGTCAAACAGTGAGTTCTTATCCCAGAACCTGGAGTCTTGGGGCAGCTAGGTAGTGCAGTGAATAGAGCATTGGCCCTGGAATCAGTAGGACATGAGTTCAAATCTGGTATCAGACCTTGAACAAGTCACTTAATCCCAATTGCCCTGTCTTCCCCCCTCCAAAAACACCAAAAAAGAAAAAACACCCCCCCAAAACCCTGGAGTCTTTGGGTTTATCAAGCAATAGATTATTGTAGTCATTGACTATTATGTCTTGTGTACGTAACCTATCCCACTGCCACCACTTAATTTCTTAGCTGGTATCGAGTAGTTTTGATGTTCACTATTTTATAATAGAGTATTAGATGTGGGATGACTAGTCCACCTTCCCTTCATTTCTTTTCATTAATTCCCTTGATATTCTGGACCTTTTGCTTTTTCAGATGAATTTTGTTGTAACTCTTAATTCTCAAGAGACTTCAGCAGTATTCCATGACAGAAAGCCAGTAACCTCATAGGAAAATATATTTTTGTTTAAAAAAAGGACCTTTTCAGGTAGAAACTTCAAGTTATTAAAAGCACTGTACAGTTTCCCAAAGGCAGTCTACCTTACTCTCCCCTCCCTGTTCAATTCTTAACCCAGCTCAGTGCTCACACAAACACACATACATACAAGACATGTATACACACAAACTCATAAGATACACACAAGCTACACAAAATATACAATCACATACAAATTCCTTGTTCTAATATCCATTTCAGTTTAATAGCTTGTCCAAATCAGGCATGTTGCTGTTTCTTCATTTGCATACCTTATCTTCTCATTTAAATTTTTTTCTTCTAATTTGCTATTGGTTTGATCTTTTTTGTTAAGAAGTTGGTGATCTGACTTCATAGGAAAGTAAATTTGGAAATAAAGTTCATATTGGTGCAAGAGCAGCTTTCCAGAAGAATGCTACTGTTTATAGCTTTTAAGGTTCTGATTACACAGTATAGTGAACACTCTATTTATTCCAAAACAAATCAAAGCAAAACATTCACAGAAAATCAAGGCACAGCATTCACTATACTACAACTTATCACAGCAAATCACAATACAGTATTCACAACAGCTTATCATTAAAATGGCCACATAGTTTTCACCAAAGTGGTCACAGTATTTAGAACAAAGAACAACCTTCTGGTATCCGTAAGGAGGTTTGCCTCCTGACTCATTCAGTCATCTCCAAGTACAATAGTCAGTCTTCTACTCATGGGAGACACTAGGTTAACTCAATCAGTCACTTATTTAGCAATCAGTTACTAAGTATCCTTAATCACTAGGTACAATCATTAGAAAATACTCCACTCCTAGGTCACTAATAAACCATGTTATCACCACAGCATTCAATACCCAAGGAGAGGTCTTTTCTTCATTTTGACCCAAGGCAAGTTCTCAACAATCTCTGTTCTTGCAGAGACAAAGCTTAACAAAGCCACAATGTATCAATTCACTCTGCCTGCAGAACAGTCTCAGGACCCCTTAAAATATCAGGAAGACCCTCTTCCAGGTTTTCTGTAAATGTACAACAAAACAATCCTTCTTCAGGGCTTCTGAGCCAGCAGTAAGGTTCCAGGACCTCTGCAACAACAGCACTGTCCTTCACCAGCAGATGAGTCCAGCAAAACAATATCAAAACAGACAAACAGAATACAGGCACCACAGCCATGCTTCCTCAGTCCTCTGGCAGTTCAGCTGGCCCTAGGACCCTGAAGAAATTTCAGCTGGCTCCCAGAATAAAAATCATTCCTCCCAGGTTTTCAAAAACAAAATAATTTTCTCCAGCCTGGGGGAAAGGGGGACTTTCCTCTTCAGACTTCCTGGTGGCAGCAACTTCAGCCTCCAAGATTCTTGTCTGAAGAAAATTCTGACTCAGTTCTCAGTCCAGCAGTAGCAGTCCAGCCTCCAGATGCTGCTGAGAGAAACTCTCTCTCTCCAGTAGAACAGCTTCTGCTGCCAGAAGAAATTTTGACTGTGCCTCTCTGGGATTTTCTTGTATACACACAGCATTAGCTTCCTGTTTCAGCCAACCCATTCCTGTTATGTCAGTAATAGGAGACAGGAGTTCATACCTTCTGTTTCTCCAACAGTGGCTTGATCAATTAGTAACTGCTAAGTAACTGCTACCTTTGCTTAACTGAAACAAAGTGCTAAGTACCTGCTTACTTGCCAATATAAAAAAGAGGTCTTTAAATTCAAATTAATTATCATTACAATTGGTCACAAGTCCTTTCAAGTCTATTCAAATATAATCAATTTACCTTTTTTTTTGAAGTAATTTTGGTGATTGATGTAAGTTTGGTGCTAGTAACTCTCAAAATGTCAGTCATGCATGAATGCTTTCTTGACCCTTTTCTTGAAGAAAACATTTGTAATATATAAACATAAGCATTCTATTTAATATTCTATATAATTTTATATAAACATAGAATTTTATATAATTCTGCATGTAATATAGAATTATATATATGCATATAAACATTCTATATAAAGATTCTACCTCTTGCATTTATAATTCCTCAAGCATATTTTCCTGTATATATGTACATACATATATATATACATATATATTCATGTATATATTACCATCATCCCCTATGCAAAGAAATCACCAAATATTCATTGATTTAATGTGGAGGCACTCAGTCTCTGTCCATCTGTCTTTCTCTCTGTCTCTCTCTGTTTCTCTCTCTCTGTCTCTCTCTGTCTCTCTCTCTCTCACACACACACACACACACACCACATGTATAAACAGCTAAATTAATGTTTATAGACTGTTTCAAATGTTTATAGATCGTCTCTAAACTGTGTGATTCTTAGTACCCAAACAAACCCACCACGAAGCTTTCTCTGAAATCAATTAAAACTACCTAAAAGATTGGTTGTGACTGATATGCTACTTTCTACTTACATCACTTAAGATTAAGTAACAGAAAAGATGTAAACTTTAATGTTTGCAATTTGGCACCACTGTCCATTTTATGTTATCTAAGCCATGTTGCTACTTGGTGTTGTCTTCATTTACACTGTTGTGATCATTATGCTTAATGTTCTTTTGGTTATGCTTTCTTCTTGTATCATCACTCCATGTAAATCTTCCCAGGATTCTGTGAATCCTAATTTGTCATTCTTTATAGCAAAATTCCATTATATTCATATAACACCATTTTTTTCAGCCATTCCCTGAACATCAGGCACATAGCTTTTCTAGATTTTTTCCTATGGCAAATGAGGCATTATCAATATTTTTGTACTTATGTGTCATCACCCACAGAGGGCAAAAACAGTGTGGTGGGATCGTTGGGCCAGAAGGCATGAATAATTCAGTGACTTTTTTTGTGCAAAATTCAAAATTGTTTTCCAGAATAGTTGCAGCAGTTCATAATCCACCAATAGTAAATTAGTGTCTGTCTTTCCATAGGTGTACCAACACTGAAGTTTTCCATCTTTTATCATCTTTGTCAACTTGATGGGTAGGAAGTGATAAACTTCAGAGCTGTATTAAATTCATTGGAACCTTATCTGTGGAACAGCTGGCTGGAGGGGCAATTGTAGACATTGAAATGAACTGGTAAGTATGGGAATTCATCTTGCAGCTTTGACCTTGCAAGCAGTACACTCTAACCAACCACAATAACCAGAACAGACTATTTTCTCCCCTAGTTATACCTATCTTGATCACCTGAATGAATCTCAACAAAGACCTTAGTCTTTTTATAATCATTTTTTTCCACCTGCAAAGTCAGATGAAAAATATGCTGCGTTTCAGAGGCTCATTAGAGGTCATCTGATACAACCCCTTTATTTGACAGCTGAGGAAACGGAGACTAAAATAGATGAAGTAGAAGACGTAGGATTCAAATCCAAATCTAACCTGAAATTCACATATAGGGTTCTTCCATTATTAAATCACACCACTTTCAAAATGAGGCGAGACTCAAATAATAACTCCCTTCCCAGCTCCCCCAGGTTCTAGGCCTTCTCTGAGATCACCTTCTGTGTATATTTTATATATATCTTGTATATGGAGTCTAGCTTCCACTCACGTGAAAGGTGAGGGGCAGCCCAGGGCTATTTGCTGTGTAGGAAGGGATATGATTCCTGATGGGCAGAGAAAATGTCAAGCTCCATACTGTATACCTGTACAAGGGACTTGCAGAGTTGACTCTCAAGCTTTTTTGAGAATACAGTTTTACAGAGGACAATCCATAGAGGTGGAGGAGAAAGACTGGGAAATAGTAGACATGCATGAGAAATGCACTTGCCTGAACTTCTAGAGACTGCTAGAATAGACCTCCTCTGAGGGAGAGATCATTCTTTCCTATTTTGAGTTGAACCCTGTCCTTCTCTCTTTCTCTCTTCCTCCCTCCCTCTCTCCCTCTCTCTCTCTGTTTTTCTCTCTCCCCCTCTCTCTCCCTCTCCCCTCTTCTCTTTCTCTGTTTCTCTGCCTCAGTCTCTCCATCTTTCTCCCTCCCTCCTCTGCTCTGTCTCTGTCTGCTGTCTATCTGTGTCTCTTAATCATCTACCTCTACAGAAGTGATTTTCTTTCTGAGCTAAGCTTTGTGCCCATTAATCAGACATATTTGAAGGGGGCAGACAAATATTCCTACTCAATACCCTTCTCAGAGAGTGGAGAAAAAAAGTGCTCAATGTCACCACACTCTGGGGTCTGCCTATCTGCCCTCCCTCCACCCGCAATTAACCATCAGAAAAGGTGTCACCTAACCTTGGCTCTCCTCTTCTCCACAGAGGGGCAACGCGGTGAGCCTCGGATTATATCTGTCCTTGCCACCCTTGGGCGGCTTCTGTATATTTAGACAGCCTGTACATATCCTTTTTATGAAGATACACTTACCTATTTTACACGGGTACCTACTTATTGTTTCCTTAACTAAAAGATGAAGTCCTTGAGAATTGTTTTTGACTTTCCTTTTATATGTCTAGTGTTAAGCACGATGCCAGGAATAGAGTAAGCAGATGTAGATGTTTGTTGACTGAATCATTGACTGAAAATGAATCCATGCTTAACCCTTCTCTGGGATCATTGAGTAAAGGTGCTAGGAGATAGTTTTGTTTGTTTGTTTTTTAGTTAGAAACTTGTCTCTTCAAGTTGGAACCAATTGAAGTTATATTTGGATAAGGGCCAATCTGGGATGTACCTCAATTTCCTGGCATGGAGTAGCAGAGAAGAGAAGGAAATAGAAGACCACCCAGTGAATTTTTAGTATCATGGGGAAAATTCTGTTTGATCCTGTTCAGAGTCCTCCTTTCTTTCTTTAGTTACATATATATATGTGTGTGTGTATGTGTGTGTGTGTGTGTGTGTATGATATGTATAGATGTATATACACACATATACATACATGTATGCATATTAATATATGTGTATATAAATTTGTATATGAAAATCTACACACAGACATGCATGCATATATATCATTAATGTAGTTCAATCTGGGCTTCCTTTGAAAATGAAAATGAAATTAGAGTCTTTAAACTGAATAATAGAAATATGAACAAGAGCAACGATGTTGATATTTTTAAAATGTAGATATTTTTCTTGTGAGAAAGAAAATTTGCTAAGTAGTCAATGAACGTGCTCACACTCAGCTCGAGTGTGAGGCCTTTACAGATTCTATCAGGGGTTAGTGTTCCCCTTATCCCTAGACGACTTTGTATTTATCTTGTTTTTAGTTTCTGTTTACTCTTCTGTGTACATATTGTACCCTTCCCCCCAAGTACAGTAGAGTTTAAGTTTCTTGAGGGGAGGGAATATTGAATTTTTTCTTTATGCCTCTAACACCTAGCACAGTGTCTGGTATGTGGTAGGTACATAATAAATGCCTGTGGAATTAAACAGCTAATTGGTGTTTTAAAAAATCCCACTAAAGTTCTCTGTTGGAATAATAACTCAGGAAGAATGCTTTTGTATTGGGTCCTGATAGTAGAATCATTAACCATTTCAAACTTTTTATTAAAAAAATGCAAAAATTTATAGATATATATATACACTTTGTTTTGATGGTTTTTTTGGGAGGAGTTGGGTTTCTGGGCCAGTTTTGTCATTTCTTTGGTATAGCTATAGCTATCAGCTATAGGAAATGGATGAGGAAACTTCCTCCTTCCATGCAGATTGGCACCTGCCCTAGAAAACACTGTCTTTTCTGTTCTTTGCATCTCCAGCCTTGAGCACGGTGCATAGCACAGTGGTGCTAAATAAATGTTGACTGACTAATGTAAAATCTTAGGAAATAGCACAGGCCTATGCAAAGTAAGATTGCACAGTCAGAGGTGGTCAGTATATATCAGAGACAAGACTCAAACGCGTGTCTTCCTGCTGCTAAAGCCAGTTCTCTGCCTGCTGTGTTAGATTTCCTGTGTTTGTCGTTGTTGTTCAGGCATTTCAGTTGGGCTTGACTCTTAGTGACCGTTTTTGGGGTTTTCTTGGCAAAGACACTGGAGTGGCTTGCCATTTCTTTCAGCAGCTCATTTTACAGATGAGGAAACTGAGGCAAACAGAGTTAAGTGACTTGCCCTGGGTAACACAGCTAGTAAGTGTCTGAGGCTGGATTTGAACTCAGGTCTTCCTGACTCCAAGCCCAGTCTTCTAGTCACTGCACACCTAGCTGCTTCTATTCAAAATTCCTTGTTATTTGAAACACCAAAAATGTCTTCTTGTTTTGTAGTATTGTGGATAGAGTCATTAACTCAGAGTCTAGAAAATCTGGGTTAAAATCTAGTGTGATCCAGAATAAGTCTCTTAGCCTCTCAGAAACTCAGTTTTCTCATCTGTAGAAAGGGAATGATAATAGCATCCAATTCACAGAGCTGTTTGAGAATCAAGTTTGCAGATGTTTGTAAAGCACTTTGTGTGTCTTAAGTGTTTTATGAATGTCATCTATTACTACTAGTGGTCCTAGTACACCTAAATGACTTATCAAGGCAGATAAGTGGCATAGTGCATAGCGTGAAAAATGTGGACTCAGGAAGATCTGAGTTCCAAACCTGCCTCAGACATTTATTGGCTGTGTGACCATCAACAAGTTAGCTAACCTCTCTGTTCCTCAGTTTCCTCATCTGAAAAATGAGGGGCTTGGACTTAATGGTGCCTTGTACCTCTGAGTCTATGATCTGATGATTCTAGTAGTAGTCTCCTGGAAAATTGCATCTTCCCTTAATTCTTCCTCCTCTTTCCAGACCTGCCTCCTCACTAGCCTGTTTGTTTCCTTCTCTTCCTCATTGGGAAGCCTGTCCTGGACACCTGGAGCACTTACTGGGTTATTCACTGTATAAACAACTTGAGCAGCTGCAGTGCTTGGCTCCTGGAGCCCCACGGTGCTTTCTACTAGTGAATACACCTTTCTGGGCACCTTCCTTGGCAGGGAGGGGCTGAGCAGGAGGGTGGGATTGGTCTGAGTTTGACAGAGGGCTTTGAGGTGGAGCTCACAATCCTCCCTTCGGGAAGGGCTTCTCGTCTTTCCAAATTCCATGACAAGCATGAAGAGTTTCTGAGCTTTTCCCCTAATTTCCCACGACCCATGATCCCCCGCAGGACAAAATGCTTATGTCAAAGATTGAATTAAAAAAAAACAAAACAAGAGAAACAATATCATCATCATAAAATAAGTAGGTGATGTTGAAACTCAGTTGTCCACCTCCTCTCTGGGCTTTGTCTAGCCTCTTTTTGTCATGTGACTGCTATACATGTCTTATTCTGCTTGACTCCCAGGGGGACAACTAAGGACTACAGGTGGGATTTGGAAATGAGACAAATTTAGGCTCCTAAAAACTATCCAGAAGTAAAATGGGCTGCCTCAGGAGGCAGTGAGTTTTCCCTCAATGGAAGTTTATAAGCAAATCTATTTTATACATAACATTTATTATAAACAAATATTTATAACAAATTTATTTTTATGAATACATTTATAATGAATTTATTTTTATATTTATAAGGAATAGATCCTACTTATAGCACTCACTGTAAGCAAATATATCCTATATATAACAAGTAATCCCCATTTAACATTTGTTGCATCTGTTATATTGTGAGCTTTTTTTTCAGGTAGAGGCTGGAGTCCACAGTAGCTGATATCTCTTCTAACTCTGAAATTCAATGATTCATGGATAAGAGTTCATTTGAATAAACCTTTATTAAGCACATACAATGTAAAAGATAATTTGCTTCGACAAGCATTTACTATCTGTAGAGCACCGTCCTAGGTCCTGGAGATCCAAAGGCAAATTAAAAATAAGTCATGCCTTTGGGGATTGTACATTCTGCTGGGATGGCAGGAAACAGGAGATGAGTAAACAGTTAAATAAATATATGCTAGTTTGAAGAGGGAGAGAGCTTTAGAAGGCAAGTGAATCAGGAAAAGCTTCCTATAGAAGATGACACACAAATTGATCATTGAAGGAAGCTAGGTTTTCTAATAGGTGGAAAAGAAGAGAGAATGAAATCCAGGCATGTGCCATAGCCTGTACAAAGGTGGGATGGTGGGAAATTGAGGTGGGAAATGGAATGCCAACTTTAGTGAATAACAAATATGTCAGTTTGTTTGGAGTATGTGAAGATGGAAAATATAAAATGTGTCTAGAAAAATAGGCTGGAGCCAGATTGCTCATAACTTTAAATGGGAGGCTGAGGACATTTTTTTTCATCCTAGAATCAATAGGGTTCTTTTCTTGAGAAGGAGAGTGACATGATTAAATCTGTATTTTAGAAAAGTTGCTTTAAGACAACTGTGTGGAGGATGGACCAGAAAGGGGAGAGACTGGAAGGTGGGAACCCAGCTTGGAGACTGTTGTTAAGAGTCCAGTTGAGAGATGGCAGGAGCCTGGCAGAAGCATGGCTGTGTGCATAGAGAGGAGGCAAGGTGTGGAGGCAGAATCTGCAAGATTTTGCAACTGAATGGGTATGGGCAGTGAGGAAGAGGGAAGTTCTGAGAACAACCCTGACCATGCAAATGTAGCCAAAGTAACAGAAATAGAAATAGATAAACTGAAAGAAGAATAGGTTTGCAGGGGGCATGGCAAAGAGACATTGCCAGGCATACAAAGACAAAATGAGAAAGTCCTTAACTTTAAGGAACATAAATTCTACTAGGGCTTTCTTTCATATATATCTATATATCTATATCTATATATCTATATATAAATCCTACTAGGACTTTCATATATATGTATATATATACATATACATATATACATATATATACATATATACACATATATATATATACATATATACATATATATACATATATATACATATATATATGTATACATATGTATATATATGTGTGTATATATATATATACACTATAACCTTTGTGAAGTAACATTGAGCCCAGTCTACCAGTCTATGCTGGAACAGAAGTGAATTCACCATATCATGAAAGTATACAGAAAACAACCTGTTGTCCATCCTAGTTCTAAATCTATAGGGAGTGCTTGGCATTCACAATGCATGATAACCATCACAACTACTCTTGAGGCAATGGCAAATTGATCTATGACTCTGATTCCTTAACTTGTTGGTTGAATAGTGGAGAAGGGAAGAGATATAGAAGTCTTGGTGATTGACTAAAAGTCCTGGGTGGGGCAAACTTGTGGAGATACTTAAGCTCTTATTAGGTTGACAGTTCTCTACAATGACCAGGTCTAAGTATAGTTCCCTCAAGAAAGTTGAGAAAGTTGTAGAAGAATTGTTCCTTCTTTGCGAGTTTATAGGTTGCTTTATTTGTTTTCCATTTCTGGAAGGATAAAAGGAATTGAGCAAAAGGTTACTAGATTTTTTTTCCCCTACTACTATTCCTCACTGAAAATTTTTCAGGTTGTAGTAAGCTTTATGTCTTTAGAAGGTTTGTCTTTATAGGTCTGTAACTAGAAATTCTTGGGCCTGGGATAAATTCATTTGAGAGGGGCGGGGGGCAAATTTGGACAGGAAGGCACACATTAGGAGAGGGACACCATGGTGACAAACAAGTCTAGGACTGGGCAAGGGTGTCCTGGGCAACATTATAGAGAAGAAGAGACCCCTGCGATATTAGTACTCTGGGGAAATACTCTATTGTTTCACCTTAGCTCTGGATATGACTCCTCAATCTTCCCTGTTTCAATGGAATCTTAGCTAAATGGCAAAACTTTGACCTTGACATTTTCTAGTTGACAAATTCATCTAAGTACGCTTATTCATTGTAAATGATTATCTTTTAGATATTTAGAGAAAAATAATTTAATTTCAATTCAACTGTTATATAGTTGACAATTTAACAATTATTAAAGGCATATTTTGTTCTATGCACTAGTGATAAAAGCACAAAATTGAAACTGTTAGCTCTTAAGGAGCTTAAATCTTCCTCTTAAATTCGGAGTCTCAGTATCACTGAGAAGTATTTAGTCTTTAGTCCTGGAGTGCCTCCTGGCTCAAGACCTGCCTGGTATTTATGGGTAAACACACACACACACACACACACACACACACACACAGACATATCCACGCACATAAATCCCACATCCGAGGCTCTACATGCCGAACCGAAGATCTGAGCTATAGCCTTCGAGCTGAGATTTTCCAAAGCAGAAGGTCAATGGGAAATTTCACCTGTTGACTTTCTTCTTTTTTTCTTTTTCAAAAATGAAGAAAATCTCTTCAGAAGATTGAATCTGGGGGCATCTTAATTTCAAAGATCAAGTTATAAAGGACTAACAAATGATCTGAGAGAAGCCCAGCTAATTTAGAACACAATTCCTGGAGGAGTCGTTCTGCTCTAGGGTTTTGGCATGGAGCAGGCCTTTGATAGCAGTTTTGACATTTCTCAAAGAGGCTCTTGAGGAGTACAGTCTGGGTGGCTTCCCTTTCAGGATATTTTATTTCATTTAAAAATTCCTCACTCATAAGAGTGTTTCCTAGCTTTTCTAATAGCTGTAGGGTGGGGTTAGAATAAATAAAAGGGTTTCTGGGAGACCAAGGTAAATTCCCTCATTAACTGTTATAAGACTGTAGGGTCCTAGAATATGGGAGCCAGAAGGGATTTTACAGGTGATGAAAAGTGAAGATGGTGAGTGATTTCCCCAGAAGTCACCCACAGGTAAAAAGTGGCAAAACTTAATTTATGTGGTGTAGTAGAAAGAGAACCAAATTTGGGGTCAAAGGACCTGGGTTCAAATTTTACTTATGCTCTCTATAGCATGTTGTGAATGGATAGGAGAATGCTAAGTTTAGAGGAAAAAAAAGAAACACTTATTTATTGAGTGTGCATTACAAATATTACCTTATTTCATCCATCCTGGGATAGGCACATCTATGACCCCCATTTTATAATCAAAGAAACTGAGACTGACATGGGACAAGTGACTTGCCCAGGGTCACATAACTAGTAACTGCCTGAGGTCATATTTGAACCCAGATCTTCCTGACTCCAGATCCAGTGATTTATCCACTGTGTCTTATTGCCCTGGGTCCAAATTCCCCCTTAAATATTTACAAGTTATATATCTATATATCTATATGTTTATATATCTATATCTATATCTATATCTATATCTATATCTATATCTATCTATCTATCATCTATCTATCTATCTATCTATCTATCTATCTATCTATCCATCTATCTATCTATCTATTTTCAAATGTGGCACTCTGTATTTCAAACTCATTTATCAGTGCATCCTTAGCCTCCATGCAAGGGAGAAGGTAAGTTCCCTGAAGGCAGGGCAATTTATTTTTTTCCTTCTCCCATGGGAAACTACCAAAATGTTGTTGATTTCAAGTTAATTGAATATTTAGACTGTGGCCTTTGGAAGAAAGAATTTGGGAATGAGAAAATTTGTTATGGACTTGATAGTTTTGCTATCTTAGATTTTTTCCTCCTTCCTAACTTTGAAACCTAGAGTAAGACTCGGATACCTCGAAGGCCTGGGTTCAAGTCTCATCTATGACACCTACTGACTGTGTGACTCTGGGCAAGAGTCTCTAGGTAAATTTACTTCCTGATTCACTTCTCCAGGTAAATTTGCAACCTGATTCAACACAGAACAATACAATACACTACAATACATGTTTGTTACCTGCCTCCTACTTGCCAAGTGCTGTCCTAAGAACTAGAGATACAGATAAGAAAAGAAAGATGGTCCCTGACCTCTAGCAAGGGGTTACAATCTAGCAAGGAAAGACAAAACCCCAAAAGAAAGCTGAGAAGGTGGGGTGGGGTGGGGGTGAGAAGGGCAAGGAGAGAGACGGTAGGGAATACCTGTACTGGGGCATGATGGTGGGAGAGTTGAAAAAAGGAAAAGAGTTTGTGAGGAATGAAGAGTTAGCTGAATTTCTGGACCCTCTTTAAAGGGAGGCTTTGCAGGAAGTGTTTTTGTTCTTCCCTCCAGTTTTCCAATCAGAAGGACAGAAGCAACTGAGGGTATTGATGAAGTCTGAGTACCAAAGCTGAAGCAGTGTCCGTGTTGATGAGTTTCCTGGTGATGAGCTTATCCTGAGCAGGGCATGGTGATGGTGAAGTCAGAACAAAGCAGTACACCTGATGGGAAATGAATTTCTAAGATAATAAAATGCCAAAATGGATACATGACCTAGATACAAAGAGAGATAAAAAAAAAATCAGAACACAGAACATTACTTATCAGATGTATGGATAGGTGAACAATTTGTGAATAAACAAGAGATACAGAGTAAACTTAGGTATAAAATGGATAATTTTAATTACATTAAATTAAAAAGTTTTTGTATAAATAAAACAAATATAGCCAAGATTAGCAGGAAAGCAGAAAATTGGGGAAAAAATTATAGACAGTTTATCAGATTAAGGTCTTGTATCTAAAATATATAAATAACTTTCTCAAATCTATAAGAATATGATTCATTCTCCAATTGGTAAATGATCAAAGAATATGAAAAGGTAGTTTTCCAATGAAGAAGTCTAAACAATTTATAGCCATATAAAAATATTCTAAATCATTATTGATTAGAGAAATGTGGATTAAGATTATACATGCAGAGAATCTGCTGATTTGCAGTGGTGGAAAGAATTTGTTCTGGTAGTAAAGGGAGAAGAAGGTCAATTTCTAGGTCAAAGAGAAGAAATGTAACAGTAATTTCCTATATCAACAAAAATCACTTCTTGAGTTCCCATTCCTATCCTAACCTTGCTATACTTAAGGCAGAGCCCATGCTTCTGTGTAGAGAATCCTTGGTGCATGAGGGCCATGTCTTAGAGAAATTTGTGCATTTCAGGGTCTAGAAATAGGAAACCCAAAGCAATGAGTCTTGCTCAGTGCAGATTGTACTGTCTGTGTAGTGCTGTTTGTCCAGAAAATGACAGTGCTTCTCCTCTCCTCTCCTCTCCTCTCCTCTCCTCTCCTCTCCTGTCCTCTCCTCTCCTGTCCTCTCCTCTCCTGTCCTCTCTCCTCTCCTCTCCTCTCCTGTCTCGCTCTCCTTCTCTCTCTCTTTCTCTCTCTCTCTCTCTCTCTCTCTCTCTCTCTCTCTCTCTCTCTCTCTCCCCCTCCTCGCCACTCCGCCCCCCTTTGTAGGACAAGAGGTGGGGGGAAAGAAAAATGAATGCTTGTTCATTGAAAAAATTAATCAAAAAAAAGAAAAATCCCTCCATATTAGGACCTCAGAAATGTAAACCTCCACAACGAAAAGGTCTAAGCTTCTTAGAAATAGTTTGAGTTAGTAAAAAAAAAAAGTTTCAGTTGTTTCACAATCTCCACATTTTGGCCTCTTAACCTCTGACACATTCCTTAAACTGAATTTTCTTATTAGAAACTAGACTACAGGTGCATCCCAGTTCCTTAGATCTGGGTGGCTAAGGACACTCCCCCTGACGCAGCTTGGCTTGTAGATGACACCTGCTTTCTCCCCAGCTTGGGCCTTGCCTCTCCTGGCCCAGGTAATGATTACCTCTCCTTGGCCCTGGGTTTTTCTTGTTATGGACATGTGCCAACCATACCTTGGGTGGTGCTTAATAGTATCTCTCAGATCTTGTCTCCTATTACTCCTCTAAACAAACCCTCCTCTCCAACCAAACTGATCCCTTGAAAGGACTTGTGTGCCCCTGTCATATCTTTGTTCATCGTATTCTCCCTTCCTAAATTGTTGCTCATATCCTCTCTAGACCTAGTTGAAGCTCCCTTGAATCCTTTCTTAATTGCTTCTAGCCCATGGCAATGACTCCTTTCTCTAAATCCTTAAAATGCTTCTGGTCAGAGTGACCATATTGCTGTAAGGGATCTCAGAGGCCCATTGCTCTGCCTTCTAATTTATACTGACTTTCTGTTGTTGTTCAGTTGTTTCAGTCGTGTCTGCCTCTTTGTGATCCCATTCGGGGTTTTCTTGGCCAAGATACTGGTGCGGTTTGTCATTTCCTCCTCCAACTCATTTTACAGATGAGGAAACTGAGGCAAACAGGTTTAAGAGACTTGGCCAGGGTCGCACAGCTAGTAAGTGTCTGAAGTCAGAATTGAACTCATGAAGGCAAATCTTCCTGACTCCAGGCCCTATGCTCTATCCACTAAGCCACTTAGCTGCTGATACAGACTTTTGGCCCCTGCCATATACTACCTTATATTGTTATTATTGTTTTTTTAATGTATAGCTCTAGTCGAATCCATGAACTTAAAAAACAACAACTATAATTTCAATGTAATTGATTTCTTGTGTAATTGCATATATTTTATATTGTGTATTTAAAAATGGTACTATGAGGAGACCATAGGCTTTAGCAGACTGCTTAAGGGGTTAATGACACATAAAAAGCTAAGAACCTACAGATTTCAATCTGTGCTTTTGTAGGACAGGGAAATACATTTAATACTCCTTTGTATTTTTGGTCTCTAGATTAGTTTTGTGCATATAGTTATTATTTTAAAATATTTAAGAATAATGATAGCGATGATGAGGAACTTAAAAAAGCATTGATTTTCTCTATTTGTGAAACCAATCAATATGAACTTGTTGGGCGTCTCTGATTGGCTGGTTGCTCTTTTTTCCCCTTGTTTTTAAGGAGATTCTTAATGGGAAAGATTGTATAGTTCATGGAGGCTTCCTTCTTTCCGCCTTCCCCAGCCTTCACCTCCCATTTCGAGCTGGTAAAGGAGAGAAGTACTGAGGTGCAATGGAAAGAGTTATGGACATGGAGTCAGCTGAGAAACTTGTATTTGATTCCCTTTGCTAAAGCTTATTACTAGTCATGTTGTTGTCCAGTCATTTAGCTGTGGTCAACTCTTCATGACCCCATTGACACTTCTTGGCAAAGATGCTGGAGTGGTTGGCCATTTCCTTCTCCACTGTGTGTCCATTTTACAAATGAGGAAGCAAATAAGGGTCACCAAGCCAGTAAGTGTCTGAGGTCATATTTGAACATGGTTCTTCCTGACTGTTGAGTCCTGCACTCTTTAAACCTAACTCCTAACCTTGATATAAAATGGAGAGAACAAGGTCTATACCATGTTTGCTATGAGAAAACCATTCTGTAAGCTTTAGAAATTCTAGACTTGTGGACTATGATTATGACTCCCCCACTCTCCACCTTGAGACCTCAACAGCTTGGGGGAATGAAAGGGATCTAATAATGGAAAGGGGGCTCCCTGATAGGAATAAACTACATAAATTTCCTCTTTTTCACCCCCATCAAAACTAAAATATCTATGCCTTTTTCTCAGCTGGCTTTATCTATCCATCTCTGAATTCATAAGCATTTATTAAGCACTTACTGTATGCCAAGGCCTATCTATGCTAAGAGCTAGTGATGCAATGACAGGCAAAAACAGTTCCTGCCCTCAAGGAACTTATAGTCTAATGAAGGAGTAAAAGAAATATGTAACACCTACAAACAGAGGAGAGGGAAAGTGACTTTAGTGGGGAAGACTCTAGCAATGAGGGGACCCAAGAAAGATCTCTTATAGAAAGGGATGCTTGGGCTGAGTCTTGGGGGAAGACAATGATTCCAAGAGGTGGAGGTGAGGAAAGATTTCTAGGCACAGATGACAACCAGGTCAAAGTAATGGAAGTGAGAGATGTAATATCATGTGAAAGGTATAGCAAATAGACTGGTATCTGTGTTTATTTGTATCCCTCCCCTCCCCCTCTCTCTTTCTCCCTCTCTCTCTCTCTCTCTGTCCCCTCTCTCTTTCTTCTCTTTCCGTCTACCTCTATCTCTCTACTTCTACCTTTTTCTTCTCTTTTTCTCACTGCTTCTATTTCTGTCTGTCTGTCTGTCTATCTCTATCAATTCTGTCTCCATATCTTTTTTATTTTTCCCTCCCTCTCTTCCTCCCCCTTCTCTCTTTTGTAATAAATGTACATCCTTTTTATGTTGTATCCCTCGCCTCTAGTAGAATATAAACTTCTTGAGGACAGGGGCTTTTCATGTTTTGACTTTGGTATTGCTAATTCTTGTATAGGACTTGGAAAAGAATATGCACTCAATCCATCTTTGTTGGATGAGAATACAGCCTCATCTTTGGTGCCAGATGTTCTTGTGGTCTTCTGGGACTTTTCTTTACATTGGGTGTCTACTTCCTCATGGCTCTATCAAATATCATGATACCCTCATCGCAGGAAGACTGAGGACATGTCAACTATGTACTTCACTGTGGTCTTCAGATCAACTCAGCTTGTGAAAATTGATTCTACCTAGGTCAGTTGAAAACTCATTTAGCCCATTCTACATGCAGCATCCTAGGTAGAAATGAGCAGAAAAATGAATTTTATGTAGAGTTGGAAGGGACCTTTGAGGCATCTAGTTCAGTTATCTCATTTTACAGATGAAGAACCTGAAGCATCGATACATGTAAGTGACTTGTGCAAGGTCACACAAGTTATAAGTTGCAATGTCTGAATTTCAACTCAGGTCATCTGTCTCTAAATCTGGCACTCTTTCTACTACATGATTTCACTTCTCCAGAGTAGGTTTTATGCCAAGGAAATTGTAAGAGTTGACATGTATGATGTGATAGAGCTACCTCTATGTGGCAAGTTGCAGGCACATAGCTGTTATGACTCTGAGGATGAAGACCAGGAGAACACCAGAATGAGACATGGGAAGGCATTTTGTTTGTAAGGTGCCGGGCTCAAGCCCTACAGTGATTTGAGCCATAAATTCCAAATTTTGTGCCTACAGTAAATGTGCCCTCCAATGAAGGTTTTAAACTTAACTCAAACGAGCAGGCAGAACACATACCCAGTGCTGGGGAGACTGAATCAGGGGCTGGGGTGGAGGAATGTGTTGGAACCAGACTAGGAGAGGACCTCACCTGGGGGTTAGCCTCCATGGCCATGGAAGTGGCCAACTGGAAACTTTTCTATGGAATTATTCTTGCTAAGTATAAAACTTAAATGTTCCTGTGCTGCTAAAGATCTTCTAGAGCTTTTAGCATCCTCTGAATTTTGGTGGATTGGGATGAAGCTCTGGTCACCTGACCTGGGTTATGGCTTTGAATGTTTTTATTGCATGTCACTGTTGGTTGCCGTGATCAAAGTTCTGGTTACATGTGATGGGTCATTTACTAGCTTTGCATATACCAATGGTGCATGGATGTCATTCCAGCATTTTCATGCCTGTAGCCAAGAGTAAATGCGAATGTTCGGAGGGTGTGTGCTGTGTGGAGTCAGCAAGTCTATTTAAAACATATCTTGACTTTGACCTTTGCTTTTTGTAAGTGCTGATGAAGAATCAGGGTCTGACTCAGAGACCCACCTCAGGTGTCCTTGGGTGTGGGCCTGTTTTTTCATCCCCTGCCCTTTGGGATGATTGTCTATCTTCCTTCTCTTCCCCTCCCCTTCATTTATAAACACAGTTTGTGAATGTTGTTTAAATGTCCTCTCTCTTCATCCTGTTGAGAGGAGGAATGGACTGATTAGGTGAAGCTATTTTAAAATAGGAGACTGTGGTACAATGGAAAGGGGGAGGGAAAGGGAATAAGGGTTTTATATAATGCCAACTCTGTGCCAAGTACTGTACAAATATTATCTCATTTGATCCTTTGAAGCAACCCGTTGGGCACTATAGTAGGACTGGGAACACCAGAGTTAAAACATGAAAAATCCCTGCCCTCAAGAAGCTTATGTTCTACTAGAGGTGAGGGGAAAAACATAAAAAAGTTCAGTGGTGTTGTTTTTCCCAATTTACAGCTGAAGAAACTGAGGCAGAGAAGAAGTGACTTGCCCAGGTAACTAGTAAATGTCTGAGGTCACATTTGAACTCAGGTCTTCCTGACTCTAGGTCTAGTGCTCTGTTCCCTGTACCACCTTACGACCTAAGGAAAGGATGCTGGTTTTGGAGTAGGAGGATCTGGGTTTGATTTCTGACTCTGACACTTCTTACCAATGTGACTTTGGGAAAGTCACTCAAATTTCCCTGGGCTTCAGAAAAAGCTATCATAACAGTACAGATTGAACTTGTCAAGGTCAAAATATAACAGCTGGCTCTGGTGTGTGTGTGTGTGTGTGTGTGTATGTGTGTGTGTAAATCATGTAGGACACACTTTTAAGACTGATTTGCTTAATTAATATTTTTCTTATCACTTTCTTAAGTCTAGACAAACAACAAAATAATGAACCAAGCCCTGGCTTGTAGTTACTGACTGATTTCTCAAGGTATAAATGCTCACACTGATATGTTTAACAATTCATCTAGCTCCAGCACACCTTAAACGAGAGGAACTTGGAAAGTACCCCTTCTCCTCAAAAAATAATTGTGAGGAAATAATATCTTTCAAGAACAAAGATTTGAGAAATGTTTAAAGAAGAGACGACTTAATGATGATTTAAAATTTATAACATAATATAATTATACAATTGGAAATAACCATATACATAACTCCTCCCTTCTTTAGCTTCTCTGTCAGGAGCCCGGCCCAGGGGTGGGGAACCTGTGCCCTTGAGGACACATGTGGCCTTCTATAACCTTAAGTGTGGTCTTATTCAGTCAAAAGGCCCCACTTAAGGATCTAGAAGATCGCATATGACTTCAAGGCTGCAGGTTCCCCACCCCTCCCTGCCTGGCCTTTCAGCTTTGGCTTGAGGCAGTTTGCTGCAAAAGAAAACCACTGGATTCAATATTCGAATCTCAGCACTGCTACTTACTACCTATGTAGTTTTTAAACAAGTTGCTTCAACTCTGTGGGCCTCGGTTTACTCTTTTATAAAATGATCAGAAGATATGTAAGTTCTAAATCCTAACCTATATGAGAAACATAAGTTGGCAAAAACTAATCTTGTTACTTCAGGACATGGAGAAACTGGTGTCTCCATGAAATATTTCTTTCTAACATTAATTATTCCTTCTACCAACTGCCAACAAGCTGCCACCTCAGGGCAGTTGAGCCAGCTTAGCTGAAGCAGCCAATGGGGCCTTCACAAGAGGCACCAGCTGTCAGGAGAGCCAACCCCCCACCACCATCTTGACCGCAATCATCCCTCAAGAACCTGAACCTGGGAACAGTGACATGAAATGACATTAAAGAAGAAGCATTACCATTTGCTTTGCTGTTGCATGCTAAGGACCATGAGACATTCCCGTCTGACTTGCAGTTTAATCTTCCATATGTCTTGCCTCCATCATTAGAAAGTGAACTCCTTGAGAGGAGGGACTGTCTTACATTTCTATGTGTATCACTAGTCCTTAACACAGAGATTTGCAAATCATAAACATTTACTAAGTGCTTCATGAATTCCAAAATACTAGCTAGTGTATCAATAGATAAGCAGCTATGTGGCTTAGTAGATAGAACTCCAGGTCTGTAGTCTAGAAGATTCACATTTCTAAGTTCAAATCCCCTCCTCAGACACGTACTAGCTGTGTGACCCTGGGCAAGTCACTTAACCCTGTCTGCCTCAGTTTCCTCATCTGTAAAATAATCTGGAGAAGGAAATGGCAAACCGCTCCAGGATCTTAGCCAAGGAAACCCCAAATGGGGTCATGGAGAGTCACACACAACTGAGACGAATGAATAACAACAACAAAAGTCAATAGATCTGGATTTTTTTCACAAAATTAGATTTGTGACTTTGGGCAAGTAGTTTTTCCTTTCTAGGCTTCAGTTTCCCCTTCTGAAAAATGAAGAAGTATTGGAAGAGAGGCAGCTTGGCAATAACGAATAGAGAGAGGCTGGGCCTCAGAGTCAAAGAGACTGGTGGCCTAAAACAAGAGATAGGTTTGAGTCCTTTCTCTGACACTTGGTATCTGGAGGATCCAGGGCAAAGCTCTTGCTCTCTCAGTGCCACAGGCTGGAAACTCTTTAGGGATATAAAGTTTTCAGAGTTCTGAGAGTTCCATTCCCCTAGGATATCACTATCAGCACTAAAAACAGAAAACAAGCAAAAAAAACCAACAAAACCAAAACCACCCGACCCCTTTCCCCCCTCATTGGAAATGAGTTATAGATGGATACTGTGGGTCTCCCTTCTCAGGAATTTTTAGAAATAGAATAGTTAGTCTAAAATGGTTTAGATGAAACGTGCCTTAATATAGGAAGACTAAATATCTTCTGAACTTTTCTTCAAATTCTATAATTTGACATTATTTCATTTCAAAAGTAAAAAGTCATTTTAATATTGCCTCACTGATATACTTGGTGCCTTATGAACAGAGGAGGAGGTTGGAGGCTGATGGGAAAGAGCATTGACTCTGTATTGAAAGCACATAGCTCAAATTCTATCTGATTCTTTCTACATGTGTGACCTTGGGTAAGTCACTGCATGGTCCTTGGTGCCAGTTTTCTCATCTGTAAAGTAGAGGGGTTGGAGTAGATGGTCTCTGAAGTCCTTTCCAGCTGTAGAGCTATGATCTCACAAATAATGAATGAAATTTATGTTTTCAAAATCTTTTTCGTTGAAAAGCCTTTTGTGGAGTAACTAATTAAATTCACCAGACATCCTCTGAGACAGGAAGATACTATCTCCATTTCGTAGGTGGGGAAACAGAGGCAAAAATAATTTTTTTAAAAATTTACTTGCCTAAGGCCACCTAGTGAATCATAGCAAAGCGAGAATTTGTTACTGGTGTAGACCAACAGCCTACCCTACTTCTCTTCCTCCTTTCTTCCCACAAATTTATGCCAGAACCCTAAAAATCACTCTTGAGAAATGAGAAAAAAAATATGAATGCATGTTTCAGAGAAAAGAGAAATTATAAATTAAATTTTAGTAAAGCTACTTTTCTTTAAAAATATAGGTACACATATTTTTAGGACAGAAAATAAAGAAAAATGAATTTAAAATTACAAAGCAAGTTAAACCATAGAGAATTAGGAGTTAAATTATGGAGAGTTAAGAGCTGATGCACAAAACACAGGAAAGGAGAAAGGAATGCAGAGAAGCAACTGTGTGATGAGGAGGTACTTAGGAGGGGGCTCAGCTTGCTTTCTGAGAAGTCAAGGGAGTAAAATGTCAGAGCCAGATTCATACCCCATGTAACTCAATGGGAATTTTCCTAGACAGTTATGCAAGTTATACAGAGTGTGGAATTCACCCAGAGATTCCATCCCTCTGAGATAGGCTTTTGTACCCATGTCACACTTATGTATTGCTTGTTCAAATTCTTCCATAGGCCCATGATGGATGAGAACGCAGGCTTCAGTGCGTTAGGCCCCAGTATAAATAGCCTTCTAATCTTGTTCATTACATTAAAAATACATTTTGGCTCAACAATCAAAAACCCAAGGAAACTGTGTTGGCAAATAAAAAAAAGAATGAACATCTGTAAATTAAAGAAATTTGGCTGCTATGCGAAAACATGGTTAAAAATGTAGTTTCTCTGACTTTCTATGGGGCCCAGCTGAGGACCACATCCTTTTGTATATTTATGACAAAATTCTCTAGCATGAATTGTGTGCCAAAATCAGACCTGGGTTTTGGGTTGCTCCATAGTAGCCTGTTTTAAAATCCCAGTTAAGAAGGGGATCAATTCCCCATCAGTGACCAAAGGGAAAAAAATGTAGAAAGTAGGGAGTCAGGGAGAAATCACCAGTTTTTAGTATTAGGAGATTCTGAGATTATCCAGATGTTTTCACATCTCCCCTAAGAAAATCCAAGGTCATTTCCGCCCAGGATAGAATGAATTATGTAGTGTATATGTAACATTGATTCTGTCACTTATGAAAAATTCTGCAAGTTTTGTCGATAACAAAGGAACATTGTTCATTCTTGGAAGAAAGCAACAAGCAGAAAAAAAGTTATCATCACCTGGGGCTTTGTTCTTGCATGGTTAACTAACTTATTATGTAGATGTCTCTAGATTTGTCTGGAATGCCCCTTCCTACCCTGTGGAGAAGCTTCCTTAAGAGAGCATGTTTGGTTTTTTAACCAAGGTAGGAGAACAAATCAGAGAAATGGAGTGAGACGCACCCGTACACTGCAGCCACAAGAGATATACAACTTTGCTCTCTCTATAAAGGTAGTGTGGCACATGAAAAAGTGAGCTAAATTGGGAGTCAGGAAATAAGTGCATGTGTGTCAGGTACTGTTTTAAGTATTTTAACATGTTTTTAAACATTATTATTATTGTTATTTTCTCTGTTCCTCACAACAACTATATGAGATGTTATTATTATCCCCCTTTTACAGTTTAGTAAACTGAGGCAACGTGACTTGCACAGGGTCCTGTAGCTAGGAAGTATCTGAGGCTGCATTTGAACTCGGGTTTTTCTTTCTCCAGGCCCAGCACTCTTAGCTATCGCCCCACCAGGTGCTTCTACATGAAGAAAAAAACAGGGGAGAAAGAGTAAGTCTCTTCAAAAACCTGAAAGTCTTTTATGTGGGAAAGTGGATAGACTTATTCTAGGTAGCTTACCCAAGGTCACCAAGCTAGTAAGTTTCTGAGGATAGATTTGAACTTAGGTATTCCTGACTCTAGAACTTGGTCTCTATCCACTGTGCCCCCAGTTGCCTTTATTAAGAAGAGGACTTGGGTTTGATTCTCAGCTCTTCAATGTAGAAGCTGCTTGACTTGGGTAGGTCTCTTAATCTCCCTGGACCTCAATTTCCTCATCTATAAGATGAAGAAGTTGGACTGCATGGCCACTAAGGCTCCTTCTAGCTCTAGATTTGAGACCCTCTAATTCAAAGTGAAACAATCCTGTGCTTGGGTTGCAGCACAGGAATGGATATCCATCTTGGGTACAAGATGGAGGAGTCATGGTTAGGTGGCAGTTCTGAAAAGAGATTGGGAGGGAAGGCTTAGTGGACTACAAGATCTGTACAGGTCAACAGTGAGTTGTTATAGTCTAAAAATCTAATGTGATCTTAGGTTGGATTAATAAGAAGTCTTGCTATAATCTTGCCTGGTATAACTGTGTCTGGAGTGATGTATTCAAAAGGTGCCATATTTCAGAAAGTGCATGAATAAGCTGGTGAGTATTTAGAGAATGTCAGTCTGGACAGTGAAGGGCCTTGAGTTCATGCCACATGAAGAATCATCAAGGGAAGTGGAAATGTTTAACCTAGAAAAGGAGAGACTATAACGAGTCTAGGGCTGAAAGGGACCACAGAAGTCATCTAGCCCAGCACTTCTTAAACTGTTGGTTGAGATTCTATATAAGGTCATGAACAATTTGACAACAGTAAAAAGCTTCTGAATGTTCAGTGACCAAAATTTAATTAAAACTCAAATGTGTAATGAAGCCAAGGTGTTTCTGGCAACCCTTGCCTGTGTTGCATTGCTGTAACCTTGGTTCTGAACACAAAGCATGCGCACTTTGCACTGTGCATGCTGTCAGGCCACACCACACCAATGAACCTACTGAAATGTGAAAACAATAATGGGTAGAAAAAGTTCAAGATGCCCTGATGTAGTCCAAACCCCTCATTTTACATTATGGGGTTTTAACAGTGGAAGAGGCTGCGATGGATAAAAGTGACAAAGAAGCAAATTAAAATTTGATATCAGAGGAAAAAAAACAAAACAAAACTCGATCCTAACAATTGACTTATTCCAAAATAAAATAAGCTGCCTTTGGAGGTGGTGAATATCTTCTCATTAGAGGTTTCCAGGTGAGGGCTTCATGACCACCTGTCTGATATGGTATAGAAAGGATTTCTATATTATATATTATACTATATATTTTCTAATATATTTCAGGTTCTGGTGGGACTAGGTGGTGGCCAAAGTCTCTATCAATGCTGAAACTATGATTTTGTGAAACAAACAAAAAAATAAAACTCAAATTCTACTCCCCACTAAATCCTTCTTATCCTTTAAATTGTGTGAACTATTACAAATCAATTCATTTGCAGTCACTTCTTCAAGGAAACACACACACACACACACACACACACACACACACACACACATACACACTCACAAACTTCTCTTGCTTTCCATAATTTATAAAGAATGGAGTCAAACCAGGCCATATAACCCCTTTCTCTTCATCAGCTTTTTAGACAACCAAAGCCTTTAATAAGACGATAATAAAGGATAAAAGATTGGAACCTGTCTTGAAATTAAAACTTAAAATGAAGAAATCAGGGCATTTGGGAGAAAGGAAGGATATTTGAGCAAAGGAAAAAGTAATTATTTTTAAGCAAGGAAGGTTTTTGTGGGGAGATTGGAAGTTAGGTAGAGCTGTTCAACATATGGAGTTTACTCCGAGATTCCATACCTCTAAGATACGTTTGTGGAACCTCGGGACATTTATGTACTGTCACATTGACAGAGTGTCTGGACATCTTTTTTTTTTTTTTTGGAGAGGGGAGGACAGGGTAATTGGGGTTAAGTGACTTGCCCAAGGTCACATGGCTAATTTTGTGTTAAGTGTCTAAGGTCGGATTTGAACTCAGACCCTCCTGACTCCAGGGCCGTTGCTCTATTCACTGCGCCACCTAGCCGCCTCCATAGTAGACTCTTAATAATTGCATAGTGAATTAAATCAGACTACATAGCTGAGACTCAGAGGGATTGATTGACCTCTGAAGAGTTACCCACCTATTACCTAGTATAGTTTTTCTTTTTTTTTTTTCCCCACTGAAACTTAAAGGCTTTTTTTTCCCTCATCTGGCCTTATCTAGCAACCAATGAATTTATGAGGATTTATTAAGCATTGACTACGTGCCAAGGCCTGTACTAGGTGCTAGGGATACTGATATAGGCAAAAACGAAAATAGTTCCTTGTACAAGGCAGAGTTGAGATTAGAACTCTCCAAGTCCAGGATGTATTACATTGTAATATAACACATTGATTTTCATATTTTTTTGGTCTCAGAACCACTTTACATTCTTAAAAATTGTTGAGAACCCCCAAAGAGCTTTTGTTTATATAAGTTTTATATATCTATATTTGTTATATGGGAAATTAAAACAATTTTAAAATATTATTCATTGAAACATTAAACTCATGTTAACAAGTGATACTTCTTGTGAAAAATAATATTTTCTAAAAATGTTAGTGAGAAGAATGTCAATATTTTACATTTTTTTTTTGCCAAGTATGTGGCTTAATAGAAGATAGCTAGATTCTCATATCTGTTTTTGTACTCAGTATGTTGAGATGTGCTGTTTTGATTGAGGCATATGAAGAAAATTCACCCCCACATGGATGGATATGTACTTAGAAAAGAGTATTTTAATAGGTCAATAGTGCCTTAGTATTATTCTTTAAAATTTTTAAACCTTTTAGACCCAACCTCCTTCCCCTGAAAGAGGTTAACAGACCATACTTTCAGAAGGGCTGACATAATGGGTGGGCCCTACTGACCAACGCTAACCACCCATTTCCTCCAGGTTCTGAATAAGTTTATCATCCCCTGAAGCCTATTGACCACTCTGAAATCTGGGGATTTGAGGGAGAGGAAGGAAAAGAAGACAAAAATGAGGGCGAGATCAAGAACAGAAGGCTAGAAAAGATTCACTGAAGTGAACTGCATCCAATCAGAGAGTGGGTATGGGGAGAATATGCTAAAATAATAAAGCATCTCTTCTCTCCTACCTCTAAAATCTTCAGTAGAGCTTTAACCATTCATCTTTGCTCCAGTCCTAGAGGACAAAGTGGGTCTTTTCCTTGAAAAGACAAACATCTCTATTTGTGCTTTTGTTCCTTCCCTTCTTGGCTGGGCATTCGTTTGCCAAATCAATTATATCTCTTATCACTCTGTTTCTGCCTCTGTATCTCTGTGTCTGTCCCCTCCCTGCTCCCCAGTACTAGCTTCCGAGAATCATAGATAGAACCAGATCTAGCCAAATCCCCTCATTTTACAGTTGAGGAAACTGATCCTTCATGCAGGCTATTTTTTAAGACTAGAACAACAGCAATCCTTCTCTCCACTTCTCAGAACCCTTATGTTCCTTCAAAGCTCCACTGAGGCACCACCTTCTCTGTATAGACTTCCTTAACCTGGGCCCCCACCTCCACACCTCACTGCAAAGTGATCCCTCCCTCCACAAATTTTCCTGGAGCACTTTGCCTGGATCTTCATCTTGACTCCATCACTCTGTACCTTGTAGAATAATATGCCTATATCTATATATTTATTTACTTATATTGGAAAGCTCATGATCAACCAACCTTGTTAAAGGCAAGACTGTTACTTTTTTTGTCTTTATGACCCCAGTGCCTACCATAGTGTCTTACACATAGCAGACTATTACTTAATGAATATCTGTTGAAATCAAGTCTAATGTCTACCCCAGGCACTGAGTGAAATGGGAAAGTGGAAATATCTGGCTCTTTCTCTTTCATTGGCTCAGTGGATTGACCTTGAGCAATTAACCTCTGGTAGCTTCAGTTTCTGTCATACTTAAAATGGATAAGAGATTACTTATCTCCAAAAAAGAAAGGAACTATTCTAGAAGAAGGACATCTTCACTAGTTGACTAGGTTCTATGCAGATGTGTCAATTGTTAAACTGAAAGAAAAATAAAAAGTCCGAAGGACTGGGCATAATTTGAACTCAAGTGTGATGGTTTATTTCTCTGTCTGTACTCTAAGGGTGTGTGTGAGTATACATGTGTATGTGTGTGTGTGTGTGTGTGTGTGTGTGTGTGTGTGATGGTTTCAAATAAAAAGTAGATGGTCTTATAGCTTATCTTGATCCTCTGCATGAAAACTTAAAAGTAACCCCTCTGAGTCTTATTTTATCATCTGTAAAATGGGAATAATAATACATCTTTGACTACCTGACAGGGTTATCATGAGGACTAAGTGTACTTTTCATAAAATTTTAAGTAAAACCCAGTTATTATTAGCACAGAGTAGGCTGTGCCATGGCTATGATCAACACACTACTGGATCAAATGTGTAGAATATTCCCAACAACATCTGGCCCCAAAATGCAAAATCACTGAAACTCCTACGTAAAAGGAACCTCAGACTTCCTCTACTACCACCTACACTTGCACAGGAAATTCTTATACAACAGGCCTATGAGAGGTTTTTCAGACTGCACTTTGATGAACTGTAGTGATAGGAACCCACCACTTCTCACAATCACTCATTCCACCAGTGGACAGATGTTAGGAAGCTTTTCCTCATATGAGCCTAAGTTAATCCACGTAATTTTTCACATGCCTCTGCATTCTAAGACTAAGTGAACACATCTCTCTTCCAAACATGACAGCAATTCAAAGACTTGCAAACATTTATTAAGCCTCATTCTCCTCTTGTCTTCTTTTCTTTGAAGCTATTATTTCAAGTGGTCCTTGAGTAATATGATCTCTAGTCTCTTTCCTAGACCAATAACTCTCTCCTGAATGTATTTCAGTTGACCAAGGCGCATACTAAAATATGGATGGATTTGCATCCATCCATCCATCCATCCATTCAGAATTGCACAGAATACTGCAGACATGGCATGACTATCACCTTCCTCTTACTGGGCATTCTTTCTGTGCTTCTTATAAGTCAGCCTCTACTGACATTCAGGTCATATCATTGTTTCTTATTGAGCATATGGCCCCATTTTAAAAAATCACAAATCACTGTTTAGCCAGGTCTCTCCCACTTTCTCCTTGTGCAATTGATTTTTTGAACCTGTGTTACAACTTGCATTTGTTCATGCAGAATTTAATTCTATTTGATTTTCCAAGCCCTCAGAGTTTTATATTACATTCCCCAGAGTTCTTCATCAACTCTTTTTTGCTTATTTGTCCATTTATTTGACTCAGGAAGAGCCAGAGAACAGAGCCCCATGTGTAAAGGCTAAGTGTTAGTCTTGGTAATCAAGCATGACTGAATAAGGTAGTTATTAAGAAACTAATGCAGCGACAATGTTGTTAAAATGTAAAACAAAATAAAATAAAACTCTTTAAAATTATTTCAACATAAAGCAAGATACACATGTTTATTTTAGCTTGACTCTGGTTTTAGATTTTTTGTTTCACTTAGGCATTATTATCTGGAGGTCAGAATATGACTTTTAAAGGAGATCCATAGATTGTATCTGCTGATTCTTTTTTTCCCTTAATGTTTCTTTAACAAAGAAAATTTAACTTGAGAATAGACAGAAAAGAATGAGATATTTTCTTCATCATTTGGATAGTTTTATTTTTTGTGGTCATATACACTTCTTAATCAGGCAGTATATTTCCATAAGGCAATCAGGAAGGAGAGAAGCATTTATTAAGGGCCTACTATGTGCCAGACAATTTATACATATGACCTTATTTCATCCTCACAATAACCTTGTTATTATTCTCCCTATTTTTTACAGTTGAATAAATTGAGGCAGATAGAGGTTGGGTGACTCACCCAGGGTGACAGAGATAGTGTTTGAGGCCATATTTTAACTCAGACCTTCCCGATGCCAGGCCCAGCACTCTATCCACTGCACCAGATGATTCTAAATAAATCTCTATATAGTATATAAGACTAAAATATTTTTTAAAATAATCTTAAAAATATATGGATGTAAAATCACATACACATGGTATGAGTGAGCGTTGATAGTTCTTTACATTCTGGAATTACCTTCAGGTGGGAAGGAAGAACTTTAAATGAACAGGAAATCATTAATAATGCCAAGTTCACTGTTGCTCCAAGGTCACCACTGAAACAAGATCAAACACTGTGGGAAGGGAGAAGGAGAGGAGCCTCTGCAGTCGTGGGACTTTTGTGTAATTGAATAGAATTTTAATGAGCTTATGAAACACTGTCTTCCTATTGTCCCCTGGAGAATCTGGACAACCTCGGCCCGGCCCTGGCCCTTATCTCTCCTGCACTTGATGGCTGTTAGGGAAGATGTTTAGCCTTACAAGGAGAGTGATCCAAGCAGTGACCGCCTTTTCACGCTTGGGATGAAGAACATACCAGCTCCTAAAGCTTCCTCCAAAGTCCATACTCCTAATTCTTCTCATAACGTGGATCTCATTCCAGAGTCTCCTGAAACCTGAGCTCCAAGACCAGCTTCCCCGATTGAGGTGCTATGATTGCAGATTTTTGTATTCTGATTTTTTGTGTCTAACTGACTTTTGTAAGTTCCTTTGTTGGTGAAACTTAATAAGGAATGAAAAAGGGTGATGGTGGTGGTAAGGGATTTGTGACCACAGCAATGGGGCATTGGGTTGCTTCCAACACTGGATTGTTTTTATTTACTTTCTATAATTAAATTATTCATTCATTGAGATATTCAACAAACATTTATTACCACCCACTAGGTATTACAAGTCTCTGTGCCAGGCATTAGGATACGAAAAACAAAAATGAAACAATTCTTGCCCTTAAGTAGCTTATATTCTGTCAAGTGGATACAACATGCCAATAAGGTTCTGCCTCTGACACATACTGATTGCACAACTCTGCATAAATCACATAATCTGCTAGTATCCTAGATAACTATCTAATATTCTAAGCTGAAGACATGTTATTGATCTGCATTGGCAGACAGGGTTTCTTCACTAGGAGTTCCATGCACCAATGAAATCATAGATTCAGATCAACCAAATCAAACTATACCAAATAACCAACCATACATGTAAAATAACACAAAATAATTTTAAGAGGGGAACAATTGTAATAACTAGGGGAAAAGGGATTAAAAAAGACCTTATGTACTAAGTGGCATCTCAGATGTATCTTAAATAAAGCTAAGGACTACAAATGGCAAAGGTGAAGAGGGAGTTTATTTTAATCTTAGGGGCCTCCTGTGCAAAACCATGGGGTTAGGAAACAGGATGCCATGTAGAGGGGATAGTTAGCAAGAACAACTTGGCAAGACCAGGGAGCATTTAAAATGGAATAATATGGAATATGACTAGAAATATAGGTAGGGCCTTAATTGTGGAGCTCCTCTCATATGCCAGGCTGAGGATTTTGCATTTTATCCCAAAGACTATAGGGAGCCATTAATTTTTTTTTTTTAGTAGAGGGCTTGCTTTAAGCCAGTTGAGTAGTGATGAAGCCTTGAACTACAAAAGAGGTATGAGTGGAGAGAAGAAGGAAGAGGGAGATGGTCTGAGGGCATGGATTACACATATAACTAATGTTACTTTTTGTGTCCTAGTTACTTGTGACAAAATCTCTCACGAGATGGAAAACTACTCATTTTTTTCCTTGGTATCTCCTGTAATAGAATTAATCATGATGAATCATTTCGTCACTGATTAGAATATAATAAATAATTCCAATGGGGATTCTAATGTATTTTAGTAATAATTAAAGTCCACTAAGTGGAGAAAAATTCTGACAACTTCGGAATGATGAGATATAAAGGTTATCATTAAAGTATGAGATAAAGACAAACTGATTAACTGAGGCATCTCCTATAGTGAAAAGGCTTGGAGTCAAAGGACACAAGGGTCAAATCCTAACTCTGCTTACTATGTGACACTGGCAAATCATTTAATCCATCAAGGCCCTTACTTCCTCATCTCTAAAACAGGAAGCTTGAATAGATGACCTCCAAGTTCCTCCTTGTTTTTAATATGTGGTCTTGTTCTAACGTTGAGAAATCACTTCTGGGTGCCTTAAGAAAAAGATTTGTTCTGTGAAATTTGGATTCAGCAAAAGGGCCTCATTTGAGGACCTAGAGGGCCACATTTGGTTCTGTGGGGGG
>CM053592.1:77462991-77479662 GCA_028646515.1 Pseudochirops corinnae
AGTCCATCTCCTTCCCATTTCTTATAGCACAATAGTATTCCATTACATTTATATACCACAACTTGTTCAGCCATTCCCCATTGATGGGCAACCCCTATATTTCCAGTTTTTTGCCACCACAAAGAGAGCTGCAATAAATATTTTTGTACATATGGGTCCTTTTCCCACTTCTATGATCTCTTTGGGATACAACCCCAAAAGTGGTATTACTGGGTCAAAGGATATGCAATTATTTATAGCCCTTTGGGCATAGTTCCAGATTGCTCTCCAGAATGGTTGTATCAGTTCACAGCTCCACCAACAATGCATTAGTGTTCCAATTTTTCCACATCCTCTCCAGCACTTGTCATTTTCCAGTTTTGTGATCTTAGCCAATCTGATTGGTGAGATGTGGTACCTCAAAGTTGTTTTGATTTGCACTTCTCAAATTAATAGGGATTTAGGGCACTTTTCCATGTGCTTAAAGATATCTTTAATTTCTGCCTCTGAAAATCATCTCTTTTCAGCAACACACAGCTATATGACAGCTCTGCAGATCTCAGGATGGAAGGAGATATCTACATTCAGAGAAAGATCTAGAAAGACTAGAGTTTAAATGGAGACTGAAGCAATACATGCTATCATTCTTTTTCATGTTCGGTTTTTTTCTTTTTTTCCCATTGTTCACTCCATTGGTTACAACCCTTCTATACAACCAGACTATTGTACAATGTGAAAGTATTTGCAGATCCTGTACATGAATGCATGCCACCATGGGGGAGGAGTGGAAAGGGAGGGGTGAAGATTTGAAATTCAAGGGATTGTAGAGCTGAATCTTATAAGCTAAAAGTAAATAAACAAGTCAATGAAAAAAAACAGTCATTGTGGATTTAGTCCTTTCCATTCAACCAACTCTGTATGTCAATAATGTGCCAAGCTTCTTCTTTTTTTCTGACATCCTATCCATCTTCTTGTTCAGTTGGAGTTTCCCATTTTCTTTACACCTCTCTAGTGAACTTGCATAATCTGGCCTTCCTTCCTCAATTTGGGACAAATCCAACTTCCTCCTCACAAAAGCTAGAAGATATTATCCAATAATCACAAGAATCAGTAATGAGTGGGTCTCTTAGTCTCCTTCTACAAAAGGTATTCTTCCTTCCTTCCTTCCTTCCTTCCTTCCTTCCTTCCTTCCTTCCTTCTTTCGTTCCTTCCTTCCTTCCTTCTTTCCTTCCTTCCTTCCTTCCTTCCTTCCTTCCTTCCTTCCTTCCTTCCTTCTCCTCCCTCTCTACATCCCTCCGTCCCTCCCTCCTTCCTTCCTTCCTTCATCACAAGGGTACAGTGGAACACTCTGTTGACTTATCATCCCTTGCTTTTGCCACATGATTGACTCATTTTCTCTTTCACATAATGCCTTGATAGCATCATTTACTCCTCTTCTTTAGATATAGTTATTTAATTTTTATCTTTAAAATAGATCACCTAGATGAGTATGTTGTTGATTTGACCATAACCAATGTATTTCCATGTACTTGATTAATTTCAAAATTTGTATTTTTACCACAGATGCTGAGACCCTGCATTGTTAACCCAAATGAATATTGTAAATAAGTACAGCAATGTCTCATCCTAGAAAATCATAGTCTTTCTTCAAGAGGCAGCTAAGTGGAGAGAGAAGCTCATTCTGGTTGGAGCCTACATTCCAACCCTTCATCCATGGCCACCTCTGTGACCATACACTTAAACCAAGTATGTTAGTTGTCCCCTTTGAGCTCCAGATTTCTCATCTTATAAAAAGAGAATGATAAATCCTGTTGCCCCTACCTCAGTGGGTTGTTTTGAGGATCAGATGAGACAATGTAGACACAATGCTTTGCAAATCCTAAACTACCACATAAAAGTTGGTTGTTGCTGCGTATTTTATAGCCTTCCTTTTCCCATTCCACCATGAAGGATTACTTAAACTAGGGATGGGGAACCTGCGCCTCAAGGTCACATGTGGCCTTCTAGGTCTTTGGGTACAATCTTTTGACTGAATACAAGTTTTACAGAACAAATCCTTTTATTAAGAGAATTTATTCTGCGAAGTTTGGATGCAAAAGGCTGCACTTGAGGGCCTAGAGGGCCACACGTGGCCTCAAGACTGAGGGTTCCTCACTCCTGCTTCAACTCACAATGCCACTTGCTGGAATTTATTAATTACTTATCTGTGCTGCTGACTGATATCTTCTCCCTAATATCCAGCAAAGACTTATCTAGTTACATATTATAGAAATAATACTTAATAGCTAGAAAACCAGCCTCAAAAGCATGAGGACATGAATTCAACTCTGACCTCTGACATATGCTGGCTCTGTGACTCTAGACAAATTATTTGACCTCTCAATGCTCTAGGCAGCTCTTTGAGACTGCAAGTGTCAGGGTTGGTGTATCATCATCCTTTGGAAGAGGGAGCTTCCTCATCTGGGAATTACTTATACCAGGGATGGGGAACCTGTGACCTTCAGGCCACATGTGGCCTTCTAGGTCCTTAAGTATGGCCTAAATCCAAATTTTGATTTATTCTGTACAATTTGGAATCAGTCAAAAGGCCACACTTAAGGACCTAGAAGGCCACGTATATCTTGAAGGCTGCAGGTTTCCCACCTCTGTGTTATACCAATGAAATCACAAGTCCAATACCTATTCCATCCCATCCCCCTTAGACACTCATCTATTGTATTTGGATGCTTCTGATAAACTCTAGTAAAGAATGTTTCCTAATGCCAGGGCCACAGGCTTTGAATGCACAAATCATGGATTTCCTTCTTTTGTTATTGAGGGGATAGAAACTCTTGCTTCTGTCCTTACAAGATTAGGCAGAATGTGATGCTAGCAGTGTCAGCAGAAGAGTCTGACTGCCAGAGGCAGCTTATGGGGATTTACTGAGCTTCCTACAGTGACAGAAGAAGCAGCAGGGCCATTGCATAAGCTAATAAATATTTTGAAAGAACCCTGTTTGCATCTTCCAGGGATAGCTGGTTTTACAAAAGCATGGCCAAGGATGAGGAAAGCAAGCCCAAAGATGAGAACCTTGGGATTTTCTACCCATTTAGATAGGATCTCATCTACATGGAGCTTTCTGTCTCATGTCCCAGGATTCCTAGTGACTTGATCTCTATAACATCTCCCTATAAAGGTTTTTATGAGTTCTGCTAAATGCAGTATATAAAAATTAAATTGTATCGAAGGTCAAGGAAGGAAGGACATCCTGGTTAATCTTGTTATACTTGTCATTTTTCATACCACACAGTTAATGGTAGTCTCTTTGCACAGGCACAGGGTTATTTGTGTTTACAGGCTTGAGGGCTACCAGCATAGAAAGGTTTTGATGACTAGTATTGATTTGTTGTGATTTTTGCTACTCAATTCAACAAATATTTTTAAGTACCTACTGTGAACAAGGCTGTTTGCTAGGTACTAGGGATACGCAGACAAAAGATGAACTGGTTCCGTCTGTAAGGAGTGTGTATTCTATTTGGAGAGGGCAGGGGAAAATACAGCGCTGATTCTAATACTCATTTGATCTCTGGCAAATATTCACTCCAGTCACGTAGAAGATAATGCATCTATGCTGATCCATCCTGTGTGACTCTTACACAAGCTCTCCACTAAATTTGCTAGACAAGTCCATCCGACATGGGAACTTTCCTCACTGTCTGTTGACATCAAGGAGATGACAAGAAGATACTTTTCAGGGATGTTGTATAAGGGGTTCTTGGTCAAGTGCAAGTTAGTCCAAACAATGTCTGAAGTCCTGTGGGCCACATTGAAAGCTTTATTGGGCAGCTCTCTCCTAAGTGTGAGTGACTTTCTATTACACTCCCCTGAGGACAGGTTTTGGTTAGGAAAATGATGAAGGAATAATGGGAACAGGTGCTGAGTACGTGAAGGAGAGGCTTGAGGGGTAAATGAGGAAAACAAGGAAGGAAAAGTCTATCAAAAAGGGGGGAAAGGATATGGGATAGAAGTGGGAGACTGAAAACAAACTTATCCTATTTCACAATTTGGGGGGTTTCCAGTTGTATATAATACAAATACTTGACTGGGCCTCCTCTCTTAGTACCATTCCCCACCTTGAAGAAATATATGCATAGCTTTTCCAAGTATCTACCTTAGAGGGGAGAGAGAGGTTGTAGTAAAAGGAAAGTCAGGGTAAGGGTGATATTACCAAGGGCAAACAGGAAAGAAGAAATGTATTTTGGAGGTCTGTTTTGTGGATAGTTTTTTTTTCTTCTTTCCATCATTTTTCACAGAGAAGGTACCATCCAAAGATAGGTATCTTTAGAGATGTTTTCTTATTTCACCTGAAAAACTAAATTCTGTAGAGGAAGGAAGATTGGCACAAAATTGGTAAGAGAAGGAAAGGAATATAAGGACAGACAGACAGACAGACAGACACTTTCCATCACTGTCACCCTCATTCCTTTGATTGTCATTAACACTTCAGACAAGACAGGACTTGGAGACCAGGGTTGTCTCCACCATAATTGGGCACTTTGATTTGGAAGGAATACCAGAAATCTGTCTCTGTTTCCCTCTCCTCTCCTCTCCTCTCCTCTCCTCTCCTCTCCTCTCCTCTCCTCTCCTCTCCTCTCCTCTCCTCTCCTCTCCTCTCCTCTGCCCTTTCTCCCCTCCTCTCTCTCTCTTTGTCTCTCTCTCTGTCTCTCTGTCTCTGTCTCTCTCTCTGTCTCTGGCTCTGTCTCTCTCTGTCTCTCTGTCTCTCTCTCTCTCTGTCTCTAACTCTCTCTCTGTCTCTCTGTCTCTCTGTCTCTGTCTCTCTGTTTCTGTCTGTCTCTCTCTCTCTGTGTCTCTATCTCTCTCTCTCTCTCCTGTCCCTCTCTCTGTTTCTATCTGTCTATATTTACCCCCACTTGTGCACACATATCTATATGTGTGTGGATATGATGTATAAGCATATATGTATTTGCCTTTGAGACTTAGAGTTAATTATAAGAAATTTATATTTTATTTTCATTTTTAAAAAACAATTTCTTCTGAAGCATTGTAAATAACAATGAACGAAATTTATATAATGTTTTAAGGTAAGATAACACTGATGTAATCTACATCCCAAAGCCAATTGGCATGGGACTCTCTCCTCAGCAGTGGAAATCAATGCTACATGCCTATATGAGAAGCTCTATGGAGTTAGAGAGAAGAGGGATTCCATCTATTGATATTCTTCAAGTCTTGTGAGTTTCTTCAGGATCTTTCCTCATCCAGCTTTGAGAGAAGAGATGGATAATGTCAGCTAAACCCACTGTCTTTATCTATATCTAGATATAGTTATACCTTCTTTGATGTTTGTTTTGCTATTGATTTGGATAAATGAGTTTCTTTGCTACTTGCAATATGTGTTCATTGTGGAACTTTATTTGGTAGGAAGGAAGTCAGACCTTGGGTATAAAGCTCAGGGTCCTGCTTTCTCCATTAATGGACAGCAATCCAATATTTAGCTTGTACCTATAAACTATAGTCCCTAGACCAAGGGGTAGGTTACATGTGGCCTCAAGGTCACATGTGGCCCTTTAGGTTCTCAAATATGGCCCTTTGATTGAATCCAGACTTCTCAGAGCAAACCCCCTTAATGAAAGGATTTGTTCTGTAAAACTTGAACTCGGTCAAAAGGCCTCACTCGGGAACCAGAAGGCCACATGTGGCCTTGAGGCTGCAGGTTCCCCACCCCTTCCCTAGACTAATAATATTTTAAATAGTATTTTATTTTTTCTAATTACATGTAAAGAAAATTTTTAACATCAATTTTAATAAAATTTTGAGCTCCAAATTTTCTTCCTCTCTCCCTTCCTTTCCTCTCCCCTTCCTAAGATGGTAAGCAATTTGTTATAGGTTATATATGTGCAATCATGTAAAACATATTTCCATATTAGTCATGTTGTGAAAGAAGTTTATAAAAAAATTACAGTTTGAAAAAAAAACACACAAAAAAGTGAAAAACAGTGTGCTTTCACCTTCCTTCAGCCTCTGTCAGTCCTTTGTCTGGACACGGATACCATTTTCCATCATGAGTCTTTTGGAATTGATAAGAAGAGCTAAGTCAATCAGAGTTGATTATCATACAATGTAGTTGTTACTTTGTTCTTCTGGTTCTGCTCACTTCACTTTGCATCAGTTTATGTAACCTAGACTAATAATATTTAAAGGGACAGTTGGATAAAATTCTAACCTGACATTCCTTCTCCCTGAGGAAAACAAAATGGTAAGGCTTTGTCCTCTACCTTCTGCTCCCTCTCTCTGTAGGCCTTAACATCTCCTTTGGAGAAAGGTGGGAGAAAAGAGGCTTGTTGTTCTGTCATGATCTATTCTTTGTGACTCTAGATGGGATTTTCTTGGCAAAGATACTGTAGTGGTTTGAAATTTCCTTTTCAGGGGATTCAGGCAAATAGAAGTCAAATGACTTGACTAGGGTTACACAGCTGGTAAAGTGACTGAGACTGGATTTGGACTCAGGTCCTTCTGACTCCCAGCCTAGCTCTCTATCCACTGAGCTGCTAGCAAAGAAGAGGCTAGAGATGTCTATTCTGGGCTCCCTTTGAACTACGTTGGAAATACCCCATACTACATGTGGGGATGGCTTCACTACACTAATATAATAGATTTAGAGTTAGAAGGCACTTTAGATGGAAGGGAATAAGCATTTATCACACTCCTACTATGTACTGGACGCTAAACTATATGCCAGCAGTTCTCAACCTGTAGATAGCGACCCCTTTGGGGTCAAACAACCCTTTCACAGGGGTCCCCTAAGACCATTGGAAAACACATATTTCTGATGGTCTTAGGAACTGAGACACCACTCCTCTATCTGTCTCCAGGCGAGTCCACCCACATACAGATATGCCCACATATGAGTATTAAATGGTCGTGGCATTAGGAAGGTTGAGAACCACTGCTCTATGCTAAGCTCTTTAAAAATATCTCATCAGATTCTCACAACAACCCTGGGAAGTAGGTATTATTGTGATCCCAATTTTTCAGCTGAGGAAACTGAAGCAGGCAGAGGCTAAATGCTCTTTCCCTGTACCCAACTCTCAGGCAAAAGTTGGGTAATGAAGAACTAACTTCTTTTCTAGAGAAAAACTTTGGAGGTTGTATTCAAATCAATAGTTTGCATTTAACCTGGAGTGACTGGAACTCTGATTGAAGGAACAGCATGGTATAGTAAAAAAAAAAAACAAACCCTAGATTAGGAGTCATGGCAGGAAAGTCCTGCCGCAGGCACTTAGTTGGAAAGGCACTTGACTTTTCTGAAGATTGGCTTTCTATTGTACAAAAAAGGGATAATAGTAATAATAGCCGAAAAACTTACATTGAGATGCATGTAAATGCATGTCAAACACTGGGCAAACTTGAAAGCCCTGCACTGTACAGGATGTCTTAGTTCACTAAGGCTTTTGGGGCACTCTATAGAAGAATGAGTTATTGTAGGGAAATATCCTTAAAGTGATAGTGACAGAAAAGCTTTTTTTTTAAAGTAGGTATGCTAAAATTATAGGAGCATTTGGAGACTTGCAGGAAGAAAAAGGAGGTAATGGTAGTGCAGGTGTAAGATACACTGGTATTTAATTTAATTCAATTCAGCAATGTTTGAGTCTATTATTTATAAAGGTGTTTGCTAGGCACTAGAGATGTTTGTTTTGGCATTTTTCAATTCTGTTAGATTCTTTGTGACCCTTTTGGGGGTTTTCTTGGCAAAGATACTGGGGTGGCTTGCCATTTCCTTCACCAGCTCATTTTACAGATGAGGAAACTGAGGCAAATGGGGTTTAAACAGAGTTAAGTGACTTGCCCAATGTTGCATAACTACTATGTGTCTGAGGCTGGATTTGAACTCAGGAAGTTGTGCTCTGTGCACTATGGTGCCACAAAGCTGCCCACAGACACTAGAGAGAGTAAGAAAAAACAAACTATTTTTGATCAACTTGAAGGACTCATATTCCATTAGAATTCCATCACTAGTCTCAGACCAAGGGCGTTTTTAGGAGAAATGAGATGGCAAAGCAACTGATATAAGCAAGGTTATGCTGGAGCCTGGTTAAAGGGAAGTCGATTGTGAAATTTTCAATATGACTATTTACATCCCAGAAATCAACAAATGCCTCAGGTCAGAGCTTGATTTATTGTTTTGTCGATTGTTTAGATTCAACAAGGTGATGGAGGAAGTTTTAATCAGGTGGATTAAACTTAAAAGTGTATTAGGCCTACAATTTTCCCCTCAGAAAGCCAATTGTTGCATAGTGGATGGAATGCCTGGCCTAGAGTCGGGAAAATTCATCTTACTGAGTTCAAATCCTGCCTCAGACACTGAGTAGCTGTGTGACCCTGGGCAAGTCACTTAACCCTGTTTACCTTAGTTTCCTTATCTGTAAAATGGTCTGGAGAAGGCAATGGCAAACCACTCCAATACCTTTGCCAAGAAAAACCCCAGATGGGGTCAAAGAGCTGGACATGCCTGAAAAACAACTGAACAAAACTAGCACAGTATTGGCGCACTGGCGATGTTGCAGGCAAAAGAAGTTGACAATGAATGAGAAAATTACTTAAACTAAGGCAAATAGCATTCTTTATTTGAATGAATATTGATCTAGGTTGCTTCTTTTTTTTTTTTGGAGATGAATGTGAACTACAAGCTGATAGAAAGCATAGGTCTACTTTCCTTTGAACCAAAGCAGACCACTAATACAATACTAAGCCCCAAAGTATTATTAACATGCAAATGTAAAATGGATTCTTAAAAAAAAAAAGAATCAACTAACTCTTCTTTCCCTACTCCAGGACACACTACATCAATGTCCCAATGACTTGGGGCTTAATGGGAAGAAAAGGTATTGAAAAAGGTTGTCTTTTCTGGAGGGCAGTTTCACGAGGTATGTTTGGTGAGAACTGAACACAAGCTAGCTGAAAGTGGGTAACAAAATGATTTCTGATAAGTCTTCTGGTTTGCTTTATTTGGGAAATTGAGTGGGATGCTGATAATCAGAATGTTGCTCTTGGAGAAGCATTATGTCAGTCCATGAGCATTTATAAAGCACTTATTTTGTGTCTGGTCCTGTGCTAAGTGCAGGACGCACAAAGAAATCCTCCCAAAAATGGTTCCTACTCTCAAGATATTCACTTTCTGATGAGCGAGAGAACATGCAGTTATCTTTAAGATATCAGATCTGCTGTGGGAAGTTTTGCTGAACTGATAGATTTTCAGCATGAGAATTTATACCTCAAAAACTAGAAGAACAGGACAGATCAGGGCTTATTGTTTTATTACTGAAGAGGCTGGAGCCAAGCTTGTGAAGTAAAAGCAGGGACTTACTTGGGCTCTCCCCTATACCCCTTCAAATACCTGTAAAATGACTTTAAGCAAATTCTAGAGAGGCAGAATCCACAAAATGACAAGTGAAACAAATTTTGAGTCCAAGATAACCTAGAGGGTTGACAGGAAAGGTCTATTGCATCATTCCAAGAGAGTAGCACAGTCCAGTGCAAAAATCACAAGCACAGACCAGACCTGGAGCAGGCCTCAGGTGACTGAATCACTGGCAGCTATGGTGATTTCCGGATTTCTCAATCTACAAACACCAAAGACAACTTAGAAAGTCAATAGGAAAGGTCTGTTGCACCTGGGTGAGAGAAGAACATGGTCCAGTCTCAACTCCAGGGTGGTGGTGGCAGTGGCCGTGGCAGTTGAAGTGGCAGTGGCTGCTTCTGGAGCTCTTGGGGGGAATCAAGTGGCTGATCAGAGGGGGATTACAGGAATCTCCTTGCTGGCACTGAGATAGGATTCTCTTGCTTTTCCTGTGCCTGGATCTGGGTCACAGTCCTGGGTAGCAGTCCTGGGGTGAGGAGGAGCGCTGGCATGGTGGCAGTGGAGAAGGAATCCTTCTCACAGTTCCAAGGCAGAAGAGTGCTTGTGGTCACTCACAGACCACAGCACAGACCAGGAGAGAAGTAAACACCTCTCCTTTGATCATATAACCTGGGAAGAACTGAAAATTTACAGTTCGCTAGACATATGTCTGAAAACAGCTACACAAAACCTGTGAAGCACACTCTCCACACTGGAAACAAAGTTCTACCTTAATGAAGAGCTAAAAAGCCAAGTAATTGGCTGGTAAAATGAGCAAACAGCGGAAAAAAAACAGACTATAAAATCTTATTTTGGTGACAAGGAAAATAAAAACATATAATCAGAAGAAGACAACAAAGTCAAAGCTCCTAAATCCAAATCCTTCAAGACAAATATGAATTAGTCTCATGCCATGGAAGAGCTCAAAAAGGATTTTAAAAATCAAGTAAGAGAAGTAGAGAAAAAATTGGGAAGAAAAATGAGAGTGATACAAGAAAATCAAGTCAACCACTTGGTAAAGGAGAAAATTTGGAACTCAAAATCTTGTTGAAGTGAATGTTGAAAACTAAAAATAAATGAATTAATTAAAAATAAAAATTTGAAGAGACCATAAAAGAATCACTGATGCGGGCACAGAGTTGCTTTTCCTATATTATATTTAATATCCTATCCAATTTACATGTTTGCTTCTTCTATATTTTGCTAATTTAACTTAAAAATATACTTTGCTTTTTACTCATCAAAAATACTGTTTTATTATTGATGGGAAAATGTCAGTAATGTAAATTTAACTTAAAAGTGGATTGAAGTCACTTTTTTGGGGGGAAGAGCTGCTTCTGAAACATTTACCAGTGCATCCCTGCTAACTACTTACAAAATGTATGCAGTGAAATTCCTTTGGTTCAGTCTCTGAGAGCCCTGCTAGCTATAACAGGGTTCTAGTCGAGGTGCTTGATAGCTTATCTGTCTGTCCTCTATAGCTAAGGCTTAAGCCTACTGCTTGTGTTTCCCTGCTTTTAGGTATGAGTGAGTAGTACCCCATTTCAGTTTAATCACTTAATATCCATCAGATTTCCTAAAGGAATGTTCACTTTAAAGAAGTAGCAATAGCAAAAGTGTAATTTATGCCTAAAACCTTGGGGCCTCCAAGTCTCTGTTTGAAGTGGGCTCACTCATACTTTCTATGTAACATTGTTCCCACCAAGTCCATGTTCAGATGCAGTAGGGACTGTTGGATGACTCCTCATTTCAGCTTCTACTCCTCCAGGAGCTGATGCTAAGCTGAGTGCAAAGCCTGATGCTGGAATGCCAGGCCATCTTCCCTTAGTGTAAAGGAACAAATGCTTGAGTGAGGAAAGGACCCAGAATTGTAGTCAATGACTCACATGACCTCAAAGGGGAGCACACCAGAGTTTGCTGCTTTTTGGAAGCAAAGTTTTTTTTTCCCTTTTATTTTTTAATTACATTAATCTGCATTAATTAATTAATTAATTAATGGCATAAAACAAGCAGTTCCATAATGTAGTACTATGAAAAAGATGATTATACATGAAACTGCAAACCTGCCATGCACAACTTGCTATTCTTTTCAAATATCCAACAAAATTATCAAATATAGGGAGCAAAGTTGTCAAATAAAGAGTGTAAGAGCTGACAAGAATGGCCAAATCTGATAATGGCCTTTTCTGTAGCTCTAATTTGTTTAGAGTCATATTTTATAGGTATTTGAGGTGGTTATGGGGAATAGGTCACAGAATTTCTTCTTTTACCAAACTTTTCTACTACCTTTTCAAAGATATCTCCAGTTCAGCAACACTGGTAACAGAAAATGTCTCTCCAAACCATGGGTTAGTAGACTGGATTAGTTTCCAAATAGTCCACTTTCTCCAGAATCTATTTGAGGCAATCTACATTATATAGCATCCTGATTCTTGTAGAGGCAAGATCTCTAACCTCTTCCATATGGGGAATCTGTATCAGACAAGCACACTGATGCACTGTGTGCATATGCCAATCTCTGTTACATGTGCACAGTGTAAATGGAAGGAAATCTCAGAGGGAAAGAATTGAAGGTGGGGGAAGAGGGCAAGGAGGAGACACTTTAAAGGGTGTCCAACACAAGGTAGGATTTGTGCTGAGTCTTGAAAGATGATGAAATCTAGAGGGCAGAAGTGAAGAGGGAGAACATTCTAGAAATGAATGCAAATGGCAAAACATCAGAAATTTTTATAATTAAAACAAGCAAACCAATTAACATTTATTAAGTGCCTACTCCATACCAGTCATTGAACTAAATGCTGGGTATACAAATTAAAAAAAAAAAAAAAAGATAATCAGAAGAAGGCTGATGTGATCTTGTAGAATGAACATCAGAAAGTACCCAAGCTCTGGAATGGTAGCCTTTATACTATGATCCTTACCAGGCCACTGGCATATTAAAAAACATAGCCACAGGTCTTCTCAGATTTCTCTGAGACCATCCCTTTCATAGTTTATCATGGCGCAAAAGTGATCCATTCCATTCACATACCTTAATTTGTTTAGTTAGTCCCCAACTGATGGGCACCCTTTATTATCCAGGGCCTTTTTGTTACTATAAAAGGGATATGAAAATGCTTTTGGACATGTGTATTGTTTTTAATAACACTGGTGCAAAAGAGAATGAGCAGAACAAGGGGAGCAATTTACATGTAATTAAGGACTGGGTAATGACTCCAGTGCTTGTGAGCATGTGCAAATTATGGCTGATGCAATTCCCATCTGGAAGAGGCTGTGGAGCATGATTGTGGGAAAGCCATGATGATGTTTGATGGAAGTGACCAGGAGAGATCTGTAGAATGCACAAACATTCGGAACCTGGTTCTGAGACCACAACGTGAAGAGGAATCACTTTGACTGGCTATAAGTACGTAGCCAGAATTGTGTTTCATTCATAAGGCACTAGGGGAAGGGAATAGATTCATTCATTTTTAATAGTATTTTTATTTTTTCTAATTGTATGTCATGAAAATTTTTAGCATGCTTTTTTTCAATAAATTATTTATTTTTAGTTTCCAACATTCAGTTCCACAAACTTTTACTTCCAAATTTTCTCCTCCTGTGTCTCCTCTTCTTCCCCCCCCCCGCCCAAGATGGCATGCAGTACAGTGGTACCTCGACTTACAAGCTTAATTCATTCCATTACTGAGTTCATAACTCAATTTGCTCGTATATTAAATCAATTTTCCCCATTGAAATTAGTTGAAATTCCATTAATCCATTCCAGCCCCCAAAATGCCACCCCAGTATTTTTTGTTACATGTTTTTAAATAAGAAAAAGTATTTATGACTGACAAATATTGTATAAAAACATAATAAAAGAGAATGTAAAGAAATAAACTGGTTTTACAAAGTGTATATTTACCTTGGATATCAGATGACTTGAGCTGACAGAAGATACTGGTGGAGGTGGAGGGTGAGGAGATGGAGGACATTAGAGGAGTTTTGTTTTGTGCTCTTTTGGCCACTTTCATTCACTTACTTGCTACACTCTTAATGCTACACTTTATCCCTGAATTTAATTGCTACAATATCTTTCTACTTTTGCTTAACTTAATTTTCTTCACTGGTGAGGTAAACACGTGGAGTGAACAAGTGAGGCATGGCATGCTCGGTGGCTTTGGGTTGTGGCGTTCGCTGTGCCAACTAGCAGCAGCTTGTACCTCAAATTTTGGCTTGTAATTCAAAGCAAAAAATTGACTGAGTGACATCAAGGTATCACTGTATAATATAGGCTCTAAATATACCTTCACATTAAACATATTTTCACTTCAGTCATGTTATAAAGAAGAATTATAACCAATGGAATGAACCATGAGAAAGAAGAAACAAAATAAAAGGAAAAGAGAAAGTAAATAGTTTGTTTCAATCTGCATTCAGGCTCTGTAATTCTTTCTGTGGCTACAGATAGCTTTTTTCCAATGTGAGTCTTTTGGAGTTGTCTTGGAGCCTTGTATTGCTGAGAGGAGCCAACTCTATCAAAGTTAGTCATTACAAATACAACGTGTCTGTAATTGTACACAATGATCCCCTGGTTCTGCTCATTTCACTCAGCATCAGTTCATATAAGTCTTTCCAGGTTTTTCTGAAATCTGTTTGCTTGTCCCTTATAGTACAACAGTATTCTATTACATTCATATAACACAACTTACTCAGTCATTCCCCAATTGATGGGTATCCCCTTGATTTCTAATTCTTTGTCACCACAAAAAGAGCTGCTATAAATATTTTTGTATGTAAGGGTCCTTTTCCAAATTGTATGATCTCTTTGGGATATAGAAGTGGTATTGCTTGGTCAAAGGACATAAAGTCCTTTGGGTATAATTCCAAATTGCTCTCCAGAATGGTTGCATCAGTTCACAACTCCACCAACAATGATTTAGTGTACCAATTTTCTCACATCTTCTCCAGCATTTATAATTTTTGTCATGTTAGCTGATCTAACAAATGAGATGTGTAGCATTAATTTTTACAAGATTTTGAGTTCCAATTTTTTCTCCCTCCATGCCCTCCCCTCTTCCTAAAATGGTAGGCAATTTGACATAGATTATATATGTACAATTATGTAAAATATATTTCTACGTTAGTCACAGTTGTGAAAGAAGAAACAGATCAAAAGGGAAAAAACAAGATAAAGTAAGTTAAAAAAAAGTATATTTTGATCTGCATTCACAGTTCATCAATTCTTTACCTGGATGTAGATAGCATCATGGTTCCTGTGTAATTATCCTGGTTCATTGTGTTACTGAGAAGACCTAAATCATCCATAGTTGATCATCACACAATGTTGCTTATACTGTGTACAATGTTTTTCCAGGTTCTGCTCATTTCACTTTGCATCAATTTGTACAAGTCTTTCCATGTTTTTCTGCAATCTGCCTGTTGATCGTTTCTTATCTCACAATGATAGTGCGTTACATTCATATACCACATCTTGTTCAGCTATTCCCCAATTGAAAGGCGTCACCTTAATTTCCAATATTTTGACACTAGGAAAAGATCTATAAATATTTTTGCACATGTAGGTTCTTTCCCCTTTTTTAAATGATTTCTTTGGGATATAGATCTATAAACCTGGTAGTGATATTGCTGGATCAAGGCTATACACAGTTTAGTTGCCCTTTGGACACAGTTCCAAATTGTTCTCCAGAATAGTCAGATCAGTTCATAGCTCCACCAACAGTGCATTGGTGTCCCAATTTTTTCAAATCTTCTCCAAGATTTATAATTTTCTTTTTTAGTCACAGTAACCAATCTGAGAGGAGAACCATTTCTCAGAATCTTGGTTGTAGTCCTAGCTTCTTTGCCTTCCAGAGTGTAATATTGCATGGCCTCCAATCTTTAATGTTATAGCTACTAAGTCCTGGGTAAACCTAATTATGGCTCCCTGATGTATGAATAGTTTTTTTCTGGCCACTTGCAGTATTTATTCCTTGATCTGACAGGAAATTTGGCTGTAATGTTCCTTAAACTTTTTATTTTGTTATCTCTTTCCTGAGGTAATCAGTGGATTCTTTTCCCCCCTTTTTAAAAAATTTTTAGTTTTCAACATTCATTTCCACAAGATTTTGAGTTACAAATTTTCTCTCCATCTCTCCTCTACCCCCACACCAAGGTAGCAAGCCTACTGAATACCCCTTTCCTCAATTTATTCTCTCTTATATCCTTGCCCATCCTGCCCTAACTTTCTTGTAGGGCAAGATGGACTTCTGTATCCCATTGCTTGTATATCTCATTTCCCATTTGCATTTTTTTAACATTTGTTTTTAAAACTTTGAGTTGGGTGGTGGAGCCAAGATTGTGGAGTCAAAACAGTACTTCTGCAGCTTTGGCTTCCACCTCCTCCAATACATGTAAAAGAATGACCAAACAAACTTTAGAGCTATAGAACCCACAAAATGACAGAGAAATAAATCTCCCACTGAAGGAAGCCTGGCAGTCTGGCAGGAAGGGTCCATCATAGTGTGCTGAGGGCAGTCCTGCCTGAGCTGTGGTTTTAGCCCCAGGGCAGCCCCAAAGAGCTGGCAGCCAGAACAGACTTCACAAGAGTAAATTACCAACAGCTGTAGTGGTTGCCACACTTCTCAATCCATAAATGCAAGACAAAGTAAAAGGTCACTGTGGAACTTGGTTTGTCCAGGGGGGGATAGAAGAGTGAAGTCCAGCTACTACCCCCAGAGCAAGAAGTGGCAGAGATGTGGAGGCTGCAGCTGCTGCTGCAGGGCTGCTTGCAGAGCTCCTGTCCTGCAGATTGTAGGGGGACCAAGCGACCATTCAGAGGGTAATTGCTCTAGCTTTGACATAGTTGGATCCTGATTGTGTTCTTGGGTGGTGGTGCTGGGATGTGTAACCAGTGAGCCAGAATGTGTGGGAGCTGTAGAGAGAGCACCCATCTAATACCTCCAGCAGCTGTAAAACCCCCAGTGATTTGGGACATAGCTGTCTCCATTCTGGAAGCAGAGTTTTACCATGGCAAAGAACTCAAAAGTCAGTGACTGGCTGCCAATATGAGCAAGCACAGGAAGCACGAACAGACCATAGAATCCTTTTTTGGGGAAAAAAAAGGATCAAGGCATGGAGCAGGAGGAAGACATCATAGTCAGAACCCCTGCTTCAAAAGCCTCTAAGAAAAATATGAATTGGTTACAGGCCATGGAGGAGCTCAAGAAGGATTTTGAAAATCAAGTAAGAGAAGTAGAGGAAAAATTGGGAAGAGAAATGAAAATGATGCAAGAAAATCATAAAAAGAGAGTCAA
>CM053592.1:77480162-77501230 GCA_028646515.1 Pseudochirops corinnae
AAGGGAAGGGAAGGGAAGGGAAGGGAAGGGAAGGGAAGGGAAGGGAAGGGAAGGAAAGGGAAGGGAAGGCATTTATTCTCTGCCAAGACATTTATTCTCTGCCAATTGATGAGATCTGGAATCCAAAGGCAACAATGCTTTAGAGTACAAGTTCATTTGAAAAACATTACAGTAACATCAAAACAAAACAAAACCTAGCATTATTCTGAGTATTCAAGGGAACCATAGACTGGTCAGGAGCTCACCATCCATGTCAGATCATGTGAAAGCATTTATAGATGAAACTGAAAGTACACCAAATAGACAGGACACAGGAACAAATATGTCCGCATATCTCAGCAATAACAATGAGTCTACCATCAGTGGTTATAGGACATGGACAAAAATCACATTAAAATAGGTTATAAGAGGATTACAATCTGTACTAGTGAAAAGGTGCACACACTAAGGAGATCACTGATCCACCAGTGACTATGTCTCATTTTAAGAAAAAATTATCAAATATATTTTAAAAATTTAAATTTACAAAATACATTTTTAAAAAAGTCTTTTAAAGTAAGCCTTAATCTGCAAAAAATGATTTTTCCTCTAAATTTCCTTTAAATATCAAGATTCTCTAGTACAGTGGTTCTCAAACTGTGGGTCGCGACCCCTTTAGGGGTCAAACTGGGTCACCTAAGACCATCGGAAAACACATATTTCTGATGGTCTTAGGAACCAAGACACCACTCCTCTATCCTTCTCCAGGCAGGTCCGCCCACATGCAGATATACCCACACATGAGTATTAAAGGGTCATGTCATTAGGAAGGTTGAGAACCACTGCTAGTACATTTAAAATATTTCCCCAAATAATTCTATTTTGATGCAACACTTTTTTTTCTCTTTCAAAATTTTATTTTATACTCAAATGCCAGAACACAAATACAAAATAGAGAAAAGAAACAAAACCATATCATAAACTTAAATGTTAGAACTTAAATACAAAGTTAGGGGGGGAAGCATATTATGTGCATTGCAGAACATAAGAGAGGATTCAAAATATGTAATGATAGATTTTCATTTCAAGAAAGCCAATATGATAAATAATACTCATGCTGAGAATAGTCCATCTTTTCTTTGCTTCCTTGTGCATTTTCTTTTGTTCTCTGCTGTGTTCTTTTTTTCTTTGCTCTTTTTTTCACACCCCCAACCTCCCCCCAGAAGGCTACAATAAAGTTTAGATATGTTTCTCTATAGCTATAGATATATAAATACACATATACATACATAGACATATACCTTCCAAACCTATTCTACTCCTGATCTTTGCTTTTTTATGTATGATTATATCTCTTGTTTCCTATCCCTTCTGCCTCCTCTGCTTTACTTCTATTCACTGCCTTGCTCTCCTATGACTTGCCTACCCCCCTCTAAGGATCCCTCCCCAATTCTCCCATTCTCATAAATCTAAACACCCTTCTATACCCCTATTCTACCTATTCCCTCACTCTCCACTTTAAAGATCTCTCCTTTGTCCTCTCACCACTCCCTATGCCCCTACCATTTTGTTTCTTCTGAATTTAGAAGACTTTTCTAAATATATAGGTATTGTTCCCTCTTAAACCCATTCCCAATGAAAGTAGGTTACCAGAACTACCAGCCCTCCACCCCATCTAATTCCTTTATATCAATTCTTCCTTTTGTACCTCAAATAATTACTCTTTTAAGCTGTTCCTAAATGGTTTTACTTTTTATATTCATGTCATTCTCAGGTTTGCCCCAATCTTTCCTATTAAACTACCCAATTATTGATAAGAATCTTAGACATCCATTTAATATTTTAGATATATAAAAAAGTAAGCAGGGGCAGCTAGGTGGTGCAGTGAATAGAGCATGAGCCCTGGAGTCAGGAAGACCTGAGTTTAAATCCGGCCTCAGACACTTAACACAAAACTAGCCCTGTGACCTCGGGCAAGTCACTTAACCCCAATTGCCCTACCTTTCCCCTCCAGAAAGCAAAAAAAATAAAAAATAAAAAAAAGTAAGCAGTCTGTCCTTATGAGTCTCTTACGTTCAGTCTTTGTTTTATGTCTTATATTTCTCTTGGTTCTTATATGTTGAATCTTCTATTAAGTTCAGGGTTTTTTAAACAAAGTCTTGAAAGTCTGAGAGTTTATCAAATGTCTATTTTTTTCATTTAGGGTAACATTTAACTTTGAAGAGTATCATATTTTTGGCCAGAGCCCCAGTTCTTTTGCTGTTCTATATGTTGTATTCCAAGACCTATGGTCCTTTAAGATCTCTGCTGCTAGGTCTTGTGTAATTCTAATTGTGACACCATCATATTTAAATTGCTTTAGTCTTGACACTTTTAATATTTTTTTTTCTTTGAGCTGGGGGTTTTGGAATCTGACTATGATATCGCTATGAGTTTTCCTCATAGGATCTCTTTTAAGTGGTGATAATGGATTTTTTTCTCTTTTTACTTTCCTCCCTTGTTCTAATGCTTCAGGCCAATTTTCTTTGATTATTTCTTATTGTATGAAGATTATATTTTTGATCATAACTTTCAGTTAGTCCAATTATTTTTAAATTTTCTCGATTTATTCTCAAAATCTGTTTTTTCTTATGTTTCACTTTCTCTTCTATTTTTTCATTATTCATATTTTGTTTAATCATTTCTTGATCTCCTATAATTTTACTGGCTTCACTTTGCGCAATTCAAATTTTCAACGTGCCATTTTCTTCCTTAAAATTCAGGATCTCCTTTTCTAATTGATTAACTTTCCTTTCATACTCTTCTTGTTTTTTCTTGGATAATTCTTACTTCCTTTTTCAGTTTTTCCTCCATCTCTGTCATTTGATTTTTGAAGTCTTTTTTAAGATCTTCTATGAATTCTTTTGGGGCAGGTGTCCATTTTATTTTACCCTTTGGGGGTTTCTTTACTTCAATATCCTCCTCTGAAGATGAACTCTGGTCATCTCTTTTCCCATAATAGGTTTCTATGATTGGATTATTTTTCCTTTGCCTGTGCATTTTTTTTGTGGTAATACCCTAACTATTTGTAATCACCTATTGCCCTGGGGTGTGGGAAATGATACCTCTTACCCCATATCTTCAGTTGTTCCCTTTAACAGGAAACCAAAGCCAAACCTCCAATCCCCTGTAAGTGCCCACAGCCAGGGGCTTTCTGCCCCACTGTTTCTGCACTCATCAGGTGTGCGCTGGTTCCTTCTCACCTCTGCTGCTCTTTGCAGCACAGTTGCGTCTAGCATTCCTGGTTAGTAAAGGTTCCCTTAATCTTCATGGGTTCAGATGCCTGACTCCCTCACTATCCAGGAGTGAAAGTTATGGTGGCTAGAGCCAAGGCAGTTTCTCAAGCCAACTAACTCCAGGACTTGCTGCTTGTCTTAAGAGGCTAGTGGCTTGTTGTTAAAGTGTAACCTAGCCTGGAGGTGTTTACTCTTCACAGGGACTAAACCTTGTCCTGGCATTTCTCTTTTGATCTTCTGAAATTATCTTAGGAGGACTGGAGTTATGCCCCTGCTATTTATCTCCACCCACACTTTGTTCACCCTAAGGTTGTATTTTAACTCTTTTGTAGGGGAAAATCTTGAGAGCTTGGAATTTTCTGACCTACTCTCCCATTTTCCCAGAATCCTCTCCTTGATGCCACTCTTAAGGAATATAGCCACAGGTCAATGATTTCTCTGCATGATAATCCTTATTAATCATTACCCTCCCATTTTTTATAGATGAGGAAATCAAACCCCAGAAAGGGCAAGTGACTTGCTAGTACACATAGCTTCCTAATTGGTCTCCAGGTTTCTAGCCTTTTTGATCTCCTGTCTACCTTTCACTAAGTTGCCAAAATGATGTAAGGCACAGGCCAGACCATGTCACTCTCCTATTCTTTAGACGTTATAGTACTAAACTTCCTCAAAATACTCCACAGTTGTATTTATGTTGTATATCCCAGTTGAATTTAAGTTCTTTAATAGCAAGGACTATTTGTTTATCCTTTCTCTTTGAAACTCCAGTACCTAGCACAGTGCTTTGTATATAGTAGATGCTTAATAAATGATTTTTGAATTGTATTGACTGCATCACTCAGAGGTCTATTCTCTGTGAAGAGGAGAAGTGACAAAACTATTCAGAGAAATGAATTTTTAGAAACTGGTTTGTATTGATTCTCTAGAAATTGATTCAAAATCTTATTTTGATTTATGATTGTAAGATTATAAGTATTTGAACTGGAAAAGACCTTACAAACATTTTCTCTGCACTCTTCATTTTACGGATGAGGAGTGTAGAACAAAGTCTTCCATACCCTCAAACTCTCTTCCTTTTCCTAGTCTGACTCCTAAAAATAAAAGCATATCCATCGCCTTCTTTTTCTTTCTTCACAAACCATCCCAATCTGTCTCTCAACTTCATCACTGAACCGGAACTACTCTCTCCAAAGTTACCAGTGACATTTTAAATTGCTAGTTCAGTGTTACTCTTTCTTAGATCTCAAGCCTCTTGTCTATTTCTCTTCCCAAAATCTCTCCTTCCTGGGTTTCCTATAATCTCTCCTGGTTCTCCTATTTTTTTGGCCATTACTTCTCAATCTCCTTTGATGAATCATTATCAGTCATGTGCCCTAATCAGGTATATCCCAAATGTCTCATATCTCCTGGGTCTGTTTTTTTTCCCCCTCTTCTTAGCCTATTTCTTGGTGATCTCATTAGCTTCCATGGGTTCAATTATGATCTCTGTTGAAATGACTTCCAGACACATATCTAGTAGGCATCTCAAAATTAATGTGTCCAAGGTAGAAGTAATATCTTTCCCCTCATACCCAACCATCTTTTAACTGCCCTGTTTCTTTCAAGGACACATCATTTTTCTAGTTACCTAATTTAAAAACCTCAGTGCCTCAGGCACTGACTTATTGTGTGACTTTGGGCAACTCATTTAACCTCTGTCTGTCTCAGTCTCTTCAAGTCTAAAATGGGAATAATAATAGCACCTACCTACCAACTGTTATGGGCAGCTAGGAGGCGGTGAATAGAGTGCCATGCCTGGAGTCAGGAAAACTCATCTTCCTGAGTTCATATTTGGCCTCAGATTCTTACTAGCTGGGTGACCCTGGGAAAGTCACTTAACCCTGTTTGCCTCATTTTCTTCATCTGTAAAAATCATCTGAAGAAGGAAATGACAAATCAGTATCTTTGTCAAGAAAACCCCAAATGGGGTCACAAAAGTCAGACCCAATTGAAAAATAACTGAATAGCAATATTGATATAGTTGTTGTGAAGATAAAATGAGATATTTGTAAGGTATTTAGCACAATGTCTAGCACGTAGTAGGCACTATAAATGCCAGCTAGTAGTTTTAGTAGTAGTAGCAATAGTAGTAGAGGTTGTGATGGTGGTGGTGGTGGCAGTAGTAGCAGTAGTAGTAGTAGTAGTAGTAGTAGTAGTAGTAGTAGTAGTAGTAGTAGTAGTAGTAAGAACCCTGACCTTGAAGGTCAAAGGACCTAGGTTCAAGTTTCTAGTCAGCCTGAGTGACCTTTCATTTCTTTGGTTCTTAGGTGCATAGATTTTGCATTGGAAGGAAACTTGGAGATTATTGAATCCAATTCCCTCATTGTACAGTTTAGAAAATGAAGGCATGGTGACTTTATTGACTCGTACAGGGGAACATGTATCTGAGGCAGAATTTGAATCCTCTTGATTCTAAGTCTGGCACTCTACTTATAATGATACACTTTACTTATCTGTGAAATGAGAGGTATGGATGAGATAATGGCAAAGGTCTATCTTAGCTCTAAAGCTATGGTCCTATGATCTATATGCAGATTAACCCACCAGTTGGACTCCATGGTATTCTGCTCTTATCAATAAAACTAACTGCACTTATAACCCTTAATCCTTTTTGTTTCCTTTCTTCCTAAGAGTCTCAAAGCATATTTTTACCTATTATCATTCCTCCTTGTTATGAAACAACCTTGAAACAGAAAAGAGTGGTTACAGGCTTACCACTTCATAGAATAGGACACTAATGATCAGAGAGACTAGTGAAACACTCAAGTTCAATGCAATGAAGTTGTGTTCAAAGATCAAACCAGAATCCAAGTATTCTAACACAGAGTCCACAAGTTTACAGCCAACAATGACCAATTCTGAGAATCCACACTGAGAGCAGCCACAGATTCCCACAGTAGCTACCTGTCATTCTGACAGTTTGTTAAAGATATGCTATAAATTATGGATGTTAGTAAATGTATAAAACAACATTTTTAATTTTTATCTTAATATGATTTTTGGTACGTGCCATTTCTCCCATGTTACCTTCTCATTTAGCCTCCTTTGCGTGACATTATTAAATTGTAATGGCAATATAAAATTTCATTCTTTGAACTATGTAGTTCAGTGTATCTTATTTTAATAAAGTCCTGGCAACAGGGGCTTTCCTCTTATTCACATTTAGTCCTTTTCATAAAATAAAGGATTTGCTCTAGGCCTTTCAATGAGGCCAATGAATGATTTTATAGCTCTCAGAGATTAATAATAATTGCTTCAATGATGACAAAGTTGCTTTGGAGTGCTTTTATTATTTAATCAGCTAGCCTTCACTGAAAACACAAAGTTGGAAGATTGGAAGTAGAGGAAAGCAAGGAGAAAGCATCCAACTCAGTTCATTTACCTACCCATTTCAAAGTGTCCACGTGTTGGTTTAAACTAAAGTAATTTGTCAAATTTTGTTAATTGCTCAGTTCTATCTCCAGATGTTACCATGGAGATATATACATAGTCAAACACACCCACACCCACACCTACAGTATGTTTGTGTATACACATACACTGAAGACAAGAGAGCTGCTTTATTTCCCCCTTGTTTGAGCTCTATTCCTCTCACACGAGGTGTGTGTGTGTGTGTGTGTGTGTGTGTGAGTGTGAGTGTGTGTGTGTGTGTGTGTGTGTGTGTGTGAAGATATGCAACTGGGTAAACCAGTGAATTTTAAAAGATATGGGGTGTTCAACAATACCAAGATTTTAATTGGCTTTTAAAAATATGAGCCTCAGAATAATCTTTTATTCAAAACAATCTAATCACAGACAAGCATTTGTGTGTAGGCAGGATTTAAGTTACAGCTCTGGGGTTTGCAGGTGCATTCTGACTGACCTTGAAGATGACAAATAGGTGTAAATGACATTCCTGCCCCTCCAATGCTGGCATTAAGAGGCCTTTGTCAGCCTGAAGGAGATGCATTAGCATTACATGGAAAGCACAGTACTACAGAGGAGAGAGAAAACTAACCTAGAGAGGAGGAGAGTATTACAGAACCCCTACCCCCAGCCCCATTTGATACTCCCTAGGCTAGGAGCCAACTGATATACCAAGTTGGATTTCGATTTCCCAAGCTACACACATTAGCACTATATCTCCTACTTAAATTCCCTAAAAGGGCAAAAACTTTATATCCAAAAACCTTGGTTTCATCTCAGTTTCATTCCTACTGTAGCAACACAATGCACTGGGTTTGAATTCAGAACACCCTTTTTAAAAGCCAGGCTCTGGAGCAAATGGCTTGGATGATCTTGGGTAAGCCCCTTAACCTCTCTATGCCTCAGTTTCCTTATCTCTAAAGTAAAGGCATTGTTCTACATCTCTGATGCCATGATCTTGGAATAAGCAAATCAAAAAGAGTTCAAGAAACCCAGGTTTTCCTCAATAGTTCTTTGAAGTACCTTAAATGAAGATAATAGAACAATGCAAGTTAATTCCTGTTCTTGGAAGATAGCACCACATAGACCCAACCAATGGAGTCAAAGATAATCTGCCTTTGGGGTCTGAGGTTGATAGGCTTTAAGGCAACCCTGAAGATCACTACCTGCTCACTTATTTAGGGTAATGTTGGTCATCAGACCTGAAGTCATTCTCTATAATTTCATTACTCTGGAGAACTCTCAGGATGGAAAGTCCTTCCACAAAAGCACATGGACAACTATGTAGTTTAAAATCTTAGGAGATAGCCCAAGGTGCCGAGAGACAAAGACATAATAACTAGCAATTCAGGAGATCAGAGAAAGCACACCTCAGAGTGAAGGTAGAGATGTTAGATGGGGAAAGAGTGGTGGTAGTGGTAGACACATTGGACCAAAGGATATAAGGCTCCTTGGGTAGATATCTACCTAGAGGAGGGGGAACATAGAGATCTCAGTATACTGGCTTTCGTTTTCAGACACTTCAAGAGACCAAGATGCATGGCTATGCCACCTGGGGAAGAAACAGAATGGTCCAGAAAGCAGATCACTTTGGGAAGAGTCTTCAGGAGGATGTAAACATTTTGTAGCTTCTTGTTTAATCAGGGCCTAGGTACTAAGCACTCTACAAGTACAATGAGTGTCCTCTAAATTTCAGTACTCTGGAATAAAAGCCCTCTTTATCACTGCCTGTGGAGAAGTTCAGTCATTTTAACAGGGCTGCACAGCCAGTATTTTTCAGAGATAGGATTTGAATCCAGCTCTACCTGACTCCAAGGTTGACATATCCTTTCCACTCTCCATTCTCATATCATTAACCTTTATATCTATGGAATTGCTGAGGAAGGGGAATATACTGGCAAAAGTGAGGGGGAAATGAAGGTGAGCTTGCAAACTGTATATGAAAGGTAGATTTAACTAAGTTTAAACCATTTTGTAGAGCAAGTTGAGGGACTGAGAATGGGGGTGCCAAGAATTCTTTGACCAGAATCTGCTTTATTATTGCATTTGGTACTTTATAGATTTAGATTTCCTAAATGGTCACACATATCATACAGGAGATATCTTAGAGGTCATCTAGCCCAACTCCACTATTTTACATGTGACTAAACTGAGATACACAGAGATATAGTGTGCCCAAGGTCACCTTTGTAGCTAGTGACAGAACCAGGAGTCAAACAGGTCCCCTGATACTGGAAATGTCTGGTGTTCTTTCCATGGAAACATGTGGCCTCCTAAGTTTATTAGTTTATTACTCAATAGTTCTTAATTTCATTCTAGATAAACTTAATATTTATTGTCAACAATTATTTTAATTATGCAAATTAATTTGCTTTTGTGCATACAATTTACTAGTGATAGGATAAGAAATCTTGACACACTATCTTTTGAAAAATTGTCAATACATACAACTCAAATCCTTAAGATGTCCAAATGGAGTATGTAAAAGTATCCCAATAATTGAGATAACTTCCCATAAAATGATAATGGTGATAAAAAGAATAGCAATAATTTATATTTGTATGACTCTTTATGGTTACAAGACTCCTTCCCCTATAGTAACTCATTTAATGCATACAATATTGTTGAGTAAGAACTTCCACATTTTGATTGCTCTATAATCTTGTTGATGTGGGTTCTACCTCCACTGGGGCAAATTGTAATACATCCATGCCTTTTCAGCTTTTGGCAAGAGTCTGTGTCTTTCCTCAAATCTTTCATGAGAGAGAGGAGGTTGAGAGAGGAATGTCTGCCCAAAATGCTAGGGTGTTCATCTAGATTCTTGATATTTCTTGGATGTTAGTAAATCTATACTCTCATTATATGATTGGGCCACTTTCTTTTGTAGTCACACTTCTCTTTAATAAAGTCCTTTAAACAATTTCTAAAATACTATCTTTCATTTTCAGTGTGTTGTAGCAACCTCCCACCTACCAGTTTCCTCTCCAGTGCCATTTCAATGATCCTAAACTTTAATTATTTAGAGACTAGGTATTTTATGATTCATGGCCAAATAGCATCACTGGGAGACTATTCTTGTTACAAGGACAGACCTTGATAGGCAGAACCAAGATGGCAGAGCAGCAGAACTAAGTACAGAACTAAGCCAGCTCTTCCCCCAAACTATCCCAAACATATATAGAAAATGCCCCAGTCAGTTGATACACATTTATTAAGCAATGAGTAGGTGCCAAACGCTAGTGTACTAAATGCTAAGGATGTAAATACAAAAAAGAAAGATTGCCAATGGAAGCTGGAAACAGAGAAGGTCAAAGGTTCTGTGTCAATCAGTAGTGAGATTATGCCTATGAGTAGCCCCTGAACTTCCAGCCTGGGCAAGATACAGAAACAGAGTCTTCATACACAAATGCATGCATACATGCATACATGCAACCATACAGATATACCTATATCCACACATGCATGTATATATACATGTATGCATATACACATACACGTATGTCATTGCCTTCATATATCACAGCTTGTTTAGCTGTGCCCAATTTATGGATATTTACTTTTTTTCCATTTCTTTTCTTCCACAAAGAATACTTTGTAAATGAGATATTCCTGTCTTTAATCTCCTTAAAGCACAAATCTAGTTAGTAGGTCAAAAATGGACATTTTAGTTCATTTTTATAGCATTGTTTCAAAGTGTTTTCCAGAATGGTTAGACTAATTCACAATTTTACCAATAGTATATTACTGTATCTTTTCCTCCCAATAGGCCCCCAAACATGTACTATTCCCATATTTTATGATTTATGACAATTTATTGTGTGAGATAAAATCTGAGTTGCTTTGATTAGCATTTTTCTTATTTGTGACTTGAAGAACTCTTTTATAAGGTTGTTAACATTTTATATTTCTTTTGAAAAAGTTTTGTTCATATTCTCTGGACATATCCACTAGGGAATGACTCAATTTAATCTGTTTGTGTTGTGTGCACCCTTCCACATCACAGAGGTTAGGTGGATGGCATCCCTGCCATCTGGAAAATCTATGTAAAATTTTTTGGCCCTCCGTACCAGAGAGAAGTCTAAATTATTATGACATTAAAAGATAAAATATGTTGACGTTATACAATGCCATACATATATTTCATGCATTTCTGGGTTTCTAATTACTTTTCTATGTCATTTGCTAGCCTTTGTGTGTCACTTTTGGCTTCTGCAAAACTCAAAAATTCCCATTTAATTTCTTATGCCAACCCATGATATATCAAAACTATGATGGTGACAGTCATGATGCGGAAAGGATAACATTGTGTGTGTATGTGTATGTTTATAAACATACACATGTATATACATACATACATACACACACACATATGTATAGAATAGTGTAAAGCCAAGCACGAGCAGCTCGCCTGAGGACTGCTGCTGTGAATAGCTCTAAGGTTCTGATCACATAGTACAGTGAACTCTCTATTCCACAATAAACTAAAGCAAAATATTCACAGAAACCAAAGTTCGACATTTGCAATGACATAACATAACAACTTATTACTAAAGAGGCCACATAGTCTTAAACAAAAGATATCATTCAGTAAGTCACAGTCTGAATCAATCAATATAAAGTACTCATTTAAAGTCTTCTTTCATCTTGATGGGAGACTGGCTTTCAATCATCCTTAACTCAATCATCCTTAAAGAGTGATCATCCTTAAGAGATATAAAGTACAGAGTACAAAGGTCTCCCACCCCTAGGTCACATTGTCTTAATCTCTCAGCCAACACTAAATACCCAAGTGAAGATCCTCTCTTCTTGACTTGAGGCTGACTCCAAATTCCATGGTCCCTCTTCCATGCTCCCAGCTCTTGCCCGAATTCACCCAACTGTCACTTGGATTCACAGGTAGCCAGCTCCTAGCTCCTGATTCAGCTCCTGGTCTAGCTTTACACATCAAGCTTAGCAGAGTTACAACAATATTCACACACATTGCTGGCACTATCATCAATTCATTTTCTGGCTGTGAAATCAACACAGACCAATAGACAGGGCATCTGTCTGAGAAATTAACACAAATCATCAGTAACTTCTGAAAACATCAGTATACTCTCTTTCAGGACTTCTGTAAGCAGACTTTAGGAAAGTCCTCTTTCAGGGCTTCTGAACCAGCAATAAAGTCCTAGGACTTCTGTAACAACAGCAACATCCTCTATCAGCGGACAGGTCTGACAAAGTAACATCAACAAGACAGAGAGCTGGCACCACAGCCATCCTTCCTCCCAGTTCTTGGTTCCAGCTGTGCTGGAGTTTTTGTGTCATCAGCTTCTTCTGTTCCACCCTCCTCTTATGTCCTTCCTGTTCCGGTCTTTGGCAAGTTCCTCCCACTGTGGGCTTCACAGCTCTGTTTCTAACAAAGACTTGATATATCACAGGTGAGGCTCAAAGACACTCAAATAACTGAAAAAAAGAGTCAAATATTTGAATTACTGAAACAAGGAGCAGAGTACTCCTTTGCTTGCCATTACAGAGAGAGAGAGAGAGAGAGAGAGAGAGAGAGAGAGAAAATCAAACTGTTATCAGAGATATTAGAAGCAAAGATTTTTTTATTATTTGATAGAATTCATTTTCCTGCTAGGTACAATGATTTTGTTTGTGCATAAGATAATTAATTTCCTGTAATTCAAATAATTTATTTTCTTTTTTTATGATCTCTCTCTATCTCTCCAATATTTGATTAAGAATTTTCTTCCTAAAGTCTTTACAGTAGAGGGGAAATGGGGGTGGGGTGGGCTTGGGCAATGCTTGAACTTCTCTTTGGCCAGAATTGTTTCAAAGAGGGAAGAATATGTATGTATGTGTATACACATGTATACACATACATATAGATATACACACATATTCAGTTGGTATAGAAATCTATCTTACTCAAGAGGAAAATAGCAGGAGAAGAGGAGATTGGGGGGGGGATAAAAGGGAGGGCAGAATAAGGGTGGTGGTGGTTATATGCAAAATAGATTTTTGAGGTGGGATGGGGCAAAAAGAGAGAGAAAAGCATAAACAGCAAAAACAAATAGGAAGGAGGGAAATGCACAGCTAGTGATCATAACTATGAATGCAAATAGGAGAAGCTAACCCATAAAATTGAAGCATATAGAAGAATGAATCAAAAAACAGAATCCAGCAATGGTTTTATACAGGAGATACACTTGAAATAGAAGGACACACACAGAGTTAAAATGAAGGACTAGAGCAGAATCTATTATACTTCAGCTGAAGTAAAGTAAAAAAGGCAGGAGTAAGCAATCATGATCTCAGGCAAAACAAATGCAAAAATATACATAATTAAAAGAGATAACCAAAGAAACTACATTTTGCTAAAAGGTCCCCTAGGCAATGAAATAATATCAAAAAATTTTACAGCAAGTTTCTCTGATTAAGGCCTCATTTCTCAAATATGTAGGGAACAAAGTCAAATTTATAAAAAATAAGAATAATTTTCCGGTTGATAAATGGTCAAAGGATATGAACAAGCAGTTTTCAGAAGAAATTGAAACTATCCATAATCATATGAAAAATGTTCTAAATCATTATTGATTAGAGAAAGACAAATTAAAACAACTCTGAGGTCACCTCTCACCTTTCACAAACGACAAATGCTACAGGGTGATGAGGAAAAATAGGGACATTAATGAATTGCTTGTGGAGTAGTGAACTGGTGCAACCATTCTGGAGAACAATATGAAACCATACCCAAAGGGCTATAAAACCATGCCTACCCTTTGATACAGCTGTTGCTGGGCCTATACCCCCAAAGAGATCAAAGGAAAAGGAAAAGGACCTGTATGTACAAAATATATAGAGCAGCTCTTTTCATGGTGGCAAAGAACTGGAATCAAGGGGATGCCATCAATTGGGGAATGGCTGAACAAATTTAGCATATGATTGTGATGGAGAACTATTGTGCGATAAGAAATGACAAGGAGTTGGTTTCAGAAAAACATGGCAAGAACTATATGAACTGATTCATAGTGAAGTGAGAAGAACTAGGAAATCATCATGTGTGGTAATAGCCATATTTTTGAAATGATCAACTCTGAAAGACTTAGGTACTCTGATCAACACACTGATCCAAAACAATTCCAAAGGACCCATAATGAAAAATGCTATCCACCTCAAGAGAGAAAACTGATGAACTGTGAGTGCAAATTGAAGTATATTTTCTTGCTTTATTTTTTTATGTGGTTAATATGGAAATATATCTTGTATGATTCCACATATATAATTGATAACACATTGCTTGCCTTTTTACTGGGTGAGGTAGGGGTGGGAAGGAGGGAGAGAATCCAGAATTAAAATGTAAAAAGAAAAGAACATTTAAAATAAATGAGAAATTGGGGGGGAGGGGAATTCTTTTCCTAGCCATAGCTGAAATAGCAATCCAGGGTCCTTTTTTTTCTGCCCCACATTGTCTCAAATAAACATAACAGGTAGATGGAAATAATTGATAAAAAGAAACTCAAACCCACAAGTGAGGAACACAATGAGTGAATAGGTAATTGCCATGAACCACTGGGCCACTTCATCGAATTGTATGATTAACTATGACTCTTGTTCTTAAGGGGTGAATATTTTAAGCAGAGAAGCTAAAAATGCTACCAGGTAGTTAGAAATTATCTATTCCTGCTTCATGGACTTCCAGGAATGGCAGAGGTTATTCTTCAAAATCATTCATCTTAGGCACAGGAGGAAGAGCACTGGATTTTGTAGCGAGGAGACAAGGGTTCAGATCCTGACTCTGACATATGCTAGCTGATCCAGAGCAACTCAATTAACCTCACTGAGACTCAGTTTCCTCTTCTGTAAAATGGGGGTAAGCAATTGTTGCTAGGAAAGTACTTATATAAACCTTAAGGTGATAAATATTTGTGAATTGTTATTATTTGTCTCTATGTAGGGTGGTGGTCTAGATAGAATTCTCATGGATTTTACAACCAGACTGATTTTTAACAGTCCAGATTGCTGTTGTCTCTTTCTTTTTTAATTACCACATTCAACGAACCACGGACATGTGTCACAGAAATCAGTCAAACAAGATGCTTGCTAATAATTAAAGTGACAAAGATACATCCTCAAAGTTCCCCAGTTGAATGTAAAAGCAGAAAAGTGATGTGAGTCCCATGTGTCAACAATGATTATTGTATTCCTGGTTCATAGAGATGTGAGAAGGGGCCAGAAGAAAGGATAGAAAAGAGTCCCGGATGTCATTATGCCATCATGCTTTTGTCTTTTTAACTGAGAGGCTGAGAAAGGAATGGGAAAAACTATATCCCATTCAGAATGTCTTTTTGAGGCAAGTTTCTTCTCCTCTGTTCACCCCAAACACATTCCTCACTAGGCTTTCCTCGCCTGCTTCCCTCTCTGCCCAGTGAAGTTCCTCCCCCTCTCTGAGATGCAGTTCAGAGGGGACCTCCTTCATGAATTCTCCACCCCACCAGAAGAGATATGGCTGGGAGCTTATACAGCGTCTTGTCTGCCTCTCTCTTCTGTACTTTTCATGTTCTATTTTAGAGTATAGTCGTTCATGTACCTTTCTTTTTCCCTCTTTTTTAGTTAGAATTCTATTTTCCCCAGTTTATGTACCTTTCTTATTTCTCCTATAAGTTCCTTGAGGATAAGGAACAAGTCCTGTTTGCTTTTTCTCTCCTGCAATGTCCACTATGCTATCTTGTCCATACTAGGTGCTCATAAAATATTCAAGTGATATAGGTTAATAGCAATGATTCAGTCATACATAATATTTTGAGGTTCATCATCATCATCACTATCATCACATGTTTATATAATTCTTTAAGGTTTGCAAAATGCTCCAGGTATTTTATCTAATTGAATCAAAGCATTGTCCTCACAAAACCCTATAAATTAAGACAAATATTATTTTCCCATTATATGAAAGCAGAAAGATAGGCCCTGAAAGATTAAATGACTTGTTCAGAGGGAGCATCCAGATGGCACAGTGGGTAGAGCACCAGACTTGGAGTCAGGAACACTCATCTTCATGAGTTCAAATCTGGCCTCAGACACTTCCTAGTTCTGTGATTCTGGGCAAGTCACTTAACCCTGTTTGACTCAGTTTCGTCACTCGTAAAATGGGCTGGAGAAGGAAACAACAAGCCACTCCAGTATCTTTAACAAGAAAACTCCAAATGGAGTCATGAAGAGTTGGACAGGCTGAAAAATAACTGAACAACAACAAATTGTGGCTTTGAAGTTAATAAGCATCAAAAGCTGATTAGGACCCAAGTTTCTCATGATTCAAAATCCAGTAGTTTTCCTCGGTGCCTGGCTTACTATGTCTCCGTAAAGGTCTTGGTTTCCATCACTTTGTGCCTTAGCAGCCCTGCTCACTCAAAGCTGCTAAATTCAATCTCATACCTCCATTCTTGGTAATTTTATCAGCCCATCATCCTTCAATGAGCCTCCAGTGAGGAACATAAGGAGAGTAGGAGTAGTCAGGATAGTATTTTAGGTGAACTTTACCCATTTTGTGAGAAATTAATTGAAATTTTCTTTTTCTTTTAATCTCATGTGTGCATGAACAATGGCATATCTATCTATCTATGTCATATATGCACATTATAAATAAGCACATGCTATATGCACGTATCCTGGTTTTGTTGTTCAGTCGTTTTTCGGTCATGTCTGATTCATCATGACCTCGTTTGAGGGTTTCTTGGCAAAGATACTGGAATGGTTCACCATTTCCTTCTCCATCTCAATTTACAAATGAGGAAACTGAGTCAAACAGGGTGAAGTGACTTGCCCAGAGTCACATAGCTAGTAAGTGTTTGAGGCCAGATTTGAGCTCAGATCCTCCTGACTCCAGGCCCAGTGCTCTGCCTGCTATGCCACCTAGCTGCCTTTATACATGTGATATGTGTGCATACACACATGCATATGTGCACATATATATAAAATGCATACACAATCATATACACTTTTATATATACACACGTATATAAAATGTATATATATGTATATTGTATGTGTATGTATATGTACTTGTGTATATGTCAAATGTATATATACATGTGGATGCATATATACACATGTATATGTATGTATACATATATATGTTTATAAATGTATGTACATATATATGTATATACACATGTGGGGTATATGCATGCATATGTATATATACATATAAATGCATGTGTATGTATATATACACATATAAATGTATGTCCATATATGAAATATATATGAGTATATATGTATACACACACATACATGCACATATATTTATATATCTGTATGAATGGTGGAGTTGGAAGAGTCCTCCAAAGCTTTCTAGTCTGATGCCCTCATTTAAAAATGAGGAAACTGAAACCTAGTGAAGGTAAGTGACTTTTCCAAGGTCACACAAGTATTAAGTAGCAATTGGGAATTCAACTCATGACTTCCAACCCCTACGTGCACTTTCCTCTCTAAAACTATGCTTTTAAGCAGTTGTCATTTATCTGTTCTCTGGAAATGGGGGAGAGGGCATGTGGGTGCTTGTTGGGAAATAATATTTTTTGAAATCTATGCCTAAATTGTTATTATTGTTATCATTATGGTTTTAAATCTGGGATGGTGGTAATTGTTTCATGATTTGCAAGGGTACAAAGCTCTCTCAACAGCAAGTCAACAAAGTATCAAGTCAGCCCCAGGACAGCAAAGAGGGAGAGAGACAGAAATGAACTTAGCTTTTCCCTGTGGCCTTTATTTAGTGCGATGACATTTGCGGCTTTGAATAAAGCAAGGAAGAATGTTGGGTCAAACATTTAAAAAATGCTTCTCAGTGGGATGAGCATCCTTGTCACCATTACAGTGTGGCAACACACATACACAGACAGGTTGATACAAAAGGGATATATAGGAAACCATTTTGGCAAGGGGAACATCAATAACCCAAAGCTTGGGGAGGGCCCCAGTAGGACCAGACACTTGAGCTGAACCTCAAAGGCAAATTAAGAATTTTAAGAGGCGGGTTTGAGGAAGAAGAACATTCTAGTCTGGAAGGGCTTTTGCAAAGTCTCAGAAATGTATGTAGTAGGGGAAAGCAAATAGGCAGAGCTGGAAGAAACACGGGCTATTTGAGGGTAAGAAATTCACATTTATTTTAGAAATACTGATGGGAGACACATTGTGAAGGGCTCTAAAATTAAAGGGAACATTAGTCTAGAAGCAATAGGGAGGCCCTCAAGCTTCTTGAGAGAAGTAAGTATGGTAAGACCAGTGCTTTAGGAATACCACTTTGGTAGCTGTGGAGGATGTATTGGAAAGAAAAGAGACTGAGACTGGAGCCAGAGAGAGAACATCTAGGAGGCTGTTAAAATAGTCTAGGCAAACTAGCAATCAGGGCCTGAATTTGGGTTCTGAATACAGGATAGGGATTTTAGCATAATTTTAAGTTAAATTATTCTAGAAACTTAAAGTTGAAACATCTTTGCTTTTGGTCATATCTATGATCTACTTGACACTGAATACTTGTTTGGTCAGGAATTCAACCTTCACATATAACACTGTTCCCATAGGGAAATATGACCTGCTTTATAATTGCTTCCCAGGGACACATTTCAACAAAAAGTCAGAACTGCCTCTAAATGCTAAGAGATCCTTTATTTGAACTTTGGGAAAATTCAAGGAAGAAAATCCTCAATGGTGGGTGCTCAACTTTGAGTTTCTTATTTTTTCCATTCTACAGAATTTTGTATTTATTGAACAAAAAGGCAAAAACAAAGGGAGAGTCTTTTGAATATTAGATCCTTCCAGTCAGGGTAGACTTGGGTGCTATGCTAATTTTCTGTTAGCTCAAGATATGAATGAGAGGACAATTAAACAGAGCTGAAGACTCTTTGACCACCCTTCCCCCCATATCTCCCTTCCTATCTTAATCTTTCTTGTTTCCTCCATACCATGGTATGGTGGAAAGAGTGATAGAATAAGATAAAGAGATGTGAGTTCCCCTTCTGACTACAATTTATTAGCTGTAGTAGAAAGGGTCACGTTGACCATTTCTAGGCTCCACTATATCACACAGGACATCACAGAGAGGGTAATAGAACAGTAAATGGTGGGTGTGAACATAACCAGTAAGGAACCTCAAAGAACCTGAGTAAACAAAGTAATCTGGGAAATATATGGTAGGAAGAGAAGATGGATGGGTTGGACATACAATGAGAGCAAGAGATGGTAAATGGTTAGCCTGAGGGCTTCACTGGTATCCTAGAGATGTACTGAGAAACTGAGGAAGATCTCCAGCATATGGAGCACACCCCTAGAAGAAGACAGAAACAAGATTTGCATAGGATAGGTAGGAATAAATGGGTTTCAATTTGCACCATTTAAGAAAAGAACCAAATGTACAGGAATCCATTTGAGAGACCTCAATTTCTTCATTGCTAAAAATAGGAGGTTAGATAAGATAGCCATTAGGGTAGAGGAGGAGGAGGAGGAGGAGGAGGAGGAAGAAGAAGAAGAAGAAGAAGAAGAAGAAGAAGAAGAAGAAGAAGAAGAAGAAGAAGAAGAAGAAGAAGAAGAGGAAGAAGAAGAAAGAAGGAGGAGAGGAGGAGGAGGAAGAGGAGGAGGAAGAGGAGAAGAAAAAAACTAACATTTACATAACACCTGTGTGCCAGGTGCTTAAACTAAGCACTTTATAACAACCCTGAGAGGTAGATGCTATTATTATTCTCACTTTATATTTAAAGAAGCTGAGTCAGATGGCAAGTGACTTACCTAACATCACACAGCTAATAACTGTCTAAGGCTGAATTTGAACTCAAATCTTCCTGTCTCCAGGCCCCATGTTCTATGTATTGTACCACCTAGCTGCCTCTAATCCCTTTCCAATCAATAGTAGATGTAGTGGAAAGAATATCAGACCCAAACAATTTGCGTTAAAATTCTGGCTCTGCATTTACTCTCTGTATGACGTTATTCAGTCAATCAATCGATTAGTAGCTAGGTCCCCTTTAGGAGAGATAATGTATCACCAGAAGTAGCTACATGTATTTGACTTCACACTATTCAAAGTTATAATTATGTTATGATAGAGTTACTTCATATATGGTAATTGACTCCAATTGAAATATGTAGTGAGAATTCAAATAATTTCACTATTTAGGAGGATGTCCTAATGGATGACTAGCTGCACAAGCATTTATTAAGCATTTGCAATATGCCAAGCACTGTAATAAGTCTTAAGTATATTTTTTTAAAAAAAAGCAAAAATCACCTCTGCCTTCAGAGAGTTTGCATTCTATTGAAGATAGAGCTACACGAATAGGTCTCTATACACCATCCAAACAGAGTAGATAAAGGAATAGGTTTAGAGGGGAAGGCGCTGAAGTCCTCTGCACCTCAGTTTCCTCACTTATAAAATTGGGGGAGAGGATATTGAAACTGATGATTTTAAAGCCTCTCAGAGAGGATTCTAGGAAGATGGTGAAGCAGGTCAGAAAATTCCACACTCTCAAGATTTTTCCTCACAAAAGAGATAAAATAGCACCTTAGGGCAAACAAAGTGTGGGTAACAATGAATAAGAATAGGGACACAACAGGAATCTTCCTAGGACAATTTGAGAAGATTAGAAGAAAAATCCCAGGACAAGGGCCCTAGGGTTAGTTGGTTTGAGAGGCTGCCTCACCCGAGCTCCAGGAAATTTTACCCCTGAATTAGTGAGGGGAGTTGGACATCTGAGCCTGCGCAGACGGAGGGAACCTCTGCTGACAAGGAACTCCAGACCCAGCTGTGCTGCAAAAGAGCAGCAAGTACAAGAAGGAACCAGCACACACCAGTGAGTGCAGAAGAAGTGGGGCAGAAAGCCCCTGGCTATAGGCACTTACAGGGTGTTGGAGGTTTGGTTTAGGCTTCATGCTAAAGGAGAGAATTGAAGAGCTGGGGCAAAAGGCACATCCCCCAATTCTCAAGACTAGAGGTGATTACCATCAAAAAAATGGAAGGGCAAAGGAGAAAGAACCCAACCATAGAAAGTTATTATGGGAATAGAGATGACTGAGGTTCATCTTCAGAAGAGAGATTTCTTTAAACCCCAAAAGAGTAACATCAAATGGCCACCTGCCCAAAAAGAATTCACAGAAGATCTTTAAAAAATACTTTAAGAATCAAATGACAGAGATGGACAAAAAAAAACTTTAAAAAAAAAAAAAGAAGAAGAATCCAACAAAAATGAGATTATGAAAGAAAAATCACTCAATTAGAAAAGGAGATCCAGAATCTTTTTTTAAATTTGATTTGTTTATTTACTTTTAGTTTACAAGATTCAGTTCTATAATCTCTTGAGTTTCAAACTTTCTCCCCTCCCTCTTCCCTCC
>CM053592.1:77501730-77543825 GCA_028646515.1 Pseudochirops corinnae
AATTCTGATGTGGGAGAGGATTAGAATGAGAGAAGACAGGGAGAGACAGAATGGGGTTAATCATCTCATATAAAAGAGGCTAAGGATAATTGTTACAATGGAAGGGAAGAACAGGAAGGCAAAAGGGAAAGGGTCAACCTTATTCTCATTGAATTTGGCTTAGGGAAGGAATGACATAAACTCTAAACTGGGTATCTTGCCACACAGGAGAGTAGCGGGGATGGGGATGAGAGGTGGGAGGATGGAGGGGAGGGCAGGGTGTGGGGGAGGGTTGCTGGAAGTACACACTTCTGTAAAGGGACAGGGACAGGGTAAAGAATAGAAAAAGAGGGGGCGGGATAGGAAGGAGAGACACATAATCAGTCTCTCACAATATGTCCACTGTGGAGATGTTCTGCATAATACACATGTACAGCCTATATTGAATTGCTTGTCTTTCCAGTACGGGTGGGTAACGAGGGAGGAAGGGAAAGAATCTAGAATTTAAAGTTCTATATTCAAATGTTAAAAATATATATGTATGTATATATTATTGTTATTATTATTAACTACATGCAACAGGGAATTAAGATATACAGGCACTGGGGAAGGGAGACCCATCTTGCTGTACCAGAAAGTTAGAGGGGTGATGGGTGAGGACATAGGAAAGAGCAGATTGTGGGAGGGGCTATACAGTGGGATCACTGTTTTAGGGTGGTAGGTTGTGGAAAGATGGGGAGAAAATTTGTAACTCAAAATCTCATGAAATGCATGATGTAAACAAGAAAATAAATAAATGAATTTAAAAAAAGACGTTGGACATCATCCTTCAAGAAATTCTCGGGGGGCGGAGCCAAGATGGTGGCATAGGAGCAGCAAGGTACAGCAGCTCCCACACAGCCGCCTCAAAATACCCATAAAATATGACTCTGAACAAATTCTAGAGCTCTAAAATGCACACAAATACACTTTCCACTGAAGGCAGCTCAGCTAGCAGGGACCATCTCAGTGCTGGGAGCCGAAACCAGCCCAGCCTGAAATGGCGGCTTGGCCCTAGGGGTGGCCTGACGAGCCGAACTAAGCCACAGCTGGTGTCAGGAGAGCAGATCTGTGGCAGCTGTGGCAGTTTCCAGAATTATCAAGCCATAACAAAAAAAGGACTAAGTGAAATGTCAGGGGAACTCGGCTAAAACTGGGGGAGAAAAGTGGGTCCAACCAAACTGCCTCCAGGGCAAGAAAGCAGCAGAAGTGGAGGCCCTGCAGCTGCCTCCACGTTGCTGCTTCAGAGCTCCCTGCCTGCAGACTGCAGTGGGGCCAAGTGATCGTTCAGAGGCCAAGTGCTCTTGTGTTGAGAGGCCTGGATCCAGATTGTGGTCTTGGGTGGTGGTCCTGGGGTGCATTTTCAGTGAGCCAAAGCTTGTAGGGGCTGCAGCATCCTCCTAAAAGCACCGGCAGTGGGAAAACCCCAGCAATTTGGGACAGAGCTCTCCCCTCTGGAAGCAAAGTTTCACAGAGCTAAAAAATCATTTACTGGCCAACCATGAGCAGGCAAAGGAAGCAAAGTAAGAACAGCAACCAAACTCTAGATTCCTTCTTTGGGGGAAACAAGGATCAAAGCAGGGAACGGGAGGATGACAACATAGTCAGAATTCCCACACCAAAAGCTTCTAAGAAACATGAAGATTGCCTAAAAGCTAGAGATCAGCTTAAGAAGGATTTTGAAAACCAAATAAGAGAAGTGGAGGAAAAATTGGGAAGAGAAATAAGAATGATGCAAGAAATTCTCAAGGAAAATTCCCCTAATATTTTAGAACCAGAGGGCAAAATAGAAATTGAAAGAATTCACTAATTGATCACCTCTTGAAAAAGATCCCCAAAAGAAAACTCCTAGGAATATTATTGCCAGGTTCCAGAGTTCCCAGATCAAGGAGAAAATATTACAATCAGCCAAGAAAAAACTATTTGAATATCGTGGAAACACAATCAGGATAACACAGAATGTAGCAGCTTCTACATTAAGAGATTGAAGGACTTGGGATATGATATTCCAGAGGTCAAAGGAGCTAGGATTAAAACCAAGTAACACCAACTTAGCAAAACTGAGTATAATGTTTCAGGGCAAAATATGGTCATTCAATGAGGTGGAGGACTTTCAAGCATTCTTGATGAAAAAACCAAAGTTGAATAGAAAATTTGACATTCAAATACAAGAAGCAAGAGAAGCATGAGAAGGTAGACAGGGAAAAGAAATCATAAGGATCTTATTAAAATTGAAGTATTTACATTCCTACATGGAAAAACAATAATTGTGACCTATGAAACTTTTCTCAGTATGAAGATAGTTGAAGGGAATATAAATGTATATATATGTATGCATATATACATATGTATATATATATATGTATGTATATTTATGTCTATATAGGAGGGTATATGTGTGTTTGAATACATATGTGATTGGGTGTATATATGTGTACAGATATACATAGACGGAACAGGATCAATTGAATAGGAAGGGATGATATTTAAAAGGTGAAATTGAGAGAGGAATATAATGAGGGCAGACAGGGAAAGACAGATTGGGGTAAATTATCTCATATGGAAGAGGTAAGGGAAAACTGTTACAATGGAGGGGAAGAACAGGAAGGCAAAAGGGAATGGGTCAACCTTACTCTCATTGAATTTAGCTTAGGGAGGGAACAACATATACACTAAATTGAGTATCTTGCCCTACAGGAGAGTAGGGGGGAAGGGGATGAGAGGGGGGATGATGGAGGGCAGGGCAGGTTGGGGGGGAGGGTATTTAGAAGCACACACTTTTGTAAAAGAACAGGGTCAAAGTAGAGAACAGAACAAGTGAGGTGAGGGGGATGGGATAGAGGAAAATATAGTCAGTCTTTCACAATATATCCACTATGGAAATGTTTTGTGTAAGTACACATATACAACCTATAATGAGTTGCTTATCTTCCCAGTAAGGGTGGGTGACTAGGGAGGAAGGGAAAGAATCTGGAACTCGAAGTTTTAAAATCAAATGTTTAAAATATGAATATATATATGTATGTGTATATATATATGTATATATATTCTTCTTCTTTTTATTATTATTTACATGCAACTTGGAAATAAGTTATACAGGCACTGGGATATGGAGATCCATCTTGCCTTCCCAGAAAGTTGGAGGGTGAATGGGGGAGGAGATAGGACAGAGCAGATTGGGGTAGGTAGTACACAGTGTGATTGCTGTTTTGGGTTGGTGGGTAGGGGAAAGACAGGGAGAAAATTTGTAACTCAAGATCTTGTGGAAATGAATGATGTAAACTAAAAATAAACATTAAATTTAATTTTAAAAAATGCTTCTGTTAGACAGTTGCCAACAATTTTGACTACCTTATAAAGGAATAAATTTGTGATTTATCAATCAATCAATAAAGATTTATTAAGGACCTTCTATATGTTAGGCATTGTCCTAAATACCAAAGATATACAAAGAGGAAAAATGCAGTCTGCACTCAAGGAACTTACCATCTAATGGGAGGAGACAATGTTCAAATAAATATATACAAAGCAAGCTATATATAGAATAAATAGGACATAAATAAAACAGGGAAGGCACTGGAATTAAGAGGGGTTAGAGAAGACTTCCCGTAGAAGACAAGATTTTAATCGGGACTTAAAGGAAGCCACGTAGGTCAGTGGTCTGAGTGGTGGAATGAGAGTTTCTAGTATAGGAGACAGTCAGAGAATATGCCTAGAGACAAGAGATAGAGTGTCTTCTTCACAGAAAAGTGAGAAGGCCAGTGTCAATATGACTAAAAGAGTCATTGGGGATTAAGGTGTAAGAAAACTGGAAAGACAGGAGGGGGCTGGGTTATAAAGCCTTTGTGTGCCCAAACCAAGCATTTTGTATTTACTCCTAGATGCAACTGGAAGGCATTAGAATTTATTGAGTGAAGGGGGTGGGATGACATAGTCTGACCTGCATTTTAGGCAAAAAACATTTTAGTTGCTGAATGGAGGGTGGATTGGAGTGGGGAGAGACTTGAGACTTTTAGGGAGATGCTAAGAATCTGAATCAGAGTGATAGTAGTATCAGAGAAGAGAAGGAGGCATATTGGAGAGATGCAGCAAAGGTGAAATTGACAGGCTTTTACAGCAGATTGAATGGGGGGGAAGGGGGGGAGATATAGAATAGTTGAACATAGCTCTTAGGTTGTGAGGCTGAGGGACTGGGACGATGGTGCTGCCCTCTGCAGCAATAAGGAAAGTATCAAGCAGGGGCCATGTGGTGTGTGTGGAGATAATAAATTATGTTTTGAACTTATTGAGTTTAAGACATCTACTGAAGATCCAGTTTGAGATGTTTGAAAGGCAGCTGGAGATGTGGGATTGGAGGTCAATAGAGAGTTTGGGAAGAAAGGTAGTTTTAAGAATCATCAGCTTAGAGATGGTATTTAAATCCAGGGGAATTGATGAAGTCTCCAAGTGAAGTGGTATAAACGGAGAAGAAAAAAGGTGCCAGGATATAGCCCTGAGGTGCAGATGTGAGTGTGATCTAAGAGAGTGATCTAAGACTGAGGCTTGACTGAGCACAACTGGCAATATGATAATTGGGCTAAGGCTTCAAGAAAGGAGGACAGTAAAGAGTTAAATTGATTTGTCAACAGATGGAGAAAAGACAAGAGAGTGGCTAGTACAAGGGAGAGAGCCTGGGAGATAATTGAGAAGTCAAAAGATTGGAGGTCATGATTTAGATGAAGAATAGAGTTTTGTAAGGGAAAGCAGAGAAAGAGGTGAAAAGCCAAGAGATTATGGTCAGATAAAGGGATTTAAGAATTTTTTTGAACATAGAGGTGGTACATTTATGAGTAATGGTGAGATCAAGAGCATGAACATTTTTGTGCATGGTTGAATTGAGGTGCAAATTGGGATATGAGTAGGTTGAGGAGCTGAATGTTTAGAGTACTTGAGGGAGTGTCAATATGAATACTGAAGTCCTCCAGTATGAGAGCAGAAGTTGGGGAGAAGAGGCCAGGTAGCATCCTTATTGAAGAAGGAGAGAGAGGGACCTGGCAGTTCTGTAGACAATAGCTACTAGAATTTTGATTGGGTGGTAAGTATGAATAGCATGAACTTCAAAGGAAGAGAGCTTACCTAGTGATGGAGGAAGAGGGGAAAACCTAGAAGTGGCAATGGGGAATAATGAGTATTCCAACTCTGCTACCTTGGCGATGAGTGAGCTGAGAAGAATGAGTGAAGGTGTGGTCACTACTAGAAAGAGTGGCTAGCGAGGCTGTGGCAGTGGAGGTAGTAAAGTTTCAGTAAGATTTAGTAGATGGAAGGAGTAGGAGAGGAAAAAATTCAGATGAAGGGAAGTTTGTTGCCTGTGGATCAGGCATTCCAGAGGATGAAGGGAAAGGGTTAGGTAGAGTTAGGGTGAAACTTTTGAGTGGGAAGGATAAAGGCAATGGAAATAAGGAATTGGGTGGTAGAGGGTGTGGAGGGAAGTGACAAATACCAAGTGGAGGGATTGACCAAAGAAGAAGTTCAGATTCAGGAAGGGAAGAGATCACCAAAGGTTGATATATTAAATTGAAAGAGGACAGGGGAAAGAGCAGAAGGCTCTCAGGTAGTGTACACACACACACACACACACACACACACACACACACACACACACACACACACACTACCCTTTTATCATTCCCCTGCCCCTACAATTCAATTTAAGCCTTTTTTGAATAATAATTGAGTAATATCATAATTTTCTTTCTATGGCTCAAAGGTGACTTTTTTTTGGATAGTTTTCTCATCTCATAATCCTATCATAGTTCCTATTTGTATCCCAAGTAAGTTGTAATGCTGTAGCTTGCTTTAATATTGTACTTTTTATTGGATGGCTAAAGTAAATGCTTCATATGGAATAATAATTCATTTCAGGAAGTGATTGCTTTCGTGATTCAGGTTTAGCTGTGAGTTGCCTCTTTGAAGAGAACAAAGCACACACACTAGTTTTACTACATCATTAAAGGTTTTATGTTGGTTTTCTTTAGAATAACTGTTTAAAATAAGAGGCAATGTTGCCTTAGGTATCCCTTTTTACAAGGTTAAAGTCAGTTCCACCCATTCAAAGTATGTCTTTATTATGACTTTTTATCAATATTTTTTTTGTCCCAAATGTTAACAGTTCTTCCCCATCTTCACCCGCCCAACATACATTCTATGGGTTATATTATGATAGTGAAGTATAGTTGTTAGAATGTTGGACCTGAAGTCAAGAAGGCCCAGTTTCAAATCCAACCTGATTCATTTAAATCAGCAATAACATGTTAGATGTTTATTATGTTTGTTTTTTTTAAATAACATTTTATTTTTTCCTCAATGACATGTAAAAACAATTTTAACATTCTTTTTTTCAAATTTTGAATTCCAAATTTTCTTCCTCCTCATTGAGACATAGGTTATGCATATATAGTCATGTAAAATGTATTTCTATGTAAATCATGCTGTGAAAGAAAAACAGACAAAAAAAGAACAAGAATGTGTTTGTTGATTATGGGGGAAAACCTGGCTACTTGATTTAGGAGGGCAAAAAACCTCCTTAGAGGGTCTTGTCCTTCAAAGCTGGCTCTCATTTATTTGTCAAAATTATTCAAGATTCCTTAAAAGATACAATAGAGATGATTGTTTGTTTGACCTTTAATATTAAATGAGAGGAAAAAAAACAGGGTATCATATTTTTTTTCTCCAAGATATTTATCGTTATCATCGTAGATATCCAGTACAGAGACCAAGCCAAAGAATTTGTCTAGATGTTTCTGTTTGTAGGTGATCATGTCTTTTGAATCAAGTTCTGCACCATGGAAGAGCCTCCTGGATAAAGTCTGTAACTACTTCAAAGTGTCTGACAACTTGGACATTCACATGGGAAAATCCAAGTATGTGAAAAAAGAAAGTGTGTGGTCCATATTTTGACATGCAGTAGGTTGGGCATCTTTACAATTCATCCATCAATATAAGTCAGGCTTGAAATTAAATAGGAAGGGGAGGGGGAATAGATTGGATTATCTTCGAGAAATTACAAAGTTTCGTTTAATGATTTCAAATTTCTCTCACTATCAAAGACCCATCTTTTTCATACCAATATTTTACTGCGATTGTTACATAGCTCTGAGTCATGAAATACCAAGGGCTATGAAGAATTAAAAGTTAGCAACACATTGGGCAACTAGGTGGTCCAGTGGATAGAGTGCCATGCCCGGAGTCAGGAAGACCTGAGTTCAAATCCACTCTCAGACAGTTAATAGCTGTGTGACCCTGGGTAACTCACTTAACCCGGTTTGCTTCAGTTTCCTCATCAGAAAATGAGTTGGAGAAGGCAATGGCAAACCACTCCAGTATCTTTGCCAAAAAAACTCTAGATGGGGTCACAAAGAGACACAATTGCAAAACAACTGAACCACAATAATAACAACAAACTCATGAAGGGCAATGGAGAAGGATATGGTAGGCGTATGCAAGCTCAATAAGCAAAGAATTTAGAAGAAGAGCCAGCATGAAGATTATTATAAGGGAAATGTAGGATCAAAAGACAAAATAAGAATATGGTCTGGTTTTGTGGTCAGAGAAATGCATTATTTGTAGACAGTGTACACACTTAGCTGACACGTTCATCATAATGTGAAGAGAAATGGAGGAAGCCCCAAGCCTATTGGGTTGATCCCCTGTGGTGAATGAATGGGAAGAAGTGGACAAGAGCAGGGGTATGCTGAAGCCAGTTGAAAAGGGGAGCCAACTGGGGGCAGCTAGGTGACGCAGTAAATAGAGCACCGATTCTGGAGTCAGGAGGACCTGAGTTCAAATTCAGCCTCAGACACTTGACACTTAACTAGGTGTGTGACCTTGGGAAAGTCACTTAATCTTTGTTGCCTTGCCTTCTCCCCCCCACCCAAAAAGGGAGCCAATGGTTAAATTTTCAATATGAGCACTTGCACCTCGGAAATGGGCAAATGCTACAAATGAAGGTTTGATTTATTGTTCTGTTGATTGTCTGGAATTCATAAAGTGTTGGAGAAAAATGCTGACAATGAAGATTAAATGCAAAAGTATGCTGTTTATACTTTTTTTCTTTATTTATTTGGAGAGACAGTTGTTAAATAATAACTAGCATACCACTGGATAAGACTCAGAGAGGAGTGGCCATACTGAAGGGACTGCCCAACTTTGTGGGATCATAGGGCGTTTTGTGGGTTTAAACAATTCCCAGCACTCTTTTGTGTGATGGAGATAGAAAGACAAAAAAACAAAAATTTTGAACTCCTCAAAAAAGAAAAAAAAACATCATTAGATTCAAAGCTCCTTGAGGGCAGGGATTACGTTTTGCCTTTCTTCCTACATAACCTCAGCACATAGCTTAGTGTCTGGCAGATGGTAGATGTTTAATAAATGTTGATTGAATTACTTATTGGTGACTAAAGTCAAACAGTCCCTACTCACCAGGATTTTGCTTTCTATTGGGGAGAAATGACATATTAATATTAAATGTACAAGTACAAAATAAATATAGAACAGTGTGTGCAACCCTGAAAATGTCATTTAATCTCTCCAAGACTCAATTTCTTTTTGCGTAAAATGAGAATCATAACAAAACCTACCTCACAGAGGTATTGTGAAGATAAAGTAAGCTAATGTATGTAAAGCACTTCATAAGCCTTAAAGTGCCACTAAACCAATTATTATTATGATTACTCCTGTTACAATTATCATTATTACTATACTGAATGAGAACAAGGGATTTTTTCCCTCCACTGGATTGAAATAACAAAAATAGACAAGTGAACTTTCTGGATTTTCAATTCCCATGCCCAACCCCTTTTTCCTAATAACAAAGGACATTATTTTCTCTTGATTATGTTTACATGTCTTTCTGCAGGCTTTTTGTCCCATATTTCCCATAATTAACCACATTGTCTGGAGGTTATAAGCTGTGGTTAGTTACTGGGGTGACTTGGATTTTCCTTTCCAATTCTTCTCCTCCTGGTGTATATTACTGATTCAAACTGGCTCTGGGCAATTTTCACTGTCTTACAGCCACACCAAGTCACAGGCCTGTTTGTTCTTTCTTTCACTTCAGAAACGGGAAATGATAAATGAGCCACTCTCCAAGTGGTGGAGTAGGATGTCTCTGACCTTGATTTTGCAGTCAGTTCTCTCTCTGCATTGTATGTCAGAAATACGGCTCCATCCCTTTTCCTGGGCTTTTGAGATGTCTGTTACTGTTTTATTCTCTCTGTTTTCATGGATCTTCATCATTAAGGCCAGTTTCTTCTACGATTGTTTAGCATTGTTTAGCACTAATGTGGGCCTCTTAGAGTAAAGATCAAGCAATCACTAGACTTTTGTGCGATGCCATTTATTAGCACAGGAATATCTGTGTATGTGTGTGTGGGGTTATTGTAGGGGATTTAATGTGTATGTGTGTCCCACTTCAGAAAAAAATACCGAAAGCTCTCTTTGCCCATTATTCAGCCCTGAGGCAAAGCCACATTTTTCTTTTTTCTTTCCAGAACTGTGAATAGGGTGGTGCAAACTGAGTCTTGATCCTGGCTACTTCTAGTGCCCTGGGCCTAGGGAGATGCAATTTGAAGAGTACAAACATTTAACACAGGAGCTACCTTAGAAGGAAAACAAGCAGACAACTAAGTTTGTCACCTAGCTAGTAAAAATAATCAGTAAAAAGAGGAAGCTATATTAACAAAGTCTCCCTCCTGCTTATCTGAATTTACTTGATGTTCTTTTCACATTATGATTCACAAAGCTGATTTGAGGACCTGTTTTGTACTATTTGATCCAGGCATCAAAATGACTAGTGACGGAAGGTAGATTTTCCTTTAACTTGGTCTTGAGCAGGGGTTACCATCTCTTTTTAGAGTATTGTGCTGAAATTTTTATTCTTCCTCTTGAGGTATAATGGGAGATAGGAGAGGTAAAATGATCTTAGTTTTTGAAGGAGTCACTGGGAAATTGTTGCTGTATCATCTCTCATTGTGCAGCAGGAAGTCCTACTGCAGGGGTGGGGAACCTGTGGCCTCAAGGCCACATGTGGCCTCCTAGGTCCTTGGGTGCAACTTGTTGACTGAGTCCAAGTTTTGCAGAACAAATCCTTTTATAAAGGGGATTTGTTTTGTGACGTTTGGATTCAGTCAAAGGATTGCACTTGAGGACCTAGAGGTCCTTGAGGCTTCAGGTACCCCACCCTTGGGTTAGGGTTGTTTAGAGGGCTAATTTCCATAGAAAGTGGGATAAGGGACACGGCAGTCTGGATCATTAAAAATTGGGCCATATTTTCTCTTTGGAATGGATGTTAAAAGTTGCTGATTCCTAATCCAAATGATGGCTAATGGAAAGTGAAATAGATATACATCCCCTGTATCCCACTGAATGATTCACATCATCTTATCCATTCCAGAATGGAATGTTTGCTAACAAATGTATTTTATACTATCTGTACACGTGATGGACTACGCTTGTCCACAGGGTCCCTATCTTTTCTTTTGTTTTTCACTATTAATTCCTCCTCGTGCAATCTTTTCTCCCATATATACCCATTTATACACATTGATTTTTATCTCTCTTTTTTCCTCCTTTCACTCATCTAAATCTTGGCCAGTTACCATAAATCTGTTTCTTTGTTTGTCTCTTTCTCCCTCTCTCTGCTTTCCTCCCTAGCTTTCTATGTCTCTTTTTTGTTTTATTTGTAGGCCAAAAAAAAAAAACCCAACAAAATACTAAAACCCCAAACCCAGCCCCAAGTATAGCTAGTAATTATTCTGCTAATAATGTAACTCTGTCAAGGAAAGAAATATGCTTTTGAAGAGAACTGAGATTTAATAAATGATGGCATTCACCGACATTCTAGGCAAATTAAAAAAGTTTTATGAGATTTATTGTTTTTCTGTTTTGTTTAATTATTAGTATTATTTTATATTTTCATTTCAACTGTGCTCTATTTAAACAATGTGGTGGCTTAAATATATCCTTGTAGACTCCCCGGGAATTTCATTTAAGATGAAAGTTTCCAATCTTTGCTTCACATGTGGATTATAAGCATAGGAATCTGGAGAATTAAATGTATTCTTTTTAAGTCTTATGATCAACCTTGGGCAAGTGGATGGGGTTGGTGAATGATGTTTAGAGTATGTCTCGTGGGATTGTTGGTAGATATAGGGAAATTTGATAGCACCTAGAAAAGCAATGGAAGCAAGGGTTTGTGGTGGATACTGACCATGCTGCCTCTCCATTCTTTTTCCCCACCTCAATCCATGGATTCCTAAGAAGTTAATCAAAACAGAAGTGGAGATAAACTAGGTATATCTTCAAAGTAGTTTGTCTTAGAAAAAATGAATCTGTTGAGGATTCTTGATTTCTAATATTGTTTCAAAGGGAAAAGGTGATTTCCACATTTTTAGAATTCAGTTTGTTTGTAAATCAGGGACTTCCTTGATGCATAAGAAGAATGATACATGTGTCAATTGAATGGAGCTGAAGATGAGAACTGAAGGAATTCAAAGGCCAGGAGAGATCATAGTAGGCTGGGGTGACCAGAGAAGACTGGGACTGAGATGGTGAGAGTCAAAATAAATCCCCAAAGTTTGAAAAGATGGAGATAACAATCAAGGAATAGAGAATATCCTGAATGAAGAAATATTGTAAGATTATTTAGACTGAGTAAGGATTATTTCATTTAATATATTTGTATCCCAAGTTTGTAGGTTACTTAATAAATGTTAATAATAATGTTAATAAGTGCTTAATAAACGTTTACTGACAAATCTATTGGGCTAATAAGCAGAAAAACTATAAAAGAGTAATGGCCAATGATGCTGATTTGATACCAAATTATAGATAATTTTGAATTTTAGACCCTTGAAAATGAATTTGGATTGGTTTTGTGAGCAATGGGAAGCACCTGAAGGTTGTTGAGCAAGAGTGTAACATTTTAAAAACAGCATTTAGGATAGTTCCTCTTGTTGTTGAGGGTAGGGTGTATTGTGTGGGGTAAAGACTGGATGTAGTAGACAAGTTGGAAGGAAATTACTATTGCCACATTCTAGGAGACAGAATGGTCAATATAGAGGAGCAGAAAGACTATAGCTACAGCTAATAACCCTGATGAACATAATTTCTCTTCTGGTTATACCACTGACTCATCTCTAGAAGAGTCTTTTGATTCCTGGAATGGAGAATTGAGGAGAATTCAGTATTAAATTGTGCAAATCAAGTTTCCTGAGATCTCAGCTAGCCAGTGCAGTGAAGGGCTAGACTATAATCATTCTGTGCTGTAAGCAGTGTGATATTCATAGGAATGAATGAGTCAGTCAATAAGCATGTATTACATATCTACTATGGCTGAGTATGGTGCTAGGTTCTGGGGGCACAAGCACAATAGTTAAATAGTCAGCTCAAGCAATTGATATTTTATTAAGCAAAGAAATAGAGATATTTAGTCATTATAAGTTCTGGGGAACTACATACTGACTCCCAAGGTCACTGGCGACTAGGCTCCCCAGAAGGTACACTGCTGCATCTCCTTACTGTTTTCTTGGGACACCTCTTAGGGATAAATGCTATTGACTTGAGCTTGCATTCTGATGTCTTCTCTCCAATATCAATTTCCAGTTACAGTTAGCATCTCCCTTAAATCATCAATACCCTCCAGTAATTAGGACACCAGTGTCATTTAACCAGTTAAAATGAACTGACTTTTACAAAGGGCTATTTACTGGAAATATAGCAAGGATAGAAGTATAAGGTATTTCTCTCTGGGGAAAACAATCTAAAGTTAACTTGACTCCTACAAAGCGTTTGCCTTATCAATGTCACTTCCAAATTCAACATGACCAATGAACAGGATCACGCCTTTGTTTGTAGAACCCCAAATCTTGCCTGTGTAACCCACTGCTCGGTTTGGGTCTTCATTGCTCTTTGGTTTTATCTATCTAACTTGACTTAACTGGTCACAAATTGGGCACAGACTAGACCTCTGCCCTCCTGACATTTCCAAACTCACAAGGTCATAGCTCTCTCCAACATTTCTTTACCTAAAAACAGTAAACAAAAAGCCCTAAGAGGTACCATGAATTCACAGGCACCATTTTGGCCCAGGTGTGGAGGGCCTAATTCCTCTCTCTCTGTCTTTACCCAGAGGCTTACAGCAGGTGTTCCTCACTCACATTAGATAGGAAAGGGGATGAGTTGACCCCCTTGGAGTCTTTTGTCTGTTTCCCGTTTTCACTTCAGCAGTCAACCAGAAAGGCTCATGCTCAAGAGCCAAGGAAGAAAGCACAGTTAGAGAAAACTCCAGGGTTTTGAGCCGGCTTCCTTGGTAAACGATTAATGACAATGATGAAGGTAAGATTGCAATTGCAACACTTATTGTGATATTTACTGCAACTAATATTGTCCCACCATTAGGAGAGTGCTTAGCGTAGTGCCTGGCTCATAGTAGGTTCTTAAGAAATTCCTCTTGACTAATTGACTTTTTTTCTAGAAGCAGCGGTGAGAAGAAATTTCCTGATTGATCTCTTATCTGCCAATTTCTTCTCTTTCAGATCCAGTCTCCATACAACTACCCCATTATTATTCTTAAAACACAGGTTCAAATCTGTCACTCCCATGATCAGGAATCTCCAGAGGCTCCCTCTTGATTCTCAGATAAAGCATGAACTCCCCATCTGGAATTTAAAGACATTAATAATATGAATCTGATCTTATCTTTGTATAATGATTGCCCATTACTTTCCCTCCTGCTTTTTCTATTCCAATCAAACTGGCCTTTTTGCTGTTCCCTGTATATGATGTATACCTCCCATCTCTGGCTCATCATGCCTGAAAGACTTCCTCTCCTCACTTTGTAAAAATCAGTTTTATTCAAAGTACTTCTGAGATAGGAAATCTTCAAAGTTGTTAGTGCCCTTATCCCCTTCAAAACACTTTTCATTTATTCACTATTTAGTTTGTAGATTTATTCATGTTGTTTCCTTTTCCAGTAGAATACAAGCTCCATGAGGGCAGGTACTATTTCAGTTTTGTTCTGACATCTCCTTGCCTAGAACAATGTCAGTCACAATAAATGCCTGTAGAATTAAATAGAGTTGAATTTCTTTTGGTCCTTCAGTTCTCTAGCTCCTGCCTTTCCTCTGGCCAATGACAGGCATTTATGAGATGACTGGCAGGTATAAGGGTTCATTTACTGACATGAAACAGTACAAAATTAATGAGTTCATTGGGGAATTCAACACATGACTTTGGCTTCATAAACTTGGCATTCTAAACTGTTAACACATTAAACCCACAAAATAGATGCAGGCTTTGCAAAATTCTATACAGTTGGGAAAGACAATTTCTCCCACATACCCCTTCCTTGTTTAGTACAAGAGCGTTTACTAGGGAATGACGGGACTTGGGGGGAAATGAGGACACATTATGGGAAGGTGATAAGGATATATTGGGCTCCCAATAAATCTCAACAGCCAGTCAATAAAAAATTGGGAGGGGCAGCAAGGAGATATGTCTTCACTAGGAAGGAAGAGCTAAGCAAAGAAGAGGAATGCTTTAAAAGAGCCTTGCTGCCACCAGGAGCCAGAGACAGCCTTTTGGGCTCCTCTGACCTCCACATCTCATTTAAAGAGACAGTCACTCTCAAAGCAAGGAATGCCAAGATTAAATGCATATAGAATCCTCTCTCTCTCTGTCTCTGTCTTTCCTCTCTCTCTCTCTCTCTGTCTCTCCTCTGTCTCTGTCTCTGTCTCTGTCTCTCAGTCTCTCTCTGCTCTCTCTGTCTCTCTCCCCCCTCTCACTGCCTCTCTTTGTCTCCGCCTCTTTCTTTTCCTTCCCCACCCCTCCCCGCCCATGAGCCTTGGAAAGAGCAATCTAGGGCTGTCACCTGTTGCTCTAGGGAACAAACAACTGTAGCTTTTCAGTAACTCATAGAGGCAGCAAGCAGGAAGAAAAAGAAGAGGAACCAATAGAATGTAAGCTTCTTCAGGACAGGGACTGTTTTGTTTCTTTCTCATATCCTTGGCACCTAGAATGTCACATTGGCTCATCAGGATAAGGAATGAGAAAAGGATTGGCCCTATGATTTCACTGGTGTGGGAAACTCCCAGGTGAAGAAAGTTCATCTACCAATGCAGATCAGCACCTTCTCTGTGATTTTTAGTCTTAGAGAGCAGACTAGAGCATTTTGCTGCTATTGTTGGTTTTATTCAGCCATTTCCAGTTGCATCTGACTCTTCATAGCCCCTTTGGGGGTTTTCTTGTTAAAGATACTGGAGTGGTTTGCCATTTCCTTCTCCAGCTCATTTTAACAAACCAGGAAATGGAGACAAATAGGATTAAGTGACTTGCCTGGGGTCACACAGCTAATAAGAGTCTGAGGCTAAATTTGAACTCAGATCTTTCTAACTCCAGGGTCCAGTACCACCTAGAGGACCCTTAGAGCAACACTCTCAGGTTGAGTGATTTGTCAGTATATGTCAGAATGTTGGGCTTGAATTTGGATTTTCCCATCTTGGAGTTTGGCCCTCTGTTCACTACTCTTACTCTACATAGCATCTCCTAACACATATTAACTAATCATAAATGCTTGCTGAATGACTGAATGCATAAATGAATGAATGAATGAATGAATGATGTAGTGGTATGACTTAATGCCAAAAAAAAAAAAGAGTAGCAACTTGAAGAGGCCTCTCTACATGTCTCTCAGGGTTCTGTTAACTTGGATGAAGGCATAGATAGCATGCTTATCATTTTTGCAAATACTCTGAAGCTGGGACAAGGACTAATATGCCGGCTGGCAGAATGAAGATCCCTTCCCCTATCAAATATTGACAGACTAGAATGATGGGTTGAATTATCCTTACCCTTCCTGGGTCACCATTACCTTTTCTGTCAAATAAGGAGGCTGGTCTACAAGTTCCCTCCAAGCTCTGAGATCTTATTATCTAATAAGATAGGATTTAATGGCCATAAAGATAAAGTCTTGCATTTGACTTAAAAAAAAAAAAGACATCAATATCCCAAGTACAGTATAGGTGAGATAAGGTAAAGTTGTGTAAATATGATGGTTTATTTCGTGGAATGGAAGATCAATGTGAATCAGATATATGATGTGACCACCACAAAATCTGCACAATAGAGGAAGGCCCAGGACAAGGGTTAGGAGTCACCTCATTCATCAGACCATGACCAGACTATTGCTTCTAGTCAGTGCCTGGCAGAGATACAGATGACCCCTTTCGGGAGAAAGTCTGGAGTATCAGAGAGCAGCCTGGCCTAGAGTTTGCCTCCCAGTTCAGCCTGGGTCAAGCTAGAAATTTTGTTTACCAAGGAATGGGCAGGAATAAAATGATAAAAGCACTTGAAATTGGGCCAGAGTTAAGAAATATTCTGAAAATAACTCCAGTCACAATACTTGACATGGTCACTATTTCCCCCCCCCCTTTTTTTAAAAAAAAAAGGACATCATTATTTGAGTTTTTCTCCCCACAGCATTTCCTCTTATTACCTCATCCTTTCTTTGCATGCAGCATATGCTGGGAGTTCTCTTATCAGATTCAGACGCCTTTCTCCCTGGTAACCCCTTCTCTTTCCACCCTGATCTCCACTTCATTTCCAGTTTTATTGGTGTCACAAGGTATTATCATCACTTATTGCCTGGTTCTCCTTTTCTAAGTGCAGGAGGTACAGAACTCTGGGTAATTACAATGGCAGCCTAGTGGGGAAAAGGGGGTGCTTTGTGATTAAAATGTTTTCATCATCCACAGTTCTCCTGGATGTGTTTGTTTATTTTTTCCCTCTTAAAAAAAATTGGCCACAGTGATGAACTATTATACTGTAAAGAGTGCTGTAAGACGTTGCTTAAACGGAGCTGTAAAAAACGCATAATTTGATGACTCAGTTCATTTCAGGTCACAGGACAGGCCTTGGGTTAAGGTGCATGAGACAGAACAAGAATGAAAGAGAAACTTGTATTGGGTGGGGATCAAGGCACATAGGCCCCATTCTTTGAAGCTATGGGAATTTCTTGCAGGTGTCGGAGCACCAAAAAGCACTGAGAAACAACATGCAAACAAAAACACAGCAACTTAGAATTCGGGTGAATTGCAATGACCAGTCTTAGGCCCAGGGAAAAGGGAAAGAAGAAATATACGCCTTCCCTTCCGATAGTGAGTTGGGGCATGGAGTGCATGACCTGGTGAGGGTTATGACTTTGCCATGTGACATATATTCTAGTCACATAGTGGACTGGGTTTTTGCCCCCAATTTTCTTTATTCCAACGATGATTCTATCTCTGGAAAATTATTCTGGTGTAAAAAGGAAAAAAAAAATATGTTGAGGGGGGTGGAGTAGGTGGAGAAAGATCCCCGGAAATGTAGAGGGTCAAAGTTTGAATACTGTCTCTGCTATCCTTGTGACCTTGTCACTTCTCCCAATAGTCACTTCCCCTGGCTGCTTCTCGGTCTATTCATTTGTCAAATGCAGACATAGGATAGGATGGTCTCTAAGGTCAACACATGTTCTGTGCCTGGGGGCAGCTAGGTGGCACAGTGAATAGAGCATTGGCCCTGGAGTCAGGAAGACCTGAGTTCAAATCTGGCCTCAGACACTTAACACTTAATAGCTGTGTGACCTAGGGCAAATCACTTAACCCCAATTGGCCTACCTTACCTCTACAAAAAAGAAAATGTTCTAGCAACTACCACTCATGAAGCTTCTGCCCTCTTTGGAGTCTATCCCAGTGTTCCCTTGGAAGTTCTCTCAATCTCATTGGCCAAACAATGAGGCCCCACTGAGACTGCTCTTGAAAATCACTGGTGAGCTATGTGTAGTTAGTACTTGCCTCCAGAGAGTTGTTTTGACTTTCTTGCTTTATAAGGTAATCAGGTTCACATTTAGCTTTGGATATGGAATCTTCTAGGTGGCTCAGTGGATAGAGTACTTGGCCTAAAGTCAGGAAGACTCAACTTCCTGAGTTCAAATCTGGTCTCAGATACTTATTGTATGTGAGACCCTGAGCAAGTCACTGTAGAAAGCCAAAACACTTGATTCTTGGGGTCAGATATCCATGGATTTCTATGCAGAATACTTTGAGACCCAGGCTTTGGCCTGGGGCTTTTAAATCAGCTCTCCCAGATGTGTATTGCATTTGAAAAAAGGCTAACTGACTTCCTAAAGACTTGTTGGCACCTAGAATTACAAAGCCTGATCTTACCTGAGGGGCTTCTAGGATGTGACTATTATAATGATGAGACTATGAAAATGACAATAATAGTGCAGGATGTGACAAACTAAGCTTATTGATGAGAATACTTGAATCTTTGTCTTTTGGATCTTTAAAAACCTTGTTCAAATCTTCATTAAATAGAGTTCATGGTTCTTCCTTGAACTCCCTACATGGCCCGGTCATTTCTTATTCACATCTCTAATCATGCTTAGTGCCGGCCACTGAGCAGCCCACGATAAGTCACTTAATCCTATTTGCTTCAGTTATTTGCTTCAGTTTCCTCATCTGTAAAGTAAGCTAGAAAAGAAATGGCAAAGCACTTTAGCATCTCTTGCCAAGAAAACCCCAAATGGGAGCACCAAGAATCAGACAAGGATGAATGAACAACAGACCAACTGGAAAAACAGGACTGGCACAAACTCTCTGTTCACTCAACAGACATTAATAGAGGACCAACTGTATGCAAGGCACTATACTAGATACTTTGGAGAAAAGTTGGGTATGAAAATATACTAGTAGATTTTCGAAGTCATCTTCAGAAAGCCAATTAGCCAAGTCTTGGGGGACCGTGATTATATGATTAGATTGCCAAGGAATAAGAGAGAGAGAAAGAGAGGGAGAGTCAGAGAGAGAAAGAGAGAGAGAGAGAGACAGAGACAGAGAGAGAGACAGAGAGAGATAGACAGAGAGAGACAGGGAGATAGAGAGACAGAGAGAGACAGAGACAGAGACACAGAGAGATAGAGACAGAAAGAGAGAGACAGAGAGAAGAGGAGGGCCAAAAACAGAATTTTGAATTATGCTTATAGGTAATATTAAGGACTCTGGTTTAGAACCATTATTTTGGGAAAATATTTCTATCCCTCTAGTTAAATCATCAATTTAATTAATTCAATGTACTTCAACATACATTTATTAAGCACCATTATGAGCATGTTTCTTTGCTTGGTGCTAGGAATATAATAACACAAGACAGCACAACTCAGAAGAAGCTTACAGCTCAATTGAAGGATGAAGTAAAGACTTCACATAAATAATAACTATGACACCTAGGAGAATTCAATAAGTGTAAAGGAGAGGTCCACATAAAGCACTATGGAAACACGGAGGAAGGGGAGATTAGTTTTCACTGCAGAAGTCAAGGTAGGCTTGATGGAAAACGTAGCATTTAAATTGGACCTTCAATTCAATTAATCATTTATTGTGTTTTTCTCTTGGATTAATGGGGATTTAGTGGGTCCTTCCTCCACTGACTTGCTAGGGCTAAATGTGGCTTAACTACCATGATACCTCTCTATTTCTCACCTGTCTTACATTCATTTTGGACTTCTTTGTCTTTAGACTTTCTCTGTCTGCTCCATGGGAAGAGTTTCTCCCTTCTCTTATGTCTTCTTCCTTTATCTTTTAAGCTCCTTGAGGTCAAGAACTGTATTTCTTTTTCATATTTGCTTCCCCAGCACTTAATACAGGACTCAGCTAAAGTTTCCCAATATTCCTCTAAAAACAACTATAAAATAATGCCACAAATCAAGTCAAATTTTGGCATGGCAGAACCAACAAAAGGTCAGAAGGGGACATTTTACCAGCCTAAGACAATATAGGAGGCCTACAAGAGAGGTCTGTAAATGGGGGTTGGTGCAGGTCCAGAGTATGCCAGGAGCACCAGTTATGGACCTTGGAGGCTGGCACAGCAGCAGTAGCAGCAGTAGAACCAGGAGCTTTGGGAGTTCTCAGCCCATAGATGGTAAGAAGATCTAACAGTTTATCTGAATATATTAGAGAGAACCCTTTGCTGGCACTGGGTGCAACTGGTGTTGATTGGCAAGTCTGTTGCCCATAAGCATTTCTGGGTGTTGGTTTCAGGAAAGAGGAATGCTAGTAATTGGTTACAAGGGAGGAGGGACACTTGTCACAGTTCCAGAGTCCAGAGGAGTACTAGTATTTGTGGCTACAGGGGAGCAAGGATCCTCCCTGTGTAAAGAGCACAGACCAGAAGACCAGTGACCACACCTCTCCCAGGATAATATCATCTTTGGAAGTCCCCCAAACTTGCAGACTCCCAGAACTAGCCCTGAAAACAGCAGTATGAAAAACCCTGAAGTGCCTCCCCACTCTCAGGTGAGCAAAGCCCAACTTTACTTAATGTTCAGGGTCAATAAATAGGCTGGGAAAATGAGCAAATTTTAAAAAAAAAAGGAAAATGACCATAGAAAGCTACTATGCTTGCAGGAAAGACCAAGACATAAATTCAGAAGAAAACAATGTGAAGACAGCTACAAGCAAAACCTCAAATAAAAATGCTAATTGGACCCAAGGCCAGCAAGAATGTTTTGAAGAATTAAAGAGTGATAGATGAAAAAATGGGAAAGAAATGAGAGTAATGTAAGAAAACTATGAAAAAAGAATAAATAGCTTGGTAAAAAGAAGTGCAAAAAGTACTAAAGAAAATAACACCTTAAAAAGTAGAAATGATGGCAAAGTGAAATGAGAAGAACCAGGAGATCACTATGCACAGTAACAACAGTGTTCTAATGATAATAACTGTGAAAGACTTATTTACTCTGATAAATACATCAATCGCAGACAAATTCAAAAGACCTATGATGACCTTCAGAGATAGAAATGATGAACTTTGATGGCAAATTGAAATATATTTTTGTTCCTTTATTCTTTTAAAAAATATGACTAAATATGACTAATATGGAAATATGTTTTTGCAAGATTTCACATATATAATTGATATCATATTGTTTGCCTTCTCAATGGGTGGGGAAGGGGTGGAAGGAGAGAATCTGGAACCCAAAATTTAAAAAGAAAAGAATGTAAAAAAAGCACAGTAGGTGCTATTGTCTCTGATGGAAGAAAGGGAGAGACTTCAACAGGTAATGTAGTTTGGGGTGGCTAGGTGGCACAGTGAATAGAACATGGGCCCTGGAGTCAGGAGGACCAGAACTCAAATCCGGCCTCAGACATTTAACACATACACACAAAAACTAGCCATATGACGTTGGGCAAGTCACTTAACCCCAACTGCCCTCCAAAAAACCCCAAACAAACAAACAAAAAAGCAAAAAAAAACAAAATAAAACAGGTAATGTAGCTCATTCCAATTATAGAAAACAATGTGACTAATAGCATAATGATATATTAGGAGAAGATAGAGATGAAATAAAAATGGGAGCACTCTACTTTTGGTTAGAAGAAATATAAGATATTTATGAAAAGATAGATTGATGTCAAATTGCATAGGGCCTTGAATACCAAAATCTAGAGTTTATGCTTTATTCTGTAGGCAATAGAGACTCAATGCAGATTCATAGATAGAGAGGTCATGTGGTTTTTGACTAATGCCCTTTGTGATTATAGGAAACTCACTTAAAAATTCTTCTTCCTGGGAGACTTCAGCTAAATACAGTAAACTAATTTTCAGGCAGATTCCATTAACTATGGTTTTAGCATTAGAGAGGACCTTTTGGGGGGAGGTGTCACTGAATTCAATCTGCTCATTTCCAGATATGGAAACTGACCTCTGAAAAGTTGCAGTGATTTGCCCAAGATCTTACAGGCAGCAAGGGACAGAACTGAGAGTTGAACCTGGGTCTTATAATTCCAGTGCTATTTTTACCATGCCATGATACCACTAGGAACTAATGGAAAACACTCAATAAGAATGTTAGAGGAAGAGAGAGGTAACAGAACCAGGCATCCCTCAAGGAAAACTATTCTGTTTGCAAGAAAACCCAGAGTATAATAGAAAAGAATCTACTTGGTGAATCAAAGAACTGTACATGCTATTGAAAGATAAGAGAGAATAAGAGCATGGTTGCATTTCCACGGGCCTATTGACTCAACCCATTTGATGGAATTGACTAGCTTGGCTAATTTTTCTTCCTATTGAATTGAGCAATTTTTTGATTGAATTGACTCATTCCTTTGAAATCATCAAAAGGTAGAATCAAAGGCAGATTATCATGAAGGAATCAATAGAAATAATGACAGCTTGTAAAAGTCAATTAAAAGAAAGCAAGCAAGACATGGGTAGTAATTTAGAAAAGACCCTGAGATATATTCTCTGAATGCAGAGACAATTAGAGAAGAAGAAAGGAAAAAATTGCCCTTAGTGGAAATTGAGGATGGGATAAAGAGAGGAAACATGTCATTTATTTTTTTTAAAAAATATCATTGATATCTTTAACTTTTATATCACCTTTATTTCCCAATACATCTTCGCATGGATGTTTATGTTAACAAAGAATAAAAAGAGAAAGAAAAAAATCTATCAAAGCTAACCATTAGAACCACTAAGTCCAATATTTTATGCAGATTCCATACTCATAGTCCTACTCTGCAAAGAAGAGAGGGGTGTAGATTTTCATCTGTCTTCTCACTATTATTTCAGAGCATTCAGTTCCTACTTTTTGGAGGTGGGGGAGTGGAAGCCTGGGGTATAGCTTTCATTCCTTCCATTTTCATCGCTGTAGTCACTGCATCTGTGTTTCTTTCTGGTGCTACTATCTTCATTTTTGCCTCAGTTCATGTCTTATGACTTCCTGTGCTTCTCTGCATTCTTTATGTTCACTGTTTCTTACAGTGCAATAATATTCTATTACATTAATCACTATCACTTGTTCAGCCATTCTCCAAGTGATGGCCACCTACTATGAATAACATATACTTTAAAGTAATAGCGTCATGGAAATTATTGGCCTTAGTTCAGATTGCTTGTTATATCGGCTTCCATCAACCACATTTTGTCACTGTTGGTCTTTCCTCCAGTAATGCAAATCTCTACTCCTTTGTTCCTCAGCATGCCAGCTCTGTTGCTGCTAATATCTTTGGGTAACCTTTGGTGATAAGCGTATTTGAATTGAAATAAGTGGGTTTCAGACAAAAGACTTGCTAAGGTCTATCTCTGAGTCTACCTACAAAACTTTTCCACTTTGGCAGTATTTATCAGAATTTATATTGGAAAGATTACTACAAATGAAAGAAAAGTAGAAAATACTTGCAAATGTCATTTTAATAAACCATTTCCTCCAAATTACCACCACTTAGGACTTAGCATCACAGTCACTGAGGTACTTATTTTAGAGATTAACTTTGCGTTAAAGAGTACTAAGTCAGGGAAAGAAATGATATTGGAGAGTAAAGGGTAATGGGGAGAAGGGAACAAGGATATATAATGCACCAACTAAATGCCAGCCACTGTTCTAAGCACTTTACAAATATTATCTCATTTGAGCCTCACAAAAACCTTGTTGTTGAGGAGGAACATGCTAGAAGCAAAACTATTTTGGAGGCATTATGTGACTAATGTACCAGGTATCAGAAGGATAAGAAACTAACAAAAAAGTAGAGAAAAAAAAATCTGACTTTGTTAATACTAAAAAAAAAAAACCTGCTGAAAAAGCATCATTAATAATAAACCCAACATACTCTTACAACTTCATTTATATACTAAAAGAGAGATTCTCAATGGTGATATTAGTGGGGAACAAGCAGGCTTTCACAAGAGATATTCAACAATGGACTATAATTTTACAGCCTCGAGATTGAAAGATGTAGAGAATGTAAGATTCCATTGTGCTTATTGTTAGATGATTATGAAAAAAAATTGATTTGGTAGAAAAATCACTATTTAAAAATCTCAATTATAGTAAGTCAGTTGGTCAGTAACCATTTACTAGGGTCTCTCCCATTCACCATCAAGTTCATTTAGAATTTGCTGGAATATTTAACAGCAAGAATAATCCTTACTTGTTTGATGAGCCATAACATAAGAAGATATAAATTTGCTAAAGGCCTTTGCCATTGTGATGGAGCAGAGGCAGTACAAAGGTCATTGAAGGAGTCCCTGTTCATGGGGATGTCCTCCTGATGCTCCTGTTTTGGAAAAACACTGTGATGATGGTGTTAAACTCAAGAATACAGCAGAACCTCTTAAAGGGATATAGTATAACTCAAAGAAGTTTCACCTGGCCACAATAAGGAACAAATGGATGAAGAAAAGCTATTGCTCGTATTGCAACATCCATGTGGATGGACATCCAAGAACTTGTTCAATAGTATGCATATCTGGGAATACAATACAAATTAACCACAAGCTGGGTCCAGATTTGAAAAAAGGAAGGAGGGTGGGCAGGAATGCCTTTGAGAAATTACAGAGTTCTAATAGTAACCCCAAGCTTTCTATGAGAAGACAGTCTCTTCTTTTCAATAGTAACATTTTAATAATGTTGTATATGGCAGTGAGAGGTTAAGTACTACTGCCTCCAAAAAACTAAAAATGAATATTACAAAGAGGGCAGTGGAGAGGCACATGATCAGTCCATCAGGCAGCAAGTATTTATTAAGCACCTCCTATCACCTGGTAAATGTTGGAGAGGCAACCAGTCCCTGCTCTCAAGGAACTCTCAGTCCAGTGATGGAGACAACATACAAACAACTACGTAGAAACAAGATATGTATAGGATAAATTAAAGCTAAGCTCAGGAGGAAGATACTAGTATTTAAGTTGTGGGGGTTGGGGGGGGCAAGGAAACAGTATGGTGAGTATGATCAGGCTACAACTTGTGACCACTGAGGAACTCTGAAGAAGAGGAGTAAAGGACATTGTCAAGGAAATGTATGAGAGGATCAAAAAAGGGGGAGTTGGGGGGGTGGAGCCAAGATGGAGAAGAAGCACAAATTTGGCATGAGCTCCTGCTCCAATCATTTCCAATACATGTAAAAAAATGACTCTAAACAAACTTTAGAGCTACTGAAGCCACAAAGTGACAGAGAGAAAGAAATCTCCTGCTGAAGGCAGCCTGGCAGGCTGGCAGGAAAGGTCTATCACAGCATGCTGAGAGTCAAGTACAGTCTCCCCTGAGCCATGGTTCTGGCTCCAGGGTGGCTGCGACCAGCAATGGCTAGAGCAGACTTCAGGAGAGTGAACAACCAGCATCTGTGGTGCTTTCTAGACTTCTCAATCCATAAACACTAAAGTAAAAGGTCAGTGTGGAACTCTGTTGGAATGGGGGGGAGATGGAAGAGTATGGTCTGGCCTCTGCCCGTGGGGCAAAAAGAAGCAGAGGCATGATAGCTATGCCAAATGGCTGCCTCAGGAGCTCCTAGCCTGCAGATTATAGGGGGACCAAATGGCCATTCAGAGGATAATCACTCTTGCTTTAACCTGCTTGGATTTGGATTGCGGTCTTAGGGTGTGTGGCCAGTGAGCCAGAACTCATGGAGGCGGTAGAGACAGTGCCCTCCTGATATTTCTAGCAGCTGTGAAAACCCCAGCAATTTGGGACAAAGCTCTCTGAATTCTGGAAGCAGATTTCTACTGTGGCAAAGAGCTCAAAAGTCAAGTAATTGACTGGCAATATGAGCAAGTACAGGAAGCACAAACAGACCATAGAATCCTTTTTTGGGGGACAAAATTGGGTGGGAGGAAGACAGTGAAGTCAGAACTCCAGCATCAAAAGCCTCCAAGAAAAATATGAATTGGTTACAGGCATGGAGGAGCTGAAGAAGGAGTTTGAAAATCAAGTAAGAGAAGTGGAGGAAAAACTGAGAAGAGAAATGAGAATGATGCAAGAAAATCATGAAAAGTGAGTCTACAGCCTGATAAAGGAGACCCAAAAATACAATGAAGAAAATAACACCTTAAAAAATAGAGTTAACTCAAATGGCAAAAGAGACCCAAAAAGTCAGTGAGGAGAAGAATGCCTTAAAAAGTCAAATTTGCCAGATGGAAAAGGAATTTCAGGGAGGAGCCAAGATGGTGGAGTAGAAGCACAAACTTGGCATGGGTTCCAGCTCTAAACAATTCCAATAACTGCAAAAAAATGACTCTAAACAAATTCTAAAGCTATAGAACCCACAAAGTGGCAGAGAGAAACAAATCATCCACTGAAAACAGCCTGGAAGACCAACAGGAAAGGTCTATTACAGCTTCTTGGGAGCTGAGCACAGTCCTGCAGGAGCTGCATGGTTTCAGCCCCAGGGTAGACCCGACCAGCAGTGGCCAGAACAGACTTCAAGAGAGTGAATAACCAGCAGCTGTGGCGGTTTCCAGACTTCTCAACCCATAAACACCAATGTAAAAGATCAGTGTAGAACTCTGTTGAAATAGGGGGGATGGAAGAGCATGATCTGGACTCTGCCCCTGGGGCAAGAAGCGGCAGAGACACATTGGCTATGCTATGTGGCTGCCTCAGGAGCTCCTGGTCTGCAGATTGTAGGGGTCCAAGTGGCCATTCAGAGTGTAATTGCTGTTCCTTTAACCTGATTGGATCTGGATTGCAGTATTGGGAGTTGGTCCTGGGGTGTGTGGCCAGTGAGCCAGAGCTCGCGGAGGCTGTAGAGACGGTGCCCTCCTAATATCTCTGGCATTTGTGGAAACCAGTGATTTGGGACAAAGCTCTCTGCATTCTGGAAGCAGAGTTCTACTGTGGCAAAGAACTCAAATGTCAAGTATTTGGCTGACAATACAAGCAAGCACAGGAAGTACAAACAGAATACAGGATCCCTTTTTGGAGACAAAAAGTATCAAGGCATGTATTGAGAGGAAGACAGTGAAGTCAGAACTCCTGCATCAAAAGTCTCCAAGAAAAATATGAACTGGTTATAGGCCATGAAGGATCTGAAGAAGGATTTTGAAAATCAAGTAAGAGAAGTAGAGGAAAAATTGGGAAGAGAAATGAGAATGATGCACGAAAGTCAGGAAAAGAGAGTCAACAGCCTGATAAAGGAGACCCAAAAACACTGAAGAAAATAACACTTTATTTAAAAAATAGACTAACTCAAATGGCAAAAGAGGCCCCAGAAGCCAGTGAGGAGAAAAATGCCTTAAAAAGCCAAATTTGCCAGATGGAAAAGGAATTTCAAAAATTCACTGAAGAGAATAACTCCTTCAAAATTAGACTGGAGCAACTGAAAGCTAATGACTTTATGAGAAATCAAGATACTATAAAACATGTAGTGTCTGCTTAACTCAGTAGCCTAAGGGCCAGCCTTAGGCTGTATTCTCATGAGGGACTGAAGAAACTGGAGGCAAGAGAGAAGTGTACAGCAACTGTCCTTTATTACATTGTAGCATCTTCCTTAAATACCCTTGAGGTAACATGACTAGAGCATGATTCTCTTGTGCACTGAAGGAATGACCACTGGAGGACAGGCTGAGCCAGCTGTCTCAGCTGCTGCTCATCAGGCGAGCAGTTTTGCAAAAGACTTCCCCGTGAGCTTAGTAACTGGGCTGTGACCCTCAGCACTACAGGTGATTTTAGACTCACACTGATCCCTACAAAAACAGATCCAGCAAATGAAAAAATAGAAGACAATGTGAAATATCTCACTGGAAAAATCGCTGATCTGGAAAATAGATCCAGGAGAGATAATTTAAAAATTATTGGATTACCTGAAAGCCATGATCAAAAAAAGAGCCCAGACACCATCATACAAGAAATTATCAAGCAAAATTGCCCTGATATTCTAGAACCAGAGGGCAAAATAGAAATTGAAAGAATTTGCCAATTGCCTCTTAAAAAAGATTCCAAAAAGAAAACTCCTAGGAATATTGTAGCCAAATTCCAGAGTTCCCAGGTCAAAGAGAAAATGCTGCAAGCAGTCAGGAAGAAACAATTTGAGTATTGTGGAAACACAATCAGGATAACACAAAACCTAGCAGCTTCTACATTAAGGGGTCAAAGGGCTTGGAATATGATATTATGGAAGTTAAAGGTAGGACTAAAACCAAGAATCACCTACCCAGCAAAACTGAGTATAATGCTTCAGGGGAAAATATGGTCATTCAATGAAACAGAGGATTTTCAAGCATTCTTGATGAAAAAAACAGAGCTGGAGAGAAAATTTGACTTTCAAGTACAAGAATCAAGAGAAGCATGAGAAGGTAAACAGGAAAAAGAAATCATAAGGAACTTATTAAAGTTGAACTATTTACATTCCTACATGGAAAAACAATAATTGTAACCCATGAGACTTTTCTCTGTATGACAATAGTAGAAGGGAATATATATGTGTTGAATATGAAGGGATGATATCTAAAAAATTAAGAGGTGAGAGAAGAAGTTATCGGGAGAAGAAGAAAAGGAGTGATAGATTAGAGTAAATTATCTTATATAAAAGAGGCAAGAGAAAACTCTGTTACAATGGAGGGGAAGAGCAGAAAGGTGAAAGGGAATGGAACAATCTGATTCTCATTGAATTTAGCCTAAGGAGTGAATAACTCACACGCTCAATTGGGTATCTTACCCTACAGGAAAATAGGGGGATAGAGAATAAGAGGGGGGAGGATAGAATGGAGGGCAGATTGGGGGAGAGGGTAGTTGGAAGCAGACATTTTTGAAAAGGGATAAGGTCAAAGGAGAAAATAGAATAAGTGGGGGGCAGGATACGATGGAGGGAAATATAGTTTGTCTTCCACAATACAACTACTATAGAAATGATTTGGGTAACTACACATGTACAATCTATATTGAATTGCTTATCCTCTCAGTTAGGGTGAGTGAGGAGGGAAGAAGGGGAAAAAAATCTGGAACTCAAAGTTTTAAAAACAAATGTTTAAAAATTGGTTTTTTTACATGCGACTGGGAAATAAGATAGACACGTATTGGGGTATAGAAATCCATCTTGCCCTACTAGAAAGTTAGGGGGATAAAGAGAGAGAATATCAGAGAGAACAGATTGGGGGAAGGAGTATTCAGTAGTCCTGCTATTTTGGGGTGTTGAGTAGGGGAAAGATGGAGAGAGAAAAATTGTAACTCAAAATCTTGTGGAAATGAATGATGAAAACTAAATATAAATAAATTAAAACATAAAAATCCCCAAAGCAATATAACTACTATGGAAATGATTTGGGTAACTACACATGTACAACCTATGTTGAAATGCTTATCTTCCTAATGGGGGCAAATGAGGAGGAAAGAAGGGAAAAAATCTGAAACTCAACATTTTAAAAACAAATGTTTTAAAAATTTTTTTCTTTACATGCAACTGGGAAATGAGACATACAGTCACTGGGGTATAGAAATCCATCTTGCCATACTAGAATGTTAGGGAGTTGATGGGAGAGGATATAAGTGAGAAGAGATTAGAGGAAGGGGTATTCAGTGGGCTTGCTATTTTTGGGTGGGGGGTAGGGGAAAGACGGGAAAAATTGTAACTCAAAATTTTGCGGAAATAAATATTGAAAACTAAAAATAAATTTTATAAAAGTTTAAAAAAGGGGGAGTGAGATGCATTATTATCATATCAGGGTGTTACAGAAGTATAATAGATGGACAGCCAGAGAACTCCACTAATTGCTTCACATATTTAGAGAAATCAAGGAAGGCTTCCAGCAATATGGGATGTATCTCCTGTGGTGGACTTTTGGGATTACACACATAAGAACTGCACAAGATGGGCAGGTGTGGATGGGTTTCTATTCATATAATTGGAAAGAACTCCCAAATAGATGAGATCATGAATCCAATTGAGTATGGAATATATTTCACTGGAATTGCCTTGAAGAGCCTAGGACCATCTCTGTGCTAAGGTGGGGCATTGGATTAGGGTTTTAGCAGAGGTTAAGCTTTATATTTGGAAAATTATTGGATGATTAAGAAACGTTTTAAAGCACGTTGAAGAGCATAAGCTCATGAAGCACCAGTCTTGCCAGACTCATCTTCATTGATAACAATAACAATCTTGACAGATTGGAGGAAGATGCCATCTATCTTGGCCTTGGGAAGTTGCCTTCCAGGATGCTGGCTTGCCCTTCATACTCATCCATATAGTGAGAGACTAGGGCCTTTATAACAGTGGGTACAGGGATGTAAAACTGGCCAGAATCAGATTCATAGATTATTGTTGACTCAGTGTCAACTGGGGCAAAGAATGGAGGAAAGGACAAAGCATATGATGTTTTCCAATGGTCAGTGTTGAGTCTAGCATTATTGACCATTTCTAGCAATGATGTAGAATGTTATCCCATCCTCCTACAAACCTGGAAGCTGTATGAAAGAATGGACCATGTCTTGTCTAAATTTGGCATCTGACATAGTATCCTGTATGTAGGCACTAAGCAATTTCCCTTATGTGTCTATCCCCATTGCTTTGCATGAGGGGTCCTCCACAAAGTAATCCTTCCATTACATTGAGCACTGCTTAGTCATTCCATAGGTTTCATGTTAACTACTGTTTTTGGTTTCCCATAGAAGAATGCAATGGTTGGAAAGAAAAAAAAAAGCTCAGTGGAGCTGGTGATAAAATATTTGGAATGTACTTGCTCCTCCCTGTGTCATATAGGATCCACCTTCTACATGAGATTTTTCTGATGCCCCTAGTTGTTAACACTCTTTCCATTTTGAAATTACTTTTTATTACTTTGTTTATATGCTATATCCACTTTTGTTCTACCCCTAGTAGAATGTAAACTCGGGAGGAGCTGATTGATTTTTGTTTCTGTGTCCTCAGTGACTTGCATACAGCCTTACACAAAGTAGGCACTTATTACACATTTGTTGAATTGCATGATCATTGTATAATAAAATGACAAAATGAATTTTGTAGATGACGCCAAAATGAATCGTGGAATTTGAAATGGCATTATTAATTTAAAGAAATGGTTAGAAACCCAGAGGAAAGTTCAGTTAGAAATGTAAAGTTGTACACTTTGAGGAGGAAAAATAATTAAGACACAGGCAGTAACTATCATAAATAAATCTTGTTAAAGAAGATCTAGTGATTATATAATAGGATAAACTGGCCAACTATGAATCAGTGACTGTAGTAAACTGATTTTACTACAGAACTGTAGTAAAATAAGTATGTATTTTTTTAACTAGGCATATAATACAGAACCATTGGTAGGAGTAGAAAACTTAGAAACCACAAAGTAATCCTTCAATTACATTGAACACTGCTCAGTCATTCCGTAGGTTTCATGTTAACTACTGTTTTTGGTTTCCCATAGAAGAATGCAATGGTTGGAAGGAAAAAAAAAAAACTCAGTGGAGCTGGTGATAAAAAAAGGAAATAAGCTCTTTGAGTAAAGGTTAAAATAACCATGATTATTTAACTTAAAGAAGGGAGAACTAAGGGGTTTATTTAATAGCTGTTTAAGAAAATGTGAAAGATTTATATACAGATGATGATAACCAACTGTTCTCAATTTACACCAAGGGGGTCAGAACAAGAGGAAATAGGGCTAAAGTGTGGCATGTGGGATTTAGATTAACTATGAGGAAGAATTCATGGAGAGTGGAATGGATTACCAGTAGAAGAGATGAAGTTTCCTACTTGGGAGGTCTTTAAAAATGGATATTCAAGCATGAAGGATAATTTAATAATGCAATCCTGCCTAAATGGTAGTGGTGGCAGGGAGGGGGCCAGGGATGAGTAAAATGACACCTGAAAGGCTTATGTGGTCCTAAAATATAAAATTAATGCAGCAATAATGCTGGCTGCAAAGTGAAATAGACAGGATTTCACCAAAAGTTCCAATATATGTTATTATTTTTAAATTATATATTTTTCTTCTCAAATTTTTTTGAAAAAAAAAACCCACTTAGATGAATCTATGTAGCAATTTAAGCTTTCTGAGTATGTTGTAATCATCTCTAGTGGGGACTAAAATTTCCTGATTCTGTGAAAGGCATCCAGAAGGACTGCAAACATGTGTCTTAGGAATATTTTTGCTTTGAGGAAAAGAGGCAACAACAATCTCCATAGCTGCTAAAGTTTACCACACAAATAGCCATTAAGAGACCTTTGTGCTAAATTGTTTTAGGATGCACAGAAGCCTCCAATTTATCCCTGTCTGCAGTAACTTTACAGTCTAGTTGGAGAGACAAAATTAACATGCATTAAATAATTAACATGCAATAGAAAATGGTACTGAGAAGGTAGCATCATCTACAGAGTTGGAATCAGAAAGAATTGAGCTCAAATCCTCCCTCACAATAACTGAAAGACCATGGCAAAGGCAACTCTTTTAGCTTATAAATTTTAGCTGGGTTATAATCTGTGTTGGCGTGGGAGTTCTCACACTAAGGATATGACAGGAGTTTGTTATCGTTCATCTTTTGCTTTTGAAGAGAATCAGATTTAACAGGTTATGTATTGTGGTTTGTTCTCCGTTCTCGAAGAGGACCATGACACCAGGAGGAGGATGTCATGACTTGAAAGTGAATTGGATTTAACTGAGGAAGGGCTGTGCAGAGACACTAGCCTCACTTTTCCCTCCACAGCCATCTGTCCAGTGGCCAGATATAGATCAGGACAGTTAGAAATGGCCCAGATGCAGTGGGAGACCTTCACCTTTTTTTTTTATTATATATTTTTTGCTTTTTGGAGGGCAATTGGGGTTAAGTGACTTGCCCAACGTCATACAACTAGTGTGTCAAGTGTCTGAGGCCAGATTTGAACTCAAGTCCTCCTGACTCCAGGGTCAGTGCTCTATTCACTGTGCCACCTAGCTGTCCCAACCTAGACCTTTTTAAGATAAGGTCTCTCCTAGTTCTCACTTTGACTGAGGCAGAACTCATTCAATGATTAAAGCTGTTTAAAAAGTGAGCAAAAGGGTGATCCCTTTAATAAAAAAAAATACTCAAATTGGGAAGGGAAGATCCTCAGGGTTGTTTCTGTTCAAAAGAGATATAATTGCTATTTGCATTCACTCTGAGCATCAGGGACCCCAAAATAACCATTAAGCAGTGCTTGGGCAGGGACCTATTTTTGGCCAGTCAATAAGGGCCAGAGTGAAGGTGCTATTAAATTAAGTGCTAAATTCTTAGACATAAAACCATGGTATAGGAGTGCAAAGAAAGGGGAAAGCAATGAGGTCATGTGGAGTCTGAAAAAATTTCATGAGGGAGGTTGGGCTTGATTTGAGTATTGAAGGATGAGTAGGATTTAGACACGTGTAGCAAAGGATAGTATTTCAGAACAGAACAAGTAAACAAGGACACTGAGGAATTCTGTGTCTCCAAGGGGCAGTGAGGAATCTGGTTTGACTAGAATCAAATGCGTGTCTACGTTGGGAAGTAGAAATAAGTAAGTTTGGATAGCAACAATAATAGTAACAGAGACTTTTATATGACACTTTAAGACTTGCAAAACACTTTACATGTATTATCTCACTTGATTCTGACAATACCCCTGTGAGGAAGATGTTCTCATTATCCCCGGCCTCCTTTTTTACATAAGAAGAAACAGAGGCTGAGAAAGGCTAAGTGACTTGTCCAGGATTACACAACGGTTAAGTGTCCAGTGATGTCACAGGTGATGTCTTGACTTGCCAGTGAATTGGCTTTAAGTGAAGAAGAGTTGCACAAAGCTGCCAGCCTCACTCTCTCTTCCTGAGTCAACAAAGTCCAATGGCAGGAAAAAATGGAAGATGGAGGGCTATGGTCCAGGGTGAAGTGGACGACCTCGACCTCTTTGCTGCCTGACCAAGGTCTAAGTGTTAATAGGCGGGGAAGTCTGTTGGATAGAATTTGTGGACGTTGTGCTATCATTGCTCTGTCTTACCACATCCTTACAAAATATACTCGGGTTCAGATTTTGGGACATAAATAACATGTTAATTCATTAAAAAAACCCCTCACATCTGAGGACTATTTGGAGACATATAATCTTAATAGTATAGTGTTGTTGTTCAGGCATGTCAGACTCTTTGTGACCCCATTTGGGGTTTTCTTTGTAAAGATACTGAATTGGCTTACTGTTTGTTTCTCCAGCTTATTTTACAGTTGAAGAATACTAAGGCAAACAGGGTTAAGTAACATGCCCACACGACTAGTGTCTGAGGTTAGATTTGGACTCATGAGGATGAGCCTTCCTGATTCCAAGCCCAGTGCTTAAACCAGAGTGTCACCTAGCCTCCTGGATGGTATAGAATGTAAGTATAGTAGTGAACATATAGAATGTGAGTTCCACAAGGCCAGGGGATGTTTCTTTTTGTCTTTGTATTCTCAGGACTTAGTGGTCAATGGTGAATAAATGTTTTGATTGATTGAATCATTCACAGATCAAAGTGTGAGGCATGTGTCATTGTCCCATTAGCTGCAAAATATCCTTTGTACGTGTCTTTTTAAAAGGAGGGAGTTTCCTTTGCAAAATCATACAAATGGAAAGGTCATGGGTCTAGGAATTAGTAAATAAAAGAAGCCTGGATCTAGATTTCTACAGCTAGCTCTGTCACTTCCTAACCATGAAAGTCACTTACTCTCTCTGTGCTTTTGCTTCCTCATCTGTCAAATGAAAGGACTGTATTAGATGATGATCATTATTTAAGATTCTAAGTTCTCTTATTCTCTGTTCTGTGTTCTTTGCATTGTACCATTTTATTGCTTTCACGATTAATGGAACCAGAGGAATACCTCCAATGCCTTGAATCATCCTTGTAGGATTTATGGGAAGACATGGATAAGAATGAAAAAATGTGGGAGGTGGGTATCATCTTCACTGGTGAATTGATTACCCATACCTGGAAGACAACAGAGTCATCAAACTATTGAAGGCTAGCTATCTTGATTGGAATTCTGATCATAGGTCTGGTCTGGCACCATCATAATTATCATCAGTATTTGATTTTTAAAATAACTGCTGACACAGTATGTAAAGCAATGTGCAAACTTTAAAGCCCAATATAAATGCCAGTGAGAATTATTATTGTGTAAGAGCTACCTGCCCTAATGCCTAAAATTGAGCTCAGCTCCAAAGGGAAATATTTTTGTATTGCATCATGTTTCCACCTCTTGGCTGGCTGCTTCAAATTGAATCTAGAAAGCAGTATGCTAGGAAACACAAGGAAAGAAATGCAAGATGTAACACCCATTGTGGAGAAAAATATCAAATTCTCTTTTTTACTGGAATTTTGTGTCTAATTCTAGGTAACTTAATGGAGCTGACGATCACTTGGGGAAGGTCTAGGATAGTATTAATTACAATGACTGTAAAAGGTGGGTGAATAAAATCCAAAAGAAAATGTTAAAGAAAATGAGATTTTAAAACTTGAAGGAAAGACTGAATAATAAGCATATTAAAGTTTTAAAGGGCTTGGAGATCTGTTCTTCCTTTCTCCTAAGGATAACAATTCAAGTTTTTATGAAGTGTCTTCTATAGTAAGGCATTGTATTTAGGTGCTGGAGATACTCAGACAAAAATTGAAATAGTTCTTATCCCAAGGAACTTATATTCTATTGGAAAGGGAAAAAAAGAGAATGAAGCTGAAATTCTGAGGAGTTATTTTTGGAGCCAGAGGATCAAGGCAAGGTGTGTCTGAGTGTTGTTGGGAACAACTCCATTCTTCTTGTGTGGCTTCAGCTCTGCCACTCCTTTTCTTCAGAAGTATACTCTTGACCTATCTCCTTTTAGCCTCCCTTCCCTTTCCTTACCCTCTCACTTTATTCTCATTTTTCCTTGACTGTCATTTTGCCTCTTCTTTCTTTCTTTCTCTCTTATTCTTGCCTGAGGCTAGGTAAGAATTGGCCTGGGAAAGACAATTCTGTGATGTACAGGTAGATACTATTATCTTCATTTTACAGATAAGGAAATGGAGGCTGGAATAGGTTAAATAACTTTGCCAAGGTTACTCAATTGTAAGTGGCTATAGCAAGATTTGAACATAGGCCCTCTTGTCTCCAGGCCCAGCATTCTGTTTAAAACTTTACTTATCAGCATTAAAATGGGTTGTCACAGAAAGTGGTGGGTACCCCCTTATTGGAGGTCTTCAGGTATAACCTGGAAGACCTCTTGTGTACTATGCTGTAGAGGGGATCTTTATTCAGATATGAATTAGACTTAGTGGATTCTGAGGTTCTTTCTAGCTTAGAGATTCTGTAACTTTAGACTTAAGGAACAGACCATGTTTCTTCACTGGTGTCGTTTTAACCTGGTGATTTTTTTTCTCAATGAGAAATGGTACAAATTTGATAAGCCACATTCAACCTCTGTTGAATGATGGCTCTTTTTCACCCTAACACAATTACCACCCTTGCCTTCTAAAATCTACAACATCTGTGACTGATAATTTTCTAGGAAGCCGACCATAAAAATAGCTGTTTTTTGTATGGGGACATCATTTATACAAGTTGTACAGCAGCTTTAATACAGATTTCACACCTCCCAAAACTTGTTGGTGCAAGGTGTATATATTCCTATCCTGTTTGTGCTTTGCAAAAGGAGACCAAAGAAGGCCCAGTTTCCTCCCTGTGGACTGGCAATGACTACTGTTTCCATGGTGATTCCACTAAGAGCACAGACCCCTGCTTCCATTCAGCATTAACTTGGCTACATGAAAGAAATGAGGATCAAGAAGACAGAAACATTCTGATTATTTTATAATCACAATAAACATTTATTTGTTAAGTACTAATTATGGGACAGCCTCCCCACAGACTCCACCAGTTACCATGGACAGAGCCCCAGCTGAGGGCTATGATCTGAATGATAACAGGGCCCTGAGGAGTTTTGTACAATTGCCTGAAAGACAAATTCATGGTTGTCCCAGGATAAGAGAAGGAAATATTTGTTTTAAGATGGTCTATTAAGGAAATGACTAGAATAGCACCATAGATAATACAGGCTTATCAAATTTGTGTAATCTGACTCAAAATTAGGAGGGGAAACTAATGCATTATATGGTAATCAGGTTTCAAAAAGATATTGACTAAATCCAAGAATATGAAGTTTAATTGGGATAAATGTAAATTCCTAAACTTGGGTTCAAAAAATCAAATTAATAAGGAAAAGATAAGAAAAGAGTGACAAGGCAAAAGGTTTTCTTGGTGGGAAAAAGATCTGAGGCTTTTAGTGGACCACAAATTAATTATGGGATATGAAAGCCAGGAAAGCTAATATAAACTTAGGCTGCATTCAGAGATGCATAGGGTCTAGGAGTGGGGAGTAGATAATTCTATTTTCTTCGGCCAAGTTAGATCATGTCTGGAGTACTATGTTCATTTATTGATGTGGTATTTGGTAAAGGATATTGACAAACTAGAGGGTTTCCAGAGTAGGGCAATTAAGATTCTGAAGGGTCTTCTGTTCATTCCATAATGATGAATCAAAGGAAATAGAGATGCTTAGCCCAGAGAAGGGAAGACATGGCAGTGGTGGGACAAGGAGAGGAGAAGTGATCCATGGTCTTTATCTTCAAGTATTTGAAGAGGTATCTCCTTTAAATTTTTTTTTTAAATTAGTGTTTGGCTCCACAAATCAGAATTGGAAACAATGGGCTGAGGTTTCAAAGAGACTGGTTTAGTTTTGATATGAGAAAAAAAAAATCCATTCCTAACTATTAGAGCTATCTAAAAGTGGAATGAATAGCCTCAGGAAGTAGTGGGTTCTTTCTAACTGGAGTTCTTCAAGCAAAGAAAACTTGTTGGACATATAGCAATAGTAGCTAGCATGTACAGATTGCATTTCAAGGTTTGCAATGTGCTTTACTAACAGGTTATTTTATCCTTGCCACAGTTCTGGGAGATAGGTGTTTCTATTGTCTCCATTTTACCAATGAAGAACGTGAGTTAAACAGAGGCTAAGTGATTTACCTAGGGTCACATAGGTAGTAAGAATGTGAGGGTAGATTTGAACCAAGTTTTCTGGACATCAGGTCTCTCTTGACATTAATTCCAACAGTTCTTCAACTATAATACGTTTAAGATAAGATTAATCTAGCAGGGGTGTATAGGAAAATTTTTTTTGAGGGGTGTGTGTGTAAAGATTAGTGGCCAATTATGAAGCTATTGTAATTTTTGAAAAGAGAGATAATGAAGGGTTGAACTGGGTGCCAGAGGAAAAGTACAAGAGACAGTGGAAATAGAATCAGTTGAAATTGCTGACATTGTGTGTGGGGTGATCATACCATTTGGAAAATGGATGTCTAAGAGAGAGAGAGAGAGAGAGAGAAAGAGGGAAAGAGAGAGAGGGAGAGAGAGAGAGAGAGAGAGAGAGAGAGAGAGAGAGAGAGAGAGAGAGAGAGAGAGAATGAGAGAGAATAGGAGAGGAGACAAAGACAGAAAGATTGTGATTGGGATAGGGGGAGGAGAGGAGAGAGAGAGAGAGAGAGAAAGGGAGGAACAAAGACACACATACACAGTTACAGAGACGGAATCAGGAGACAAAGACATAGAGACAGAGACAGAGTTATAGAGAGCCAGAGGCAGAGAGAGAATGAGAGAGAGCAACAAAAGACATAGTCAGAAAGGTAGGGACAGAGACAGAAAAACAGAGAGAGACAGAGTCAGAGACAGGAAAGATAGAAACAGAAACACAGACAGGGAGAAATAGACAGACATAGATAGATAGAAAATGATGGGGAGACATGGAGCAACAGACACAAATACATAGACATACAGAGAGATACATAGATATAGACACAGACAGACAAAGTTAGTGACAGAGTCAGGAAGAGACAGAGACAAAGAAAAACACAAAAAGAGATAGAGACAGAATTACAGAGAGGCAGACAGATAGAGATAGACATAAAAACTGAGACAGACAGATGAAAAGAAACAGGAGATAGAGACACTCAAAGAGACAGATATGGAGTTGCAGAGGAAAACAGGGGAAAGAGTCAGAAACAGAGATAGAGTTGTAGAGTCAGAGACAGAGAGAGAAAGACAGAGACAGAGGTGGGAAACAGAGATAGAGGCATGTCAAGAGACAACAAAAGTAGAGACAGAGAGACAGTCAGATAGATATATGGAGAGGGGAGGGAGAGAGAGATTAAAGAGATGTTAGAGAAGAAAAAATGCCTGGTTTTGAAGTCAAATAGCCTTAGGGTGATCTCTTAAAGTCTTTGGGTCTCAGTTTCCTCGTCTGAGAAATAGTGGTGATGAACTATTTTATTTCTAAGGTCCTTTGTATTTCTAATATCCCATAATCTAAAATAGAACAACACTCAGAGAAAGTGTGAGAGGATGGAATCAAGAATTCTGAGACAAGGAGAGGGAGTAGAGAATGAGCAGAGAATGAGCTATGACGGGGAGGCAAGAATAGGATAATGTGTTTGGGGAGGTCAGTGAATATTCGAACCTTCACTAATGTGTAGGATTTGTTGCTCAAGAACAGTGGGAGATAAATTGGGAAAGGTAAGTTGTGGCCAGATGGTAGAGGATTAACACAGCAGCTTGTGTGAAAATAAGACTAGTGGGAGAAATGTCGGTGGCCTGGTGGCTTGCTTGCCCCCAAACTGCCTCCTTATGACTCAAGTGATTTCTGTTCCTCATCTCCCCTGATCCTTCAGTTTCCCTTCTCTATCTCTTAGATTTTTGTTTTCATTTATTTATTTTAATGGGGAAAGCAGCATTCAAACTTGAACAGAGTTAGAGGGATCTTCAAAAAGTTACTTCCCTACCTCAGCATTTTCTGCTATCTTCTAACTGGGGGAATTTTTTTTTTCCCCAAGCTTCTTTGAAAATATGGACCAAGATAGTACTAATTAGGATGCTTAAGAAATTAATTATCCTGAGAATCCTTAAGAAGAGAGAGATACATACCTGCCTATGCAAGGACCAGGTAATTATACTACACTGAATAAATAGAATAGCAAATCTCTGCAGTATAAATGAAATTATTGACGAAAAATATATTTCATAGAATCATAGATTCTATGAAACAATCATAAACAACAATCATAATCTTAGAGCTGGAAGAGAAAATTCAATATAAATTCTTCACTTTCCGGATGAGAAAACAGAAACACATATAGGTTAAGTGACTTCTCCGTATCACAAGGGAGGAGAAAGGGAAAGAAGAGGATAGTCAAAGTTGGAGAAGTGTCAAAACTGGGTGCTTGAGAAGGTGATAGCAGTGTCACCAGAAACAAAGAAGCTAGGGGAGTTGTGAGTTTAGGACTGAGGCTAATGGATACAACCTTGATTATGTTGAGACTGAGATGCTGGTGAGATATCAGGTAAATATGTTCTTCTGCTCATATTTTCTGATCTACATATCTTGGAGAATTTTATTGAAACCCTCAAATAAAAACTACAGGGACAGGGTGAAGTTGAGAGGTTGAGGAGTGACAATGAAAATGAGCAAAATGAAAACAGATGAAATTGAGAGGAAGGCTGAATAAGGTTCATTTAGGAATCACAAAGATCCTTGGGGTAGAAACCAGTTTTCCCTCCTTTGGAAGTTTGAAAGAGAATTTACAAACATATTAGGGGTGTTAGCTAGAATTTAAGCTGGCACAGGGCATCACAGAATCATAGAATGTTAAGACTAAGGGGCTTTATTTTTTTTATTTTATTTTTGACTCAAACACTGGAACACAATATAGAATAGAGAAAAGAAACAGAAACATATCATAAACTTAAATATTGGAACTTAAATACAAAGTAAGAAAGAAAACAATCATGATATGTTCTTAGCAGAACACAAGAGAGGTCTCAAAATGCGTAACAACAAATTTTCATTTCAAGAAACCCTATGTGGTAAATACTATACATAGTGTTGAGAACTGTCCATCTTTTCTTTGCTTCATTGTAAGTTTTCTTTTGTTCTCTAGTGTGCACTTTTTTACTCTAACCCCCACCCCCGAGAAGGCTACAATTAAGTTTTGATATGTTTCTCTATAGCTATTAAATATATAGATATACATATATCCTCCCATTCTCTTAAATCTAAACACCGTTCTATACTCCCTTTTACCTGTTCCCTTACCTTCCTCTCTAAAGATCCCTCCCTTGTCCTCTCCCCACTCACTTATGCCCCTACGATTTTATTTCTTTTAGAAGACAGAAGCAAAACATTTATTTAGATGCCAGAAAACCAAATCCCAACACCAGAAAGTCAAATCCATCAAAGAAGCAAAAAGTTGATACATTATAGCACAGCATGAAACCACACCATCCTTTAGCCTTCCCACAAACCAACAGTCACAAGCTTAGCTGTCTTCTTGGGTATATTCTCTCTCTCCCACTGTCTAGTTGCTCTGACTCCCAGTTTCCTGAGGGCTCTGCTACCCTTCAGCAAATTCCTCCCACCACAGGCTCCATGTGATTACATTCAGTCTATTAGGGGGCAGAGTATATCTTCAAAGCAGGGAAAGTCTTCAAATTCCCTTAGGCTTATTAAGGGGCATGGAAGATCTTCAAATTTCCATTACCATTACAACCATAGAGTTGCTATTGTTTAAACAGCTTTAGGGATGGTAAACTCATCACCTCCTGAGTCAGTCCTTTGGATTGTTCTTTTTTTTTTTTAATTAATTAATTTATTTTATTGTTTACATTATTCATTTCCAAGAGATTTTGAGTTACAAATTTTCTCCTCATCTTTCCCCTACCCAACACCTCAAAACAGCCATCCCACTGTATAACCCCTCCCCCAATCTGCTCTATCTTATGTCCTCCCAATCGCCCCTCTGATTTTTCCAGTAGGGCAGGATGGATCTTCCTACTGCAGTGCCTGTGTATCCTAATTCCCAGATGGATGTAGTTAATAATATTAATAATTATATATATGTATATGTATATACACATATATTTTTAACATTTGATAATAGAACTTCAAATTCTAGATTCTTTCCCTTCCTCCCTTGTTACCCACCCCTACTGGAAAGACAAGCAATTCAATACAGGCTGTACATGTGTAATTATGCAGAACCTCTCCACAGTGGGCATATTATGAGAGACTGATTATATGTCCCTCTTTCCTTTCCTTCTCCCCCCCTTGTTCTATTCTCTACCTGTCCCTGTCCTTTTACAGAAGTGTGTACTTCCAGCAACACTCAGCCCCCCTCCCCGCCCTCCCCTCCATCATCCCACCTTTCATCCCCATCCCCCCTACTCTCCTCTGTGGCAAGATACCCAGTTTAGAGTTTATATC
>CM053592.1:77544325-77557692 GCA_028646515.1 Pseudochirops corinnae
TCCCTTCCCTTCCCTTCCCTTCCCTTCCCTTCCCTTCCCTTCCCTTCCCTTCCCTTCCGATTCTCTTTTCCTACAGTACATATTCTCAGTAGTCCATAATACTTTGGCTTATTTCAACCCTTGATCCTTAGCCACATTTTCCAACATTTATTTTGTTGTACCCTGTCCCAGCTTTTGCATTGAAGTCATCAAGTACAGATTGATTTGATTTTGGACAATCTTACTAAATGGTTTTCTTTTCCTTCTATACTAAATTATTGGTGCCTAAAGCATAAGAAGGAAGGAAGGAAGGAAGGATGGAAGGAAGGAAGGAAGGAAGGAAGGAAGGAAGGAAGGAAGGGAAAAGCACTTATTAAGTACTTATTAGGCATCAGGTTCTATTCTAAGTGTTGGGCATACACATAAATATAAGCAAATGAATGGTCCTTTCCTTCTAGGAGCTTACATTCTAAAGGGGGAAGACAATACATAAAAGACAGCAAGACAGATTGGGTAGGATATCAGCACTAGAGCATTGTGAGAAGACAGAAGGTGAATGGCATGAAGGCCCACCAAGATGAGGGGAAAGTTCACCTATCAGAACAAGGATGCTGTAATTACAATAGGAATTTGAAGATCTTCCCTGCCTCTTAATGGACCAAATGTAATTACATGGAGCCTGTGGTGGGAGGAGCTTGCTAAATGAGGGGAGCAGAGCCCAGAGTCAGAGCAGTTAACCCAGTGAGAGAGAGAGGAGGCAGGCAAGGAGAAAGCTAGGTTTGTGAGTGTTTGTTTGTGGGAAGGCTAAAGGATGGTGTGGCTCCCTCTTGTGTTATGGTGTATTAACTTCTTTGTTGCTATCACGGATTCAGTTTTCTGATCTTGTGATATGACTTTCTGGTGTCTGAATAAACGTTTTGCTTCTGTCTTCTGTATGTAGAATCTGTTATAAATTGCAATTCAGAACTATGCTGGCATATTCACAGTTGCCATCGGTGCTGTGACTATTGTGTTGATGCTACCAATGCCTTTGGACAAAATCCAAGGGGTTTTTTGTTGTTATTGTTGTTGATTTTGTTTTGTTTTAGTTTGTTTTTTTGGTGGGAGGAGGAGGGGAAATGATCCAAGATTATGAATATGTAACTGATATTTATACTGAGCTAAAAATGTTAAGTATCTTTACCCTTAGTAGACAAATGAGATGTCCAAGTATTCCATGAAATGATGCTTCATGTCACTTGTGAGTATGTAATAATATCAATTCTACCAACTCCTTTCTTTGCTTTTCTTAGGAGTACTACTGATCATCTGGTTATTGTCTTTAACTTCTTTAGAGCCCCTATTTTCAGTTATGGTGAGAATGTCAAATTAGATATGGCTCAGTTCCTCTAGAGCAGTGGTTCTCAACCTGTGGGTTGCGACCCCTTTGGGGGTTGAACAACCCTTTCACAGGGGTCACAGGGGTCCCCTAAGACCATCGGAAAACATATATTTCCAATGGTCTTAGGAACCATTCTCTATCTGTCTCTGGGCAGGTCCGCCCACATGCAGATACATCCACATACAAGTATCAAAGGGTGGTGGCATTAGGAAGATTGAGAACCACTATTCTAGTGGTGTGTGATAACTTGGTTGTTTGTTGAATAAAGACTGCAAGTTAGAAGTGCCAACAGCTAAATTAATGTTTGTAGGCAGTCTAAAAACTGAGTGATTCTTAGCACTCTCTGCCCTTATTTCTAACTACTCTTCACAGAACTCCTAATGAAACGGTAGTAGAGGAGGTACGGAGATAACTTTCGTACATTTTCCCTGCTTCAAGGGTCTCTCTCAATGAGATCTATGACCACAAAAAAAAAAACAAACCCAAACAAACAAAAATGAGTTGTTGGTTTTTTTTATTCTACCTTAATAAAACTTTGTTGGTAATGAATACAGATAGCTTAGATTATGATATAAAGTTGAATGAGAAATTGGTTGAGTTACCTCAACATATATTTTGGACAGGATTATAGGTAGATAATGACCCAGGCCTGAAAGAAAGAGAACAGGCTGGACTGCATTTTAGAAATTGCAACAAAGCAGTCTCTGCTGTGAAACCTTCTCTTTTTGAACACTAATATTTTCCCAGTGATACTATCTGGCTGTATATTATGGAATATCATCATTTCAGAAGACTAAGCACTGCAACTTACTCAAAGGGAAATGGAAAGCTTTGTGGTGGGCATTTATGTGTAGGTTTCAGGATATTACTAAGAATGGCACTTGCATTTGAGAATTGTCAGGGACACATCATCAGGAAGGAGTATGTCTAGGACAGGAGGTAGGCCAGTAAAAAGAGCAAGTAAACAGATGGGTAATCTGACTATCTCACTGGTAGCCATGAAATATTAAAAGACCTAGAGGAAATACTCTGGCATTTATGGATGACTTAGTGAAGGACAGTGAAGTATCACAGAGGATCATAAAGCAGCCATCAATCAAGTAACAGTTGGGTTCAAGACAAAAACAAAATTAAACAATCTCTCCCCTTAAAGAGCTTACGTTCCATTGAGGGGGATAACACGTATACATGCATATACATACATGCATATATAAGTATATGTATGTATATTATATACACACAAATACATACATTAACTTTTTTGAAAGATACTAGTTGAAGGCTCAGGAGAGGTGTAATATAGAAAGTGGCTGTTGAGCAGAGCTCTGATAGAAACTAAATATTCAGGGAGTGAACTTTTATGAGATCCCAGGTCATCATGTCGTCTAAGAATTCAGGAGCCACTATGGCCAGAACAGAACCAGGACCTTCCCTATGTTAGCAATCATCACAACAGCAATAATAAAGGCATTTCCATTTACACTTTGAGAGATTCATGACTTCACAATTGTATATACTTTTTTCATTGGCACAGATTATAACCCATTCATACTCCATGAATCACTGTGACTAACTTTCTCCTTTTGGACCGCCAGAGATTTGTTTCAGCTTAGTCCCAAGACAAAAGCCATACAAGCTATGACTCGGCTGCTGTCCGAAGCATTTCTAGCTTGTTAGTATCTACCAGGGCTTATTCTCTGCTAAATATATGCCCTCGGCTTACCTCAGTCATGTCATCCAAATCAGGCTTTAGAAGGGGGCATTATTATTATTATTATTATTAATGATGATGAAGATGGCACTAATAATGTACAATGATGATGATGATGAAAATGAAATATTTTGTCATTTTATGAATTATAAAATGCTTTTTTCACAATAGCCTTGTGAGGTACGTCAAGTATTACTATTCTTATTTTACAGATGAGGAAACTGAGTCACATCATCACTTGATTGCCACAGTCAAAAATTTCAAATGACTTGCCCAAGATTACATGACTAGTAAGTAACTGAGCTAAGATTGGGAGAGGCAACATCTGGGATGCTCACTGAGGACCTTATTCAAGGTGTTTGGGTTTACAATTGCTGCCTGTGGTCAGAACTTTCAATTTCCTTGAAGATCAGCAGGCATGAATTTCTGAAAAGTTTCTTCCTATGGAGTCATTTGCTAAAATCAAGTGGTTTCCTTCAGCTTTTCAGAGTATTGTCTCGCTACCTACTTTGGCACTTTGCCTTATGTTTACAATGATGTAAAAGCCCTTGCCTTGCTAGTTTCCCTTACGTGTTTCTTGATCTTTCTGTCTCTGTCTCCCTCTCCTAGACCTTTTGTGACAGCTTTTTCTTTACATAAGGTTATTATATCATATTTTCCAATCTGCCTTTGCCTTTCCTTTCCTCCGAAGCCCAACCTCCCTTCATGTCTTAGCAGAAGATAGCTAGTTTTTCTTTATATCATCGTTTTTTCTAAGACTTCTCTCTTAGATATTTCAGATATTAACATCTACTATGAACCAGGCAAGAAAGGTATTACAGTAGGGCTGGCATCAGAATCACTAAGACCTGGGTTACAGTTATGGCCTAAAACCCACTGACTGTGTGACTCTGGACAAGTCACTTAACCAATCAATGCCCCCAGGTAATTTTGTGGAGCAGTTGATTTGTATTTGGAGTTTCTTCACCTGGAGTTTCCGACTCCAGTGAACTCATAAATGAAAAATCTGGTTACAAAAAAATATTAGGCACTATGCCAGGTACTGGGGAATACAAAAACAAATAAACAAAAAGAGCTTAAGGGGTTCAGCTTCTATGTTTGCACTGAATGTTGGTCTGCCTTACAGCAGGCTAGCCCTCTCTAGCTTTAGACATCTAATAGTGCCTGGAATGGTACCACCTTCCTTACCAAGGAAGGATTGGGGAGGGCACTGACTGCAAGGCAGACTTTCTCTTTTCCCTAACACACCAGATATGTTAACAATCATTATATCTTTAGACTTGAGCCAATTTCTGCTCTAAAGTGCCCTTTTCACCCTCACTTGTGGTCTCTCGAGATTTTTGGCCACCAAAACACTCCAGTGTCTGGGGATGCCTTCGTCAACATTTGATTGGGTCCATGATTTCATGGATGTAGATATTCTGTGTACTGGTTCAGATCATGGCCCATCCTCAGCTTTGCGTCTTGTACACCTTTTGTATCTGTTTTGCCATAAAGTTTCCTGGGAATTTTCCTCTAGGTCTTTAGGGACATATCGGGCTTTTCCAACTATTTGCAACTAAAACTTGCTATGTTCTAGCTCTCGCTGTTAGAATGTGATCTCCTTGACATCAAGAATTAATTTCCTTTTTAAAACATAGTAACATTTAATATACTTTTTTTTTTTTTTTTTTTTTTTTGCTTTTTGGAGGGGGAAGGCAGGGCAATTGGTGTTAAGTGACTTTGCCCAAGGTCACACAGCTAGTACATGTTAAGTGTCTGAGGTTGGATTTGAACTCAGGTCCTCCTGACTCCATGGCTGGTGCTCTATTCACTGTGTCACCTAACCGCCCCAAGGATTAATTTCTATTTCTATACCCAGTGCTTAATACAGTGGTTTCTTTGCATATAGGAAGAACTTAGTAAATATTTCTTCCTTCCTTCCTCCCTTCCTTCCTTCCTTCTTTCCTTCCTTCTTTCCTTCCTTCCTTCCTTCCTTCCCTCCTTTCTCTCCTTAGTTTAATATCTTCTGTAAATTCTAGCATCTGGAGGAGCTCACTATCTACGGGAAGTTCCTTTTCTATTTCTGTACTAGAAATCCTCTATGACAGTGGTGAATACTTTTGGTGAGCATAACTTTTCCTGTGTTCTGCCTCATTTAATGTTGACTATCAGGGCAGCAGTAAACAAAGTTATCATCAAAATATCTTCTATGATTAAAACATATGGTTGCATTTTTATTTAATGAGTCAAAATTTAAAAAAATAAAAACTAACCTTCAATGGAATCTTGTATTCTATATACTTTTGACTCAGCTGAATAACTATGAATATGTGAAGGTCTGTTGTACCAAATCATTTGTGAAACCCAGTCTGTCCCATTCTCATATTTTCATTAAGTACACTCTATATGTGTGCCTATATCATTCTTAAAATGCACTTTATAGAAATCAGAAAGTACTGGTAGCTATGTCCTCATTCTTCTTTTATCATGAATAATGCTGTACATTTTCCCCCAATTTATTTGGCATCTTTCCCTTATTCAGATATCTTGAGAATTGATCCCTTAATGCTTTAAAAAGCTTTTCATCTCCATCAAGGATTTTTCCTCTGCTCATTTAGTCTAGTCTAGTTTCTCTACCTGTCTTTATCTTCTTTAGTTTCATTTCTATTTCATCAAATAGCACATTAGGGATGAAGATGTTAGTGCTCAAATGTGGTCATCAGTGATGAAAATAGTTTATTATAGCAGTGCTGACAGATATGATCCCTTTTCCATCTGTTTGTGGTTCTCTTGCCAGTTTCATCTTTAATGCTCTTAGGATTGCTCGGCTAAATTGACTCATGCCAAGTTTTCTGAAGATTGGTATTTCCATCTTGTTATTCATCCTTTACTTTTGAAGAGGACCAATGACATCATGGGGTGATGTCTTGACTTGTGTATGAATTGGATTTATAGGAAGTAGAATTGCACAAAATCATCAGCTTCACTCTCCAGAGTCTTTGAAGTCCAGTAGCAAGCCAGAAATTGAGACAACTGTTTATGTCCGCTCTAAGTACTCCACAGCACCCTGCTTCAGGCACCTTCATGACTGTTGGAATAAATTGTTCTCATCTGCCCATTCTACTGGAGAAAGTCTTCACATGTTTGGGGCAGATATCCCCCTTACTTGCTGATGGGTTTGAAGCCTACTGGTTACCCTCAACGAGGAGGAGGTCATTTGCTGAGAAGCTTTTACTGGGATGTGGCCACTGTGCATGCTATAGCTTTGTGGAGACATAGTTGAGAGTTGGGTGACAGGTGGACACTAAAGGAAGGGTGGGTGAACAGCCCTGAAAAGGTCTTGGCAAACCTTAACACCAGAGGTGCTAGTACACACTTACCACCCCATACACTCCATTTCCATCTACTATTTTTCAATGTATTATAATATTATTATATTATATTATTATAAAATAGAACTGATCATAATCATCCATGATTGTCTTCAGTGAGATTTTATAATTGTGCTCATATTCTCAGCTGATATTCCTTTTGTCTAGCATAGCTCTTTATTTGGCAAGGAGATAGTTTGCTGACTGGCAACCTCTGGGCTCTTTTTGTTATTACTTTATATATCCAAATGACTGTAGAAAATACGAATGGATGGTATCAATGTCTTTCCTTTTATCTTTTCCCCATTTTTAATCACTATGAGCTTTTGTGATTATATCAGACTGGAGCTGAAATTTTAGATAGTACTATCTTTTTATCTTTGTGCTTTTTTGTAGCTTGGTATTGACTTTGCCCTTTGCCCTAATTAGTTCATGATCTGACTGTACTTAGACAAATAATTTGGAAGTTACTCCCTCATACTTCAATACCATTCTGAATCTAGTTCTTTGTAATTCTGAGTGTCTTTTTACAAGTCAGAATATTAGTCACTGAAACTTAAGTTGTATTTCAATTTTTCAGGAGTGCAAATTAGAGGGGAAAGTACTCTATGCCTCTCAATGGGTAGGAATAAGGAACCATAGAACTTTACTGAGATGATCAGTTTGTTAGGGGGATATGATCATTTATGGGTACTAGATTGAGATGAAGCTAACTATTTGATAAACTTAGTCCGATGCTATTCTCCTCCATTTCCAATATGAAGAGGAGACATGTTGGGAAGAACATAGTACACTTGTATAGGCTAAAAGTCAGCATGTGCTTTTAAAGGAACAGTTCAATTAATTTCAACAACCATCTATATGTATGGAAAAATCCTAAATAACGTACAAACTAAATGATTATAACAACATATTACAAAGATTTTACATTCTGATCAATTGGAATTTATACCAGGGATGCAGAGATGGTTGAACATAAGGAAAATTATTAACATCATTGACTACATCAATAATAAAAGTTTAAAAATATACATATGATTATATCAACAGATGCAGAAAAAGTTTTTGATAAAGTTCAACACGTGTTTCTATTAAAAAAAACCACACTTGAAAGTATTGGTATAAATGGATTTTCCTTAAATTGGTAAAAAAAAAACAAAAAACAAGCATTTATTTAAAACCATCAGCAAGCATTATTTGTAATGGGGATAAATGAAAGGCCTTCTCAGTAAGGTCAGGTGTGAAACAAGGATGCCCATTGTTACCGATATTATTCAATATTGTACTGGAAATCCTATCAATAGCAATAAGAGAAGAAAAAGATGTTGAAGTAATCAGACTAGGTAATAAGGTGATAAAACTATCTCCTTTTGCACACTATATGATGATATTCTTGGAAAATTCCAAAGATTCAACTAAAAATTTAGTTGAAACAATTAGTGATTTTAGCAAAGTAACAAGATATAAAGTAAATTCATATAAATCATCAGCATTGGTAGGCAGGGCCAATATAATAAAAATGAAAATTTTACCCAAACTAATTCATATATTCAATACCATCCCAATTAAATTACCAAGAATTTTTTATTGAATTAAAAAATAATAATAAAAGATTTTGAAAAACAAAAAGGAAATAACAAAAAATGTGTAAAGGAAGAATGTTTAGCAGCACCAGATGTTAAAAACTGTATTATAGGGCAGTAATTATCAAAACTATCTGGTACTAGCTAAGAAATAAAAAGGTATATTAATGAAATAGAATAGACATACAATTTACAGAAACAAATAACATAATAACCTTGCATATGATAGGTGTACAGACTTAAGATTTGGGGATAAGAATTCAGTATTTGGTAAAAAAAAAAAATTGTTGAGAAAGCAGAAAGCAGTATGGCAGAAACTGGGCAAGAACCAATATCTCACACCTTTTACCAAGATAAAGTCAAAATGGATAAATGACCCACATATAAAGAGAGATTTCACAAGAAAATTGGAAGAACACACAACATACTACCTATCACACTTATAGAGAGGTGGACAATTTATGAATAAAGAAGAAGTAGGGAGCAAAACTAGGTATAATGTGGATAATTTTGATTATATTAAGTTTTAAAAGTTTCTGAAGAAATAAAACTAATATAGTCGAAGTTAGAAGAAAAGCAGAAAATTGGGGGAAATTTTTATAGACAGTTTATCAGATAAAGGTTTTATATCTAAAATATATAAAGAACCTTGTCAAATCTATAAGAACATGAGTCATACACCAATTGATAAATGGTCAAAGGATATGAACAGGCATTTTTCCAATGAAGAAATCAAAACAATTTATAGTCATAGAAAATGCTATAAATCATTGATTAGAGAAATTAAAATGAAAATATTCTTGAGATATCATTTAGTATCTACCAGATTGGCTAAAATGATAAAAGAGGAAAGTGGCAAACGTTGGAGGGGAGGTGGAAATTTTGAGACATTAATTCATTGTTGGTGGAATTGTAAAATGATCCAACCATTTTGGAGAGCAATCTGGAATTATGCCCAAGGAGTTACTAAACTACCTATATCCTTTGACTCAGCAGTACCATTACTTGGTCTTATTTGCAAAGGCCTGAGAAGGCCTTTCATTCATCCCAATTATAAATAATGCTTGCTGATGGTTTTAAATAAATGCTTTTTTTTTTTTTTTTTTTTTTTTTTTTACCAATTTGTGTTAGGTGTGAAGATAATGACTTAAAAAAAGACACAGTTCATGCCCTCAAGTAGCTCTCATTCTATTGAAGCAATAAAACCTTTGTAACAACAAGTAAATGCAAGGTAATTTGAAGAGGGAGGTAGTATTAACTGGGGAGCTCAAGGAGCAGCTTCATGGTTGAGATTGACACCTGTGGTGAGACTTGAAAAAAGACAAGAATTTTGAGAAATAAAAAGGAGTGCATTCCAAGCAATAGGGGCACTTTGGGCAAATCATGTATGGAGGAAAGAGAATGCTTGTTTGGTGTAAAGTTAATGAAAGGAGCTAGATTGTGAAAATGGAAGAGGGGAGCTATTGAAGACTTTTGATGGGAGTAGTGACATAGTTAAACCTGTGCCTTTAGAAGATGATTTTGAAAGACACTGGAGACAGGGCAGACACTTAGGAGGTTCTTTCAATAGGTCAGGGAGACATAATAAGTATCTGAACTTGGATGGTACCCAAGTAATTATAGGAAAGGGGACAAATGGAAGCAAAGTTATAGACTAGTGAGAAAGTTACTGAATTGTACCTAAAATATATAATTATTTATAAAAGGTGTTTAAAATATTTGCCTTTCATGCTAGTTAAGTGAACTCATTTTAATAATGCATTTCGTGTTGAAAAAAATGAAAGAAAAAAGTATGTTAATTTCTGTTTCCATCAAATGCACCAATAAGGTTATTGAGACCACCTGGCTATGATATGCTACTGTCACCTGCTGGCAGCACACCCATTTCATAAGGTCATTTTTTTTGTTTATCTTAAGAAATTCAAAAAAAAAAATCTTTTGTTGGAAATCACAATTATAGAATTTAAATCATGCAATGATGAAAAATATCATACAATGTAGGCAAGGCCAAAAAGTAGTTAAAGATAAATCTGCCCTAGGACACTAAAATAATTACTGTGCTATAAACAACTGGATATATAGCGCAAATGAGGTGCGAGTGGAGAAAAAAATCAGGGAATAAAAGATGAAACATTGGTAACATGGAAATGTACTCAACATCAGGGTTACATTTCTTCTTGACTTACTTGATAGAGGCCATTTCATTCTGTGCATGAGAATCCCATGGACGTAACATGACCGTGGCAAGGACACTTGGAAGTGTCTTGATTGGACTGATCAAGTAGCATGGGGAGCCTGGAGACATTGATGTTGTAATATTCCAAGGAGGGATGTCAGTCCAGACTAGGGCAACATGCTCAATATTGCAGGAGATTAAAAAAAAAAGAATAGATTCAAAGGTTTGGAGAAACTTGGAAAATGAATCTATCTCATGGGAATACAGCAGAGAATTAATTAGCTGGTAAACAACTGCAAACAGTCTTTTGTTCTCAGAGATAGACATTTTAGAAAAATATTAACTTATAATTCTTTCTTTTTTATAGTGTTGTTCATCCTAACATCTTATACAAAATATTGGTGTCTAAAAAATCTGTGGTTGTCTCTTCTCCATGGTGATCTCAATTTGTGTACATTAAGAAGCAATCAGTAAGAGTTCTGACACTCATGGGCATAAAACTAAATCTCCTTAGTGATGAGGGACAAATTTTTCAAAGTATGCCATCAAATAGTAGGTTGGATATCCTTAGCAGCGTGAAATTGCTCTTCTGAGCCATTGTTCTTAATGGATATTTGCTACATCCAAGGATACCCCTGGACTACCCACATTGCAAAAATTTCAGGCATGCAGGATGGAATCGCTTCCAAAATCTTCTCCATTGAGCTGTTATATTTGATTCTCCCTTTGTACCCTGCAGCATCCTATGAAATATAAAATGTAATGAAACATTCAAGTGTTTGACATTCTCCTGGTGGGGTTGGCAGGAATGAAGCAGTGTGCACTCTCTGCAGCTCTCGTTTCATTACTGTCCTCTGCCTTCTCAGAAGGGTTAGGGAGCAGCAGGGCAGACCTGCCTCTACTTGCTGGTTTGGGAGGTGAAACCTCTTTTCAGATCCTACTCTTCACCTTCATACAGAAACGATATTGAAAATATGATTGCATATCATGGAATAAAATTGGAAACATTAGTGCCAAGCCTTGTCTGCCTCAGTTCCCTGAGATGGATCCAGGTCTCGGCTGGCCCTTAGGAAAATGGGCTCAGCACTGAAGTTCTTAACCTGGGACCCAGGAACTTGCTGTCATTGGTATGGGAATATTTTGATAATTATATTCAACTGATTTCCTTTGTAATTTAATATATTTTATTTTATGTTTGCAGAAAAAAAGAGCTTTTTCTGAAATTGGGTATTTAGGCTTCACCAGACTACTAATGGGATATATGACACAAAAAGATTAAGAACGCTTGGTCTAGATCATAGTATCATACATTTAAAGGTTGAAAAGATATTAGGGATCATTTCCAAGTCCTTCATTGAATAGATGAGAAAGTTGGGGTGTAGAGAGTTTAAGTGACTTCTAAAGGGTCATGCAGGTGACAAATATCTGAATCAGGGGTTGAACCTGGGCCTTTCTAGACTCCATATCTATTGCTCTACCCACTACACCACATAAGGACAGTTCTGAGAGGTGCAGGACCAGTCTGTTCATCTTAGGTCTCTCAGAGTGCAGGGTATAGAGAGAGAATCAAATATAATGACCCAATGGAGATTTTGGAGGCAACTCACCTCTCACATCTGAAATTCTTGCAATGTTTCCTCTTTATTTGGGAATGAGTACCCCCGATGTACACAATATCCAGGAAGTACTGTAGTTTAGAAGAGCCATTTTCACAGTCAAGGATATTCAATTTACTGGTAAGTAGCATATTTTGAAAAAATCCGTCCCACATCTCTAAAGAGATACAGTTTTATTCCCCCAAATTTTATTCCCTCTTTGAGCCAAGTCTTGATGAAAGGCAGAAAAGGAAGAAGCAGAGATAAGGAAAGGGGGCATAATGTAATTGCACAGATTCAGAAAGTGGAATGTGTGAGAAACAGAAAGTATGGCTAGAATGTAGGATGAGTAAAGGGAAGTATAAAAAGAAAAGACTGGAAAGTTAGGAATGGATTAGTTTGTGAAGAGTTTCAAATGCAAACCAGAGAATGGTTTATGTGACCTTGGTGGTAATAGGGAACTACTGGAGTTTAGTGAGGAGGATGACATGGGTAGACCTTCACTTTAGGAGAATCTCTTTGCGTTGGGCATGATGGTGCAAGCCTATAATCCCTGCTACCTTGAAGTCTGAGGCATTGCTTGAGTTTAGGAGATCTGAGCTATAGTAGGGCTAATGCCAAACTGATGTTCACTATATGTGTGGGGCCAATGTGGTGAACCCTGAGGAATGAATGAGAAAGGTACCATGCTTCCAACGCTAGTCAAGCCAGCCAGAGTCAGAAAAGGAGCAGATCAAAGCTTCCAAGTCAATTAGTAGTGTATAACTCTAAACAAAAAATTAACAAGGAAGAAGTTAAGCAACCAAATAAAATTTTAGAATAGTTAGATATGAACTCTGGTTATTGTTGAATGAGAATAGAAAGGAATATGCATACTTTTCTGCTGTCTATAACTTTGTTATGAAAATAGAACATGCATTAGGGAAAAAATGCCTCACAAATAAATGCATAAAAACAGAAATATTAAACACATCTTTCATGTACCACAATGCAATAAAAACTATATGTAATAAGGGCTGCCAATGAAATGATTCAAATTAATTGGAGATTGAGTTAACTTAATCCTTCAGACTAGGAGTGTCAAAGAATAAGGCATAGAATTAATACATAATTTTGTTAAAATAATGACAACAAGGAAATAAAATGCCAAAAATTTCAGGGATTTGATTAGAGCATGCCTTAGAGGAAAATTTGTATTTCTAAACATTATCATCTACAAAAGAGAGAAAGAACAGAGAACAGTAAAACAGAGAAAGAACCAAAAAGGCATATAGCTTTTAAAAATACAAGAAAGTTAAAAATCCCAAATAAACACCAAAATAGAAATCTTAGAAATCAAAGAAGAAATATAAAACTGAAGGAAACAAAATGAATAAGTAAAACTTGGATCTGTTTTGAAAATACTAATAAAATACATAAAATATAAAGTAACTTTTAAAAGAGAGGAAAACCATATTGCCAACATTGCCGTGAAAACTATGATTTCATTATAAATAAGGAAGAAATAAAGGAAATTATTAGAAACCACTTTGCCTGATTATGTGACAATAAAGCCAACAACTTAAAGAAAATGGATGTTTATAAAAATA
>CM053592.1:77557792-77636202 GCA_028646515.1 Pseudochirops corinnae
GCAAACAAGGAATCCTACCAAATTTCTTTTATGATATAAAAATGACCTTGATATTTAACAAGGAAGAATCAAAACAGAGAAAGAAAATGATGGACTGATGTCTCTAATTAATATTGATGCAAGCATTGTTCAACAAAATATTAGCAAGAAGACTATAGTTACATATCAGAAAAATTATAAAATATGACCACATTAGATTTATATCAGGAATTAAAGGTTGGTTCAATACTAGGAAAACCAATTGTTCATATTAATAAGAACAATAAAAATCATAGTATTATATCAGAAGATGCAGAAAAAACCTTTTGTATTATACAACACTAATTTATGTTCAAAAACACTAGAAAATATAGGAGAAATAGATATTTCTTTATCACGATAAGTAGCTCTTGTTTAAAACTAAGGACTAGTATTATGTAAAATGGGGATAAACTAGAGGTCTTTTCAATACAGAGGTAAACCAAGTTATTTTTTATCTTTGTCATTATTTGAAATAGTGTTAAAAATACTAGCAATAGCAATAAGATAAGAAAAAGAAATTGTGGGAAAATGCATAGGCAAATATGAAACAAAATTTGCAAATAATGTATTGGTTTATTTAGAGAACCCTAGAAAAGATTTAAAAGGTTTGCTTCTGCAAAGTTGCAAGGTATATAATAAACCAACATATATAATCAGCATTTTTGAATGTTACTGATAAAACCCAATAGGAAGAAATAGGAAGAGAAATCTCATTCAAAATGATGACAAAATGTATAAAATGTTTGGGAATCTATCTATCTATCTAATCTATATCTATAGAAACCATGTAAATACAACTACAAAATATTACATATAGAAATAAAAGTATATATAAATAATTGGAGAAATTTTAATTGTTCATGGGTAACCTAAGCTTATATAATAAAAATATCATCACACCTAGCTCAGTTTCCTTATTCATTGTCATGCCAAGCAAACTACCAAAGGATTACTTTATAGATCTAGAAAAGAATAATGAAATTCATCTACATGGGGAGCAAAAGGTCAAGAATCCAAAGGGAAATAGAAAAAGAAAGTGAGAAGGGTCTCTGCAAGTACCAGCTATCACACTATACTATGAAATGCTAATCATTGAAATCATTTGGTGATCATTAGGAAATGATTAGGCTGATCAAGCTAACAAATGAGTATACTAACTATTCTATTAGAATAATATTTTAAATGTGTAAAATAAAATATATGAAATTATAAAGGAAATCAAATATATTGAAACATAGTTATCAAAATACCCTCTCCCCCTGCAAAAACAAAACAAACAAAAACCCAATAACAACAAGTTCTTTGGTTCCAGGTTGAGAACTTCAGTGCTAGGTCCATCTTTCTAGATCCAGTCCAGACCTCGATCCATTTCAGGCAACTGAGGCAGATAAGGTTTAGCACTAATGACTCCAATTTTATTCCATGATATGTAATCATATTTTCAATATCACTTCTATATTATGGTAAGAGTAGGATTCTGAGAAAAGCTTTCACCTGCCAACGAGCAAGTAGAGGCAGGTCGGCCCTGATGCTCCCTAACCCTTCTCAGAAGGCAGAGGACAGTAATGAAATGAGAGCTGCAGAGGGTGCACACTGCTGCATTCCTTCCAACCCCACCAGGAGAATGTCAAACACTTGAATGTTTCATTACATTTTATATTTCATAGGATGCCGCAGGGTACAAAGGGAAAATCAAATATAACAGCTCAATGGAGAAGATTTTGGAGGTGATCCCATCCTGCATGCCTGAAATTTTTGCATGTGAGTAGTCCAGGAGCATCACTGAATGTAGCAAATATCCATGAGAAGCTATAGTTGTGACTACTCTTCCTCCAAGACATAGTTCTTTATTAGACCATCATAGCAGCTACATTCTTCTTATTTCTGCATCTCAACTCCTTGGTAAATCATTAACTTTCCTCTACTGTTGAAAACCTTGTTCCTTGAACTATCACCAATTACACCATACCAAACCCAGAATTACTACCACCTCTGCCACCTTTACTTCTATTCATATGCTGCTGAATGACACTGGAGGACATCACAGAGTCATGCTACATTTTTGTTTTCTTTTGTAGATTTTGTTTTCTTTTTAAAATTTCATTCAAATCCAATTTAGGTGTGAAGAAAATGAAAATTCATCTTCTCTCTCCTATGTTCCACTTTCCCCACTAAAAAAGGAAGAAAAAGAAGTTCTATGAACCAAGATGACAGAGTAAGTAGTAAATTGCTGTAAATCCCATATTAGTCTCAAAACATCCATAAATATCACCCTAAAACAAATCCTGGAACAACAGAACCAGCAAAAAGACAAGGTGAAACCATCTTTTAGCCCAAGAAACTTGGAAATTCGGCAGTAAAGGTCCACCTCACTTGGAAAAAGGGGAGCGCATTCCAGAGCAGGAAGTATCCCAGCAGGCCAGCAGTAAGTCCCACCTCTGCCAACTAGTGGGAGATCCTGAATCCCAGCATGGTGGAGTAGGCAAATACCAAAACTGTAAACCCCCTACTTACCAGGTGCTTGAGCATAGCCAGGGAAATCAGCAAGCTCCACCTCAAAGAACCATAGCATGCTTCAGTGTACTCCTGGGCAAAGTGGAATCTGCCAGTGGCCAGACCTCCACATGCTTCAGCATAGCCCCAGGGAAATGGGGAGACTCTTGACTGTATCTCAGTATATGCCCGAAACCGGCACTAAGACTCCAGTTTAGTACCACTTAATTTGTCAGATCCCTACATCCCCTAGCAGTGCCAACTAGCCCCCATCCTACCCCTTCAGCACAGCACCAGGTAAATAGGCAGGGCCTGCAACCACAGGCACAAGAAGCCTGAGATAGTGCTTCTTCCACAATGGGAGCAGAGCTCAAATTTAAAAAAAAAGGAAAAAGATGAACAAATAATAATAAATGATCATAGAAGGTTATTATGGTGACAGGGAAACTCAAGACATGAGTTTTCAGAAGAAGACAACAATGTCAAAATAACATTAGGCAAAACCTAAAGAAAAATGGAAAGTGGTCTCAAGTCCAGAAAGAATTCATGGAAAGAAATCCAAAAGGACCTTAAAAATCATATGAAAGAGTTAGTAGAAAAAATGGAAAGAGAAATGAGAGTGATACAAAAGAATGATGAAAAAGCTTAGAAAACTTAAAAGGTAGACTTGACAAATTGGAAAAGGAGATACAAAAATTCATTGAAGAATACAACTTTGTAAAGAGTATACTTGGCAAAATGAAAAAGAAAGTGCAAAAGCTAATTGAGGAAAACAACACTTTAAAAGTTAGAATTGGGCAAGTAGAAGCTAATGACTATAAGACATCAATAATCAATCAAACAAATACCAAAAAATGGAAGAAAATGTAAAATATCTTATGGGAAAAACAACTGATCTTGAAAGAGATCTGGGAGAGAAAATATCATGATCATTGGACTACCTGAAAGCCATAATAAAAAGAAAGACCCAGACAGCATCTTTCAAGAAATTATCACAGAAAATTGCCCTGATGTCCTGGAACCAGAGGACAAAATAGTCATTGAAAGAATTCACTGATCACCTCAGGAAAGAGATCCCCAAATAAAAACTCCAAGGAACATTATAGACAAATTATAGGACTTTCATATCAAGTGAAAAACTATTGCAAGTGGTCAGAAAGAAACAATTCAAATATCAGTGAACCCAAATCAGGATTACACAGAACTTAGCAGCTGTAACATTAAAGGATCAGAGGTCAAGGAATGTGATATTCCAAAAGACAAAGTAGCTAGGACTACAACCAAGAATCACTTACCTGGCAGAATTAAGCATAATACATCAAGGCGGGTAAGGGGGGAATGGTTAATCAACGAAGTAGAAGGATTTCAAGCTTTCATAAGTAGACCAGAACAAAACCAAAAACTTTACCTCCAATATCAAGATAGAAGGGAAGTATAAACAGGTAAAAAGGGAAAAGAAAACCAGGGATTCAATAGAGCTGAGTTATTTATATTCTTACACAGGAAGATGATACTTGTTATTCTTAAAAATTGTATCAGTAATCATACAGCTAGAAGAATATACATAGAGGGCAGGAGTATAAGGTGAATTTGAAGGAATTACATAAAAATTTAAAGGATGAGAAAGAGGAGTACACTGGGTAAAGAAGGAAGGAAGAGGTAGAATGGGGATAAATTATTTCAAATGAAGAGGCAGGAAAAACCTATTAAAATGTAGGGAATGATAGGAGGTTGGGCAATGGGCATCTCTTGAACCTTATTCTCATCAGTATTGGTTCAAAGAAGGAATAATATATACAATCAGTTGAATATAGAAATCTAGCTTACCAGCCAGGGAAGTAGAAAGGAAGGAGATCAAGCAAAGGGGGGTGGGTTGGGGTGGTGCAGTGCCAACATGATATTCACAGCACCTATGACAACTATGAATATGTGGCATAATTCTGAATCACAAAATATAACAGACTCTCGTTCCAGAACAGGCTGCTTTGGCCTGGTGCAAGAGAAGACCCTGGGGAAAGAGGGGAGAAAGAGAATGTGGTATAAAAACAAACACGAGACAGTCTTATTCAAGATGCTTATAATTCTAAAAGGGGAACATGATACATAAAGGCGAGTTTTGGTCAAGGAGTAGAGTTATGATCAGGGAAATCAGAAGAAATGGTGTTTGGAGTCAAAATACACCTGAGTAGAAAGTAGAGTAGTGGGTATGAATAAGATAAGATGAATTTTCACCAATGAGAAGTCCATGGTCCCAGAGGTGGGAGTTTGAGTTCTTATTAGAGGTGGAGGTGATAACTCTAAGAACATAGGAGAGGTACAAATAAGATCCCATGATAATTTAAATGCCTTGACTTTTATAATTAGTCATTCATTTTGTTGGCTTTGGATTTTGTTCCTTGTTAATATGAAAATGGACCTTGGGAGGAAGAAGGTGATAAGACCTAGACAAAATTGTAAAGAAGGTGAAATATGTTCTCAGCATCTTACCACCCCTATGGTTGATATCTCCTCTCAAGTTCGGTTCATCAATACTCTCATACAGCCCAGTCCCTGATTTCCCACATACTGTTTTAATCCATGCTATCCTGCCTTTCTAGGGAAGTATGTCATTTAACCTACTTCTTCTGGTCAAAACACTGTTTTTCATTTCTCCTAGCCCATGCTCTTTGTTAGGTAAGAGGCAATTAGTCTTTTAAACCAATTTGTGCTATCTCTCTGAGATAATCAATCAATCAATCAATATTTATTAGGTTCCTACTATATGCCGGGAACTATACTGGGGTGTAGAGACAGAAACTCAAATGTGAAATAGTTCTTATACTCAAAAAAGTGAAAAATAATCATAGCTAGCATTTACATAGTGCTTTAATGTTTACAAAACTCTGCAAATATGTTACCTTATTTGATTCTCATAACCACACTGAGAATTAGGTGCTCTTATTATCATCCCCAAATGAGGAAACTGAAGTACAGAGAAGTTAAGTGAATTGTCCAGGGTCACATAGTCAATGAATAAGGCAGGATTCAAATTCAGACCTTCCTGATTGTAAGTTCAATATTCTTGCCCACCATGCCATTTAGCTACGATGAGGGTCTTATAGACATGAATTCACCCAAGGGAAGACTCAATTGATGGGAATTTCAGGCACTTTGGAAGGCAGGTATAGGCTTTGTGACATCCTTCAAATTGCATCCCATTGTATGCAACTCTGAAAGCTGAGCTGAGGTTGAAGTGAAAGGAGAAAGTGCTTTAAGGACATGTGGGAACATTGCATTAAATGTTAGCACATAGCTGGGGGCCACTAGAAAGCTATGCCAGACAACAGAACAGCCTGGAGTATAGCAGTCCAAAAACGGGACAGACTTTGAGACAAAGAGATAGACTAGCAAACAGAGAGTGAGCAGAGACAGGCTCTATAAAAGGGCTGCAGTTAACAACTCCAAGCTGGCCTGAATGAGACAAGAGCATTGTGCCTTAATTGAAACCATCAGTCAAGATGAAGTTCAAATGTCACCTCTTGTATGAAGCCAACCCCTCCCTAATCCCTAACTGAGATTTCCCTCTTTGTCCTCTTAGCTTGCGCCTCTCCTATATGCTTAGGGGCAGAGAATGGACCGTAAACATCATTCAGATCCAGTTTCACATTTTACAGCTGATGAAGCAGTCTCAGAGAGGGTGTGTTCCTTCCTCAAGGTCAAACAGTGGTTCAGATCCACGTGTGCTCATTCCCATTGCAACAGTCTATTCACTCTCCTCAGTGTCATCTCTTCTACTAGACTGCATACTCCCTGAAGGCAGAGACTACTTTTTCTTTCCATCTCCACTGCACACAGGTGCATAACACATGCTTGTTGAATGCTGAATAAGTGACTAGCGGAGGAGGGTACAGGGGCAGAAACCCAGAGTGGTTCTTAGTCCATATGGCCTTATGATTTGGAGGACAGGACTTGGACTCAAGATACAAGAGGTTCAAATCCTGCCTCAGATGCCATGTAGCTGTGTGACACCCACCAGATCACCAAATTTCTCTGAACCTCAGTTTCCTTTTTCTTGAAATGAAAGGATTGGACTTGATGACTTTTTCCTTCTCAAATCGAGAATTCCTTGACCTAGATTTACCTTCCCATTGCTGGTCCAGTACCAGATCAGTCTCAGACAAGCAAAGCCAACAATGCTTGGGACCAGTGACTCATTTTCTCCATGTTGTACAAGCAGATTTTTAGTAACACTTCTATATGCTGGTGAAGAGCAGGATTCTGAGAGAGGTTGCCCCTGCCAACCAGCAAGTGGAGACAGGTCTGTCCTGCTGCTCTCCATCCCTTCTCCGAGGGCAACGGGGACTAATGAGATGAGAGCTGCGGCTAGCTCACAGTGCTGTAGCCCTGCAAACCCACTAGGAGAACGTCAAATGCTTGAATGTTTCATTACATTTTATATTTCATAAGATGCTGCAGGGTACAGAGGGAGAATCAAATGTAATGGCTCAAATATGGAGGTGCGGGAATGATGAGACCTGAAATGGAAAATAATAAAGATCCTTGGTTACAGAGGATAAATGCTAAAACATAAAAACCTTGGGAGGGAAAGGACAGAGGCTTTACAAAACAAAGCAAAACAAACAAACCAGCTTCCCTGAAAAACCGAAAATGTAATTAGGTAGATAAAGAAATGATTGATAATAAAGAGCTTCAGCCCAGGCTCCTTTTTCCAATGGAGACTCCATGGTGTGGAAGAAGGGGTGAGGTTGTCACCACTTGGGTAGAGCACCCTAATGCACTGGCTCACGCTGCAGAGATGACCTAGGGATAACACTTGTGGCCAAGACAAAAGGAATAGAATGACAAGGCAGCAGTATTGCTTAAGGTCTCACATTTTTTAATGCCCTGTAGAAATGAAATGCCCCATCTATTGAAAGGATCTGTCAACTTTTTGTTAGAATAATCCTAAGGGAGCCCAACGGTCTTCCCAAATGGGACTCTGAACAGAAAACTACATGATTTGACTTCTTAACTCCATCATTTGGGGAGAGCGTGCATGGAAGTGGGGCCAGGAAAGGAGGTACAGACCTATGATTTCATGCTAGTGTGTATTGCTACTTATTTCAGAATGGAATAATAGTAACTCACATTGGGATAGCGCTTTAAGGTTTTCAAAATACTTTAAATCCAATCCAATTCAATTCAACAAGCATTTATTAAGGACCTACAATATGCCAGGCATTGTGCTCAGTGCTGGGGATCCAGGCATTACAAAAGCAAAGATACAAAATGAAAACACTCCCTGCTTTTCAAGAGCTCATTTTCTGTATTTACGCTATCACAACCTCATAAAGTAGGTTACAATCTCTCTCTGTCTGTCTCTCTCTGTCTCTGTCTCTCGGTCTTTCTCTCTCTGTCTCTCTGTCTCTCTGTCTCTCTCTTTTTGATTAGGAAACTGAGGTTTGACAGGCTAAGTGACTTGCCCATAGTCACATTGCTAATGAGTATAAGAGTTGGGTTTCAAACCCAGGTTTCCTGACTCCAGATCTAGCATGATGCCACATGGCCTTGGTTTAAACTTATTAGATATTAGGGATAGCTGCTGGTTTTCTACTCATTAAGCTTGGTTTCTTGGTTTGCTGTGATCAAAGAATTTGTAATCTACAGACCATAGCCATACCTCTAGTGCTGAGAGTCAAAGCAGACAAATCTATGTCCAGGATGAGATTTGAGGGCCAGAGAGATGATGTCCAGGTAACAAAGGTGTTAAAAAAAATTCTGGAAATTTGAATCCAGATCTTCTAAATACAAACACAGTGCTCTTTCCAGTAGTGGCATCAGCAGCTTCCCGAGTCATTTCTAAAGAAACTGATGAGCCATGATTTTACTCTGGAATCCAATTAAATGGGTTGATTTGAAAAGATACATTGTTTGGGTCATGACTTTTACACAAGATTTGAAGACAATGAAAACAGTGTGCAATGACAGATTTTATTTTAGCTTTCTTACTTAGTGCTTGGTTTTGGTAGCCTAAAATAATTCATAACCTAGGGGCTACCTTCTGGCAATGAGCCTCTCTGAATTGAGAAAGGGTTGATTCGTGGATGACAGATGCTGAGCTCATCCCTAGGCCTTTCCAACTTGGTAGGCCTGGCAGAGCCTGGTTCCTCTGCCTAACTTTCCAGAAGCTAGGGGAAATTCCACACTATCGTGAGATATATACAGTAGGAATTTAATGATAGGACTGTCTCCTCAGGGCTAGTGGGGTTGTGACCCACACTGGTAGAAGGAGGGACTTATTGATGAAATCATGGATCTTTCTTTTAAGATATTGGAATATAGTTGGATATTGACCCTGGTAAACACAATATAAACATCTGTGCCAAGTAATCTGTACATCAGCTTTTGAGCCAAGAGGCTTGGCAAGTATTTATGGCAGTATGGCACTGAAACACAAAGGCCAAGGATAAGCACACTTTATAAACAACTCCATAACTCCTCATGTGACCTTGGGCAAGGTTAGGCACATCTAGACAGTGCCATTTTTTTTTTGTGATGAAATTGGGGAAAAATGTTGCCATCTACTTGCTTCATAGCATTGTGTTGTGGAGAAGAAGTAGTTATTTGATGCAAAGTACTATGACTAGTAGTAGACACATTGAGCTAAGTTGAAAACAATCTTTCTAGCTTTTGAACACTGGGCTTTCCATTGCTCTTCATGCCGACTTTTAGATTGATAAAATGGCCTCCATCAACAAATCTTGCTCTTGTTACAAACCTCATTTACCACTGTCTTTTCGAATGTACCTTAAAGGCTCACCATCGAAGACTCTTAAAAGGGCTTATGAAGTTGGTTCACCTACCTCTATTACTTACAAAGTAGATACATTCCATTATGTGCTCCTTTAAGGTGAACAGCCTATTGGCTTTTTAAAAGAGTATCATCCCTCTTCTAGAGTATGAACGTCAGAGGCAGAGGCAGAGGCAGAAATATTTCTTTTTTCCTCTTCTCCATGGTCAGCAGCTTCACTGACTGACTTTGCATTTTTAGCATGATATTCTGCAGGAAAACAATAAACTTTCCATAACAAATAAAAACAAAAAGCCCAAAAAATGATGTCTTTATTGCTGATGGCATTAGTGATATTATGGAGCCCAATTCCTGTGTTTGGGAAAGGAAAAAAAAAACCTCACAATGGAGCCTGTTGTGAAACTTAGATTCCCTTGAGAATGCCACATGACTGGGGACGATTAATTATGCAGTTTTACTGTTATCTTTGGTTCAGAACAATAGTGCTCCTAAGGGCCCATGGAACTGCTCTCCCATGGAAGGGTGTCAGCTTTTGATTAAGCATCATTCCGTACAGTTCATTAACAATGTATCTTCAAATGAGTTTTTGATTGAACATTTTCATTGGTCATTGAGTGTAATTTATGAAGTCTGTTGGAATTTTCACGGAAAAAATTCTCTGGGAATGTAACAATATTTTTCATTAAGTACTATTTCAGATTTTTCTCCCTGAAAGAATCCAACTTTTTTTCTTTTCTTTTCTTTTTTAAAAAGAGCTTTTCAAAAATTAGGTATTGATCCATGGCCAAGGCAGTTACTCTCTCTCTCTCCTATACTTCAATTAGGAAAGTGATAGAACTTGGTCATATTCATTATGAGTTAGGGAGATTTGGGAAATTAAATAAGTCTGTTCAATGAAGTCAATTTTACCCAGTATCTGAGCTACTCTCCAGTACTTTGTCAGGAAATTGGGGATCTTTTAATTCTTAGATTGGAGTCCTTTTATCCCATTATCAAACTAGGCTTTGGTCTTTCAAAAATTAAACTGAATATTGAGAAGCCATGAGAAATTGTGGTTAGAGCTGGGTTCAAAAGCTGGCCCTGACGCATACTAACTGTGTGACCCTGGACAAGTCACTTGACTTCTCAATGACCTAGTCAAGACTCTAAATTACAAATAAGTTTCCTATCTATATAGATTAATGATCTTCTTTTTTTTTTTTTTGTATTGTGGAAACATCTAGTAGTCTGGCAGTCTATGAACTTCTTTTCAGAGTAATTTTTTTAAATTCATAAGATTAAAATATACAAGAACACAAAGAAAATCAATTATATTGAAATAAAGATGTATTTTTCCCTCTCCAAGTTAATGGACCTCCCAAAATCTGTCCACAGACCCCTTGGGAATCTATGGACCCCTTCATAGTGTAGAGAAGATTTCCATACCAGGAATTCTATACCCTGGTGAAATCAGAGGTCCAGACCAAGAAACAAACAAACAAAAAAACGCTTAACATTGCTAACTCCATCTTAAGAAGTATAAAAAAGTCACTGTTGGCAGGGGAGGCTTTGGAGAATTTCCTCATTGAAAGAAAAACAAAGAATAGCTGAAATATTTCAGATTTTTAAAGAAGTTTAATTTTTTTTTAAAATTGGCCAGTTCTTCTGAAACTTCATCCAGCTCAATGAAATGATTCCTTTGCCATTACCCCAGTCAGCAAGCCTCTAATGACCTGAAGGAGTTAATCTGCTTCTCTGAAAACCTTAATTTACTACCAGGAAGTGACAGAAGCCCTGGGGACAATAGGCCCCATTGACTAATTCTGGCAAATTTCTAAAATTCTTACCAATGTGTAACTCTGCTACCTCCTGTATTTACTTGTGTATTCTCTGGTGCCTCCTTCCCTTGCCTCCCCTCACATTCTTCCTTCTTCTTCCCCTACTCCCTGATTATTTTGAGAAGAAAATAAAAAGGAAAAAAAATATGTTTTCCCTTCAGAATTTTCTCTTGCTTCTTGACTGCTTTTACCACAAGCTTGCCTCCTTGATGGGGAACCTAATTCCCCCCCTCTCATAGAAGACTTAGGGCTAATTATAAGAAGTAGTTACATTGAGGGATAGGGAGGCATGGGAGGGCCAGCTAACTTTCAGTCCTCTATCTCTGACCAGTTAAATTACATTCTTTTTTACTGTATCACCTGACTGGCTCTTACAGACATTTTAGCTCTCTCCACTCCCAAATTCATTTTCAATGCTAAGGATAACTTTCTGAGAAAGAACTGTCCATCCAGTTAGTCCACTAGCGATTTTATAATTTTTTTTTCATTTTTAAATCATTGATTTAAATAGAAGCTAGATCATTTCAACCAGCCTTTATTAAGTGCCTACTGTATGCCCGGTGCTGGGATAAGCAATGGGGTCACAAAGAAAGATAAAAACCAGTTCCTGCTTTCATGGAGCTCACAGAAATGAAGGAGACAATTTGCAAATGATTATATATGAACATGATGTATGTACAGGGTACAAATTTGTCAGGGTCTTGGAGGGAAGGCTCTCAGATTAAGGAGCATGCTTTTCTTGGAACACCGGAATTCAAATCCATGAAACTTAAAAGAAAAGGAAATGCTTGATCCATCTTTCAATCCCTTGAACTTTATTTTATCAACATCATGGATAGATTGGAAGTTGCTTGAGGGCAGGGACTCTCATTTCTGGTTTTGCGGCACTCTCATTTAGCCAGAGAGTAATGAATTGCATTTCCTCCTCTCTCCCTCTCATCTAGGTCTTTCAGAATTAAAATGACATACAACATTGAACACTCCTCCTTCCCCCTCCTCTTCCCATACAAACACCCTTGAGAATGTTTGAAATCTAAAACTGATACTTCTTCTCTCCTTCCGTATTAGGACAATTAACTTTGCCATTGCTTTCTGCACAACTTCAGGTGATTTACAAGGAGGTACCAAAAGTACCAGGTGACCAACGACATTCCTGAGGACACCTGACCCAGATCAAAATGTTGAGAAATATTTAACAACATAAATTGTAACACTTGCTAACTATGTGACCCTGGACAAGTTGCTTAACCCTGTTTGCCTCAGTTTCCTCATCTGTGAAATAAGCTAGAGAAAGAAATTGCAAAACTGCTCTGGGATCTGCACCCACAAAACTCAAATGGTGTTGTGACGAGTCAGACACAACTGCAATGACTGAACAACAACACGATATGTGTTTTTCTAAGTCAACCTGCAGCCCATAGAGATCCTTTGTGTGTGTGTGTGTGTGTGTGTCTGTGTGTGTGTGTCTGTCTGTGTCTGTGTATGCCTGTGTATGTCTGTGTGTGTGTGTCTGTGTGTGTGTCTGTATGTGATTTCGTGGTCCCTATTTTTCTTTGAGCATGTTACCACTGATGTACAGGGTTCTTTAAAGCCTGGGGTTGATATGTTAAAAAGAGATGCCAAAGATGGTGGCAGATCATGCCATGCCATTCCATTCCTCCAGCTTCCCTATGTACTGGTCATTTAAGGACAGTAAAGTCACAATAATGTCTGTTTTTTAATGTCACAATCATTTTCTGGTAAACAACCTCCTCATCCCCTATTGAGTTCTTTCCTATAACAAATAAAACAGATAAGCAAAAGCAACCAACAAGAAACATTCAATATGCATAGTTTCCCACTTATTTGAGAGGCGGAAGGGAGCACAGCCACCCAGACCGTCTAGTCCAGTCCTATACAGGAAAGAATCCCGGCTCTAACAGATCCAACAAGCAGTCTAGCCTTTGCTGGAAGATCTCCAAGCATGGGGAGCCCACCGCCTTTCCAGGTTATGTTCTAGGGAAATATGCTTATCATCCATCTATCCTCTTGCATTATTAGCCATTGCAATTAATCTTATTATTCTAACTGGGAGGCAGTGCATAGAAAGCTGGATTTAGATTCATAAGGCCTAGCATGGAATATTGGCTCTGCCACTCACTCTCTGCGGAAAGAGAGCTATCTCTAGAGTCAGAGCATCTGGATTTGAATCCTGACTCCAACATATTTCTATCTGTGTGATCTTGAACAGGTTATTTAGCTTCTTTGTCTAGGAAGTAATGACGTCAGGCTAGGAGACCTCTGAGTTTCCTTCCAGATCAGTGAGTTTGGTTTCTCCGACCATTTTAGAATGAAAATATCAGATTGGGAGGAAGAAATGGGAAAAGGATATGAGTAAATACAGGTGTTTGTTTGTTTCTTCAGTAACACAAATGTGAAGAGAAATAATCCCACGCAGCCTCAAGTTCATAGGTCAAATTAAAACTTTACTTCAATCCTGGGAAAAATGATCTTTTGCATCCTTTTTGAGAGGTGAAATGAGCAAAGGGTCTTTCAGAAGTGTTTGGTTTGCTAACCAACAGGAGTAGCAATGTTCCCATTCCAATGTGAAATGAGAAGCTGGTCTTACACAATCGCTTTGCCCTCTCCTAGTCTTTTGGGGATAGACCTGATGAAATAGCAGGAGTGTTTTCTTTTACAGGTTCAATCCGTCAAGGGGTCAGTTAGCTAGGTTCAAAGAAAGGCTTGTCACCTGGGCACAGACAAAATTCTGTGTCTTTGTTTCACAAAGGAGGACCAGAAAGAGAGTGAGGGTGCTGGTCACTGGTTGCTATTACTGGAAACCATTCAACCAACAAACCATTTAGAGTAAATGTCCCAGCCAGTGTGGATTTATAGAACGATCTTAGGCTGTGTTTCAGCATAAACCAGGATAGTTTCCAGTAACTATTAGTCAGAGGGCTCAGGGGGTCTCACCTACTCACTTGTATTTTAGCAAGATTTAAGGGGAAGAGTACTGAACTGGTAACAAGGAGAATCAGCTCTTTCTTTTCCCTTTTCTATCATGAACTGGCTGTGTGACCTTGGACAAGTAACTTCATCTTTCTGAGATTCAAGAAAATGGGGAGAAGGGGTAAAAACTAGATCTTTTTAAAGGTCTCTTCTAATTTTAACATTTGAGATACTTTCTGGCACTTTCTTTACTTTTATCTTACCTGTATTAAATACTCCTTGGGTTCCAGGTACTTGCTAGATGGTGCGTTGGATGAAGAACTAGGCTAGAATTCAGAAAGATCCAAGCTTACATCTGACCTCAAATTCTTACTAAGTCGTTTACCCTCTGTGTGCCTTCATTTCCTCATCTGTAAAATGGGAGCAATGTAGTACCTGCTTCATAGGAATATGGTGAGGATCATTTGAGATATTATATAGAGTGCTTAGCACAGTGCCTACTGGTGCTTACTAAATGCAAGGGTCATGAATTGAGTTTCAAAGGAACATAGAGGTAATCTAGATCAATTAAATCAAATTACAAATGTGGAAACTCTGGTCTAGAGAGGTTGTGTCATGCCCAAGGTCAGATACACATATACATAAACACACATATAATGCATATGTTTATATATACACACATGATATACATATACACGCACACATATACATACATGTATAATGTATGTGTTTGTGTATACATGCACACATACATGTATATATTATACACATATCTCTATGCAGACATATATCTATATGTCTTGTTCTTAGTTTTTTCACACAGTTTTTGCATGTTGTTTCCCCTATTAGACAATGAGCTCCTTAAGACAGGGTCTACTCCCCCACACCTCCCCCCCTTTTGTATCTCTAACCCTCAGCACAGTGCCTGGTGCAATAGGTGCTTAAGAAATGCTTGTTAAATGATTGATTGACCTCAGGCGCTCTGACTCCAAATCAAGGGCCCTTTAAGGGAACATTGACATGAGATATCTTCCTTGGTCTCCTCCTTGACTCTCATAGTCTTCTCATCCTTCATCCTAATAACTAGTTATTATCAGGATATAGCTGTCTACAGAGGTAAAAAAATAGTCTATTGTAATGAATAGAGTTCAAGAAAATGTGGATTCAAATCCCTTCTGACAAATAATAGCTGTATGACCCAGGACAAGTCATTTAACCACTCAGTGCCTAGGCGACTCTCTAGGACTTGTGTAGAAGTCACTGGCTAATTGTGATATGCCCTGTTGGGGTGAGTTACCACACTGGGAGTTTTTCAGGATTATGAAATCATAGATTTTTTTCTATATTGGCATCTTTGGAGTTGGGACTAGTGATGGGAACTCTACCCCTTCCATTTGTGGTAGTAACATTTACAAAAAACAGAGAAAGATCCTTATCTCTCCCCATTCTCTACCTTGCAATCTTTCTGTGAGTGATTATTTTTCTCCTAAGATCCCACTGTCTTTTTAAAATGCCTGGTTAATAGAACACAAGTGCCTCCTCTTCCAATTTCTTTTTCTCTATATGTCTTACTGTTTAGTTTTCCAAACACAAGGAAGGTAACATCACTCATGGAAAAAACCATCCTTTCAACTTAACAAACTTACAATAAAACAAGTGAATGAGGCCAGCCCCCTGGGATGGAGGTAAGGATGAGGGTGGGGGCTGGGCAGTGACAATGATAGACACCCTTCCTTCAGAACTTTGGATCGGCTTGCAAACAGAGTTCTTCTGTCTGTGAACCTTATAGCCTCAATGGGGATGATGTCAAAGCAGCAAGGCAGAAGTGAAATGGATCTCCATGGATTTATTCATTCCCAAGTAGCCACATGAAAAGCACTTTGGCAACAGTTTGGGCATCTTCCCTCACCTGCCCTCAACTAACTACTGAGACCTGAGGGCTCTGCAGAAATGCAGTTGTGATGTGTGATAGCCCTTAAGAAGACTTCAGGCTAAGCAGACTGGAAAGTACTCTTGTTGTCAATGCATCTTGACTAGTGACATTTTATGGGCATCCACATATTATCAAGCCAAGGGAAGAATGGTCCTTGTTTCTTTCTTTAAAAATGACAGGAATAGTGGGTGCTTGTTTCTTCTGAAAAACAGGAAATATCTAAGCCAGCAGTATTCACACTGGTGTCATTACTTGTATGGCTCCAGTTATCGATTGAGCCCTGCCAAGTCCTCTGTGAGGCATCTGTCTGGCAAAGAAGAAAAAGCTGGTGCTGGGGATTAACTTCGAGAGGTTATCTCAGGACCAAGCCACACACTGTTCAGGTTTTCTGTCTCTGTCTTTGTCTGGCTAACTCTGTCTCTCTTTCTCTCCATCCTATCCTCTCCCCTTTCTCTTTTTTTCCTATTCTTCCTCTCCTCCTCCCTTTTCCTCCTCCTCCATCCCCTCTCTTCTCTCTTTTCCCTTTTCCCTCCCTTTTCTCCTCCCTCTCCTCTTCTCCTTTTCCCTTTCCTTCTTCCTCCTTCTCACTTTCCCCTCCCCTCCCATCCCCTCTGCTCCCATGCTCTCCTCTCCCCTCCCCTGACCTGAGGTTAGTTATAACTTTCTGAAGACAGGAATGTGAAATGGTCACAAGGACCAGAATAAGCATGTTATCATGTGGAATCATCACTTCAGAAGTGCAGCATCACTTCTGTCATTTTAGGGGAATGGGAGTGAAAGGACTTCCAGTGACTGTTGGTTAGAAAGTCCTTGGGGGTTCAGTTCCTGAAGCCCCCACCCCCAAAGTAGTGGTTCCCAAGAATCCCCTCTGAGGGCAAAAGTTGTTGCTCTTTTTTTTTTTACTTTGTAACCTTGGTATCTAGAATCATGCTGGGCATGTATGAGAGACTTAATAAATGCTTGTTGAACTGAATTGAATTGGCAAAAATAGACATGACCTGGTCTTTGGGTGCCCAGACCCCCCAGAACTCAGGGAAATTTACCCTACTTACTGTGTGCTTTTACCACAATCCAGCTTTCATTTTCAATCTCTGTAGATCAGAGCCAGCTCTCTGGGTTACCTCTCTCTGTGGTCATGAGGCCAGAGAAAGAATTCAATAGATCTCCAAAGGCAAATTTCAAAAAACCAGGGATGGGAAGTGGGCTGAAAATGTTAACTCTAAACTGGTCACTACCCAAAGATATTTTATATCAGGGTCTTTACATTGATCAATACCAGTAGAAGACTCGGTGGGCTGGTTTGCCTCACAGATCTGACAGTACTAGAAAATAGTTCCAGTAGTCACCAGGTTCTCTTCCTCTCTCTTTCCCCTCCAGGGGTGTGCTGGTAAATGGTAAACAACCTGCTTTCAGAAAAAAAAATAAATTTAAAATATATTATTAACATTTTCTCCATTGATTTCTTAAGTCTAGAAAGTCAAAAATAAGCCTCAGTTTCCAATGTTAGCTGATTTTCAAGGTATAAATATTCACAGTGAAAATTTAACAGTCTGCTCTAGGGAATATGAATAAATTGACTTCCAGATACCCCTCCCCCCTTCTGTCTAACTGTTATAAAACTCAGCTGTCTTTTTCCTGTTTCTCTTAGTAGAAACTTTGTTGAATAATGTTTAGAATTTGCACCTAGAGTCAGGAAGGCCTGAGTTCAAATCCAGTCTCAGCTACTCATTAGCTGTGTGACTGTGACTTAATCTCTATCCGCTTCAGTGTTTTCAACTGTAAAATGAAGATAATAATAGCACCTACTACTTAGGATTGTTGTGAAGACCAAAGGAGATATTATCTGTGAAATGCTTAGCACAGTGGCCAGCACACAATAGGTGCTTAATGGAGGCTTATTTTCTTTTTTCCTTTTTTCCTCTCACTGCCATGCTCCATTGTGTATTTTTCTTGTCTTCCTCCTCTAAAATCTGAAATCCCTGAATGAAAAACAAGTCCCTAGCTTGACCAGGAAGCAAGGTAAGAGGAAGAGCGATCATGTTCAGTTAGGGCTACACCTTGGAGGTCTGCACCTCTGGAATCACCTTCTGTAGCATGACTGTCTCCTCCCTGTTCTTCCTGCCTGGAGGTGCCCACTACGTGCAGCATCTCTGGTGAAGGGACAGGAGTGGAAGCAGTGAGGGCCAGAAAGAACAACAGCCATTCCACCTCCAGAGCGGCAGTGAAGCATTTGGGGCATGAGAGAGCAATGATTTGCTGAGGTCCTGTCTGCCAACCAAGGTCAAGCTTTCCTTCAAGCTGAACAAACCTGGAAACAAGGGAACAATGGAAGAGAGTTGCCAATGACCACTCCCTGAGCAACTCGAGGGTGTGGTAAGAACTGGCCTTAACTAGCTCTTGGCCGGTGGTAAGGAGTTCTATACCTCTCCATGAATAATAACAATAGTTAATAACTTTTATATAGCATGGACCATGCACTGTGCTAAGTGTTTTACAATTATTGTCTCATTTGATACTCATAACAACCTGGGAGGTTGGTGTTATTATTATTCCATTTTACAGATGAGGAAGCTGAGGCAAATAGGGATTCAGCACCTTGCCCAAGGTCACAACAAGCTAGTAAGTCTCTGAGGCTAGATTTACACTCAGCCCTTCCCGACTCCAGACCTGGTGCTCTATTCATTGTGCCAAAGGCATGGTGATGAACAAAACAATACTGTTTTGCAAATTATCTCACTTCTTAAGAATCTTTACTTTCAGAAAGAACTGAGAACCCATATGTATTATTCCCCTCAGAATTCTTGCCAACCACCCTGATGCTGTACCCCTCTTCTCCACCTAGAACAGCAGGTCCTCCAGGCAGACCTCTAGAGACCATGTCTTGCCTAAGTGGGGGAGTGAATTCATTTCTCTTTGGAACTCTGCGCTGGAGCTTGGTTATCTTCACTGAGTGTATTGAAACTCACCTACCCCTTGATAGCTACCTGGTCCTAAACCATGCATGACAAAAGAGACACTGCCTGTACTTTGTATCTCTTGATCTGGTTCAGGGTATCTTAACTGTGTGCATGTGTGGGAAGGTGGTAAAGCTTATGGACCCTTCTCAGAACATTTAAAATGCATTACATAAAATATATTAAGAAGAAAACCAGTTATATTAGAATATAGTTATTAAACTATCTTCACAATAATAAAAAAAAATTGTTGCTGTTTACAGGCCACAGGTGAAGAACTCCTGCTCTAGGAACAATAATCTAATGCTTTCACTGTTCCTGGAACAGTAGAGAATGAAAAATGAGTCCCCTCTGGTTCCCTGGTCATCACTCCTCTGTGTGTGTTAATGCCCCATGTTAAATTACAAGTTCCTTGATGGCAGGACTGTCTCTATTTTGAGCTTATATTCCCAGCACTTTACATAATACCAGACACATAGTAGGTACTTAGTAAATTATTTTTACATTCATTCATTCAACTGTGCTTCAGAGCCCATAAGAGGTGTATGTTCTCCTTTCTCTTCATTCACAGACCTGCAAAGGAAGAAAGTAAAAATCTACCTACAATGGAAAAAAATTAAGCAAAACAAAAAACTTGCAACTAATTACAGGTATTTCTTCTGAGATTTAGACTCCTCTACAGGAATAGGAAAGATAGGGCCTTGTGGCCTATATGACCTGGTCAACATTTTCTCTCCTGCCCCTTAGGATTGTCCTTCACCTAATGGATAAAACTACACCTGAGCCATGTGTGGTCCAATTTGGACAACTCATGCTTATTCAAGTCATAAACATTAGCATCCTACTATCAAAATTCTGGTCCTGATCTCCCCAAACAGGAGGGTCTGGGTCTCTAAAACTACTTAAATTATGGGGAGTTCAGTCATGGCCACCACCAATGGTGGGCCTTCAGAATAATAGTTGTGAGGATTAGAGGCATAGATCATTAGAGAATTAGAATTCCTCACGTGGTGTAGCCATGAATAGGACACTAAGCATGCAGTCAGGAGGGCCTGGGCTCACATCCCACCTCAACCACCCAAACATATCTATGTCTAAGTTTCCTTATCTGTAAGTCTGGACTTCAGAGCTTTCAAAGTCCCTTCAAGTTTTAATTCTATAAACCTATGAATCTATTGATACATTGCTCTCTGAAATTGGGCTATCAGGGTAAGGGATAAAATGAAGGGTATAGATCCTTTTTGCCCCTTTAATTTTAGGCAAAATCAGTGATCTTGAAGATTGTTCCCATCTAGGTGGTCAAGGAGTCTCCAAAAAAGATGACAGTATAGAGAACTTCTTTTCACCTTCCTCTACTGGACAGAATGTGAGAAGTGCTCCATGCTCCAGCTTCTTCTTTACCCCCTCCCCTACATGGCTGTCAGCCTCTACCCTGTACCCAGGAACCATCTGTCTCTAAAGCTCGCCCACACAAGGATGTATTTGTCGTGGATGCGACAGCCAGGATTGTAGCAACAGGCATTGATGCCAGACAACACAGGTGGTTAAGGCTGTGGAAAGTCACCGAGACTAATCAAGGAAGTGGCAACTCTTTGCTATGTAGGTAAAGAATATTTGGGATATGTTCATTCTAGTCCTTACTCAAATGAAGAAATCCTGACCTTATCGATCAATCCCCACTTCAAGTCTACAGAGCTATCTTTAGAAGAAATACTGGGCTTGTGTTGTGATTCTTGCCAATGTTTAGTCAACTCTTGGTAGAGTGAAGAATAGAGGTCTTGTCTGGGAGTGTACCCTGTTCATTTCTAACTCCTCAATTCCCTAGTAACTAGGAAAGACAATCTACCAAAATAGACAACTGAGTGAATTGGAAAATCCTCCAAGTACTAAGAAAACAATCTCGCAAAACTAAGGTACTATCATTAAAACTATATCAGCCTAGTTACAGGAAAAAAATATTGCAGGCATTTTCTTTTATTTTCAAAGAAATAAAAGGCATAGAGGCATATCTTGGAATGAAGGGAAGTTATTGATTCTCCAAAAGATCTATGACCTCCTCCATGTAGCTATTTCCTTCAACAATATAGACTGCAACACATCCATGCCTATCCTCCAGTAACTCATATCTATTTCCTTATATAAGTGCTAGGCACTTTCTCATTTTCTCTTTACATCACAAATATTCCACTAGATCATAAGGATGGTTTTCTGGACATACCTTACTCTCATTATCAGTTCATAACCAAATTTATTCCCTGTGGTAAAAAGAAGTGACTAGGTCTATAGTGTGGACTGGGAAGATGCTCAATTCTGCATGGGGATCCCATAGATCCCATTGGCACCTCAATGAGTGCCTTAAGAGTTTGTATGGACTCAATAGTTTCATGACCTTAAAAATTCTTCATGTGGAGTGTGTTTTCAACAATCCATAGGACTGCAGCCAAACAACAGAAGGCTCCTGGAGCTGCTCACTGAGGAATATTGTTGTGAGTCACAAATAATTGCCTAAGAATAATGTAGCACAGAGAAAAATGTCTAGGGCCATTTTGGTCTGCAATTATGGAAACATGACTCTTTGAAGTCACAAATAACTAAGTAAGGGCAACATCTCATCCGTGGTTCAGGGAAATTTTCAACCTTGTAGAAACAGAAACCACATTCAATAAATGAAATGGTCTTTCCCAGATTCTATTGAGCAAAGAAAAATGGATGTGACAGCAAGTTATTTATTCAAATTTAAATTTATTTATTTATTCCTAAGTTAAATATTGTTCTGCCCTTAAAACCCTAAACAAGTTGAACTGGCTGCTCGTTATGTTTTTCAATCTTCATTCCTTCCCTCTTCTCTCATTGAGTGTGTTTGTGAAAAACTGAAGAATCCCAGGGAAGACAAAATCAGGATTATTTGAAGGGCAATGCAAATGGTCAGGCAGTTAAGCTGACTTACCACAAGAAAGCTCACTCCTTGAATTCCCTGACAAATTTCTCTGTTGACTCAAGTAAAAATCTAACGTAAAAACAAACAAACAAACAAAAAAACCTCTAAACTTTCACATTTAACATTTTAAAAGAATCAAGGTCTATTGTGATGTATTTCTATGTGCCTATCTTAATCCACCAGGACTGAAAATTCTGCAGAAATTGCTGAACTCACAGCTTTTGCTTATTTATTACTCTTCTATCTACACATACAATTTATTGGCCATCATTTGCCTGGGAGTCCCTGATGTTATTCAATATCTGTTACAAAATCAGGTATCTCTGTCCTTCAGTGTAGCTGGCCACAGCACTAGTGAACACAGATGGTAAAGAAATATAATGATGGACATGTTTTGCTGTGGAAAATTTTATAGAAATGACCTTTCAGATCAAGCAGCATTCTGAAGGTGTCTGTCTGTGGGCATTTTAAGATTGGATGACCTAATGACAATGAGACACAGAAAATCTCCGCCTGACGTGTGTATGGAGGGAAGTAGGGAGGTAGAGAGAGTGTTTCAAGCTCCTGTTGAAGAAGAAACTATACTTCATTTGGGCTTGAATTCTCAAAGTTGTTCGTTGTCTGCACAGGTGGTTTTCACCAGTGCTTACTTGCTTTACTATTTCATGCAACTTAAGTAGACATGGCTGAATGTGTTTGATCAAGAACTATTTCATCGACCCGATTTTTATTCACCAGCTACTTTTTAAACAGCATTTTATTTTTTCCAATTACATGTAAAGACAATTTTTAACATTAATATAAAATAATTTTGAGTTCCAAATTTTCTCCTTCCCACATTCCTAAGACAGTAAGAATTTTAAATTAAATTCAATTTAAAAATATGTACAATCATGTAAGACATATTTCTATATTAGTCATTTCACATCAATTTAAATTCATATTATGTTTCATTCAGAGTGAAAATAAGGTCTTCATTTGGAAAAAACAACAACAAGTTTTCTGGAATTTCTTTTTAGTGACTCTAAGTGGGCACTAAGTGAGTGAAGTGACTGGGATTTGGTCCTAATTTGTTGGCATATGTGTGTGTGTATATGTGCATTTATGTATGTGTATAGATGTATATATATGCATACATACATACATCTATACATCTATACACACACATAAGCATGGAGAAGGTAGACTCTCTGGTGTATATATGTATTGCCAAATGTCATTGCTACCTCTAGTAAATACACTGTATCTTCTCTGTTCCTACAACAACTTTGGAAAGTCAGGTGAGGCCATAAACACAAGTGGGCAACACTGTCACACTGTCTTCCATCCTCTATTTCTCTCACTCACAAACTCCTGCTCCCTTACAATGTTACCTCTTGTCACTCCTTCAGTAACTTTGAAAGGCACATAAGGCAGGAGGGGAGTCTCACCTAATAAAATAAGTATAAAACACCTTGTAACTCTGAATGGTCCTATACATCCTTAATAACCTCATCTGTTTCTAATATTACATGTTCTTATGTAGCTGTCTACTTGGCACCAGATCCTTGTGATACAGAGTCTGAGATTAATATCATGCACCTATGGACACTTGAGCAAATTTTGTTGGCATTTGACAAGATGAGAGAGCAGGGCAAGTCAGGGATGGCCATTATTCTAACCCTGCAAACTAGATGTGGCAAGCTGAGGTGATTTCTGAATTTGAGTCATTTCCAAAGAGATGAGAAGGAGCATGATACTATAACAGATGTATTCTAGAAAATAATTCTGAATTCTCTCAAATGTGGATTCAAATTGGGGCTTTTCCAGTATTAATTTTCTATCATTCACGAATCCATAATAATCATGATGATTTTAACAGCTCATATTTTTTATTTCATAAGTCTGTCAGTAACTGAGACTTTCTTAGAATCATAGATCATCTTCCCATGAGACTTCTAAGCAGTGTTCTATACATAATAGGTGCCTAATAATATTTGTGGTGCTCTACAATGCTTTGCACACAATAGGCAATAATCAAATGTTTGCTGGTATTATTCTCAATAATTACTTGTTGATTGATTGAATGAAAGTATATTAAAGGAAAGAATATTCAGACTAGAATGACCTTGGAAACCAGCTATTCTCACTCTTTCATTTTAGAGATAAGGAGAGAGGAAACACAAGATAATAGAAGGAGACTTGGATATGGAAGCACTGGACCTGTGTGACCTTGTGAAAGTCACTTATTCTTTCCAGGCCTCAGTTTCCTCATCTGAAAAGTGAGGAGTTTATACTAGATCATCTCTTTTCCAGCTTTAAATCTATACTCCTAATATGGGGCTTGAAAGACCCATATAATTTGTTCAGTATCACATAGTTGAACTAGTAAATGCCTAAATAAAGATTCAAACTTAGATCTTTTGACTGCATTAGCAGCATTCTTTCTTTCACATCACCACTCTTCCTTCCTCTACAAGGCATTGAGGAGATTTAAGGGTAAGGAAAACATGGCCTCAGACTACAGATAGCTTATCATCCTACATGCAACAGACGAGACAAAACACACTGCATTATGTACTGAGGTCTTGAGAAACAAGGTATTACATAAGAACAATCTATCATTATCTTCACTTGTTATTATCTCTGAGATTATCAAGCATTGTTACTGGTTTTCATCAGTGATGCGGAATTCTGTTAGACAGTATGATGTTAGTACTTTTTTTTTTAATGTCAGGTACATACTAGCCAAAGAGCTCATGTGTAAACAAAGTTGAATGATGACCTACACCCATCCTGGACATTGATCTGAAGTAGTTCTTGGACCCATCAAATCTATTTGAAATTGTATAATTTTTATTTGTCTTCCACTTACTGCTTTGTAAACATAGACACTCATCCACATAGCTCCCTAATTCAATAAGATTAGGTCTGGAATACTCACACTTAGAGTTCCTCCCCCAACACAGAATGCCATAGAAAATTTAATAAGGGGACTGAGGCATACTATATGACTCTTAGACTCATAGTAATTAATGCCATTTGACAGCTTGATCATGTAGAAGAGAACTGACCAATTTCTTTTTTTTTTTTTAATGATTAGTTGTCCTTTTAAAAATGTTAGTTTCATCACATTCATTTTTAAAGATACCTCCCAACCCCTGGAGCTTTCTCTCAAAACAAAGAAAAAGGCATCAACCGAAACTAACCAACACAATGACTTTGGCTACCATTGTATGCAATGTAACATATCCATGGGTCCTCACCTTTCCAGTGAAAGAAGAGGCACATTCCCTCATCTCTTCCCCAGATGCCATGTGTTACTTCGCCTAAAATTCACTTTTGCTTTTCTGTTTTTCTTTAATTTTTTAAAATTTACTGTGTCTATAATTTTCCTCTTTGTGTTTACTTTGTATCAGTTCATGCAGGTTTTTCCTTGCTTTTCTGAATTGTCCTGATTCATCATTTCCTATAGCGTAATAAACATTCCAGCTCTCCCTCACTCAAATCAAAGTAAACTGCAAGTCATGTCATCTCATCATCTCCCTGCCTTCATGGTCCTCTCTGAGAACAAAGAACAAACACAACAACAGCTACAACAACAAAATGTCCTATTGCATTTATATACCAAACACAATTTGCTCATCCATTCCACTTTGTTTCCACTTCTTGTAACCACAAAAATGATTTCTATCAATATTTTGATATATACAGAACCTGCCTTTTTGCCTTTGACCTCTTTGGAGTATATGCCAAGCAGTAGGATCTCTGTGTTGAAGGGTATGCATGATATAGTAGTAACTGATTTCTTTGAACCCCTGATACTATCAACATATGTCATTCCTCTACCCCCTTTCTGGGGTTGACAGGGGCCAATCTGTAGGGAAGAGTTAATTGGTATTTTCCCAGAGCTTACTATGTTCCAACAACCAAAAATATAGTTCTGTTACTCCTTTTAAAAGTAAGAGTTGTAATTAAAAATAAACTCTTTGGACTATTTTTTTTTTTCCTTTTCAGGGTTGCATCCCAAAAGTTTCTTTTTTTCTGGCCTACTGTGACAGAGACTACTGCCCTGTACTGAGTGGCCCTTAGTTGCTGTCAGTAATTCCTTCTTCCTTTTACTCTCTCACCTTTCTTCCCCATATGTAGTTTATAGAAGATCAAGTATTTTAGGCAGTTTTTCTCAACAAGGGATTGAAGAAAACCCAAAGTGGGGACAAGTGTATGTATGTCCTGTTGGTTTGCTTTTCTAAAATATGCTGGTGAAGCACACAAAGCCCATACAATGCCTTCAATGGCAAAAAACAGAGAAAACCTTAGAAAAAATTTTTAATGGTGATTTCTTTTTAATAGAATAAGGTTTGTTTCCCCCTCCCCCCCCATTTGACCTTCAACTCCCAGGAAAACAGAATTTAACTGCTTTGATTTACTCCCATAATAAGGCAATCGATTAATGTTAAAGGCAGGCTTTATGAGGCCTGTCCTCAAGTGGTCTTGGAGACTGCCATAGTCAGGGTGTTATATGGCCACCACTTTGAGAAAGGGCATGGGAAGGGAATCAGTGACTAGATAAATGATGTTTTACATGTCAAAAAAACTCTATGTCATACAGATAAGCAATGTAGAACATAATACCTCTTGGGAGTTGGTGCAGATGGCATATAGTAAATAGACTTAGAGTAGCTATATATACTCTATGATGCTCTTAAACAAAGCCAGAACTAGGGCAACGTAACAGGGCTTTTCCCCCAAGGTACTGAAATTTAGAGTGTACAAGGATTTAACTGTGTATTCCTTAAACAGCACTGGATTCACTATAGTAACTGCTCCTTCCATTAGCAACTAATTTTGATTTATTTCTTATATTACCTTCGCCTCATGAGCAACAGAGCTACTCTGAGGACTCCATTCTGTTCATCGTGTACCTGTTTCTTGTTGTCTGACCAAGTTGGATCCATAGTTGCTAGTTACGACTCCTGTCACATAGGCAATGCCACTATTCTGCGTTCATAAAGGGAGTAGGATCTGAAATATTATTGGGTGAAATTATTTCATCCATAATCTAGTACTGGAATCAGAAGATTCATTAGTTCAACAGGTATTTATTAAGCATCTATTATGTGTTAGGCAGCTAGGGGGCAGTAGGTGGCACCATAGTGCACAGAGCACTGGGTCTGGAGTCAGGAAGACTCATCTTCCTGAGTTCAAATCTGGTCTAGGACACTTACTAACTATGTGATCCTGGGCAAGTCATGTAACACTGTTTGAACTGGAAAAGGAAATGACAAACCAATCTGATATCTCTGCCAAGAAAACCCCTAATGGGGTCACAGAGAGTCAGATAGTACTGAAAGGACTGAACAACATGTTAGGTACAATACTAAGTGCCAGGAATACTAAGGCAGTAATAAAATGGCTTTGATGTTTAAATAGCTTGCATTCCATTAGAGTTATCATAATATTCTTGAGAATTGGAGTTGGAAGGATCATAGAGGTGACCCAATCTGCTTCTTCATTTTATGGATGAAGAAACTGATAGAGCACAGAAAGGTGATGAATAAATACAAAACAATTTGGGGCAGAAAAAGACTACTGAGAACTGGGAGTAGGAGATCAGCATAGGCCTAGTGGAGGAAGAAATATCTCCACTGATCCTCAGGTAGACCTACCTTTGGGGTCAGAGTTAAAAATCAAAATTTAATTTTTAGAGTCAAATTTTAGAAGGGAGATGAGGTGAATGGGGAAATGGGGTTGAGAGAGTGAGACAGTAGATGGAGAGATGTGACAAGGCTAAGAGCTGGCTCACAGACAATTTAAGAGGAGAACTCTGTAAAGAAATAGACAATGTAGGCCAACACTTTCCCACCAAATAGAGTAGAATGGTCTGACTATGGGTGAGAGTGTAGGTGTAGTTGTGGGTGTGGGTAAGGGTGTACATGACAGGAGCTAACATTGTTTGCTCTCCTTAAGCATAATATTATGTGGGTGTGGGTGTCTGGTTCTTAGGCCCTCTGAGAATAGGTGTTGCCTTTTTAATTCTGATTCTTCTCTAGGAGGTCCAAGGTCCACCCAGGATTTGTAGGCCACACTGAGGCTGATGCTTGTCCCTTGGTTAGTTTCATCTTGATGTCATTAAAGAATTCCCATGGTAAAAAGAAGGACTGTTGTGTCAAGGAGCAGCTTGGGATAATTGAAAATATGTCATAGGTTTCCAGATGTAATCTGACCCACTCTTGTTCCTCCTCTTCAATTCTGGGTACCATCCAACTGTAGAGTACCTATTGAAGACAAATATACTGATGGAACAATGGAATGGGCCATCTGTCCACCTGTGTGCCATAATTTGGAGTTAGACATTCTTAATAGAAATGCTTTGTTTCCACTACGATTGGCCTGGGCAATCTCTTTAGAGTGACTGTAGATATTATTGAGAAGGTCCTACATTGTTGTGACTTAATGCAATCAATACAATGTTATCCATAAATAGGACCTTCTGGTTTACCTCACCTTCTTTAGGGAGTACTTCTTTTCTTTTTTTTCTTCTGTGAAGGATATCTTCTATGACACTGAGGGACACTTTTGTTGAGCATCTGATAACATGAGGTCATTGAAGTATTAATAATAAAGATGGGTACTGGATCTGTAATTTCCATGGTGTGAGGATCTCCCAGGTGAGGAAATTCCTCTAAAATGCATATTGACATCCTTTCTGCAACTTCGAGTCTTAGAGAAATCCCTAGAGCACTCAGGGCAGGGGAGGGACAGGAAAGAGGTAAATGCCCTCCCAGGGTCAGACAGTCAGTATATAGCAGAGGCAGATGATGAACTCAGGTTTTTCAGGATTTAAGACCAGTTCTCTGTCAACCATACTCTCATAATGATAGCACACTACATTGGCACTTTATTTTTGTTTTTATTAATATTTTATTTTTTCCAATTATATGTAAAAACCATTTTTAATATTTGTTTTTAAAGTTTTTGAGTTCCTAATTCTCTCCCTCCATTTTCTTCCCCCTCCTCGAGAAGGCAAACAATTTGATATAGACGACATAGATGCAGTCATGCAAGATATACATCCATATCAGCCATGTTTGGAAAGGAAATACAAACAAGCCAACAAACAACAACAACAACCCAGAAACAAGAAAAACAAAGTTTTAAGAGTATTTTTTGATTTGCAATCAGACTGTACAAGTTCCTTCTCTGGAGGTAGATAGCATTTTTCATCATAAGTTCTTTGGAATTGTCTTAGATCATTGTATTGTTAAGAATAACTATCATTTACAGCTGATCATTGTACATTGTTGCTGTTACTATGTACAGTGTTCTCCTGGTTCTTCTCATTTCACTTTACATCAGTTCATATGTGTCTTCCCAGATTTTCCTAAAACCATGCTGTTCATCATTTCTTATAGCACAATGGTATTCCATCACAATCATATACTGCAACTTGTTCCACCATTCCCCAGTTGATGGCCATCTCCTCACAATCCTTCTTTTTTTTTTTTTTTTTGCCATTTTGTGAAGTATAAATATATCATCTGAACCTCAAAATAATCCTGTAAAGGAAGCATAGTGGATATATCATTCCCATTTTACAGAAGGGAACCTCTGACAAAGGAGGTATAGTAACTTGAGAATGGGCATGTTAAGTAACGGAAGCAGCATCCAAACCTAGTTCTTTATGACTCCAAATCTAGCATAGTCTCCACCATTTCACACTGTCTTGCTTCAAGAGTATCACAGTATCTTTAAGGCCAATGTGAAGATCTCTTGGGTTTGTTTTACAGTTAGACTTTCTTGGATGAAGAAAGAAAAGGATCTCCATTAAATATGGTGGCTGCTGAACAAGGCTATTGAGAATGTCCAACAGATCAGTTATGTTGCCTCAGGTAAACAGGCTGAGAGGATGAATGGTCAGACTGCTGGGGTCCCATATTTTGTTGCTGACATTAAGGTGAAGGGTAAGGTCAAATATCTACATATAAAATATCTAGTCTATATTTGCAGATTGTTTCAGCAGCAGTATCCCTTTTCTGGCAGACTGTAGGAGAGGCAAGGAAGGATATCCAAATGGACTGCTACTAGTCAAAGACACAGAAACGTGGCCTCATTTTATAAGGCTTTTGGCCAGACCTCAGGACAGTCGTGTGCCTCCAGTCAAGCAGGGAAAGAGTTCTGTTCCAAACAGTTAGAGAGGGATGGCAGTTCATTTCAACAGTCTGCCTGGTGGATTTTGCTGTATTAGAAATCTAAGGAGCTGAACAGGAGAGAAGCATATATATGCTGAAACAGTCAGCCATGTAACCTATTATGAAGCAGGAGTCCCAGTAGCTCCATGCTTGGGGAAAAGGGGGAGGGGTGGGAAATGTAGGTAGGGGGTTGCTTGGAATCTTGGGAGAGAAGAACTTTGTCAATGGTGAGTGTCTGCACACAGGGTTTGAGGGAAAGGCAGCCAGGAAAAGAGCTGAATCATCTGACTCCACCTTAGGTGACTGCAAAAGCCCAAAAGCCCCAGCATAGCTCTCTTGCCTTAAGATGCTGGCTGGCATCCCGAGGCCAAGTCACTGAAAGAGTCCTCCTCCCCTCCCCCACCTCCAGTTCCTACTCTAAAAGTCCCTGCTGAAACAACAATGCGAGAGCAGGCAGAGGGAGAAGAGTTGTCTGTCTGATATATTATCAATTTCTTCACTATTGCCTTTAAACTGTCTGGCACATAGTAGGCACTTAATTATATTCGTTGATTGATTGGCTGATGAATCAATCCAAGCAGCTCCCCGCTTGATGTCCAGGTCTGATGCCAGGCTTAACCCATTCTTCACATTCACAAAGGAGAAGGGCTGGCCATTGTGGACAGAGCCCTACCAGGAGGACCCCAATTCACATCTTCCCTTTGGAAACAACTTCTTTTTTTCTTCTGTTTCCTTATCTATAAAATGATGAGAAAAACCACACTTAGCTCACAGGGCTATTGTAAGACAAAAGAGATAACGTATTTAAATCACTTTGTGAATTTCAAAGCACTATATAAATGTTAGCTATCATTATTTGCTGTTATTATTGTTGTTAATTTCCAAAGGTTAATTAATTCAATTCAACAAGCATTTATCAAAAGCTTATGATGCTTAAGTGCTAAAGGGGAAAGAAAAGGTGAAGTAAACATGATTTCTGCCTTTACGGAATTTACCTTTTATTGCAAACTTACTTCATGTAGAGGTGAATATTATATTTCATGGCCTGTTACAGATTCTTTGCCAAATTTTTTTTTCTGCAAAAAAGTGGGGTGATATCATTATGTGAGGCTTTTAAAAAAAACTGTACCAGTATTACTTAAAAATCATTTATTGCTAAATTATCTTTGGTGAAAGATTAGTATGCATAGAATACTAAATATAGGTTAAAATTGAATACTGACAATGCACATGAACTGAGAATTCTAAGCTCCTTGACTTAAAATGCCTGAGAGAGAACTGCATATCCATATGCCCCTGGTGAATACATTGCTGCTCTGTTTACCTTTCAAATGGTGTGATGAACAGAATCACACCATGGAATGATTATGTGATGAAAGGTAATAAGCCAATTTTTGAACAGAAAAACAAAACAAAACCAGGGCATGATGTGGTGGCGACCATTATGCCATGGAAGAAACCCTGAAAAAGTGCTCTAAGCAAAGGGAAGGGGAAGAGATACCTTTTTATGTAGCTAGAGTCCAGGAGGGCTTCACAGAGAAGAAAGATATGAAATAGTTTTTCTTTACCTGAAACAGGACTGAGTAGATGTTCAGGGACGATGGGATGAGATCAGGTAGTCCCGAGCACCTGGTTTGACAGCCCCATCCATCAAACATCTAATCACTAATCACTTAGGCAGCGGTTCTCAACCTGTGGGTTTTGTTCAATTTGTAACAATGAAAACACATCCTGCATATCAGATATTTACATTATAATTCATAACAGTAGCCAAATTACAGTTATGAAGTAGCAACAAAAACAATTTTATGGTTGGGGTCACCACAACATGAGGAACTCTATTCAAGGGTCATGGCATTAGGAAGGTTGAGAACCACTGACTTAGAGCATCCAAGCACTATAGACTAATCCCAGAATTTTAGAACTGAGACCAGATTTCTTGATTTTATGGATGAAACTCTTTGGGCCTAAAAAGTTCACATGACTCGTTATGTTTATACCTTAAATTAGCAGTATATCTGAGGCTAGAACCCAGGCCTCTTGGCTCTTAGTTTAGTGTTCCTTCCATTGTGCCTTATCACCTCCCACAACCTCAATGATCCTGATAAAATATCAGTGAGCCCTAATTAATACCATGCATTTCCCTTTTTTTCTCTTTCTCCTGCAGACACACACTGTAGACTAAGTATATATCAGATAAGCAAACTTGTCATTTTTGACTGAAGGAATTCCAAATAGAAAATGCTTCATCCATAGCAGGAGCTGGGGTTAAACCTCAGCTCTCAGAAGTTTCTTTGTCTTAGGCTCCAATAGCTTCCTATCTGCAAGACTTTGGACCAGTAACCTAATCCCTCCATGTCTTTATTTTGTTCCTAGTAAAATCAAGGAGTTGTATTAGATCACCTCTAACACTCTAGGCAGAAATCTATGATTCCTTTTGGAGAATAAAAGGAAGCAGCATAAAAATTTAAATGGAGCAGGAAAATAGCTTTCTCCCTTTTCCTTCTCTTTATCTACCCTCCTTGGAGTTATTCCTAACTCTGCTTAGCCCTTAATATTAATTACTTAGCATTTTAAGATTAAAAATGTGCCTCAAAGACAGATACAACCTTTTGGGTCTTCACATCTACCCTATGAGAAAAGGACTATGATGGCCTCCACTAGACATGTAGGGACCCTGAGACCTAAAGAATGAAGTAACTTGCTAGGAGACCACTGCTATACTGAGAAATAGGAACCTACTTGTGTCTACTTGATGATGTACAGGCTCTGGGAACCCCCTTGGGCTCTCCTTGAATCTTCCTACATGAGGCATTTGCCTAAGGCCATAAGTCTTTCTTTATAGCTGGGCCCAAATTTCTGTTACTAACCCAGCCCTCCATAGTCCAGTTACCCCCCACCCTTGATCTTCCCAAAATATCTATGCTCAGAACTGTTACCCTTAAACTAGCCTAGCCTTCCATTGTCTTGTCATCTCCAGGTAGCTTCTAGCTATTTCTCACCCTTAATCTCTTTATTACTGGAGTCTGACCTCATTTGACTCCTCCTGAAGACCCTCCCCAAACTCCTCCTCTAGACCACCCTAGAACCCTCCCGCAATTTTTCTGTATATAATCTCCATTTTACCCAGGAGGTAGCCAAGAATTATCTAGCACAGACTCACTCTGTGTCGGATTATTCTGGCCCTCCTGTCCAATACAAGTGTCACAGATGCCTAGGCTCCTTAAGAGTCTACCCATTATGGCAAACCTTTAATAAACTTTGCTTTACTTTGGCTGAGAGAAGACTTGAGTCGAATTCATTCAGCAGGACCCAGTGTGTTTGTATTTTGGGATCTTGAGCATTCCTAAACGTTAAACCTCAACATGCTGGTAGAATACAAGCTCTCTGAGGTCAGGGACAGTTTTGCTTTTGTCTTTGTAATCCTCATAAGAGACCGCAATGCCCAGGAACTAGTACAAACTCAATAAATGTGTGCACAATGCTACATGATCAAAAATTCTCTGCTATATTAACAAGCATGCCCCACTCATTGGAATTTACTTGCACCACGTACTGAAGAATCATAAGGAGATTGTCTTCAGACATAGAAATACAAGTCTCTCTCGCTCTCTCTCTCTCTCTCTCTCTCTCTCTCTCTCTCTCTCTCTTTCTCTCAAATCAGGATAAAAGTATGAGCAATAGGAATGTGGGAGAGTAAAAGGGATGCCAAATTTCTCTCTCCCCTCAAGGCATGAAGAGTGAGAGATATGTGGTTCTGTGGCTTCCTATCACCTGATGTCAATAAAATATGATTAATAGACCTTGAAGTTGATGAATACCTTCATATTATGTTTACCGAGCCAACAAAAGGAGGTAGGGGTGGTCATTAGAGACTATGTGACATTTTTCAAAGGCTACACCAATAACCAGCCCAGGTTGGGTTTTGAAACAAGGGTATACAATGGTCATAATAATCTAACAAGTATGATCTAAGGTTTAATTCCAGGAGTCCAAATAAATATTTCTGGAACAATACCATCCATTCCAACAAACAATAATGAAGTGTACCGTACTAGGTAAGGGGGTTACAAAAACAAGATAAAAACAATTCCTGATATAAAAAAATTTAATAATAATAATATTAACTAGAATGCATGTAGCGATGTAAGGTTTGCAAAGTGCTTTATGCATGTTATTTCATTTTATCATTACAACAGACTTGTGCTAGGTGCTGTTGATTATTTTAATATGAAGAAACTAAAACTGAGACATGTCAGCTAAAGTGACTTGTCTGGTGTCTGTGTTTGAGAGAGGATTCAAACTTAGGTCTTTATGACTCCCATTACAGAATTCACGATAATTCATGATAATTTGAGATGGGGTGGGGAAGAGAGAGAGAGAGAGAGAGAGAGAGAGAGAGAGAGAGAGAGAGAGAGAGAGAGAGAGGAAAGAAAGATAATTAGCTTAACATTGAAACTACAAATGATTTCTCAGCATATATGAACATGACACCTTCATTTAGCAATTTTCTTACAAAAGCTTTTTTCATTTGACAAATTAAAAATGAAATAAATTAAATTAAAAACAAAAACAAAAGCCTAGTGAGATAAAAGACCATACTATTATTGTCTCCATTTTACAGACAAGGAAACGTAGAAAGAAGAAACAACTACTTCCTCAAAATCACACAGTAAACAAATATTGGAACCAGGATTGAAACCTTAAAACTTTTGTTTCCAAGACCAGTTTTCTTTTCTCTATACAACATCTCAAGTAGGCTTGAATATTTATAGAGAAGAAAAGAAAAAAGAAATCTAGGTTTTGATTAGTCACCATCAAGCGGGTATAGTTCAAGGATATGGAAGGTGTCTATAGGCTCTTGCTCATTAGATGCACTAAACCAAGAGTTAGGAGACTTGGGTCTTATCTTTGTCTCTACTTAGGTGGGTGACTTGGGGGTGATTAAGCTACTTAACTTTTCTGGGCCTCAGTTTTCTCCTCTGCAAAATAGGGGTATTGGACCAAACAATCACAGGATCGGAGATATAAAGCTGACAGAAAGGCAGAGGTCACTGAGGTCAACACCTTCATTTTCTACATGAGGAAATTTAGACTCAGAAACTTAAATGATACGTTCTGGGTCACACACCTGATAAATGCCCAAGGTACAATTTGAACTCAGTTATTCTGGATTCTACCTTCATGTATACATCTTTTATATCATACTGATCCTTAATATCCCAGCTTTAAAGTTCTGTTATTGTTCTCTTTTCCTTCATCCGCAGATAATGACTGGGAGATATTTATAACAGAAAATGAGAAAGGGCAAATCGCCTCCTTGTTATATCGTTTAAACATTTTCATTGCTTGGAAGACACTTTCTTTCTTCCCCCATAGCTAACAAAATGGTAGCCTTCAACTCAGCTTTTGTATAAACTATGAGAAATTCTGAATGGTAGGATCCAAAATGATAAGAAATTTATTTTATCTAGATAGCACAACCTTTCCTGATATATTCCCCTTATTTAAATGTTTGGAGATGATATGAAAGTGCATTTAAGAGAAGCACACAAAGGAAAGCCACAAATTAAAAAGTTACCTGCATTTCCCCCTCCTACTTCTCCCCCTTTTTGCCAATCACTCAGGCCCAATTTCCTGTAACACATAAGCTCTGCATCAATTTTCATTCTCAGCTATCACTTTTTCTCTGATTGTCTCTTTGCTATTTTCTCTCTGTTTTCTTTCCTTTGAAACATAACACACGCAGCCTTCTATCTTTATTCCAAATGCTGAGTTTCATTGCTATTCCTTTGTTGTATATTGTCTCTGCTTGGTATTTTCCCCTGCTTCCATCAACTATTTCTTCTCTGCTTCTGTCTGTCCTTCCTGGCACTTTGTCCTTCTTCACATAGTTCTCTAAATCTCTTCTAGGCATCATTGCCTTTCCCTGGGTCAGTAAAGAGTCTCAGATGGTTCTAATCTATCTGATAGTTAGCTAAGTTTGGAAAGCATTTGGAATCCCTTTGGAATGAGTTCTGTGGATGTGAAACCTATCACCACTGCCTCCATAATTGGACTTGGGAGGGCCAAGAGTGCACTATAGAACAAATAGGCTGTAAAAATTGGAAAGAGGATGGCTTTTTCTCTTACTTTTTTTTTTATTGGATGTGTTCTTGTGGAGGCTACTTTGAGAAGAATAGGAATCAGTTACTTACCTTCCCTCAAAACTCCCTTAAAATCACCTGAAAATCTACCCACATTGTTTACACACTGGTGTGTGTGTGTGTGTGTGTGTGTGTGTATGTGCACGCATGTGTGTGGTGGTGTTTGAGGATGAGCTTAAGACAAGAACTTTTGTTGTAGAAGAAAGAGGAAAAAACAACCCCAAACTACAATCAGGTAAGAAAAAAAAAATACAAGGGTATTTATTTTGCTTCTGTCCCTATGTTCATTGCTATGGAGTGAGGGTCTCAGATGACTGAAGGACAAGGAGAGGACATACTTTGGGGCTTAGAGTAGTGATGCCAAACTCACATAGAAATAGGGGTCCCTAAACTGCACTGTAAGAATCTCTTTGGTCACATATTGATTTAGAAAACGACACATTAACATTATCTATACCCTATTATATTTTCATTTATCTCAGTAAATATTTTGCAATTATATTTTAATATACTTCACCTGCACTCTGGAGTATTGTGGGCTACCAAGAGATACCCTTGACTTAGAGGATGTCTTAGTGTAGATTTGAAGGATTTGTAACAGATAATATTTTTTTAAAAAATGAACCATACTTTTCTGTATACTTGTAAACTTAATCATTATTCAAAAGGTGAGCTATGCAAAACTGAATTCTTTGGGCCATTCCTGCATCTCAAAATACTTACTTCTGGATTTGATATATCCTGAGGAGAATCAAATATGGATAAAAGGAGTATTATCCAAAGATAGCTTCTAGGTTCTTCACTATCCAGGATAGGAACCATTCACAGAGACACGCAGACACACTGACTGACACACGTCTGTCTGTCTGTCTGTCTGTCTGTCTATCTATCTATCTATCTATCTATCTATCTATATCTACATATATCTATATATCTAATCTTTCCATTTATTCCCATATTCCTAGCCTTCCATCCAGTAGATGTTTAATAAATATTTTCTAAATTGAGTTGAATAATACCAAGTCATGCTGTTCTCAGTCTAAGAATAAAAAAAGAGGGAATAATATAAAGCAAATGAATGACTATGATGAAATTAAGATAAACGTTATGAAGAATACATTTGAAAGACATGTAGAAACTAACGCAAAGCAGAAATAGAAGAATAGAGTACAAACTCACCACTAACTACAGTGACATAAGGACAAGTAACTAAGAGTGAATCATCATTGACTGGAGCATGGCTAAACAAGTTTAGAACATTAACCATAGGTGATATTACTGTGTAGTAATAAATGATAAATCTGATGAATACAGAGAAGAATGGGAAAATATGAACTAGTACAAAGTGAAGTATGCAAAAAAAGCAGGAAAACCATATATATTATATATAGGCTACAACGATGTAAATAAAAAGAATAATAACCAAATAATTGCTATTGAATAGTGAGAAATTATAATGGTGAAGTCTGGCACTATATCATTGCAGAGGTAGGGGACTATGGATATTGAGCATGGCAAATGACAGATATTTTTGATATGTTAGTTTTGCTAAACAATTTTTAACCTCTTTTTTGTTCCCTGTTATGGATGGAACAGGGGAAGAAAACAAATTGGAAAATGTAGACGATGTAAAACCAAAAGATATTATAGAACTAATTAAAAAAAAAAAGAATGAATGGGCAAAGAATTCTGATGAGCACTCAGAATGAGAGTATAAAATAATGCTATGATATTCTATGCACTGAAATTAATTTAAACTAATTTAAATGTAAATAATCACTAAGTTTAATTGTATTGATGTCCAATTCTAAGTTTTTAAATGGCATTTAAAAAAAGATGAAAGAAAAAAAGAAAAAGCAGAGAGAATTTTTAAATTCATCAACATCATAAGACACTGAGAGTGTCAAAAATTCTGTCTCACTATCTCTATCACTGAAAGAACCTAAACCTTGGTTCCAATGTCTATCCATCTTGGACAAAAATCAAGAATGGCTTCTTTTGCCCTTGTGAAAGGGATGCTCTAGGGTGGGGTAGAGGAAGAGATGTGAAGTGGCTCTCTTTTGCAATATATGCAACCAATTTTTTTTTTTAATGGAACGAAATTTACCTTCTATTTAAAACAACAGGAGGAAAAAAAAATCAGAAAGATATTGATAGCTATGTGAAGAGGGAACTGTATAGAGCTCATTTCTTGTGGTAAAGTATTCATTTCATTCCTACATGCATGAATATATATACCCTTAGGAACTGATATGACCAAGAACAATTACAACTATTTATATAACAATGTATTTTGGATGTTGTAAAGCCAAGCACAAGAAGCTTTCCAGAGGACTGCTGCTGTGAACAGCTTTCAAGATACTGATTATGCAGTATAGTCAACTCTCTATTTATTCAGTAACAAACTAAGACAAAACATTCACAGAAAATCAAAATACAGCATTCCCTATGTTGTGGCATAACAGGTTATTGCTAAAATGGCCATGAAGTTTTCACCAAAGTGGTCACATAGTTTTAAACAAAGAACATTCATTTAGTAACTCATTCATTCTTAAGGAGGCAAAGCTCCTTAATTGACACAAAGTACAGAGGTCAAAGTTTTCCACCCCTAGGTCACATTGTCTTAATCTCTTCAATGAAAAAGTCTTCTTTCTTCTTGATTACAGGTTAGTTTCCAATCATCCTTAATTAGTCATTAACTCAATCATCTAAATGTAAAAGTCAAAGTTTTCCATCCCTAGTAAATTATGATCTTCTCTGTTTTCATTAAATACCCAAAGAATGGTCTTTTCATCTTAAGTCTGGCTCTCCACTTCCATGGTTCCCCTTCCATGGTCCCAGCTCCTGCCTGCACCTTGTCTAGTTCCTGTTCCATACTGAAGCTCACAATGTCTGGTCCACCTCTAGTCCTGCACAGTTTCTGTTCCTGGGAAGACAAAGCTTAACAAAGCCACAATAACATTTATGCACATTGCCGGCATCCTCATCAATTCACTTTCTGCCTGTGAAATCAACATAGATCCTACAACAAGGTCTGAGAAATCAGAACAAATCATTAGTATGGTCCCAGGACCTCTGAAATCATCATCAAGACCCTCCTTCAGGATTTCTGTAAACATATAACAAGAAAATCCTCTTTCAGGGCTTCTGAACCAGCAGCAAATTCTCAGGGTTTCTATAACAATAGAACCATCCTCTATCAGTAGACGAATCTGAAAAAGTAATGTCAAAACAGATAGATAGAGTAGCAGCCATGGCTCCTCCCAGTTCACCTCTCTTCTCATTTCTCAGTTCTTCTCAGTTCTCAGTTCTATTCTCCCTCTCCAGTAGTAGTTGCTCTGCCTCCATGATGCTTGCTCCCAGAAGTTCTTACCTCTCTCAGCTTGGTTTTTTTCCTTATATATGGTATTAACTCCTCCCTGTTCTGCCCCTTCCTGTTACATCGAAAAGTCCATCCCACTGTGGGATTCCCAAGTTCTGGGTCTTAATACTTGACACAATTCTTAACTTGGAACAAGGTACGAAGCACCTGTTTGATTGCACATACAAAGGGCAGGGAAGATCTTCAAATTCCCATTCCCATTACATATGTGTTATCTCATTTTCATCACAAAGCAATCCTATAAGGTAGGTGAAACATTCATTATTCCTATTTTTCAGATGAGAGAACTAAGGCTCAATTGCCCAGGATCACAAACCTAACAAGTGTTGGAGATATGATCTGAACCCAGGTCTTACAAAGACTAAGACCATCACTCTATTTACTCTTCTACATTGTCTCTCACTTTCAAAGTTTGACCAAAGACCAAGTTGGATCTTTCAGTGCTATAAACTTTATTGTCTTTTGTGTTAGCCCTTCAGGCATATGTGAACTGGCATTTCTCCAAATGATTTAGAAAAGACCAAAGGTAATTTCTGAGGGAAAAAAAAAAAACCTAAACTAAATGAAAACCATCATGTCTCATCCCAGGTTCAGGTTCACTGGAAAAGTACTGCTCTTCAAATGTCCTCCCTTGCATCCAGCTGGCATGGAGCTCAGTATATTTGCCCATAAGATTTACACTTCATGAACTATATTATAGAGAAGTGGTTCTTACCATAGGATTCATGGATCACCAAAGAGTCTGGGATAGATTTCAAGGGGTTCATGAACTTGAAAATGAAAGAATTACATTTTTCCTCTAACCTTTGATTTCTTTTGCTATCATGTATTTTACTTCATGTTTTTAAAAACATGATTCTGAGAAGGGGTCCATAGACTTCACCAGATGGCCAAAGGAATTCATGACACCAAAAAATTTTTAAGAGCCTCTGAATTCCTTTGATGAAACTTTTACCATTTTAATTAAGTCTAATCCATGGACTATTAGGTGTCCCAACAAATAGAGTGCCAGTCCCCAAGGTGGGAAGATTTGACTTCAAATATGACCTCAGAATTTTACTAGCTGTATAACTTTGAGCAAGTCATTTAACCTTTCTTTGCCTCAACTGGAAAATGAGAATAATAATATTTACTTACCTCCCAGGGTTGTGAGAATCAAATGAGATAATAATTGCAAAGTGCTTAGCACAGAACCTGGCACATAGTAAGCACACAGAAATATTAGCTACTATTATTAATAGGGGTGGAGAGCTTGACTTTACATGCTCCCAGAGTTATTGACTTTGAGGTTGATTGATTAATGTTTTGGAAAGGCTAAGTAAACACTGAAGCCTTCCTAGACCTTCCAGACCCTTGTTTTTGGGATTTCATGTCAACAGAATAAAGCCACCATATGCTTTCAAGTACCATATGCGTATCGTCTATCTTGGCATAATAGAGCACGAGGATTGGTGTCCAGAACACCAAGGTTTGAATCCTACTGCAGCTGTGAGAGGATAGTCAAATCACTGAACCTCTTCCAGTCTTCCTTTCTTCATCTATAAAATGAGAGTAATAATAGTACCTGCCTCAAATAGTTAATTGGGAGCATAAATTAAATAATGTATATAAAGTACTTTGAGAAATTTACAGACTATGGCTTTTATTGTCCAGTTGTCTACAGTACCAGCCTCAATTAACTTCCCCTTTCTCAAGGACTTGAATGTGTGGTATATGTGGCTCACAGTCTTCCCTTCCTTCCCTTCTCAACCCTTTCTCTTATGTCTTTGGTTTACTTGATTTCCCCTTGAAAATCCTGACTTTTCAATTTACCAAATTCCTCAAGTCCAATCACTTATCACTTCAGTTGCACTTCAGTCACACAGAGAGGTGTTCACACCTCCATCTCACTTTTAACCTTCAACAGCCAGAATTCTGACATCTCTCTCTAATTACAACCTTTTATCTCTCTCTTAATGCCTTAGTAACCCTAACTCTACTTTTTTTGTCCTGTTCTTGACCTAATGACTCTACCCTGTTTACTTTTTGAGTGAGTTTATCACCTTGATTTGACCTCACTACCCTCTCTTTGTAGTTTTGAACCTATCAGTTCAGTTATACACTATCCTCTATTATTCAAATCCTTTCCTCAGTGTCCTACTGACTTTTATGCAATACCAGCCTCCAATCTCTATTTACTTCTCCCTCCTGCTTTCTCTTCCCCTATTCACATGCTGGTGAAAAAAGTCTAACAACTTTCCTGACTTCGAGCATTACAAATATACTTTCTCTAATCTCAAATACATCCTTGCAAGCTGCATATCAATCTTTTGATTCTTCTCTTATTGACTCTCTAGTATACTCCAAACAGCAGGTCTTCCAAAACTTCTCTTTTCTCCTCAGGTCACTGAGGGAAAAACCATTCCTTCTTTCCCTCTAAATGGCAGGCATAATTTTTTTTTAACTACATCGAGAAAACAGAAGTCATGCATAATGGCCCATTTTCCACCTATTCTATACTTCAAAGCCCCTCTAAATAATATCTAATTTCTCTCCTTTGCTCTTGCCCTAGGGCTATGTGGTCCTGATTGGTGAAAACCCAGAGTGACTGACTATTCTCATGCTACCTGACAATGTTCCACTAGGCTCATCTTCCTGCTGTGCATACCTCATCTATTCCTCTTTTTGTTTTGTTTTCCTTTCTGGGAAGAATAACTGAATCAACCCTACCCTACCTTTTAAAAAGGGAATGTCGGTTAACTGTCCTAAGGCTCCACTTCCCAGACAGAAACATCCTTCCCTAGTCACCTTTTTCCTGCTTGTGCAGTCTCCCCTTATCATCAAATAAGCTCCTTAAGGGAGGGACTCTAAGAGCTTTGTGTTTGTATCAGGTGTGCCTGGTATCTGGAATATAAGAAGTGCCTAATAAATGCTCCTTTCATTCACTTATTTGTTACTTTTTTCCTTCCTTCCTTCATTTCTGACAAACTCCTTGCCAAGAGATGCTACTTAAGTGACTTGCCCAGGGTCACACAGCTAGTAAGTGTCTGAGGTTGGATTTGAACTCAGGTCTTCCTGATCCCAGGAGAAATATTCTATCCATTGAGCCACCTAGCTGTCTAAGTTAGGTCACAATAAACAGTGTGTCTACTCTGAGAACCAGTCTAGTAAAGTAGTTGTCACAGCTCAAGAAGATGCCCTTTTAAAGGTAGGAGGGAATGTATTCTACACCAGTAAAAAGAATGTCAACACTGAAGAAATCACAGATCTTTTGAATTATTGAAGTAAGTATACATATTTTAAAAATATCTCCATGATAAAGACATATAGAAGGAATAGTGGCAAGGGGTGGGGGCACGTAGATGATGAAGTGGATAGAGCACTGGGCCTGAAGTCAGGAAGAACTGAGTTTGAACTAAACTTCATTGTTTCTCATTTGTTTTAGTTGTATCTGACTATTCATGATACCACTTGGGGTTTTCTTGGAAGACATTGTGGAGTGGTTTGCCATTTCCTTCTTTTGCTCATTTTATAGAAAGGAAACTGAGGCTAACAGGGTTAAGTGATTTGCCCAGGGTCACACACCTAGTTTCTGAGGCAGGATTTGAACTCAGGTCCCCCTGACTCCAGACCCAGCACTCTTATCTACTGTGTCAACTATCTGCCCTCATTTAGCACAGTATACCTGATGTGTAGTTGCAGGTTAATAAGTTATTGGTAATTGAAAAATACAGAAAACAGACTGAGCCTGTGATTTCATTGATATAGGTAATTCTTGGGTAGTGTAGTGGTTAGAGCCCCAGGCTTGGATTCAGGAAGACTCATCTTTGTGAGCTCATGTCTGGCCTCAGAACTTACTAGCTGTGGGACTCTGAGCAGATCATTTAACTCTTTGCCTCAGTTTCCTCATCTATAAAATGGGTATAAAAATAGCACCTACTGATGGGCTGTTGGGGTGGCTATGTTTGTAACATCCAGTTGTAACTTCAGTTTGTAAAATCATACTTGTGTTCGGGTACCTATGTTTGTAATATCAGTTTGTGAAATCAAGTTGTAAAATCACATTTCCCCCAGCCTAAAAGCATTAACTGCCTCTTCCCTAGGCCAGCACTCTACCTAGCTACAATTCATAAACTGTTTATCCCTGCTTGGTACTATAACAAGCTATACCTATGAATCCTTTACTAAAGCATCTATAAACAATCCCTTTAGCTTAGAGAAATGTATAGCTCCTTTGTTCTAATGGCCATCTGCACCTATGAATCCTTCAATGTACTATCAGTAAGCTAACTCCTCTCCAATTAGGCACATCCTGAATCTCCAATTAGTCTAGCTTCCCAATATCCATCTTGTCAAACAGGATATTGATGGGTAACAGAGTGGACACCTCTCAGTCAGCACTGACTATTAAGTGACCCAGTGATGTTTCAAGCCTAAAACCATACCTCCATGCAGCCCCTCCACAGGCCATTTCCCAGTGAATTATGGGCAATACACCTGCACAGTAGATTTGAAAAGTGCATATCCCTTTAAGCACTGCTCACTCCTTAACTCTTCCCTAATCCTGCCCTTACACACCTAGTTAGTATAATTGATACCTGATTTATGATTTTATTGCTTTATAATCTGTACCCCTGACTCCTTTAAGTTTGCAGGTTCCCTAAGACTCCTGCCTGCTGTAAAGCATAACAATAAACTTTTACAATCCTGACTTTCAAGATTGCTTGAGTCTGGAGAATTCTTTTCAGACTAGAACCCTCCAGGGACTCTTTGGGCTCCCTCTCAAACATCTACTTTTCTCATCCTCTTCACTACCTCCTGGGGTTTGTAAGGATCCAGTGAAATATTTGATAAAGTTCTTAACATAGTGTCTGGCACATAATTTAGTATGATATAAATGCAACATGTTATTATTATTAGTATCATTATTGTAAGCATTAACTACAATTAAGAACTGAATTGGAAAAAAAAAATATTCCACTACCATGAAATTCAATCCATTGATGAAAGCACAGAATCCATATTCTCGCATGTCCATTTCTCTGCCTGAATAACAGGAGGTGCTGGAGAATGAGAACTTTATGCCAAGAGTTCTTCAGACTTTTTTGTTTTTTTTCTAATCACATGATGTCTCTGAGAACTTTTTCAAGGTCCAGTGGTCTCTGTGCTGAACCCCTTTGAAAAGCATAGTAGAATTTTGACTAAATAGGAATATTTCTCCTATTTTCATCTTGTATGTGGGACATGACATTAGAAAAGAGCAGGAGGAGGGAGGGGACAGTGAAAGAAAGGCATAGTTCATAGGATCATATATTTAGAGTCCAAAGGGATGAGAGTGACCACTGAGTCCAGTTCCCTCATGTTAGAGATGAAGGAGCTGAGCAATAGAGAGGTTAAACTATTTGCCAAAGGTCTGTCAGCTAATAAGGGTCTGAGGAGGGATTTAAACCTACATCTTTCCTCTCTCCTAATCCAGTGACCTATGCACTAAACCATACTGACTCTAAGACTGTGAAAGAACCTTAAAGAAAGATTTTACTAATAATTGTTTTCAGGTATGTTGTGTCTCTGCTCTTTGACCCCTTTGGGGATTTCTCTTTAACCCTTAGGGCCTTCAGCCAACTGCCTGTGAAATATTACTTTAGGACTGCTAATGAATTGATTCAATAAATTTGGTGCCTGGGTGAGACAGAAGTCCCCATGGTCATACATTCATTTTAAGTCCCACTTCCATGATAATAGCATAAATCTACTCCAGTCCAGTTTAGTTCAATCCATTCCAACCCAATTCAATCTAATCAAACCCAATAAACATTTATTAAATGACTGCTATTTGTAAGTTGTGGTAGGCACCAGGGATTCAAAGAGAAAAGAAAATAAAATTGCATTCCTTTAAGGAGATTGCTTTCTATTGAAATTTAAAATTTAAATGTATATAGTATTTTTAAAAAATCTTGGAGAATTGTAAAAAAAACCTTAGTATGGAAACTTCCTCCATCAAAGTCAATGTGATTTGTCCTTTGTTTTTGAAGAGGATCATAACATCAGGGAGATGATGACATGCCTTGCAACTGACTTTGATATGAATGAGGGAGGACTGTGCAGAGTCACCAACTTCACTTTTTCCTCCAGAGACATCTGGGTCCATTGGATGGATATTGATTAGGATGACAGGAGATGACCCAGGATGTAGTGGAAGACCTTCACCTCTTTAAGTTAAGGTCTTTTCCAGTTCTCACTTTGAGTAAGGCAACACCCATTCAGTGAATTAGACCTCTATAAAACGTGAGTCAAGGGATGGCCCCTTTAATCAAAAAACAAAATAAAATAAAGAACAAAAAGCCAGATACAGCATGAAACTTAAAAATAGGAAGCCCAGAGTTCAAAACTAGCTGTGTGACCCTGGGCAAATCACTTAACCTTTTTCTGCCTCAGTTCCCTCATTGGTAAAATGGGAATAATAATAGCATCTACCTTGAAGGGTTGTTGTGTAGATCATATGAGAGAATAGATGGCTAAGTTCCAATTGGTGAGAATAATGAATCTTGTGAAGTGGTAAAAGGTCTTTGAACTCAAAATGTTTAGCTATAATTATGTAAAATAAAGTCATTGGTTCTAGTCCAATGGAAATATGTAGCACAAAATCAAATAATGAGACCATTCCATGGGATTGATTATTCACACTAATCAGGACCTACCTACATACATGTAAAACACCTGGCAAACCTTAAAACAAGCTATTATTATTCTCACACTCATTTGGCAGATGATAAAAACTGAGGGCCCCCCAAAGTTCAATGGCTTGTCATGTGTAAAGTAGATAGAGATAAGTAACTTCAGCAGCCACTTTAAGTGCACTATCTAGGAATGCTCAAAAGGGAATATTTAAAAATGTTACTTTGTATACATATAAGTAAAGATTTCCAAAATTATATATATACATATAAATATTTCTATAATTATATATAGACATATATAATTATATATTTCATGTATATTTATAAATTTATATATATATGTATATATATCAGAGAAATGATGACTTATTTAACTGACTAAATTTGAGTGAGGGAGGGCTGTACAAAGTCATATATATGTATATGCATGTATATATAAATACATGCATATGCATACACATATTCATGTGTGTATAGCACAACCGAATAAACACTTCCAAAGAAAATACCTAAATACCCCAAGTAAGCATGCTACCTCAAAATGAGGAAATAGAACAACCTAAGGCAGTAATTGGTATTGGTTGTATGTATTATTCCCTGTCTAGACAGACAAAAATTTATCAGTTCCTGACTTCAGGAAATTTATATTCTATAGAGAGACAACATTTATAATAAAACAATACATAATACTATAATATATAACATATATTACATATGCACACATATGTATTTGATACTGTGTAAATAACACATATATGTATGCAAACATATGTGTGTGTACACAATATATAACATATGTATGTTACATTGTGTGTGTGTGTGTGTATACACAAAATTACTACAAGGGTACTAGCTGGGGCAGTGGGTAGAATCAGGGGATGCTTCATAGAGAGAAGTAAGAAAGGATGTGTCTTTTAACTCTGGTGGTATGATACCAATAATGTTAGACCTGAGTTTTAATATTGTTTTTACTTCCATTGTATAAATTGTTTTTTTCACTCTGCTTTTGCTGCTCTCAAATGCTTCATTCAAGTCTATGTTTCTCCAAATTCTTCATAGCTATTATTCCTTAAAGTACAAAACCACCCCATTTTATTCATGAAGCATTATATGTAAAGTCATTCTTCCATCATGAGGCTCATAATTTGCTTCTTTCTTTTTGCTGTTGCCAACAATGTTGCCATGAATATTGGTGAACATTTTGCCTTTCCTTGCCATCACTGACCTCCTTGGAGGTAAAATCTGATAAAGATAAGAATAAATGGAATAATTTTGTTGAATAATTCCAAGGAATTTTTAGATTGGTTGGATCAGATGACAGCAAATTATAGCACAACAAGCAATGAATTAGTGATATTGACTTACATGGAATGCCAGACAACTCTGGTCTCTATGGTATGGATGTAGGTTTTTTTTTTCCAGTGTCAAGTTGCATGCATTACCATGATAGCTCAAAGTCTAGGGTGGTTAAGAACACTTAAGGAACACGGGGTTTTCAAACCTGGCACCAGGGTTGCTCCATTTTTCAAATTTCGCCTAGGTTATAGTGATGCTTCATTTAGGTGCAGAGAAAATGAACTTGTTAAGGATCTGGACAGGCACTCAGAATGATACCTAAGGAATGGTCATGAGAGGTGGGAGGAAGGAGGAAGGGCATTAATTTTATATAGTGTTGTTTCTGCAGTTGACGCTGGGTTGTGCTTTCTGAGCACAGATCTCCTCCAATACATGCTAAGATTTCTTTGAAGTCACTAGGGGGCCCCTGAACAAGGGGAGCCACTCTGTGAGCCTTGTGCCTGCCAGGCCATGTACCTGCATGCTTGTGTCCATGCATCCTTTTTTGCCGTTAATGAGATTTTACAGGGACAGGATCGGGAACAGATTGCTGGCATTATGGCAGCCAGGATATTGTCAAGAGCTGCTTGGCAGCACTCTCCCATGGTGTGATGCTGACTTTTTGCTCGAGGGCAAGAATAGAGAGGACAATATTAGAGACAAAGCATAGATGGAGAAGTCACATCAGAAAAGTTCAAAGGATGAAAAGTCCTCACTGTAAATAAGTCTGAAATTATTCGAGGTTTACATACTTTTGGTCCTCAGTGACTGGAGACAGAGCCAAGAATTGCTTCAACAATATTCCTTCATAAATCTGCATAATAATCTCTCAGCGGGCCCTTGGTGGAAATTACAAGTATTCATTTACTAAATTGGGTTCAGTGTCTGTATCATACACGGCCCATGAATATTCAGTGAGACAAAGGCTCCCAAGCTATGTTGAAGTTAACACAGGAGCCCAATATAACTCAAGTAGAACACTGATCACACTTGCTCATCTCAGCCTCATGGAGGTCCAGTCCCTTAAAGAAATCCTCACCCTTTCCCCTGCCTAATTTGATAATTAATACCCAGTCTAATCTGAACAAATGTGAAGCTCTTTCAAGATGTGTATCTGATTTTTTTTTTTTTTACATAAAGTAGCTCTCTGTATAATAGAGGAATAGGTTAATACTGCATAGGGTTATGAATGGTTTCTCAGAACACAGTGACAGCTGTCACGCAGAGACAGGAAGAATGTTTAATTACAATGCACAGTAATAACAACATGAGAAAAGTTCAGTGAGAAGAAACAACTCTATTATTAGACAAAGGCCTGCGCCGAGTGAAAAGACAGTGGGGCCTTTTCATGATGGAGGGTGTTTCTTTGTAGCAGGAGTTGCCATGGCTGGTGATTGATGTTTGACTCATATGCAAGAGCACTTTTTCTCCTGGAGTGGCCAAGTGGACCGATGTGCTTTCCGGGTAAAAGGTACAACAAATACTTCCCCTGACAAAAATCCCATCTTCTCTGAGGTGAAAAGCAGGAGCCAGTTACCATTTTGAGCTACATATTTCAGAGCTAAGTTGACCAGACATGGTCAACTTGGTAGAATAGTAGAAAGGGCTCTAGACTAGGAGTCAGATGATCTAAACTACTCATTTTGCAGATTAGGAAACTGAGGTCCAGAGAGGTTCAGTAATTTGTCTGAAGTCACAAAAGTAGCAAGACTGGGATTAAATTGAAATTTCTTAGACTCCAAATTTGTAAATTAGTTTTATATTCTCTTTGTTAGATGCATTGATAGCTTTTCCTGGCTATCATGATTGTATGTGAAGGAAAAAGGGGACTTACCTTGGCTTCCCAGTTCCCTCCTCCCTCCCTTGCTGAGCAGGCTACTCATTGTGTATTTGGTGCAGAGTGAAAGACATTCGGAGTTAATGACCAAAGTTTTTGTTTTTGTTTTCTTAGACTCAGCTATGAGTAATCAGGCAGCTGAATGAGAGAGAAAGATGGCCCTAGGGATCAGTAATAGGAGTCATATAATCTCAGAATTGGAGGAGACCTCAGAGGCCATAAACCTTTCAGAACAAGAATCCTCACTGCCTGGTACTCAGAAGCACTCTCACTAGCCTCTTTGTGAAGCTTCTTCAGTGAAGGAGAGCCAAAAGTCTCTAAGACATTTCCCTTTGTAGAACTCCAAGTTTTAGGAAGTTTTCACTTGAATCCTAAATTGATCTCATCACAATTTGTACACTTATCTCATAGTTCTTGTGGTTTCACATAGAGTCTAGTCTTTCCTCTATATGATAACTCTTTGATTAGTGTGATGGAAAAAATGCTGGAATTGGAGACAGAGCATCTGAGTTTGAATACCAGTACTGCCTCTTATGACCTATGTGATATTGATCAAGTCATTTCACTTTTCTGGTCTTCAGTTTCTTTACTTAGAAAATAAAGAGGCTGATTAAATGATTTGTACAGTCCCTTTCAATTTTAAATCTATGCCCATATGTCCTGTACTCTTAAATATTAAAAGGCAGTTATATTCCTCCTCCTGTCTTCTCCCTGTCTCCAAACTTTCTTCTACGGAAGTATCTCTAGGTCCTTCAAAAGAGAAACATGTCTCCACATCCCTGACTTGAATTAGAAGTAGCATTATTCATGAAATAGGATGATCTTTTGAAACAGTGTGTGACTCAAATATGTGAGACATGGTATATTGGAGGGAAGGAAAAAAATTACATGATAACTTTATTACATATTTAAAAGGAACAGCAAGTTGTACATAATGCAGTTTCATGTGCAGTCATCTTTTTATTATACTGTGTTATGGAAATGCTTGTTTTATTACATAAGGTAAAGATTAAACAAATAAAAATAAAGAATACAATGAAGTAAATTCATATTAGGTAAGATAGGACTATATGAGAGTAGGTATAGATGAGTGAGATAGGGCATTGAGAAATAACTTTCTTGAAGACCTTGTTTCAAAATGGAGAAGAAATTAAATACTAAAGCTGTAAGTCTGTGAATCTCACATCAGTTCTTAGTAAGATTCTAGAACAGATTACTCAAAGCATAGTTTGTGATTCCTTAGAGAAGGAATAAGGTGGCACAGTGAATAGAGTGGTGGCCTTGGAATCAAGAGTACCTAAATTTGAATCTTTCCTAAAGCACTTTCTAGTTGTGTGATTGTGGCTTGTGGGGCCTGAAGTCAGAAAGACCTAAGTCCAAAGCTATGGTTCATGTGAGAAAGATAGAGGGATCCTAGTGGACTGAAAGTTCAATATGATTCAACAATGCAGTGTGGCAGCCAAGGAAAAGCAAAACCAAAAATAAACAGCATCTTAGTGTCCAGTGGTAGGGACCCTGATCAGAATATATTTCAAATCTTCATCCAATACTGGCTGCCATATATTAGAAGAAACCCATTGGAAAACAAGCATGTGAAGGAAATCAAAATGGCAAAGGGATTTTCAAGACTGTTTGGCAGAATTGAGGGTATTTAACCTGGAGGAAGGAAGACACTGGCCATCATCAGAGATTTCAGGGTTTCTTATGTGGATAAATAACTAAGCTTGTTATGTTTGGCTGTGGAAGACACAACTAGAGCCAAGGCATGGAAATCACAGGGAGGAAGATTTCAGTTCAATATTGGGAAATATTCTGAACAGTCAGAGTGGTCCAATAGCTGAATGTTTTTGTCTCAGAGAGTAATAACTTGCAATTCTATGGCATTGCAAGGTTTGCAAAATGCTTTCCTCTCTACAGTCTTATGAGTAGTGAATAGCCTCTCAGTAGTAGCATCCATGAAGAGGCTAATGCAAACTTGTTGGAACTATTTTAGAGGGATAGACTAGGTAGCCTCTCGGGTGCTTTCCAAATTTGAGATTCTGTGATTCCTTTAAGTGAGAGAAGCCCATGGAAAATATGAGAAAAGCAGTACAGGGATCAGGAGTAGGGAGTTGATGCTATCAAATCTGTGAGAGAAAACATTTTGAGAGGAGGATTGTGCATTGCTTGTCAGAGAATTTGTTGGGGAGATGCTGATATAAGATTATCTATAATCCCCCCCCCCAAAATACATATGGATATGGAGAAGAATGTTTAGGGATCATGAAAAGTGTTCTGGAGGAAGTCACATCAATATTAAGTGGTGAGAAGACAGAGAAGTATTCAAGATTCAGTTCAATTCAACAAACAGCTCATAAGAAATGAATATTTGCCAAGGGGTGGAAATCACAGGCTCATGGGATTTAGGGCTGGATGGGACTTTAGAAATAATCTCCCTCATTCTACAAATGAGGCTGAGACCCTCAAAATGTTAAGTGTCTTATCCATGGTCACACAACTAGTAAATGCTGAAACAAGAGCTCACATCAATTTGTAACTTAAGGTATTTTTCAAATATCTCATGTGACTATTTACAGGAAGCAATAGGAGAGAACAATGTCTCCAACAGGTTCATTTGTAAGAATAATCTTGTTAACTGGAAAGCCAAGTGCCATTAACTTACATAATAATTACAGTTGATAATAATGTATATAATGTTTTTTATAGTTACAGAACATCTCCATATAAATTTCCTTTTGATCTTTGCAAAAACGTAATGAAATGTGTAGAACGAGTTTTATTCTATCCAGATAAAATTGAAGTTTAGACTTAAGTGATGAAGGTTATTGGCTAGTAACAGACAGAGGACTATAACAGACAGAGATCATCTGATGCCAAATTTAGCATGCTTTTCACTATACCAAGCTACCCCTTCAATAGACCAGATGAAGAGTATGGTTAAAGGAAAGAACACTGACCCTGAAATCAGGGGACCTGAATTCAAATCCTGCCTCTGACACTTGCTACCTCTATGATCTTGGGTGAGTGTGATTTAACTTCACTGGACCTTGATTTCTTTATCTATGAAATGAGAGGATAAGGCTAGATGGGCCTGCGAGGTCTTTTTCAGTTATAGATCTAGGAGAGTAACTACAAGGTTGAAAAAAGTGAAATATCAGAGTAGAAATAGAAAGTTAGATTTTTATAGACACCATCATAAAAGTAGCCATTGGCTATAATGGAAGCACGTAAGATCTGTTATGGACAAAGTACAAAGGGAAAATCTTAGGATGCCCTGAGGGATTCAGTAGAGGGAATAAAGATAAGGCATGTTTGAAAGGGATGCCTGACAAAATGTCAGAAAGATTGGTCAGGAAAGTACACTACAGAGGATTTTGAGAAGATAGAAGGAATTGTTTACCGTGTCAAAGTCAAAACAGAGATAGAGTAGAATCATCATAAAGAATAAACCTTGGCAATTGGTGTGAATTGCACATTAGAGTGCTAGGCATTCACTAGAAGAAACCTGAAAGGAAATGAATATTTCCCTAGGAGTCTATGTTATAAAAATATCCTAATGCAATCAATATCATTATTGTACCATAGAGATTAAGGTTAATATGAAGCTCTGTATCTTCAAATTCATATTGTCCAGGTCTGAACTGAAAAGTATTAGAAAGATATCTAGGGAAAGTTATGTTTCATTTTACTTGTGAATGGAGGATTTCTAACTATGAGGCTGCCCTTCTGGGAAAACTATTACATTTATAAGTATTTTTAAGCATCTCTTTATTATTAAAATTATGACTAAGGTCCAGTACACAAACCACATATAAAAAGTATAAAGATTGAGGAACTAACACCAAACCAAGAGAAGAAGACACACTTGTAGTTTCTTTGAGAATCTATGATCTCATCAGTAGGGGATAATTGTTGGACCATGTCATGCACTTGTGACATCAAAGGAAATTGAGAAATGCTGCTAGTATGTTGAGTGATCTACAGGATTGAATTTATGAGAGGGTACGGAAAAGAGTCTTGAAGGATAGGCAGTAATGAATCAATTATGATCTCCATTACCAAAGAGGATGTGCAAATTTGTTGAGATCAAAGATCCATTTGGGTAGTTGAGATCATCAGAGCACATCTTATGCACTCAACGTCCTCTAATGAAGTAATTCAAAACCACATTATGCACTTTCTCCCAAAGGGTACCCAACTTGGGGGGCATAATGGAGAAGATAGTGAGAAAAATTTCAAAGTAGTGCAAGAAGGTGAGAAATGAAGTGATGTCTGAACTGAATTCTCTCCTTACGTGAAGGTTTGGAATTCATGGCCTCACCCTCCAGTCAGAGAGTTGAAGAATAGTGATGACAGGAAGCGCTAAGGCTGATGAACTCTTATATGATGATGAAGTTATCCCAAAAATGAGTTTCCTAGGGGACTGGGAAAAAGAGAAATCCCTAAATAGTACAGTGACGTGAGAAATGAGGACATTTTTGAACTGAGCTCTATCCTTAAATAGAAAAAACCAAACATCACTTGGGGATGTCTTCTAGTCATGAGTCTCTCCATACCAGCTAGGTGAGAAGCAATGAAGTGTAACAGATAGAATCAAGAAGGCCTGAGTTCAAATCCTGCCTCTTTCACATACTAGGCAAATCACTTAACATATTAGTACTCTAAGAAACTTTCAAAAACATTGTTACAGATCAATTGCTTATCTAAGTGAGTAGAGAGAATTTCTACTCTTGGAGTTCCTTATACTAATGAAATCTTAGGTCTGTACCAAAAAAGATAACACCTACTAATATTCTATCCACCTTGCAATAGAATGTGCAATATTAAGGAGTTAAAAAAGGATATTGACTTTTCCTGGGAATGATTCTATCTGAGCCCCACAAAAAGGATGCCAAAATGTATAGACTCATAGATTTAAAACTAGATAGAAGGTATCTCTGAGGCCATATCGTCCAGTGTGCTTATTTTACAGATGGGAAAGATGCTAACTCCAGAAGGATAACTGATTTGTGTAAGGTAGTAAAACAAACAAACAAACAAAAAACCCTCAAAACAAAACAAAAAGCAAACCCCCCCAGAACAAAACCAGGCACGATTTGAACCCATGTTTGGCTTGTGAGTAAGGGCTTTTTTTTACTGTGCCATGTTGCCTCTAAATCTGTTCTCTGAGGCATATAGGCATTCAATTTTTGATAAATTCATGGTATTGAATATTGGATGAGTAGTTGGTGCACCTTGGTTTGAGGCCCTTCTCTGTCACACCCTATCTGTGTGACCTTGGTTAGATCAGTTAACTACTGTGAGGCATAGTTTACTGATCTGTAAAATGTGGGGATTATAGCTTATGTCTTCTAAAGCTTCCTTCAGTTCTAACCTTCCATGCAGTACTCAGTCTCCAGTTAGGGTAAAAGCTTACAGAGGATTATAGAGAGTAATGTCCATAGGGTGCCATGATTAAGCTTCACTCAGCATGCATGCCTAACTTGGTGACTCTGAACTTGAACACAGGCAGGGAAAGTCATTGGAAAACTACTTGTATTGGGTGAGACGGGACTTTACCATGCTCTGCTTAGTAAGGTAACAGAGCGTGGAGCTCAGCCCTAAGGAGGTCAGGGGACTATTTATGGTCCTTGGTGACTTTACTTAGATTACAAATGAGCATGGTGATTTCAGGAGCAACACTGAGCTAGTGGCTTGACATCTCAGTGGCAAAGAGTAAAGTTAGGAGGGAAATGCACTTGTGAGCCAGAAACATTTCAGTCCTGTTGGCTTAGTGACATTCAAGCTTTCTGCTTCCCCTAGAACTATTATTCATCCAGTTACCTGTGAGATAAATGCGGTAAACTGTTTTTCTTTGTCCTTCACTTAGTCACCCTTTGAAAAGGTTTCTTCTTTGGAACATTCTCCTTCCAAAGTCAGGTCATTTTCTCTGCAGGTGTAATTGCCAAATCAGTGAGCTGCAAACTAGGTATCACAGTGTCTATGAATGGAAGGGTTTGATTTGAGAAGGAAAAGTAAGCATCTTGTTTCCCATAAAAAAGATCCATTTGGATTCTTTATGAACTATGGATAGTATATATGTTTGTATATGCATAAGATATGGAATGTTTAATTTAGCACTTATAAAAGGTTTTGAATTAACTAAGATAAAAATGAGAGTTCTCTCTGGTAGCTACATTAGAGGTATAGAAACTGTTAGAAAGCCTTATGCTTTACACCAGTGGTTTTTAACCTTCCTAATGCCATGAACCTTTAATACTTGTATGTGGGTGTATCTGCATGTGGGTGGACCCACCTGGAGACGGATAGAGGAGAGGTGTCTCTGTTCCTAAGATCATCGGAAATATGTGTTTTCTGATGGTCTTAGGCAACCCTTGTGACCCCTGTGAAAGGGTCGTTTGACCCCCAAAGGGGTCATGACCTACAGGTTGAGAACCGCTGCTTTACAGACATGAGCACAGTCTTTTTGATGCACCTATCATGGGCTATCTGAGTGTGACTTCAACTAATCACTGGAACATTTGGTAGACCCACTAGGGAAGAATTTGGCTATATCTGATAACTTTACAAAGAAGAGGTTTGATAAGATAACTGCAGAAAATCTCACAATTCATGGTATGGAAAGGACCTTATGCAATGTCTGATCCAACCTACAACCAAGAAAGAATTTCTTCTCTGACATACCTCCCTGGATGTTGATTGTCTGTTCCTTAAGGTTAAAGACTTTCATTCTTCTGTCTGTATCTCTGCTTATGACTGCATACAGTGATAGATATTTAATAAATGTTGGTTGAATTGATTTAAGTTGGCCATCTGGCCTTTGACTGAAGATCTCCAGTGAAGGGAAACCTCATTACCTTGGAAGATAACGCATTTCACTTTGGAATAGCTTGAATCATTAACAAGTTTCATTCCTCTCTAGGCTGCCCTCCACATTTCCTCTACTATGTCCCAGTTCTTCAACTTGGAAACTCATTTCAGCCCCAGAATTTCCACATTGGGAGTAACCTCAACTCTTGCTAAACACGTCTCCAAGCTGCACTCTGAGCTTTCTTTACCAGTAAACTGAATACCTTCATTCCCTATAAGCAGATGCAGATTTTTACTTAATGTAAAGAAAAATAATTTCCTGGTATTTGAGCTATCTAAAAGAAGGATACGTTCCCTTGGGAGAATGTGTGCTCTCCCTCATTGGAGATTGAATGCTTGATGACCTTTTTGGGGAGATATTATAGAGGGGCTCTTTCAGATACAGTCTGGATCAGATAGCTACTGAGGGTCTTTTTAACTCTGATTCTGTCTATGTAAGTGTGAAATTGCCTCTTAACTTGAACTAAGCAGAAGCAAAACAAAGAATAATTAGCAGTTATTTGTGAATCACTAATATTTTGAGAAGTTACTTAGATGAATTTGAAAGGTAGAGAAAAAACATCTGAATTAGTTCACAATTGACTTGTCCAAGATCACATGAGTGCTAGGTAAGGCAAAGGGCATTTTGCAGCTGGTTTCCATTAACTCAGTAGTCCAGGCATTCTAAACGGTTTATGGCTTTCTCTTTTATTTAACATCCATTAGGCATGACTGAATCTCTTCACTCAGTCCTAGTACATTTCCAGTGTGCTTTATTTTCATTAAATGGCTAGAAGTAGTCTACTCCTTTCTAACCTGATTAACTAGATTGTTCACACTTGGTGCAGTTGGGTTGGGTGGTTGGCAGTTTAATTGATTCAACTGATTTGTTCTCACCAGATAAAGACTAGATCATTTTGTTAATTACTTAAGTGTGGAGATATGATTTATTGAGTGATTCAATTGACTCTGCCTTTGTACATATATTTCATATTTGCTTAGAATAGCTACCATTTCTATAGCACTGTAAAATTTGCAAGGGGGTTTATACTTCTTTCTCATTTGATAGTTACAGCAATCCTATGAGGTAGTTATTATTATTGCATTTTACAGATAAGGAAACTGAGTTTGAAAGAGTTTAAGTGACTGATTCAGGGTCACACAGCTGTTGAGTACTTAAGGAAGAATTTGAACTCAAGTATCTTTGACTCTAAGTCCAGAGTACTATTCACTATGCCACCTGGGTGTCAACTTGTATATGTATTGTACCTCTATGTCCCCTTATACCCAGTAGAATGTAAGCTCCTTGAGGAAAATGACTATTTTATTTTTCTTTTCTTGTCCCTTGTACTTCCCTCAGTGTCCCATACATAAAAGGAGCTTAATAAATGTTTGTTGAATTAACTTTTGCTTAGCATTGAAGCATCCAGAAAATGTGTCCTTTTCTGGCTTCTTATCTCATTCATAATATATTTCTACAAAGTATGCATATTTTTTTTTGTCCTCAGTTTTTCAATCTGCAGAATGGGGTTACCGTTTGCTTTTTGCCTTACCCATCTGACCTTGGACTAATTATTTCTCTTTTCTGGACTCAGTTTCCTTCAATGTTCTAGATGGGATTACTTGTTTGGACTACATTATCTTTAAGTTCCCTTCCCTCTCTAAAGCTGTGATTTGATCAGTATAATGTATCTCTCTCTGAGGAAACTGAGAGGTCTCTAAAGTGCAGTAAAGATGTAGCCCTTCTATGCCTTGTGCTGACCTGTCTTTCTTTGGATCAATTAAATCAATCAGTCATTCAGTAAGCATTTATTAAATGTTTACTATGTGTCAGACAGTACCAAGAGCTAAGAGTACTAAGAAAGCGTGGACTGTTATTATTGTGTTCTCTTTCTCCACTGGCTAACCAATTCGAACTTCACCTTGAACTTCCATTTGCCATGAGTTGATCAATAATGTCTCAGCACAACTTTGAGGAACAGCTTTCTTTAGTCTTCATTTCGCGACAGTTCTCCTTCTATTTGGCAGTACATTAATGGAAATGGAAAAATGCCTTGTTCTAAATGTCAGAATAATACTGCACCAAAAACAATTCAGTCATGTCTTTCAAACCACGCACATATGGTTCATCACCAAATGTCACTGTTCTTCTCCCCCTTTCCTCCCTCCTGCACCTCCTCTCTTCATTATTTTTTTCCCCCATGTGCCTGTCTCCAATTCTCACTGTTTGGATTAACTTTCTGATCACTTTGGTTGAGTGAATGCAGGTCACTTCCTTGATTATCTAAAGAGGCTCCATTAGCCCAGGACTCAAGGAAATTATTTCTTGGGGTGCTGATCTCACCCTGACACTTACATTTGGCAAGTTCATAGATCAGATGCCAGCTGTTGCTTTTAGTTTTGCAAATGTCATTCATCTGTTTCACAAACCGTGAAAAGTTTGCATGAAGTTACTTTAAAAATAAAGCTTGTGGCACAATTTGGGGTCTTTTTCTGAACTCATCTGAGCCAAGCCATCCCTTTTACTAATATCTACTATGGGTGAAAATGATTGTTTCAAGGATGATTCTTTCTAGAGTTATGGTTATCAACTCCTCCTTAGTGATAATCAAGGTGTTTAGTGTCACTGGCCCCTATGGGAATCAGTTTGTTGAGTGTTAAATGATTTTCCATGCTAGGATATAATCTAAGGGATCTGTAGCCTGTTCATTTTGAATATAACAAGCATGAAAAAGCATCGATCAAGAAAAAAGCCTTTGAGAAAGTGTGATCAATTACATGAACCTCTGTTAAGTTCTGAAGTATATGAATGGACAGATATGATCACTGGACAATCTGTGAAAGGTCTTGGAAAACAAGTGTGATCGGATTTCTGGCCCATGATCATAGATCTTGAGCTGGAAGAGATTTTAGAGGTCATCTAGTTCATGCCCTTTGCCTTACAGATAATGAAATTGAGACCAAGAGAGGTGAAGTGATTTACCCAAGGACATAAGGATGAGAGAGAGACAGAGATAGAAAGACAGAGACAGAAAGACACAGAGAAACAGTTTGGATATTAGTCATATGAAGGAATTTGCATTATTTGACTATACATATTTATAATTGGCTTTGTTTTTCTTGCTGTCTCAATGAGAGGGGAGGTGGGAAAGAAAGAATTAGAAGTTAGAAATGAAATAAAATTGATTTTTTAAAAAGGTCATATAAAGTAAGTGGCAGAGTTGGTATTGTCATCCAGGTCCTCTAACAATAAATCCAATACTTTTTCCGCTGACATGATTGGAGATAGGGAAATGTACCAACTTTCAAAAAGGTCAAAAAGAGAGAACTTGAAAATTAAAAGCATAAGCAAATAGATGATAATAAAGATAATTGCAATTTAAATAACAATGTCGTGTTGCAGAAGATGAAAGCTAGAGAACATCTTTAAAGAATTGACAAGATTTCTAAGACTAAATCAACTTATATTTTAGTGTTTAGTAAGTTCAGTGATAAAGTGAACACAAGGAAGAATGGAAAAAAATGTACTGGAAAAATAAGGTTTGAAACATAAGGATAGTCAAAGGTTCTAGACTCCTCAGAAAACTCATGTCTTTTTATATCATGAATACTTCCTTCTTGAAGAGTCAAAAGACACTGGATATGGAGAACACTGAAGGTCATTACAAAAAAAATGAAATTGACTATGAATGAAATTGACTAGAGAGAAAATGAATGATTAGTGAAAAGGAACTCCTATGGGAACCATCTATGTGTAGGCAGAACATTGACTTGAGAGAATAAAGGCCAAAATAGACATGAGATTAGAAGAAATTATAAAGTTTTAAAGAAGACACAGCAAACAATTGCAACAACTCAACCTTACCTATTCAGATGAACTGTTGATGCCCCAAACTGGAAACTGGTAAAAGGCAAAGATTTTAGCCATTATCATCACCATTTTCTGCAAAGGCTTAAAGACACAAAGCAGTTGCCACAACCAGCCCCCAAACTCTCTTAGCCAGCAAACCTTTGATATCTTTCAAAGTGTAAAGAGATACATGGGAACCAATCATTTTCTAGCTAAGCTAACTTGATATTTAGGTTTCCTTTCACCTCTCTTCCTTGGGGAAATTGTTAAATAGTGAAATCATAGAATCACAGAATCTTACATTTAGAAGGAATATTACAAGTCAACTGTTATGATCCACTAGGGTCTCTCAATGCAATATCCGATGTAGTCAACTGAAAATCCCAGCTTTTAAAAAAAAATTAAGCCACAATCACACCGGCTCTATCTCTATGCAATTTATATTTTGAAACTGTCACTTCATCTTTTATTTATTTAAGTTTTTTCTTATTTTTATCCCATCCTGTGTTTTTACATCACATTTATTTCTGAATGTATCATGCTCTTCTATGAACCATCTTATAACAAAGCAAAACTAATACATTGTCTGTGCCTGACAGTATATACAGAATTTCATATATTCAGCCCCTACTTCTGCCTCCACAATAAAAGGAGGAAAGTTATGCAAATTATATTTGAATCTAAATCTTAGAAGTTGATCTTGTTGATTTTTGACCATCATCCCAGACTATTGAGATTTTTCTTTGAATTCCATTTCTGTCACTAAGCGTGTATCAGGCATCCATCCCAGCTTTGTGTCATTGGCAAATTTTGTAAATGTGAATCAATGAATGAAAAGGCATTTATTAAATGCTAGTTAATATGAAAAGCACTATGTTAAACACTGGAGATAGAGACAGAAAAATAAGACAATCTCTGCTTTTATGGAGCTCATGTTCTTCTATGGAGAGATAGATAGATGCACACAGTATTAGCAGGATTCAGCTGCAAATCAGAGAGCCATTAAGGGAGAAGCAGCAGAAGAGGAGGAAATGCATCTTCTGTAGTATCATTATCACTGACAAAACCATATTTGCTTGTTGAACCATTTGATAATGCCAGTAGGCATTCTAGGTTTCCATCCAGATAACTGATAAAATGTTAAATAGAAAAGGGCCCACTATAGCTCTCCATTCAAGTTGACATTAATCTTTTAGTTAAAATTATTTGGAGAAAGTTGTTCAACTAAACAAATGGATTTAACTGTATTTTTTTTAAAAAACGAACCACTTATTTCTCCACTTTGTGAACCAGGAGGCTCTTTCACCAGGTCAACCACAGAGGAATGAATTTTTTGACCATAGTAATGCTAGTAGCCATCTACTAAGCTATAAAGGGCTTTCAAATGATGTTGGTAGAAGGAGTAACCACTCTACTAAAACAGTAAGTCCTTGATATCAATGTCATTATCCAAATTTGGCATTGAGTTCACTGTGAGAAAGATGGTCAGATAGGTAGTAGAAATAAAGATTTACAATATTCATGGTCTTTTTCTGGTTTAACAGCACAGGAACCCAATTTTAAAAATGAAATTAGATTAAACTCCCATGGTTTGTTCCTACTGAGCCCATTCTGATCATCTTATTTCTCTTTTTATTTTATTAATCTGTTCTAGAATCTTTCTGGAGCCCCAAAATGTTCTAAATTACTATTGGTTAGAGAAATGCATGTTAAAACAACTCTGAAGTACATCTCACACCTATTAGATTGGCTAATATGACTGAAAAGGGAAATGACAACTGGTGGAGGGGACTGAGAAAATTGTGACACTAATGCACTGTTGGTGAAGTTGTGAACTGATTGGACCATTCTGGAGAACAATTTGGAACTATGTCCAAAGGGCTATAAACCTGTACATACCCTTTGTACATACCCAGTAACACCACTGCTTGGTCTATATCTCAAACAGACTTTTATTTTTTAAAGGAAAAGGACCTATATGTACAAAGATATTTATAGCAGTTCTTTTTGTGGTGGCAAAGAATTATAAATTGAAGAGATGCCCATCAATTTGGAATGGCTGAACAAATTGTGGTATGTGATCATGATGGAATACATTATGCAATAAGAAATGACAAGCAGGATGGTTTTAGAAAAACCTGAGATTACTTGTATGAACTGATGCAAACTGATGTGGGCAGAATTAGGAGAACACTGTATGTGGTAATGGCAATATTTTACTATTATCAACTGTGAACGACTTAGCTATTCTCAGGAATACAATGATTGAAGACAATTCTGAAGGACTTATGATGAAAAATGCTATCCATCTCCAGGAAAACAATTACAACAACCACCAAAAACAACTCATAGAGTCTGAATGCAGATTGAAGCATGCTTTTACAAAAGCTTTATTTTTCTTATTCTTTTGGTCTGTGTTTTCTTTTACAACATGACTAATATGGTGATATATTTTGCATAATTGCCCATGTGTAACCTATATCAAATTGATTGCTTTCTCCGAGAGGGATTAAGAGGAGGAAAGAAGAGAGAGAATTTGGAATGCAATTTTTTAAAAATGTTAAAAATTGTTGTATATGAAATTGGAAAAAAATAAAAGATAAAAAAAAACCTAGAGTACTCTTTTCCTTAACTCTAAGAATTCTAAGATAACATCATCAGTTTCTCACAAAGTTCATATCATTTACATAATACCAGCCAATTTAATCAAGTTCAATAAATATTTACATGACTTTATATATCAGTCATTATAATAATAGTCATCAAGTAAAGCCTTGGAGGCTACAAAGATGAACAAGACACAGTTTCTGGCCTGAAGGAGATTACAGACTAGTTGAGAGAATGTGTGTGAGGAGATGAGATAAAAACGAATAATCACAGTATAATGGCATATTGTATGCTACAGCAAAGGTACAAGCATCATATTGTATATATTCAGAAGAGGGAAATATCATAACTGCTTGACAGGATCAAGAAAATCTTCACATAGGATTGAGCATTTTAGAGAGAACTTGATGGAAGAGCAGGGCTTTGACTGTCAAAGATAAAGTGAGAAGGCATTCTAGGTGTAAGACATACCAGGAGCAAAAGTATGGGGATGAGATGGTGTCAGGCACATTTGGGTGATGATGAACCATCCAATTTGGATGGAACTTAGGTATATGTATGGGACTAGTAAGAAAAAGTTAGAATGGTGTGCAAAGTAAAATAATTCTATTTATTGACATATTCAATAACATTACAATTGTAAATTTCTCTAATTTAAATAAATAATTGAGTGTACAATGTATCTTTTCGCTATAATCATTTGTTTTATAGGATTTGGCATTGAATGAAATGAAACTCTATCTTGAAACAACACTTGTCACATGGCATGGTAAAAGTCTTTATTCCAGTATTCTATCTCTATTTGTGAATTTCTGTAATTCTGAGAAAAATCTGTTTCCCTGTATAACAAAATGTTCATTAGAGTCTATAATTCTCTCAGTGTGGCCAGACTTCCAGGTCCACTGAAAGTAAAAAAAAAAAAAATTCCCCTAGTATTTTGAGGGGAGAGATGGGTATTTTTTTTAAGCATCAAATTAAGAAGCCCAGATCTTACAGGTTTTCCTACAAATTTTCTTTTTTAAAAAAATTTTTGGAGGGGTGAAGGCAGGGGAGTTGGGGTTAGGTGACTTGTCCAAGGTCACATGGCTAGTTTTTTATGGTAAGTGTCTGAGGCCAGATTTGAACTAAGGTCCTCCTGACTCCAGGGCCAGTGCTCTACCACTGAGCCACCTAGCCACCCCCCTACAACTTTTTCTGGCAACAGTTTTGGTGCATTCTTGAATGAATAACTAAATTTCCTCAGTCAAAATTATATTTTTCCTGTTTTAGTACTCCAATATTTACACTGTGTTCATATTGTCTGAGAGTACTTTTTATGTAGCAAGAGTTAACATTAGTTTTTTAAAAACTGATCTTATTGTTTTTAAACAACTCTAGCTGCCAGGTCCCTCTGAGGTCTTGCTTGCCTTATGACAATTAATTAAGCTGTTTGGTGGCACTATCTTGTCAGTTGTTGACTTTATTCATTGATTCATTCATTTATTTTTGTGTTTATTTATTTACTCCATGCTTTCCTCTGTGCTTCAGTGTAATTGATCCCATTGCATTGTGGGCTTGAATAGTGCTTGACATTTTTGACTTCCTTATTCCAATAGTTTCTGCCATACCTCTAACTGACACTTACCTGTGCTCGTTAAGAGCTACCTCTTTTGCATGCTTCTTTGGGTAATATACATTCTTAAAATTCATACAATTAAAGACATAGCAAAAGAACAAAGAAACAAATGAGTATGGAATGAAATTAAATACTCAACTGACAGAGCACTGAATTAAAGAGGGGAAACCAGTTCAAATCTGTTTCAGGTGGCTACGGTGAGATGTTCTGAGTTAGTCTAGCTTCAGTAGAAGTGCATGCACACACACACACACACACACACACACACACACACGACAATTGACACAAAATAGTGAATTTCAAAATTATTGCTTATTCAAAGTAATTCCTAGAATCTGGGACCACATTGGATCAGATCTTAAGTGCCAGGTCAAGGAATTTCAGAAAGAGAACCTATGTCTTCTATACTTGACTGTTCCTTGAGTATCTTTTCTATTCTCCAGGATTATTTTTGAATTTTGGTTTATATTAGGTCAGTGAAGTCCCTTGGAACTCTTAAATTCTTTGAAAACAGGTGGGGTTAGAGTCAGTGGAGCTGAATTAAAGACTTTCTTCTTAATTGTTGTGTGTGAGGTAGAGGGACTTATACTATGCTAATATGTAGTCCATCTCTTTGTTGTTGTTGTTCAGTTGTTTCAGTCATATCTGATGCTAGTTAAACCAATTTGGAGTTTTCTTGGCCAAGATATTGGAGTAGTTTGTCATGTCCTTTTCCAAATCATTTTCCAGATGAGGAAGCTGAGGAGAATAAGGTTAAGTGACTTACCCAGGGTCATAAAATTAATGACTGTCTGAGGCCAAATCTGAACTCAGGTCTTCATGACTCCAGGTCCAATGGCCCCTAACTATGGTTGGCCATCTCTACATCTTATAATTCTCTGATTTGCTAGTTAAAATGTTACTGTTAATTTTTTAAAGAGCATTTTCAATAGCGATGGGAGTAAGAGCTAGATTGCAAGGGTTTATGAACTGAACATACAGAGAGGAAATGGGGATGTAAAATGTAAACAGTTTTCACAGAAGTTTGGCAAAGAGAAAAAAAAAAGATGGACAAATAGCTTGAGAAAGTAGAAGGATTAAGAAGAGTTGTTCTTCTCGACTTAGGAACACAAATATGCTGGTAGACAGAACCCAAGGAATAAGTAGTGAGAAGTGGCTTAAAGATACAAGGGAAAGAGGGAATAATTAAAAGAAAAAGGGTTTGATGAGGTGTGGGGAGTTAGGATCAAGAGCACAGGTCATAAGATCATGGATCTGGAATCTAATGAAACCTCCCCGTTTTACAGATGAGGAAACTGAGGCAGCAGAGGAGTTGAATGAGTTGCTTAAAATTAAACAGGAAGTGACAGAGCTAGGATTCAAACCTACATCCTCTGACCCCAAATCCTGATTTCCTTCCTTAAATAGTGAATTAATTTTAGTTAGTGAAGGACTCTAGTGGTCAGTCTTGGCAGGGAAGAGAACATTTCTTCTTTAAAGAAAGGGTTGAAGGAAGCTAGTGAGTATAAAGATAATGGAGATCTTTTCAAGTAGAGTAGGAAAATTGTTGGTGCTTCATCTTCTCAATGATAGATAAACTCAACCTTTCCAAAAAAGTACAAAGTAAAATGATTTTTTATGTGAATGAAAGATTTAGAAGGGAATTATTTTGTAGTGGTCAAAATTAAGAATAGATAAAGATATGCATGAGAAACAGAAATGGGTTCTCCTATAAACATGTGACTTTACCAGGTAAAGTTAGGTATATGAACATGTTGGTCACCTACTAGTTTAAGAGCGTTTGTTCCAGCTAGCAGTTGGGCAAGTATTATGAACTAGCCACGGAGGAGTATGGGTGAGTATAATCTGCCAAAATTCAAATGAAATTGGACTGTCACTGGAGAGTATGAAGTAATTAAATAAATTCCAAATGTAAAGATTAATTTGTAGCTTTTCATTGATGCATATGGTGTGACTTTGGCAAATCTAAATCGAAGACAAAGGCAATATTAAAATAAACAAACAAACAAAAAAAACCCCAAACCTCTTCCTGGTTTCTGCTGGAACCAAAAGATCAGCTATGGAAACAAGGCTAAAACTGATCTCATGATAGGCATGAACTGGATAGAGCCAGCAGACAGCAGGAGTCAGAAAGTTTATCCTCATGAAACTCACCACCCAATTTTCCAAGCCAAGAGTTTCAGATTACGTAATAGAGTCTTGGATGTTTAGCCACATCTTAGAACCTTCTGAGAACTTTTACTTTTCAGATGAATTCTCCTGCTGTGAATAGTGGGGTAGAGAAGAGAGAACACTGCCCTAGGATAGAGGACACCTGACTTCTAACTCTCTTTTCACCACTTAATAACTTGGTGAATTTGGCCAGGTCACTTAGGCTTCAACTTACTACTTTTTTTTTTTAAAGGATACTATAGGCAAATTATTTTATTTTATATTTCTTAATTTATCATTTATATTTAATTTCCTGTTCATATTGTCTTATTATATTTAATATTTCTTAATGTTCCTTCTAGCTCAGGATCAATCATGCTATTGTTGCTAGTAGGTTAAAAAGCCTCAAAAAAAAAAAGAAGAAAAGAAAAAACCCACTATTGACTTTTTTTTTAATGACAAAGGGAAAAATTTGATACTAATCTATATTTTCATTAGTGTTTGTTCACTAAAAAAGGTCCCATTTAGTGTCTATCACCTTCCAGTGAAATGTAAAATCCTTGAGGGCAGGGAGTATTTTCATTTTTGTCTTTGCATCCCCAGCACCTAGAAAGCATTGAAGAATTGAATTGAATACTTCGGGATAATTCAACTCAATTTGACCTAGAGAGACAGTGTGGGGTAGATACATGGATAGATAGAATGATAGATATCTTTAAAGAGGTAGATAGATGGTAGATGGGCAGCTAAGGAAGTAGTTACTAGATATACACATAGATGGGGAAAGCATTTATTATGTGCTTGTTATGTTAGGCCCTGTGTGGCGCCCAAATGAAAGGTGAAGTCACCTGGGGAGAGAGAGGAGGCAGCAAACAAAAGACAGTTTGGGAGCTTGTTCTCCTTGTGATACATTCAGGTAGTGTGACCCGGCTGGCTGATTTAACCTTTCAGTGTTCCAGGCAATTCTCTAAGATTGTAGAATGCAGGACTATCACCAATCAACATTTTCAGAGGGACTTTCCTCACCAGGGTGTTCTCTACACCAATGAAACCACTGGTTCACACTAAAATAAAAGTACTTCAATATTTAAGAGACATGTTTTCATCAGTGAGGATACTCTATCCACTAATTATTACTGCCCTTTGACATAGTAGGAGGTTTTTGAGAGTTACTACAGGTAAAAAATAATAATAATAATCATTGTCAGCCATACTGATGATGAATCTCTTCAGATTTGATAAGGCATATGTTCAGATTATAGAAATAAAGTCCAGCATCAAGCTAGAAGGTTTTCTAGCCTGGGAAGACCTTCCAGAGACTGAGTTTCCCTGATGTAGCCTTTAGGACCCTGCCTAGTACCAGAAAAGAAAATATGCGTGTGTATGTATCTCTATGTCTATGTCTATGTCTATGTCTATGTCTATGTCTATGTCTGTGTCTGTGTCTGTGTCTGTGTCTGTGTCTGTGTCTGTGTCTGTGTCTATGTCTATGTCTATGTCTATGTCTACGTCTATGTCTATCTCCATCTCTATATCTATCTCTATCTCTATCTCTATCTCTACATGCATACACATATACACATATATGTGTTTACACATATATGTATGTATATATATGTATGTGTGTATACCATTGAGAAAATGATGTTGGATTAGAATTTAATGGGACTTGGTAAGTGATTGGATGGAAGGATGAGGGTAGTGAAAGATAATTGTGATATTTTGAGACTTGGTATCTAGGAGGATGGTGGTACCATTAATTGAAACAGGGAAGTTGATGGAGGGAGGATGATATATTGAGTTCAAGGTACTTGTGAAACAAAAGTATATGGATGCAAATGGGATAGCTTGATGTGTGGGAATGGAGTTTGGGAATGGAAAGTGAAGGTAGATTAGGACTGTGGAGTCATCTACACGAAGAGGAAAAGTGAACATATGGGAGCCAATGAGATCATCAAGGGTCAGAATGTTAGAGGAGAAAGGAGGGCTTTGGAGGACATTCAAATACGTATGTAGGAGGTGGAAGATAAGGAGCAAAGGAGACAGAAAAGGAGTCATCAGACAGTTTCAACCAGGAGAGAACACTATCTATACAAGGAAGGAGAAAGTATCCAGAAAGAAAGGATGCTGAAGAAAGAGGAAAGGGAATGAGAACCAAGAACAAGACCATTGGGTTTAGAAATTAAAGTAACATTAGTGTTTAAGAAAGCTCAAAGAGAGGTTATTTATAGATAAGGGAGATCTTGTGTTTTTAGGTAGCAGGGAAAAAGGCAGTAAATAGAGCTTGAACACACTCTTTCTGTCTCTCTCTGTCTCTCTCTGTCTATCTCTCTGTCTCTGTCTCTCTCTCTGTCTCTCTCACAGATGGGTGGAGATAGGTGTGGCCAACTTCAGAAGGACATGAGGAGCAGTGAGATTAAGGATAAAAGCATCAGGATCAGTCTTGGAAAAGATAAGAGCCATTTCATCACCTGAGACAAAGACAAAAAGACCCATTTTATGTTGGCTGGCATGGAGGCAAGATAATGATACTTCCTTGTTTTGTCAGTAAAGTAGGAGGTAAGTCTTTCTATTGAGGGAGAGGAGTGCAGGATTCAGGTTGGGGGTTAGAATACAGAAAACATTTGGAATGGCTGCTATGGTGAGTATGATAGAAAGTCAATCAAAATGAATAAAAGGATTCTTATGAAATGGTGAAGGCCGGGCTGGGGACAGATACCACGAATTTGTATTGAATGGAGTCCCTCATAGTTTCTTGACTTTCCCTAGCAGTGTTTAGTGGCATAAGATGAGGGTAGTGAGGGTGTCCCAGAATTGAAGATTAGCAAGGCAAGAAAGGAAGAAGGACAGAGAGATTCAAAGGTAAAGGAAGGTGCATTGTTGAGCTGTGATCTATAGGATCAATAATGTGGAGAAAGGAAAATGCAGCCAAAATAGGGATGCTGGAATAGAAAAATAAAAAGGGATTGAGGGTCAAGGATATTGAGCAGACTTAGGAGAAATCAGACAGCCAGAGGGATGGAAAAATTGGATATTATGATCAGAAAGGTAGAAATTTCAGCACTTGGAGATGGAATCATTTTAGGTGAAGGTGAAGCCCAAGCTGGCCCTACTTCAGTGGGTGGCTGAGCTAGAATAAAACATACGACACAGGAATTGATAAGGTTGATCAACTGAGAAGCCAGGGTGTTGGAAGTTTCATCAATTTAAATATTTAAATCAGTGAGAATGAGGGGTTGAGGCAAAAAAGGAAGACTGTGAGTCAAGTCCTGAAGTAACTGAATAAGGAGACAGAGTTTCAGACCCAGAAGTTAATAGATTAAAATGAAATGGTAGAACTTTCGAGAAGAGGTTGCCAGCCACAAAAACTTGGAAGCTTCAGGAGAAAGAAGAGATATGCTGAATACTCCTACTGAGCCTGTGATTTGTATAATCATAACTTGCAGTTCCAATCTACTTTTGTAGCTTATTTCTCATACATGTGATCCTCCAAACAGCACCATAAGTGAAGTCTTATCCCCATTTTTGAGATGAGAAAACTAGGGCTCAAAAAGATTCCACAGTTTGCCCAAAATCTGGTACTTGTCTAACAACAAACCACAACTGGGCTCAGGGAACTTGAATGCTCTATTGTCCCTTTCTTAAGGGGCCCCTCTCAACTCTGGACTTGTGAACCAAGTGACTGACAACACTGGGCTCAGTCCTTGAAGATCCTGGCCTCTAATAATACAGGGTAGGCTCCCTTTTCTCATATTCTTCAGTTCATTATTTACCACTTCTTCCCTTTTGTCCTAGAGAGGACCTACTTCTAACTTGTTTTTTGGCTCATATCTTGGTTCATATCATACAAAAGAAGGTGGTGAAAAGGTACTACTTAATGTCCAAATGTGAATCACGTAAGGGATAATTATTTACCCGAAAGAAATCTAAAGTCAAAGGCAAATGCTCATTGACAGAAAGATATAAAACAGAATTTGGTAACTTAATTTATAACTACCATTATTAACCCCATCAGAAAATAAAGCAGTTGATAGGACTGTGATAGGCACTATTATATTTCACTTGTCTCCTAAATTCCATATCTACTGGGGATCAGGGCCAGGGCATCTTGACCTTTTTCAACAGAGAAATTTTCCTTGCTACCAATCACACTCACCTGATGGACCTGTGACCTCTGGACTTGCTTAACTCACAAAGACATCTTTAACCCCGGACACATCCACCTTGAGATAAATGTATAATCACCTACTTGGGAAAGAAAACACAAAGTTTAAAAGGCAGTCAGGGGCCCAGGCTCAAGCTTACTTAGTTAAGTTTCACTACTCTTACTGTTTCCATAATGCTGAGTAAAATCAATGATGCTGGGGTGGTGGAGGCAAAGAGCAAGCTCTATCCCCAGCACCCACCATTGATAGGCTTGAAGGGGACCCCCATGTTTTGTAGCAAGGAGGAGAAAAGAAGTATGATGGGAGGTGAGGGGGCTACTCTCTTTAAAGATCCACTGAGCCATTTAAAGTCAAAACCCTAGTTGCTTCATCTTCTCAAAACAAAGGAACTTTTCAGTGCTGTCATCCACGACTGGAAGTAGATTGAACTAGGACACACAGTCAGTTGGAATAAGGAAGGACCTCTTTGGATATACACCTCCCATTCAACCCCAATTATGCTTGTAAGAGTCAGAACCTGAAATGGAACTCATGTCTTCTGACTTCAAACCCAATACCTTTTCTATCTCACCATACCACTTTTTTTCCAGTTCTAATTGTCTGATAGGGGCAGATGGGTGAAATCTCACTGGGCCTGAAGTCAGGAAGACTCATCTTCCTGAGTTCAAATCTGACCTTAGATACTTACTAGATGTGTGACTCTGGGCAAGTCACTTGCCTCAGTTTGTCTCAGTTTCATCATTTGTAAAATGAGCTGGAGAAGGAAATGACAAACTCATCCAGTATTTCTGCCACGAGAACCCCAAATGGAGACATGCAGAGTAGGACCCAAATGAACAACAACAAAACTAATATTGCCTGATATAAAGGAAGCATATAAGTTCTTGTGGAAGGACATATTTTTCCTGGTACTGCATTCAAGGCAGTATCAGTCCTGTGACTTTTTAGGTACCAGGATATTGCATGACATCACCATTGATTTCTTCAACTATGGCTTTGTTCCAAAGGACTCTTCATAAGTTAATCCTCTACCAAAGCTGAAGGCCTCTCATAAAATTTGAGATTGATATGATGATTCAGTTATGGGTCTAGCCTAGCAGCTTCACAATCTAGACATTTAATAGGCACAGTGACATTTAAAAGAAGGGGGAAATACTTGAGACAGAGATGTCAGGAATCTGCAATGTGGCCAGACCAGTTAAATTTTTTTTTGTTTTTGTTTAAATTTCATTGTGCCCTTTTTTCAACACCATAAACCATTATCATTCAACACCACAGAACATTATCATTCAACACCCTTTCCCATTATATTTCTATATCCACAAGTCAGTGATAAAATTCCCTTGCCACAACCAGTTAAGCAAGTTAGAGAGACTATGACCATGTCAGGCAATATATGTGACATTCAGCCCCTGTAGTCCCTCTCATCTGAGATCAGCTGCCTTTGAGTAATGTTTTTATTCATATTTATTATGTCTTGGTGTAAATTGTTCTCCTGGTTTTGAATCAGTTCATTTTGGGGTATTTGTATGTGTGTATGTGTGGGGAAGGTGGAGAATGAAAGACAGGGTGGTGGTACTGAAGCTGGTATGAATCATTTTCCATACATACTTTTGTAAAAGTCCATTTGAAGCTTTTCTCCAACTGTATAATAATGCTCTATATTTTAGATTCAAAAACCAATGTAAGATTTCTGGTGCCAAGATGGTGGAGTGAGGGAGGAACCCTCTAAAGCCTTCCCAAATTCCCCGCCAAACAACTAGAAACTGCCTCAGAATTGATCTTGGCACAGGGAAGCAGTTCATCAGTCAGGTAAGAAAGATCTGTTGCACTGGGGCGGGAGAGGAATGAGGTCAGTAGCCAGCCTCACAGCAGAGGACCTGCAGCTAGGCTCCATTCCTAGGGAGATCAACTATTCTGGCTCCACCATCCTGCAAACCAACAGACCCCTGGGCAAGTAAGTAGTCTGTGAACACAGCAAGGCTCCACCCCAGTGACCCCACACCCAGCACAAGCCAGGCCTTGACCCCATTGCCAATCAGTAGTGAAGCCCTACCCTAGGACTGGCCAGCAGCAAGACCCAGTCCCTGGGGCCTACCACACAGAGAGACCCTGTTTCCCTGGCAACCTAGCAGCAGAGTGCCATCCTTGGGGCACACCACCCACAAAATTCCTCCTACAGGGCCAGCCACCAGAAAGACTCTGTTAACCATCACAACTCAGTAGAAAGGGCCCACCCTGGTGTCAGCCAGAAGCTAAACCCCACACTTAGGGGAGGCCAACAAAGAGGCCCTACCCCTACTGTATGAGCCAGAATGGTGGCTTACCCTCCACTCAAAACAAACTGTCCCAAAGCCCAGTGAAAGCCAGTAGTAAGACCCTGAAACCCTGCACAAAAAGCTTGGGGCAGTGAAAAACCAGAGCACAGCTCTCACATAAAAACACTAGGTCATAAAAAGGCATAAAAATGAGCAAAAAACAAACAAACCAAAAAAGAATTTGACTATAAATAGTTACCATGTTGTCAGGGAGGATCAATGCATAAACTTGGAAGAGTTTACATTAACATTTTGATACAATTGTATCAAAATGGTTTTATATGAAGCCTCAAAGAAAAACGTAATTTCATGTCAGGTTCAAAAAAGAATTCCTGAAAGAACTTTAAAAGGATTTTAAAAAGCAAATTAGAAAAGTAGAAAAAAAAATTGGAAAAGAAATGAGAGTAATGCAAGAGAATCAGGAAAAAAAGAGTCAATAGCATGGGAAAAGATATATATATATATAAAGATTTATTGAAGAAAATAACTGCCTTAAAAAATGAATTGACTAAATGGAAAAGAAAGTACAAAATCTCACTGAAGAAAATAATTCTTTAAAAATTGGAATTGAGTAAGTGGAAGCAAATGACTCTATGAGACATCAAGATATGATAAAAACAAAATTTAAAAAGTAAAAAAAAAATAGAAGAAAATATGAAATTTCTCATTGGACAAAGAACTGACCTAGAAAATAGATCCAGGAAGGATAAGATGAGAATTATTGGACTACCTAAAAGCCATGATCAAAAATGAAGCCTGGACAACATCTTTCAAGAAATTATCAAAGAAAATTTCCCTGATATATTAGAGCCAGAGGGTAAAATAGAAATAGAAAGAATCCACCTATATCACCTTCTGAAAAACATCACAAATTGAAAATGCCAAGGAATATTGTAGCCAAATTCCAGAATTATCAGATCAAGGAGAAAATACCATAAGCAGTCAGAAAGAAACATTTCAAATATTGTGGAACCACAGTCAAGATTGTATAGGTCCTTGCAACTTCTACATTAAAAGATTGGAGGGCTTGAAATATGATACTCTGTAAGGCAAAGGAGCTTGGATTACAACGAAGGATCAACTACCCAGAAAAACTGAGAATAGTCTTTCAAGGAAGGAGAAGGACATTCAGTGAAATAGGAGGCTTATAGACTTTTCTGATGAAAAGACCAGAGCTCAATGGAAAATCTGATCTTCAAATACAAGACTCCAGAAAGGTATAAAAAGGTAAACATCAAAGGATAAAAAATAAAGCTAAACAAAATACGTTATTCAATAATGACAAACTATTTGCATCTCTCCATGGGAAAATGACAATTTTAACTCTTGAGAACTGTATCTTTATCACATCATATAGAATGGAAATACATAGCCTGGGGGACATTAAGTTTATTTTGATGTGATGATAAAAAACCTAATTAAGTGATGAAAACAATTGTAAAGGGAGAAGAGAAAAGGAGGAAGCAGAAAAGGGTAAAATACAACACAGTGAGAGGCACAAAGACATATTACAGCAGAGGGAAAGAAGGGAGGGAGATGAGTATTGTTTGAACTTTATTCTCATCAGATTTGGTTCAAAGAGGGAAAACATACTCAGGTATAGAAATATAATTTGTCTCATAGGCAGTTGGAGCTTAAATGGGGAAAGAAAAGGGAGGGGGTCTGACAGAAGGGAGGACAGATTCAGGGAGGTGGTGGTCAAAAGCAAAATTCTAGTGAGGACAGAAAGGGAGAAAGGAAAGTATAAATGGGGGAGAAGGAGATAAGATGGAGAAAAAGACACAGATAATCATAACTTTGAATATGAACGGGATTAACTCTCCCATAAAATGGAGGCAGATAGCAGAATGGATTAAAAATTATAATCTTACAATATATTATTTCAAGAAACACATTTGAAACAGAGGGCTATACAGAGAGTAAAGATAAAAGGCTGGAGTAGAATATATTATGCTTCAGCTAAAGTAAAAAAAAAAAAGCAGGGGTAACACTTTTCTGATGTCAGGCAAAGCAAAAGCGAATATAGATCTAAGTAAAAGAGATAAGGAATGAAACTATATTTTGCTGAAAGGTACCATAGACAATGAAGTCATATCAATATTAAACATATGTAAACCAAATGGTATAGCATCTAAATTTTTGAAGGAGAAGTTGAATGAGTTACAAGAGGAAATAGATAAAATAATATTAGTGGGGGGCTTTCAATTTTCCCCTCTAAGTACTAGATAAAGCTAACCAAAAAATAAACAAGAAAGAAGTTAAGGAAGTGAATAAAATTCTGGAAAAGTTAGATATGATAGATCTCTGGAGAAAATTTATATATATATACACACACACATATATATGTATATTTATGTGTATGTATATATATATATATATATATATACACACACAAACACACATATATGTACACACAGAGAGAGAACCATATATATATATACACATAGACAGAGCCATATATATACATACATATAGCATGAACACAAAAATTAACCATGTATTAGGACATAAAAACCTCACAACCTAATGCAGAAAAGCAGAAATAGTAAATGCATCCTTTTCAGATCATAATGAAATAAAAATCACATTCAATAATGGGCAATGGAAAGAGAGATTAAAAATTAACCAAGCCAGAGAAAACCAGCACATGCCCAGTGAATGCAAAAGCAGTGGGGTAAGGACTCCACTGATTGTGGGCACTTACAGAAAGGCTAAAGTTTTGGTTTAAGTTGCAGGCCAGAGGGGAGAACAGAAGGAGGACCTGAGGCCAGAGGCACCAGCTCTGGTAACCAAGAACTAAAGATGATTACAACAAGTTTCTACTTTAAAAAAAAAGAAAAGAAAAGGCAAAGGAGAAATTAAAGCTATCTATAGTCCTATGAAAAAATGCTCTAAATCACAATTGATTAGAGAAATACAAATCAAAACAACTCTGAGATATACCACATCACACCTATCAGACTGACTAACATGACAAAACAGGAAAATGATAAAGTTGGAGAAGATGTGGGAAAATTGGACCACTAATGCATTGTTAGTGAAGTTGTGAACTGATCCAATCATTCTGGAGAACAATTTGAAACTATGCCCAAAGGGCTATAAAACTGTTCGTACCCCTTGACTCAGCAATATCACTTTTAGGTCTGTATCCCAAAGAGATCATACAAATGGGAAAAGGACCTGTATATGTAAAAAAAAATATATTTATAGCAGCTCTTTTTGTGGAGGCCAAGAATTGGAAACTACGGATTTGCCTATCAATTTGGGAATGACTGAAAAAGTTGTGGTATATGAATATAATAGAATACAGTTGTTCTATAAGAAATGATGAGCAGACTGACTTGATAAAAACCTGGAAAGACTTATAAGAACTGATGTTGAGTGAAGCGAGCAGAACCAGGACAACATTGTACGCAGTAACAGCAACATTGTGTGATGACTAATGTTGATAGATTTAGATCTCAGGAATGCAAGGATGTAAGACAACTGCAAAAGACTCCTGATGTAAAATGTTATCCACATCCAGAAAAAGAACTATAGAGTCTGAATGCAGATCGAAGTTTACTATTTGCTCTCTCTGTCTCTCTCTTGGTACTTCTTTCTCATGGTTCCTCCCATTCTTCTTTACAACAAGACTAATGTGAAAATATGTTTAATATGAATGCATATATACAGCATACATCAGATTGCATACCCTCTTGGGCAGGGGATGAAGGAGGGATAGAGAGGGAGGATGAGAATATTTAGTACTCAAAATCTTATGGAAGCGAATGTTGCAAACTAAAAATAAATAAATAAATGAATGGATAAGTAAATAAAGAATGAATGAATGAATGAACTAATGAACAAAAAACAGATAAATAGATAGATAAATAAATAAATGAATGAATGAATAAATAAATGAATAATGATAATAAAGATGTGAACTGCTCTAAATCACTATTGATATGAGAAATGCAAATCAAAACAACTTTGAGGTAAGACATCTCTCCAGCCAGATTGGCTAAAATGACAAAACTGGAAAATGACAAATGCTGGAGAGGATGTGGAAAAATTGGAACACTAATGCGTTGTTGGTGGAGCTGTGAACTGATACAACCATTCTGGAGAGCAATCTGGAACTATGCCCAAAGGGCTATAAATAATTGCATACCCTTTGACCCAGCAATAACACTTCTGGGGTTGTATCCTAAAGAGATCATAGAAGTGGGAGGAAGACCCAATATGTACAGAAAAATTTATTACAGCTCTCTTTGTGGTGGCAAAAAAACTGGAAATTAAGGAGATGTCCGTCAATTGGGGAATGGCTAAACAAGTTGTGGTATATGAATGTCATGGAATACTATTGTGATATAAGAAACAGGGAAGAGATGCTCTTCATATTCACCTGGAGAGCCTTATACAAACTGATGCTAAGTGAGAAGAGCAGAACCAGGAAAAATTTGTGTACAATGACAGACACAATGTATGTGTGACGACCAACTTTGAAAAACTGAACTCTTCTCAGCAACACACAGTTATAAGACAATTCTACAAGTGTCAGGATGGAAGGAGATATCTACATTCAGAAAAAGATCCAGAAAGAACAGAGTTTAAATGGAGACTGAAGCAATCTACATGCTATCGCTCTTTTCCATGTTTGGTCTTATTTCCTTTTTCCCATTGTTCACTCCATTGGTTACAACCCTTCTATACAAGCAGACTAATGTCCAATGTGAAAGTATCTGCAGATCCTATACTTGATTGTATGCCACCATGGGGGAAGGGGGGGAAGAGAGAGGGGAGAAAATTTGAAACTCAAGGGACTGTGGAACTGAATCTTGTAAACTAAAAGTAAATAAATAAATAAATTTTAAAAAGCATATTTGAACTTAGGTCCTTCTGACTCCAAAGCTGGCACCCTATACACTATGCCACCTAGCTGGATAGAGTCTAGCCTCAAAACCAGGAAGACCTAGGTTCAAATATTGCCTTTGACACATACTTGCTAAGTTACCTTGGGCAAGCCGCTTAAATTCTAAGTAAATTTCTAAGCAATTTCTAAGACTAAATTGCAGAGTTGAAGCCAGCATGCATTTGCAGGATTTTCTATAAAAATTAAACCCCTTGATGCCCATCAATTGGGGAATGGCTGAACAAGCTATGGTATATGAATGTAATGGAATACTATTGTGCTATAAGAAATTGGGAGGAGATGGACTTCATGATTACCTGGAGAGGCTTATACAAATTGATGCTAAGTGAGAAGAGCAGAACCAGGAAAAACTTGTACACAATCACAGACACATCATACACATGATGACCAACCTTGATAAACTGTACTATCCTCAACAATGCACAGCTAAAAGACAACTCTACAATCCTCAGGATGGAAGGAGAAATCTAAACTCAGAGAAAGATCTAGAAAGACTAGAGTTTAAATGGAGACTGAAGCAAAACATGCTATTATT
>CM053592.1:77636702-77656160 GCA_028646515.1 Pseudochirops corinnae
TATACACGTGTATTTGGAAGGCTGTAGAAAACTAAATTCAGATAGAAGCAAGAGAGCAAGGAGGGAGAAGACAGAGGTTACAAGAGAGATCCTTGGATTGGGGTAGGTTAATTAATAGGAGGGCAAGGTAGTGGGTAGAAGTAAAGTTGAGGAGTTAGGAGAGATACGAAATAAGAGATACACACAAACATAAAATAAAGATAAGGACTAGAATTTTTTAGGAAAAAAAAAGCAGGGGTGGTAATCATGATCTGAGACAAATTTAAATGTAAAATAGATTTGATTAAGGGAAAAATACAGAAACTGCATTATATGACAGTCAAATTAATCAATATTGTTTTAGACTATTTAACATAACAACTAGAAAATATAAGGTCGAAATGTTGTTGTGGTGTAGGAAATAATGAGTTGGTAAATTTAGAAAAACATGGAAAGTTTTGGACTTATGAAGGTAGATATTATGCACCTTCAAAGAAACAGTAAAAAACCAGTATAGGACGTTCTTACATAGAAGCAACTGAATGTATATGTGCATATATGTGTAGGGTTCTAGAGATGTATGTATGTGTATGTAAAGATATATATGTCTATATATATTTGTGTGTTTATGTATATATGCATATATTTGAATGTGTATATATGTATATATGTAGATACATACACACATACAAATATATCTCCATGCTTAATTATAGGCTTCTTGAGTGGGGGAGGCAAAAGTAAAAAGTGCATTTCAGAGAACAAAAGAAAGTCTTCAAGGAAATAAAGAAAAGATGGACAATTCTGAACACTATATGTAATATTTATTATATAGGCTTTTTTGAAGTGGAAATTTATTGCTCTCTATTTTGAATTCTCTCTTACATTCTGCTGTGCACATGGCAATGCTTTTTTTTTCCTTTTCTTATTTTGTATTCAAGTTTTAGTATTTTATCTTGAAATGTTTCTTTTTCCTTTTTTATTATTTCTTTAAGTCTCAGTATTTAAGTTTAAAATAAATTCATTTTAAAAAATAAATGGATGAGTAGTACAAAAATATATATTACCCAGATAAACAGAGGAAGAAATAAAATACTTAAATAATCCAGTCTTAGAAAAAGCAAGCCATCAATGAACTTCCTAAGAAAAAATCCCCAGGAATAGATGGATTCACAAACAAATTCTACCAAACATTTAAAGGATGATTAAGACCAATAGCATATAAACTATTTGGAAAAATAGGAGGAGTCCTACCGAATTCCTTTTATGACACAAATATGATGCTGATACCTAAACCAGGAATAGCCAAAAGAAAAAAGGAAATTATAGATCAATTTTCCTAATGAATATTGAAATTCTAACTAAAGGATTACAGCAGTATGTCACAAGGATCATGTACTATTATTAGGTGGGATTTATAGCAGGAATGCAGGACTGGTTCAATATTAGGAAAACTATCAGCATAATTAACCACATCAATAACAAAGCCAATAGAAAAGCATATAGATTATCTCGATAGATACAGACAAAGCCTTTGAAAAAACACAGCAACCATTCCTATTTTTTTAAAAACAACAACTACAGAGCACATGAATAAATGGAGCTTATCTTAAAATGTGAAGTACTATTTATATAAAACCATCAGCAAGCATTATCTGTAATGAGGGTAAGCTAGAAGCCTTCCCAATAAAACAAGGGTGAAGCAAGGATGCCCATTATGACCTTTATTATTTAATACTCTACTAAAATGTTAGCTATAATAAGAGATGGAAAAGAAATGAAAATAATTAGCATAAATGATGAGAAAACAAAACCATCACTCTTTGCAGATGATATGCCATTATATCTAGACAATCCTAGAGAATCAACTAAAATAACTTCAAGTTATTAGGAACTTTAGCAAAGTTGCAGGATACAAAATAAACTCACATAAATGATCAGCATTTCTATAGTTATCAACAAAACCCAGCAGCAAGAGATAGAAAGGGAAATTCCATATAAAATATTTGGGAGTCTACCTGCCAAGACAAACCCAGGAACTATATGAACAAAGAAATAAAACACTTTTCACTCAAATAAAGTCAGATCTAAAACATTAATTACTCAAGGGCAGGCTAAGCCAATATAATAAAAATTACTATTCTATCTAAATTAATCTATTTATTCAATGTCGTACCAATCACATTACCAAAAATTATTTCATAGAACTAGAAAAAATAATAACAGTTCATCTGGTAGAAAAAAAAGCCCAAGGATATCAAGGGAATCAATGAAAAAAATGTGAAAGAGGTAGTCTAGCCATACCAGAACTCAAACTGCATTACAAAGTGGTCATTAAAAAAACAATCTGGTACTGGCTAAGAAAAAGCATGGTGCATTCATAGAATAGATTAGGTACAAATTACAACATGGCAAATGACCATAGTAATCTAGTATATGAAAAATCCAAAGATCTAAGCTTTTTACACAGAAACTCATTATTTGTCAAAAGTTTCTGGGAAAATAGTATGGCAGAAACTAGGTATAGACCAACATTTTACTCCATTTACCAAGATAAGGTCAAAATGGGTGCATGATTTTCACATAAAGGATGTTACCATAAGCATATTAAGAGAGCTTGGAATAATTTATCTGTCAGATTTGTGGATATGGAGAAAAAAAATAGGACTAAAGGAGATACAGAGAGCATTGCAAAATGCAAAATAGATCATTTTGGTTGTATAAAATTAAAAAGGGTTTGCACAAACAAAACCAATGCAATCAAAATTGTAAGGAAAGTAGAAAACTAGGAAAAATTTTTGCAACAAGTATCACTAATAAAGGCCTCATTTCTCAAATATATAGAGAACTGAGTCAAATTTGTAAAATTCAGTCATTTCCCAATTGACAAATAGTCAAATGATATGAACAGGCAGTCTTCAGATGAAGAAATAAAAGCTATCTATAGACATATGATATAGGCTCTAAATCACTATTGATTAGAGAAATGTAAATTAAATTAAAACAACTCTGAGGTACTGCCTCATACCTCTTAGATTGGCTAATTGACAAAAAAGAAAAAATGTTGAATGCTGGAGTGAATAAGGGAAAACTGGGACACTAATGCACTGTTGGTGGAGGTGTGAACTAACCCACCCAGTATGGAGAACAATTTAAAACTATTCCCAAAGAACTACAAAACTGCATGTCCTTTCATCCAGCAATACCACTGCTAGGTCTATATCCCAAAGACATCCAAAAAAAAGGGAAAGGGACCTATTTGTACTAAGATATTCAGAATAGCCTCTTTTTGTGTTGGCTAAGAATTGGAAATTGAAGGGCATCATTATGCAGGTAATGGCTAAACAAGCTGTGGTACACTACTGTAATGGAATATTATTGTGCTATAAGAAGTGACAAGCATGACGATTTCAGAAAAACCTTGAAAGAGTTACATGAACTGATACATAGTGAAGTGAACAGAATCAGGAGAACATTGCATATAGTAACCCCAGCATTGCTCGATGAAGAAATGTGAATGACTCAGTTATTCTCAGCAATATAATGATCCAAGACAATTCCAACAGACTAATGATGAAGCATACTATCTGCTCCTAGAGAAAGAACTGATATTGTTTGAATACAGCCTGAAGTATGCTACTTTTCACTTTCTTTCATTTGTTTCTTTTATTTCAATCTTCATATACAAAATGACTAATATGGACATGTTACTCATAATTGCACATGTTATATGTAATTGCACATATACATGATTGCACATAATTGCATATACATAATCTATATCTGATTGCTTACTGTTGCAGGAATGGGACAGAGGAGGGAGGAAAGGAAGGAGGAATAGAATTTGAAAGTCAAAACTTTAAAATAAAAATGTTAAAAAAAAAATCATCGTGTCCCTATATTATCTAGATAGCAAAATCCTCAAGGGTAGCAATCATACCTTTTCTGTCTTCTGTTACTTACCTGTCATAGCTCCTAGATGCAGATAAGTGCAACCTATAGTAAAGAGGAAGAGGAAAGTGAATTTTTTTTTTTTGGTAAGGGGGAGGGTTGTTGCTAAGATAATAAGCATTATTATCCTGAGTCAGCACAATAATCTTTCCACGACCAAATTCTATAACTGATTGCAGGCCAAGACTAACTTTATTTTAGGGTATTATATGTTTTTTATGATATCAGTCAACAATACTTTATAAAGTACTTAGTATGTGCCAGAAACTATGCTAAGCTCTGGGGATAAAAAGAAAAGAGAAGGTAAATACAAAGATCTGGGTTATAGCCCACAAAGTATGGAAGAATGGTAAAATGGACAGAGCAGTTAGGAAGTTCTGGATGTATATCCATTAGAATATAAGCTCCTTGAGGACAGGGAATAATATCACACACACCCACATACCCACACACACACCACACACACACACACACACACACACACACACACACCACACACACACCACACACACATTTGCATTTCTCTGCATCCTCCTTGCTTAGCACATAGTAAGTTCTTAATATTTGCTGACTGACTCCCTGACTACCTCTGGAATATACTTTCTGTGTCACCATGGAGAAGTCATTTACTATCTTGATGCCTCAAGAAATTCTCTAAGACTATAACACCACTGCTTCCTTTTTTTTTTATTAATGAGGGGTGGGTGGAGATGTTATCCTAAACTTAGGTTTTTCAAACATTAACAGGTTTTCCTTTATTTTTAGTATTCTGGGTTCCTGCTGAGTCTATGTAGACACCTTCTGATTTTATAGCCCTGTTTCTTGTATTTTTTTTCCCCAGACTGAGGGCTTTGTTCATTTATTCATTCATTCATCTGTCTCTGTCTCTGTCTGTCTGTCTCTTTCTGTTTCTCTTTCACTTTTGTTCAAATCCTAACCAGGAGACATACTTCAAAGAAGTGTAGAAATGTAAAGTGTGCCAGGCCCTTTCATGAGCCATTGCACTATCATTCCCAACATATTTATTTGTTGAAGATGGACTGAACATTGGTGGTCGAAGCTGATGCGTATGCAGGCTGGCCACAGCCATGTTGCACTGATGACTTGCATAGAAGCTGCCTGTCATTTTTGGGTGTGTTTGACTAGAGGTAGAGAAAGAAACTGACCCAAGTCAAATTTTGTCATGTGGAGAAGAAAGGAAGGAAGGAAGGAAGGAAGGAAGGAAGGAAGGAAGGAAGGAAGGAAAGGAGGGAGGAATGGAGGGAGGGAGGGAGGGAGGAAAGAATAACGTACAATTGTTGACATAAGAATGGGAGCAAAGACTATAGTAATTATTTACATTTCTATAGTGCTTTAAGGTACAGGGTATTCAGAAAACTAGAGGTTTTTAAATTAATATTTATTCAATAAAATTGCTAAGTCTTTCTTCACAGCAACTCTATTGTAACTCTGTTACCTCCCCCTTCACAGCTAATCTGAGTAATCTCCGGCCTTGCCTTCCTTTTACTGTCATATATGTTTTATTGTTATGCTATCCCACTTGGGAAAAAAAAAGTGAGAAAGGAGTGGTTGTAAAGTGTCTATGATTCCCTTTCCCCCTCTCCTCCAGGTGTCTCAGTTCTAGTTACTGTGTTTGATATGTGGTATAGATTAAAGGGCATGAATTTTGGAGTCAGGAAGGCACCTCAGATATCTCTTTGTTATGTGGCCCTGGGTGAGTAACTGAATCTCTCTATGCCTCAGTTTCCTAACCTATGAAATAAGGGAACTGCACTTTGATTCTTTCAAAGATCCCTTCCAATTGTGTATCTATGATTCCATAATCCAGGTCAGGAATTTTGACACATGGAGAAGTGTGCAACTGTAGCTGTTCTGGGTGACCCTGGTGAGTGGAGGGGTAGAACAATCTGTGATGAAACTATAATTCATATCAAATATAGGCTGCAGCCTTTCAAGGCTTTCCATGATGTTCATTTTAGTCATAAATCCTTCATACACAGGTCATGTGTTTTTCAGGCTTCAGTGTGCAAAGTGGTTTTCCTTGACCCCTACAACTTCCTAGGGGTAATTCTAATGATCTATCCTCTTGCCTAGCATTGTTATGAAATGGACTGATTTTAGAGTCCCTTCTGAATCCCTACTTAAAGATATGAAAATCCATAGTAATATACCAATGAATTACCATTTGTGAGGCTGCACATTTTACAACAATTTCATCATAAACTCCTAAAGGAGGTTAACCACTTGTACATATATTATCTGGTACTCATAATTCATATAAAATGAATCAAGTTCATTTCCTTCTATTTAAGGTCGCATCTTTCACCTTTGTGTTTCAGAAGACACACCTGGGAATGGGAAATCCCCCAAAAATCTTCTTTAAAAATAGAGCCAAAAAATCCAATGCAGTCCAGTGAAATGTATGATGAATTCTGAGTTAGATGACCTTGATTCAAATTCCATTTCTGGTGCTAGCTATAGACCAATGGGCATGTCCAAGCTATATTTCCCATTGTTAAACTTAGAACATAATCATTGCAATTTCTTCCCTCACAGAGTTCCTGTGAAGAAACACTTTGCAATTTTATTGAATAAATATTCATTTAAAAAATGCCTGGTTTTCTGAATACCCTGTACCTTAAAGCACTATAGAAATGTAAATAATTACTATTGTCTTTGCTTCCATTCTTATGTCAACAATTGTAGTTATTCCTTCCTTCCTTCTTTCTTTCCTTCCTTCCTTCCTTCTTTCCTTCCTTCCTTCCTTCCTTTCTTCCTTTCTTCCTTCCTTCCTTCCTTCCTTCCTTCCTTCCTTCCTTCCTTCCTTCCTTCCTTTATTCATTCATTTATTTATTTACCAATATTAGCCAAGGTCTCACTGATTTCCCTAGCAGCATTTGCTTTCATTGAGATATTTTAAGAATTTCCTTTTTGGCTTTGGAATCCTTCATAAGGTGCTCCTTGAATTCCTTTTTGGTCAGGCTAATTAGCATTTGAGCTACCATATTTTATGGGCTTCCCTATTCACCTCACTTAGACAATTTTTCCACTTTAAGAAGATTCTTTTATTCTAATGTTTAAGAGGATTCTTTCCTTCTATAACTTTGCCATTTAGCCATTTAGTGTTTATTTTCAAGGGCCCAGTCTTTTTGGTCTGTGGTGAACATTTTTTCTCTTAGCTTCCAATAAGGTATTTTTAAATAGTCTCTAGAATTCCTGTGGATTACTGACTTTTTAAACTATTTCTTTTCATTTTCCCCCTAATTAAAAGCTACATTTTTTTTTTCCTAATCCCCTTTTCTAAAACTGATACCTTGTGATGAATTTTTTTGGTTTCCTTCTCCTAGCAGAATATTGAATTTAATAAAATATGATGTTCACTCCTTGAGTGATGAACGTCCAATTTGCCAGTAGATCAGTGAAGCTGCCCCTGTTGCTCTCTTGCTACTGACTGAATGCCTACTTTTCCTTGTCCACAAAAGTCCTTCTTTGAGGGCTTGAGAGATTGGCTGCTCAACTGTTCAGGTCCACAGTTTCTTAGCCACTAAAAACTTGAAGGAATAAGACCTCCGAGAATCTAGGAAGGAGTTACAAAAAGGGCTCCACAAAGAAGTAACACATATATACATTGCTATTTTTTTCAAGATGGAGAGATTGCATGATTAATAAAATGTAAATTTCATTTCAAAATATTTCAGAATTGATAGTTTTTCTCATGTTTTATTTTTCTCAATCAACAGTTATTAATAGTTTGACTACTGTCATGTCAAGGCTTGGGAGATTCATTTGATGTATAAAAAGACATGCACTTGGAAAAGTTGAGAACCATTACTATGGAGGAGGGAAGAGTAGTATGATACTAATGAGGTGTGCCGTTTGCTCCTCTAGGGAGCTCATGGGACATCAAATCTCTACTAATAGCCATGGATCAAGCTCAGGAGCTTCCTCAGTACTATTCAGACTCTGATCCTTCTGATTGATTAAGTGGGCTAGCTGTGATTGGCAGGAACTCAGGAGAGTTATCCATGATTAGCCGAGTCTTGAGTTGGGTCTCTATGATTAGCAAAGGCTTGAGCTAGTTATCTGTGCTCAGCATAGATTGAGGTTTACTCCTTGGCTGCTTCCTTACCATTCCTTTCCCCATTCTTCCCCATTTTGCTTCTTGCTGTGATCACATGGTACAAGAATCTGCTACCTGACTAAAATAAGTGCTTTTGTTCTGTGTGATCACATGGGCCCAACTCACTGGCTAACCTGAATGTGACACTAACTTGGGAATCATACTATGGCTAATAACATTGGTTCTATATGAAAATGTCATCTGAGTTCCCAATAGCTGACCTACAGAAGAACTTTCATTCACTTATGTACAGACGGTAAACCAGTTCTTATTCACCACTCAGCACCAAGTCCAATATATTTCATTTCCTAGTAACATAAATGAGCTGCCTATTCTAGGAAGCAGTCATTGATTTTGTGCAAAAACCTTTCTTTCTACATATTGTTCCAGTATCATTTCAGTACTAATGTAGGTGTTTTGGATGTCTCATTTCCACGTTTCCATTGTTAAGTCTTTTTTGAAGTTTACCCAGTGACACTGAATATTTCAAATTATTCTAGGTTTTAGTATAACTGTTTTTTCCTCTCCTCTTCTCTTTCCTTCTCTTCATCTTCTTTTCCTATTTTATTCCATTCTATTCCTTCCTTCCTTCCTTCTTTCCTTCCTTGTTTTCATTTTTTTCATTTTCTCCTGTATTGGCATGAGATTTCCAACCACTCATTTCTCCATTAATTCTTTGTCTCATCTGAGTAAGATTTATATCATATCACTAGTGACCTTCATTGCCAAATAAACACTAAGAATAAAAAGAAGTATAACTAAAATCTTTGCCATTAAAGGTCTTTCAATTTATCTGGGGAGAAAAGACACATGTAAAAATGAATCAGTTCTTCCCTTTCTTGTTAGATAGTTAATTTAGGTGGCAAAAAGTTCTTCCTTACATATATAATTATTCTTATCTTTTTTAGGGTAGTACTGTAGCACCAATGCAATATTCACAGAGCCCATGATCACTGTAAATATATCTGCATGGTGTTCATTCACAGAACATAACAGGCTCTCCATATAGAAGACAGAAGCAAAACATTTATTCAGACACTAGAAAACAGAGTCCTAAAATCAGTGAGTTGCTTCCATCATAGTAGCAAAGAAGTTAATAAGCCATAACAGCACAGAGAGCTACAGCATCCTTTAGCTTCCCCACAAACCAATATTTAAACATGAGCCTATCTGTCTCCCTTGGATTCATGCTTTCCTCCCAATCATCTAGCTTGCTTTGAATCCCAACTTCCTGTGGGCTCTGCTCCACCCTTCAGCAAACTCTTTTCAACACCAGATCCATGTGATTACATTCAGCCTATTAGGGGGCAGAGCTTATTTTCAGAGCAGGGAAGGTCTTTAAATTCCCTTAGGCTTATTAAGGGGTGGGGAAGATCTTCAAATTACCTTTACCATTACAAATACAAATATCCCATTGCAAAGTTTCATATCACCAAGTTTCTACGGTGTTCATTACATCAAGATTTCTACTTGTTTGGGCAGATAGCTGGCACAGTGAATAGAACACTGGCCAGGAATAACTGAGTTTAAATCTGGCCTCAGACACTTGACACACTTACTAGCTGTGTAACCTTGGGCAAGTCACTTAACTCCAACTGCCTTGCCTTCCCCCCTCCAAGAAAAAAAATAATAGTATCTCTTAAGTTTGCTGTGAGGATCAAATGAAATAGCATATATAAAACACTTTGAAAACCTAAGCCCTATATAAATGCTCATTATTTGCATGTTTGAATATTTAAATAACCTGAGTATCATGTTGAGTCACCCCAATTCCATAGAGCCATAGAAATGACTGAGACATAAAGGTGAAAGAGCAGGAATGTGGAACAAAGAGACCAAAAAAGTTTTGGGAGTAAGTAGGGGAACTGGAAGATGAAATGGAAAAGATGTGAATGATCAAGAATAAGAGAACATTTTAATATGGAAAGCAGTGATGAGTCCATGAATGAAGTTGAGAATGGATGGTGATCTTCCAGGTCAGGAAAAAAAAGAAAAGAAAAGAAAGATCATTTAGTTTTGTGAACTGTGCGTTGAGTTGAAAACTTAAAGGTAGGTGGACATCTAGCCAAACCAGGCAATGGAAACCAAAACAAGATTGGATGAACAACACTATTTCATTGACACTTTGAAAGAGAAATTATTTTATTAAACAGGACTTCTTCCTCCCATCCCCTTTAGTGCCAATGCAATATTCACAGCACTGACAGTCACTAAAAATATACCTGCATAGTGCTCAATCACAAAATATAACAAACTCTCCATATAGAAGACAAAAGCAAAAGATTTATTCAGACACCAGAAAACTGAATCCCAAAACCAGTAAGCTGATTCCATTATAGTAGCAAACAAGTTAATAAGCCACAACAGTACAGCATCCTTTAGCCTTCCCACAAACCAACATTTACTCACAAACCTAACTCTTTGCCTTGGATACATCCTCTCCTCCCAAATGTCTAGCTGTTCTGACTCCCAGTTTCCTATGGACTCTGCTCCACCCCTCAGCAAACTCCTCCCATCACAGGTTCCATGTGATTACATTCAGCCTATTGGGGGCAGAGTGTTTTTCAAAGCAAGGAAGGTCTTCAAATTCCCTTAGGTTTATTAAGGGGCAGGAAAGATCTTGAAATTCCCATTACCATTACACCCCACCACCACTCCCTCAAAAAAAAAAAAGTAGAGGTCCTTAAGAGATTTTATGGACCAAAAAAGTCATTCTTTGGTGGTCAGCGTTCTGGAAATGAGACTCTCTGAACTGCGCCAGGCTAGCATTCCAGAGACAGGCACAATCTATCCAAAACCCATGAACTGATGCCTTCCTAGGCTAGTAAGACATTTATTTCAGAGCTTATGCTCTGCTGGCTTTCCTCCATGCCACGAAATGAGACCTATCATTTTGCATGAAAGTCAAAAAGCTACTCTGTTCAAATTTCAGCTTTCTCTTGACCTATCCACCTTTTGCAGTCAGTAAATTCATTGGTATTTAATAGACTACTGGATGTTATCAGAGGAATCCTTTTTATGGTTGTCATTAACATATAAGGGTATTGTTGAGGCAGAATGAAAACACAAAGGACCTACTGTACAGGTTGTGTATGTCTTGGATCCACTCACCAGCAATTTTGCCAAAACCCCTGCAGATTTTTATTGTTGTGGGTAGTGGGAATCAGAAAAAATTGATGATGCGTAAGCCAAATTGGCTTGAAATTGAAAGCTTTCCAAAGTATTTTCTTTTCCATAAGATTTGTACTTTAAAACTCACTTTAGATAAGGACCTGTTTCTGTAATGGTTTCTTGAAAGGTGTATATGAAATATACTAATTCGAGGTTTTGCCAGTCATGCTCCACATGTTACTAACTTAATGATTCTTCAAGAAAGATTCCTTTGGAGAGTTAGCTGAGTCACAGAAGAATACGAAAGAACAAACATGAGTCTGAAAGGGGCACTCTAAATTCATGGAAGTCAAAGGGAAAAGCTTCCTCAGCCCTTATATCTCATCAATGGGCTTGTCTAATCCATTTCACTGTGGATAGTTTGCCTGACATGACTTCAGATTAGTTTAATAGGGATTAAAGTGGCATGAAGTGTATAAATCTGCAGGCACAAACTTGCTTAGGAATTCATTCATTCATTCATTTATTTTTTTGAGGGAACAGTAGGAAGTTAAAAGTAAACTCTGGGACTATTTACAAACAGGGGTCATTCTGTGAGAAATTCTATCCCCAGCAGAGATGGGGAAAGCTGTGGAAAGTAAATGTTCTTGCCCCTCCTCCAACCCACGGGGCCACTTGATTTGTACCCAAATAAAGCAGGCATTTGGCATGCAGCTGTGTGGTCTGGTGGGCTGTCTGCATAATGTCCTCAGAATTGGAATGGCCAGAAGAGGCAGGTCAAAGGCAGCCAAATGATGATATCACACCCATAAAACCTCATCGTTGGTGACACACAGAAAACACTTGGAGAATTGCTTTTGTTTATTGAAAATGTATAGAGACATTTTTCAGCTGGGTTTTCATGCCGTCGCATGTTTCAGTGTCTGTCTCTTCTCTATTAATTGTTTCCTTTCCAAACACACACACACACACACACACACACACACACACACCCCAACACCACTACCACCACCACCACCACCACCACTAAAAACAGTTGGGCATCACAGCCACTGTTTGAGAGTGGCTGAAGGTAAAGATGAGGGCATGGCACTTGTATATATTTTGTATGTGCATATTCATGGTGTTTCTTCCCCATTTCTTCCTCCCTTCCCCCCTCCCCACCACCCTGAGTAGAATATAAGTTCACTGAAAGCAAGGGTTGTTTTAATTTTTTTCTCTATATCACTGGAATCTAGCATGGTTCCTGGCTCTTAGTAGATACTTAATGTGTTAGTTGAACTAAATTGTACTGAAAGAAATGATCAGGCTGAATGTTTAATCACAGACTCTTGTAATGACCCCCCAGATTGCTTCTCTCCTTGTATCCAGCCTCTTACTTCTCTAACATGTCCTCTACATAGCTACCAAAGTGATTTTCCTTCAGTGTAGACTTGATGGAAGTGGTGGTGGGAGACGAGAGAGAGAAGGGAAAGTGGAAGAAGCAAGGAATAATGCATAATAGCCATTGGATATGTGCCCACTTTTTCTTGAGGTCGTATTTTTTTTTCCCCAGCAGAACACCATAAAATGATATTGGGAAGAGCTGAGACAAATGAGAAAAATTTATGGGCAACATTTCCTAATGATAAGATGACCCATCCTGGGCTTAGAATTCTGCCCCAGTGCTATAGAGCTTCAGAACCTGTTCAGATGGCATGCTTGATGGTGTGTTCTCTGTTCTGATGAGTTTGGGATTAATTGATTTGGAAAGGGACAAAAATCACCTGCCATTAAACTATATTTTTCATGTATTGGTTAACAATGAGCATAGGATGAAGTGATGTTGGATGTCAGAAGTCAGAGAAGGGGAGGAAAGATAGCAAAAGAATGTTCAACAGAGTCTCTTGAGGAATGGAGGAGGAGAAATATGTACATGAGAAAAAGAAAGATATAATAATTTCTACCTTATTTAAAAGGCATATGTTTATCATTTTTATTTAATTTTTTTAAAAGTATGTCTTCTATTTCCATATCACTTTCATTTCTGGATATACTGTCTCACTCCATTCCCCTTTCATGCACACATACCCAATGAAATTTTCCTTCTAAGAGAGAAAAACAAGCAAAAGCAATTGACAATCATACACACAACTTTCTGAACCCATATTTGCCCACCTCTCCAAGGAAAGGAGAAAGATGTCCTTCACCTCTTCTCAAGAACAAAGATTGATTACCAGCTGTATGGTCCTTGGGCAAGTCACTTAACCTCTGTCTCAGTTACTTCATCTGTAAAAAGAGGAAAAGCATAGCACCTATTTCTTAGGGTTGTTATGAGAATCAAATAAAATACTTGTAAAGTATCAAATACTTGGTGCCTGGCACAAAGTGTCCTATCAATACTGCTTATTATTATCATCACTATGACTGTTACTGTATAATTTTCAGCTTTTCTTTGGTGTTCTTTTCATTTATGTTGTTGTATACTGTATTCATTGTGCTACTACCTTGTGGAAGATCCGTTCCCTAAAAGATAGAGATACATTTTCATTTCAGGATCAGAACTCCAACTCCTTAAGTTTTTATTTGACTTCTTTCTTTCAGAAATCGTAAAGTCACCTTGAGAAATTCAGGTTCCTAAGCTCTTGGTAGTGCCTCCGGATTGGGTAGGAGAAAAGATGAGTAAGTGGCAAGGTGACCTGTTGAAAGTAAGTTTTCTTTGTACTCACTCTTCACTAACTGCTGACGTGCTCGAGTAAGTGTGTTTCTAATTAGCATGTCAGGCTGGCTCACATCAATAACATGGCATGAGTTCAAGGCATATAACTCAGGGCACTGGTGTGTGTAGGGAGCTGCAATTAGGGAAGCGCCCATGTACAGACTTGACTGCCCCTTAGGAGAGATTAGAAATCCAAAAGACACAGAAGGGAGGCTCATATGAAGAAATCATGTGTGAAGTTGGCAGCTGTTTCTCACCCTCCATATCTAGAGCCTCATGCTCTGGAAGAAGAGTATTCTTTAATTCTCTTGGAGGTGGCTATTCTGGACCAGGAATGCGAGGTGACTTATTACTATCTGTAATTCACATTAGATACTGTGGTAGAAAAGAACTTGAGACCTGAACTTTTTATTCAAAAGTTTAAGACCAGAGCTGTTGATGTGTTGCCCTTTGTGAGTCATAAGACAACTTGAAAGGAATCTGTACCATTCATGTTATCTACAGAGCCCCTCTATCAAAGTATGGGGAATTGGAGCAAAGTTGAAGGAGGGAAACTGGCATTCACAGGTGGTTTTGGTTATTGGGTTTTATTTCATTTTTTTTGGTAAGGGAACCTGTATATAATCCTGTTTGTGTAGTACTTCACATATTATCTCCTTTGAGTCTCACAATAATCATGTGAGATAGCTATCCTAGGTATTGTGCTCATTTGAGAGATTGAGAAACTGAGGCTTTGAGAGAGTCAATGATGTGCCTGTAGGCACACCACTAGTGAATGTTTGAGGTGGAATCTCCATCCAGATCTTGATTTCAAGTACTGCTCTATTTATTACCCCTTCCCTGCTGTTATCCTGAACAAATCTCTGATAGTGAATGTTCCCTTACTTAAAAAAAATACATGAAAGAAAGTCTATCACTGGGATAGCAATCAGTAGACTCAGGTCATGAATATCATTGAAGTCCTATAATCTTGCTGGGTTTCAGTTTTCTCTTTGTAGAATGAGGGAGTTAGGAAAGATTGCCTTTTAGGTCTCTTCAGGCTCTGTGTCTATGATCATATGATGAACATGGTGCAGTGGAAAAGTTGCTGGCTTCGGAGTTAGAGGAGCTGAGTTCAAATCCCAGATCTGCCATAGATTAACTACCAGTGTGCCTTTTCATGAGTCCCTCGTCCACTCTGGGTCTCAGTTACTCACTTTTAAAATGAAAGATGGGACTGGATGGGCTTTGAGGTTCCCTCTGGCTCCCCAAATCCCATAATTCTAAATCCATCTTTATTAGATCTAGCATTTCAACTTTAAGGGACACAGGAAGCCTAGATGAATACATATATGTATGGACTGATAAGAATGGTTTTAGTGATAGAGGTCATTATGGATTCTATACAGGTATATTGGGGTTTTTCTTTTGTGCATGCCTCTTGCATTTTATTATCTTTAAAACTACACTCGGTGAGTTATGATTTGACTGTAAGTACAAAGAGAGAAAGAGCTTATATTGCTGCTTAAGCTATTAGATATTTTCTTCCAGATATGGATTATAAATCCACCTTTGTGGTTATGAACTCAGATTTTTTTTTTTTTGCCCTGGGCCATTGAATTTGCTGTCAAGACTAGTCAACATGATTTAATTACTCTTTTGTAGTATGCTCAGATTTTCTCTTTGGGGTTCTTATCCACTGCCTACTAAATATAGGGAAAAGTGTACAATGATTATACACCCATGTCTCTGTGATAACGTTCATATGATTTTAGTATTGCAACCCTTTTAAAGAGAAATATATCTCTATGTGTATGTATATATATATAAATATGCATAAATACATATATAATACTTTTGTTGTTGTTCAGTCATTTTAATCATGTCTAACTCTGTGTGACCCCATTTTGGATTTTCTTGGCAAAGATACTGGAGTGGTTCACCATTTCCTTCTCTTGCTCATTTTACAGCTGACAAAACCAAGGCAAACAGGGTTAAGCGACTCATCCGGGATCACAAAGCTAGTTTCTGAGGCCAGATTTGAAAGGTAAGTTTTCCTGACTCCAGGGGTGGTGCACTCTATCCACTGCACCAACTAGCTGCTCCATTATGATATTATGTACATGTACATATATATGTATATATATACATACACACATATGGTAATTTTATATTATAGATAGCAAATTAAATTATAAATTGTATAATCAATTACATTATAGGTAACAAATTATATGACCATTTAATGTATATGTTCAAATATATTTCATGGTTATATTAATGTATATCACATATCATCATATTGTATCATATATCATTGCAGGTTTGAAGTACTAATATCAATGATTAATAAATCCCTATCAATAACCAATTCATTCATTCAATATCAGTATGTTATAGTAGAAACAGTTTGGGGTTAGCATCCCACCTCTGAAACTTACTAGCTATGTGGCCATAGAGAAATCATTTAATCCCTCTGGACCTCTGTTCCCTCATCAACGAAGCAGCAATACTATACCCATAGTATGTACATGGTGTTATTGCAAGAGTCAGGTACCTCCACGCCAGCTAATGTTATACCTTCTATTAAGGGATGATGACCACATCACTCATGAAATGATGTTTCTTGTAGCTTTTGAGTGCACAGTACCCAGTACCCTATCATTATAGCCCTACTCCAATGCCTCAACCTGTCATAGAGGCATCACGGCATCATGAAGGATATGCTAGTAGGTCAAAAGGTCTGGCTTCAAGGACAGTATGAATAACAAACTCTTTGCTGTCAGGGTTCCAGGTTAGTAAAGTACTGAAAGGCTGATGACTGGACCCAGAATTGAAAAGAAGGAAAAGAGCAATCTGGATTTCATTTGGAACACAGAGCTTTCAATGCTCCTAGGATCTTCTCAGATACATATGCATGAAACCTTTTGAAGTTCCAATGTTCTCCTGTTTCTGACATCATGGATTTCCATAATATGTAGATTCAAAATGGTAGCCAACCTAATGAGTGATCAAGAGATTAAAGGTGGGTATCAAGCAGGCTGCAGCTTATTACCACTGATGGCTCCTGTGCAAGAAGTGCCATGAAATAGAGCATCAAGGAAAGGTACAATTGGAAAAGGATGTGGAACATTCTTATGAGGAGAGATTGATAAATCTAGCATTGCACCAGCATCTATTAAATGGGAAAAGACCTAGGGGAAGGTCTCTGTGCATTGATTAGATACTCTGAGGATTATTTATGAGAAGACACAGACAGCAATCACACAGGACGATAAAATGGGGATTGCTGTGGTGAGATATGAGGTGTGAATCAGCACCTTAGGAGGGAACACACAGACCAATGAGATCACAGTTCCATAAGAGTACCTTGCAATACAGAAGTCACAAAGATCATCCAACTCTGATATCTCACGGTAGCTTGAGTTCATAGAGTATTCTTGGAGTGTTTTCTCACAGAACAGAACTTATGGAATGTCCTGTTCTTATTCCATTGTTTTCAGTTTTGTCCACCTCTTCATGACCCCATTTGGGGTTTTCTTAGCAAACATACTGGAGTGGGTTTGCCATTTCCTTCTCCATCTCATTTGACAGATGAGGAAACTGAGGCAGAATGGTTTGACGTTTCTTTCTCCAGCTCATTTGACAGAAGAGGAAACTGAGGCAAACAAGGTTAAGTGACTTGCCCAGGGTCACACAGCTAGCGAATGTCTTAAGCCAGATTTGAACTCAGGAAGAGAAATCTTTCTGACTCCAAGCTCAGTGTTCTGTGCACTATGGCACCACCTAACTGCCTTAGTGCTGTCTAGTGCAGTGGATAGGTCCTAACAAGATGAAAAGTCAGGGGAAGGAATGTAGGAAGGAGAAGGGAACAAGCTTTTTAAAAGTATCTACTATGTGTTAGATGCTTTTCTCAATACTTTATAACTATTATCTCACTCAATTCTTATACCAACTCAGAGAGGGAGGTTCTATTATTATTATCCCCATTTTACAGTTGAGGAAACTGAGACAGACAGAGATTGTGACTTACCCAGGGGTCACATAGCTAGAAAGTATTGGAGGCTGGATTTGAATTCAGGTCTTCCTGATTCCAGCACCATTGTTCTATCTACTACCTAGGTGCATTAGGATTTTGTAGGTTTATGTCTGTTGTCTGAGCACCAACCCTGCTAAGTTCAGAGAGTCTCATTCCCAGGTTGACCACACTTTAGTGGATTTGGGGACTGCAACAACTCATTGTGATTCTCTAATAAGTCCCTGAGATGTTACGCTGTGTGTTAGTGAAGTGAGTATCCAAATTGAAAACACAGATTATAGTTTTGAACTTTTAATCACAGAAGTACCGAAGTATGTGCAAAACACAGTGCTCAGTGTTGGGGCCGATTTACATTTAAGTAAGGGGCTCCTTGGTAACATGCAAAGATCTTCATCTGGTCTTAGAGTTAGAAGATCTGACTTTTGAGTCTTGGCTCTGATACTAGCAATGAGACCCTTTCACTTAGTCATTCAATGAACCCTATATTAAAAACTTTAATTAATTATTGTTAAGCAATTGTTGAGATTGTGCAAGATACCTATGTGCAAGATACCATGCTTGTCTATGGTGTTAACAAAGAAAAAAGAGGAAATTCCCTGCCTTCAAGGAGCTAACATTCTACTGCAAGAAAACAACATGCACACATCTATCATACTGGCTAACATGACAAAACAGTAAAATGGTAAATGTTGGAGAAGATGTGGAAAAATTGGAACACTAATGCACTATTGGTAGAGTTGTGAATTGCTCCAACCATTCTGGAGAGCAATTTGGTACTATATCCAAAGGGTTATAGAAATATGCATACCCTTTGACCCAGCAATGCCACTTATAGGTCTGTATTCCAGAGAGATAATAGAAAATGAGAAAAGGACCCAGGTGTACAAAAATACTTATTGAAGCTCTTTTTGTGGTGACAAAGAATTGGAAATTGAGAGGATGTCCATCAATTGGGGAATGACTGAACTAGTTGTGGTATATGAATGTAACAGAACACTATTACACTATAAGAAATGATGAGCAGGTGGACCTCAGAAAAACCTGGAAAGAGTTATATATGAACTGATACACAATGAAATCAGCAGAACCAGGAGAACATTGTACACAGTAACAGTCACATTGTTCAATGACTGACCTTGGCAGACTAAGCCCTTCTCAGCAACACAAGGATCTAAGACAACTCCAAAAGATTAGTGATAGAAAATGCTATCCACATTCAGAGAAAGAACTTTGGAGTCTGAATGCAGATGGAAGCATACTATTTGCTCTCTTTTTCTTCTGTTGTTTTGTTTTATTTCTTTTTCTCATGGTTCCTCCTATTAGTTATAACTCTTTTTTACATCATGACTAATGTGAAAATATGTTTCATGTGAATGTATAAGTAGAGCCTATATCAGATTGTACTCTGTCTTGCAGAGGGGGGAGGAAAGGGTGAGGGAGAAAATCCAAAACTCAAAATCTTATGGAAGTGAATGGTAAAAACTAAAAATGAATAAATTATTGAAAAAAAGAAAATGGCATGTACACAGATAATCAATATGAAATGTAATATAGCCTAGACTTTATCTTCTACTTAATTAT
>CM053592.1:77656660-77681426 GCA_028646515.1 Pseudochirops corinnae
ATATAGCCTAGACTTTATCTTCTACTTAATTATTTAATCTTTGAACCTCAGTTTCTTCATATATAAAATAGAGATAATATTCATATTAGTTAATTTATAGGATTATGATGATGAAAATGCTTTGTAAACTTAAGGTGTTATAGGAATAGAAACTAATTGTTATCAAGACATAACTACTCTCCTCCCTTCATAGAACTTTTAGTCTAGAAAAGTTGCATAAGTAAAATGGAAGGAAAAAGAAATGAATTACTCTTTGGATAAAAGGAATCTACCTCAGATTCTCAGCCTGGAGGTGCTTCACAGAGATCATGGAAACAGACTTTGTAAATTAGTAAACATCTAGTACAATTGTCTCCATGGAGAATCAAAAATGGCTTCACTATTGCTGATGTAGCACAATATGAGGTTCTTTTTTTTTTCTTTAAAGCTTCACCTGTCAACACCTTTGAAAGCTTATCTGTGTTGATTGTGTGGGGAAACTGCAATAACAGACCTCAACAGAGCAGCATGAAAACAATAACTGAAGTCCCCCAAGGTGAATTCAGTGTATGGGTCAACATCTGGCTAATTTTAGGTGTAATAAGCTATTTTTATCATCATCATCATCATCATCATCATCATCATCATCATCATCATCGTCATCATCACATTATCACCCATGTTTCTACTGAGCTTTAAACATAGCAAAATACTCTAGCCACAATAACCCAGGGAAGAGGTAATATAAGTATTACTATTTCCATTTTTTAAAATGAGGAAACTGAACCTCTCATTTGGTGTCCATCATTGAAGTTTACATTACAATCCAGGTCAAAATTTCCTAAAGAGCAAAGTATTTTGTAATAAACAAATATGCAATAGGCATACAATGTACCTAAGACAAGAGGCAGAGTGAAATTCAGTAAGAGTATAGCATCTGAGGTTTTCTTTTTGGAATAACAACTATTGGAGAAAGGGTTGGGGCTGGGAAGGGTGGAACCGCTGGAAGTGGAAAGGAAATCCTGAGTTACCCCAAGGTTTATGCATTGGTGAACGTGGCCGCCAATAGGAAGCAACTTGCATCTGTCAGTTCGCGGGTAGGTAGATGTGAAATGACAGGTGTGAATGAGGCTGGCAGTAGCTGTTGCTATTACCATCAGGAGCCAGGGGTTGGGGCATGGGTAGGTGTATAGGGAAGGAAAAAAATTGTCTCTGTAAAGAATAAAAAATGGCTTCATATTTTTTGACACAAGTACATGAGAGATTTTTTTAAAGCCTCACCTGTTAAGACTTTTGAAAGCCAGTCTGTCTTGATAGTGAGAGGAAGATATTTTTGGTTCCTTTTCAATTTACTTCCTTGGGGTAAAGCCCCATCTTCCTCTCAATAGTTCCTCATATACTTTGCTAACTGGAAATTTAAAAAATCCCTCAAGATCAGAGAACTCTTTGGATGGTCTTCCCACATATGGGAAGCATGTATTCTGCACCAGTGAGAGAAAATACAAATGTGTATTGCAACAGTAACAATGTGCCTAATAAAAACTCTCTTAATTTCCTACTCATGCAGCAAGAAAAACTGGTTTTGGGGTGCTTTGGCCAAACAACATCCTTTAGTAGGGGCAACTTCTCTATTTATATGTTTTGATATTTATTTAAATATCTTTAGGTATTGATGTGGCAATTAGCCACTTCCTTCCTTTTTAGCTGAGTTGAGGTACTTTAAAAATGCTATGAAGAGCCTTCCCCAATTCTCCACATTCCCTCCCCCCCCAAAAAACACACATATCTTCTATTTCCTTTAGTATTAGAAGATGAGGAGGGGGTTTGGATTTGCCATCTATCAACTTCAAGGCCCAGATGGCTGTCACTAGGGTCTGGAGTGGCCAGCACTCATTCATTACAGACTTAGCTGCAACAGAGTTCATTGACTCACCTGCTGCTGAGTTGCTTTTGAATGTAACCCCCACCTCCCTCCTTAAACTCCTATTCTTTTATTATTTCCTTGGCACCTCTGCCATTGTGTTGAGGGTTGTCTGAGACTAAGAATGATGTGAGATGTGAGGAAATTGGATCTGAGTCTGTTTACTGTCCCAGCACACATACCACAAATCTTTTCAACCTGGCAAGCTCAGCCTAATCGTCTGTGTTTTGAGGTCAGAGAGGAAGACTTTAACTCTGTGGTGTCCAGTCAAACCAAGCGGAAGAAGAAACTGAAGGCGCTTGGGATACACAGAATATAGATGCTGGAAAAGGGCTGTAGAGATAATCTACTTGGAGTTGCATGTGTGACTTATAGGAATTTTATTTTATTTTGTTTTTGGGCAACCTATTTCAATATAATCCCATGTACTTTATGCACATAAAGTCATTTTCTTTCTGAAGGAGATCATAGGCATTACAGAGTGCCAAAAATCTATCATAACAAAAAAAGATTAAGAATCCTTCATCTAGCCAACTTAACTGAGCAGTTAAGGGGCTTGTCCATGTTCATGCAGCTAGTAAGGGATGTAATATGGTGGAAAGGGTGATGAATTTGGAACCAAAAGATCCAGGTTCCAATACTAGCTTGGCCACTTAGTACTGGTGTGATTTTAGGCAATTCATTGAATCACCTTGGACTCCAATTTCCTTACCTTTAAAGATGAAGGAGGTAGGCTTGGGTGGCCCTGCTGTATGATCTTATTATGGTAATCAGCAGAGCTGAGATTTGAACCCAAATCTTCTGACTCCAAACCCAGCTCACTTGACATGTCATCACTCTACTCTGTATACTTTGGACATGCAACTGTGCCTCACCTCTCTATGTGTGGGACCCAAAGCTCAAATTTTTAAAGCAAAAGTAAAAATCTCTGGTGGAGCTTGACTGGCACATTTTAATTGGGCAAGTCACTGAGTTTTAGTTTCCTCATCTGGTAAATGAGAATTAATAATTGTTGAATTGACCTCATTAGGTCATTTGTAAGGGAAGTGTTTTTTAAACTTTAAAATACATAATGAATGTAAGCTATGGTTGTTGTTACATATTCTGAAAAAAATCTGGCAGATTTGGAATACCCTTTCCTCTCACCTATGCTTCTTAGAATTCCTGGTTTCTTTCACTTTCCTTACACAGAAACTCTTTTGATTCCCCTCAGCTCCAAATTACTTTGTATTATTTTGTATATATTTTATATATGTTTATACATATGTGCATTATCCCCACAATAGAATGTAAGTTCCTTGAGGGCAGGGAATTTTTTTTTGTCTCTATGTGTAAATGTCCTTATCATCTGGCATGGTTCCTAACATGTTGTAGGTACAGAATAAAATCTTGTTGATTTACGGATTGAATAATTCCCCTTTTGTTGACATGAAGAAAGGAACTAAGTTCCAAAATGTTAACTATTTTAACCATCCACTCTATGCCTGTCATCCAGTTCCCAGCCCTGTGAGGATTCCCTCTATCTTTTAGAGATATATCAGCAAAGTTTTAACTAGAGGAAGGATGAAGGTATGAGAGAAGGAATGAGAGTAAATGTGGTAGAGCAAGACGGAATAAATAGCCACCAGGCTGGGGAGAGAAACCACACGGCATGATCAACTCCTCATTTTAGTGAGTACCTGTTATTGAGTTTTCAGAAAGCCCAAAGAAAAGCCAGCAGCACAAATGATCCCTTTGTAATGAAAACATACACAGGTGCTGGGCTTGCCATAATTAGCCAGGCAACCATCCCAGAGAATACAGGTCCCTCTCACTGTTAATGTGTTATAATGAGTGGTTTCTCAGGAAGAGTCACAGTGTCAGTTTCAGACTTTTGTGGATAATGCCTGAAGGTCTGAATGTCAGTAAAGAGGAAAAATGGAAAAGGAATTAAATGTGGGGAATAGAGATTAGGGGGAAAGAAAGGAAGCAGAGAAAGGGAAGAGACAGAGAAAGAAACAAAAAATAAGAGAATATGAAATGAGTGCCTAGGATAGCTTTCCATCAATGAGGGCCTTGTGTTCATTCAATAAGAAGCCAGAGGCAGACAGACAGGATGGCAAAGAGCTTAGAGTCAATGCCCTATGAGGACCTAATTAAAGGAAATGGAGGTGTTTAGCCTGCAGAAGAGAAGGCTTAACAGGGTCATGATCGCCGTCTTCCTCATGGAGGAAGGGTTAGCTCTGTTCTGCTTAACTCCAGAAGGCAGAACTAGGAACAAAAAAAAGAGCAAATTCTGGAAGCTGTGGATTTCACCTCCTTGGAGATCTTCGAGCAATGTCTTGACAGATGTTTTTAGCTGGGCTTCTTTTTCAAGTACAGATTGATTTTGTTAACCAATGAGGTTCCTTCCAAATCTTAAATCTCATAATTCATATTTGAATCTAAATGCTTCTCATTCACCATAGGGAAGAGTCTTCCAGGGGTTAACCAGACATTTGGCTGGTGATCTCTGAGTTAATCTCAGTCTTTTTGTTTTTTCAGAGGTGAACGAAGGAGGAACACAGGTTGGCTTTTTCTGGAAATGTACTTAGTAACTTGATACCATATGCAAAAAGTGGCAGAAAGAACACTGGGTTTGGAGCAGGAGGAACTGGGTTGAAAACTTGACTTTATTACTTATTAGCCATGTGACCTTGGGCATGTCATTTCTTTAGGGCCCTCATTTTCCTCCCCTAAAGATGAGGGAATTGTAGTACAAGGGTAAGGAAATAAGCATTCGTAGAACCTCTGTTATGTGCCAGACATGGTGCTAAGCACTTTAAAAATATCTCACTTGAGACTTGACAACAACCCTTTGAGGCAGATGCTATTACTACCCCCATTTTACATTTGAGGAAACTCAGCTTACGTGACTTGCCCAGGATCATACATCATTTACATAGTAAATGTCTCAGATCAAATTTCTGATCAGGTCATCTTGACTCCAGACTCAGTGCTCTAACTACTATACATCGAGCTGTCTATAGGCAGCTTCAATGGATTGTAAGGTTCCTTTCAGTTCTAATTCCTACGGTTCAAATAAATAAAAACAAAATTTATTAAATGCCAACTACATGCACAAGATCATGTTAGACACTAGGGATAAAAAAAAAAAAAAAGACAAAAAACACAATAGTGCTTGCCCTCAGGGACCTTACTGGAGAATCCCATGAATTTTTCTGACCGCATAGGAGAAGGTTCAAACCCATTCATATGTCCAAATGACAGGCATGTCCAACCCTTGTGAATAAGGATTCATCTCTACCAACCACATTAAATTTATCACTCTCTAAAGTTTCAACTAGATTTAAAATTTAACATATACTTCTATAAGGAGCTAAGCTAGGTGTTGAGAGGGCTATAGAAAACAAAGAAACAAAACAAAATGATTTTCCTGTACCTTAAGGAGTTAACAATATCGGAAAAGCCAAGTAAACTTTCCCTGTTCATTGGATGATCAAAATATGGGGAGTCAATATGGTACAGTAGGAAGGCCTCTAGACTTAAAAGATGTATATTCAAAGCCCAACTCTGGCACTAATTTCCTATCAACCTAGGGGTAAGCCTTTTAAACTATCTGTTCTTCAGTTCCTTTACATGTAAAATAAGGGGTTTAGACTAGAGGAAATCTAAGAGCCCTTCCAGATCTAAATCAATATTCTATGAATTAAAACAACTATAAATGTTCAGAGTTTGGACTAACAAGCTTCTTCCTCAATCAAAGGTACTCAAATTATCTACCATTCTAGTATGGAATTGCTCTTCAACTTTGTTTCCAGCAAAGGGTACAGTTTTTGGAGAAACTGCCAAAATCCCAACTCAGTGAGACAGGAATAATTGACTAAACGGGCCCATAAAATTCTAATTGACTTCCTGGAAGAACAAATTGAAAAGACTGAGGATTATGTCATTTTTTTTTTATCCTTTGTGCTGCCCTAGAGCAATCCATACCAGTTTCCTTAAATATAACCACATAAAGAAAACAATAGCTTTATTTTAGTTTTTTTAGGAATAATTCAATTTACGGGCACAATCCATGGTTCCAAATCAAAGCACATTGTTTGTCTTTTCCAACTGTACTGAACTGTCTCATTTGTCCCCTGGATACCAGGTTTTACCATTCTCAGCATGGATTAGGGGAGGCAGATGAGGGGCCCATTATAGGACTGCAGAAGTCCCCTTGCTTGCTTGAAAGTGCCTAGAGAGGAGGATGTAAGAGGAGGGGATTAAAAGCGTAACAGGGCACTTGCTTGAGAAGACAGAGTGAATTTTTGTTCTTTTTGCATTAACCACAAATGATGGACATTTTATTCTTCCACAAGGCATTGAAGCACTCAAATAAGAAAGAATTATGGGGCATGCCCTCGCCCATGTACCACAATGACACAACTGTATGACAATGTGTGATTAAAACAGTGAGTAAATAAATAGAATTCTGCAAAGATAAAGATCCAGACCATGAGAATAAATAGATCAGTTCTGACACTATTGTTGACAATGCCCCAGGATACTGCTTCAGGTTTTCCTGGTATCCTTCTAAAGAGCCAACATTTGAGAGGAAAAGAAATTCTTTACTTGGAATTGTTGCTCTCCTTCCTCCTTCTCCCAGGTTGGTTTCTTTCCTCCTTTTTCTATCTGTAGGGGGTGGTAATGGCACTTGCCAACATGCTAGACCTTTATTTAGTGATATAATTCATATTTGCATAATGATTTAAGGCGACAAGGTATAGTCCTTACAACAGCACTGGGAATTGCAGATTGTGTTCATTTATTGGTGCACATTTTAAGAGGAATATTGATGAGTGGAAGAAAGGTGATTAGGAGAGTGAGGAAATTAGAAACCAAACCATATCTGGAATTTGGGATGTTTAATGCAAATATAAACGATGTAGGGGAGACATGATGTAATGAAAAGAGCACTGGACCAGGAATAGGAAAGGGAGTAAACATTTATGGATTACCAGGTAGCAAAATGGATGAGTACTGGAACTGGAGTCAGGAAGATTCATCTTCCTCAGTTCAAATCTAGCCTTAGACACATTCTAACTGTGTGACTTTGGGCAAGTCACTTAACCCTTTTTGCCTCAATTTCCTCATCTATAAAAATGAGCTGGAGAAGGAAATGGAGAATCACTCTGGTACCTTTGCCAAGAAGAACCCAAAATGAGATCACAAAGAGTCAGACATAACTGAAAGGACTGAACATTGTGGTCAACACTTTACAGATATTATCTTGCACAACAACCTTGGTAGGCAGCTGATGTTATGCTCCTCACTTGACAGTTGAGGAAACTAAGACAGCCAGATTATAAGTGGTTTTCCCAGGATTATAAACTATTAAGAGCCCAAGGCTGCATTTGAACTCAAGTGTCCCTGACTCTAGGCTCAGCATTCTATTCACTGAGTCAATTAACTGCCCTAATGCCACCTAGATGTTTCAGGAAAACTTGGTCTCAAATCTCATCCCTGATACTGATCATTTTAAGACCCTAGGTAAACCACTTAAGACCTCTGAGCCTCAGTTTCCTAATTTGTAAATTTGGGATATTAATAGCTAGCTTTTACATAGCTCATTAAAGTTTATTAAGGACTTCACACGTGGTATCTCATTTAATATTGTAGTATTATTTCTATTTGGTAGATGGTACAGTGCCCGAGGCAGGATTTGAACCATAGGTCTTCATGACTTCAAATTCAACACTTTATCTGTTGTATCACCTAACTATCCCCACGATCATCTCTACATTACTTACTGAACAGCTTTGTGTCAAGGACAAAGTAAGACAATGCAAATTTTATGTGCAATTATGTATAAAAAATATGCATGTATATATATACACATACATGCATGCATGTATGTATATGTCTATGTGTGCAAATATAATGTGCAAATTTTAAGTCACAATGTAAATGTCAAATATTGTTGAAATTAAATTATTTGAAGGACTGGCATGTGACCATTATTAGAATGACTCTTCCTAGGCACAAGGCAGCTTTAGGAGTGATGGATAGAAATTGAAGAGAGGCAGGACATAAGGATATGCAATTTACAGTTATTTAAAAGTAGGATGAGATACTTTGGGAGATGGTGGCTTTCCCTGAGTACAAATCTTCAGGTGGATGTTGAATGACTAGTAGTCAAGTATATTGGAGAGGCAATTTCTCTTTTGATATAAATTGAGGTAAATGTCTTCTGGGGTCCCTTCCATCTTTAAGATTCTATGATTCTCATTGATGACCCCAATTGCTAGAGTTCTGTGTGTATGTTATGACCTGCTTCCTTTCTGGTGGAAAGTAAGCTCCATGAGGTCAGGGACCATTTCATTTTTAATCTTTGTATGCCCACTTGTGGTTGTTGTTCAGTCGTATCTGACTCTTCACAATCCCTTTTGGTGTTTTCTTGGCAAAGATACTGGAGTGGATTGCCGTTTCCTTCTCCAGCTCATTTGATAGATGAGGAAACTGAGGAAAACAGGGTTAAGTGACTTATCCAGGGTTACACAACTAGCAAATGTGTTAGGTCAACCTTGAACTCGGGTCTTCCTGATTCTAGGTCTGGCACTCTAACCACTTAGCTGCCCAGTGCCTCACCTAAAGCCTGGCACTTAACTGTGAGGGCTAAATGAATAGTTGTTGAAGGTTGAATAAGTGGATTTTTAAAAATCCTTACTTTATAGTCAAGGAAATTGTTTTCGTGCATGCAAAGCCAATCAAGCTAAGATTAAAAGGAAAACTATTAACTGGGGGAAAAAGTCTTTGCAGTGTTTCTCTGACAAAGGTCTTATTTTCAAGATATATAAAGAAATGATTCAAATTTATAAGAATACAAGTCATTGACCACTTGATAAATGGTCTAAGGAGAGTGTAGTGATAGAGTGCTGAGTCTGAAGTCAGGAAGACCTGAATTCAAATTCAGCCTCAGATACATAATAATTCTGTGATCCTGGGAAAGTCACTTAACCTCTGTTTGCTTTAGTGTGCTCTTCTTTAAAATGGAGAAAATAATAACACTTACCTCCCAGGGATCTGGTAAGGATAAAATGAGATAAAAAGTGCTTTGTAATCCTTAAAGTGCTATATAAATGGTAGCTATTATAATTTTTTTAAAATAGATTTTCTATATCCTATGGAAAAAAATGCTCAAATTACTATTTATTAGAGAAATGCAAATGAAAGTTATTCTGAGATTTCATCTGACAGTTATCAGATTGGAAAAGATGGCAAAAAAGGGAAAACCCTAAATGCCTGAAAGGCTGTGGGAAAATAGACACATTGGGACGCTGCACCAAAATTTACTAAACCCTTTGACACAACTATAAAGAAGTCAGAAAGAAAAAGAATATATACATACACACATACATATACATACACATAAATATTTAAGGCAACTCTTTTTTGATGGTAAAACTGGTCACGAAAGATGTCTATTATTTGAGGAATGACTGAATAAGATGTGCTACGTGAATGTAATGGGGTACTGTTGTGCTATATGAAATGAAGACATGAATTAAGACAGGGAAGTGAACAGAAATAGAAGAATTTAAATGTTAGTACCACTAGTAGAAATTTTAAGTAATCTTGAGGACTTTTATAAACTGAACAATAAAATGCACTTACTATGTTCCAGATGCTGTGCTAAGCGCTGAGGGTACAAAAGGGAGTCTCTGTCCTCAAAGAGCTTATATTCTTTTTTGTTCTTTTTTAATTTTTATTTTAAAGAGCTTATATTCTAATGGAAGAGACAACATGCAAAGTAATAGATAAAAAGAAAGCTGTATACAGGATAAGTGGGCACTGGGAATAAGAGGGATTGGGGATGGCTTTCTCTAGAAGGTGGTATTTTAGTTGTGATTTAAAGGAAGCCAGAGAGGTCAGGATTCAGAGTAAAGGAGGGAGAATGTTCCAGGCATGGGAAACAGCCAAAGAAAAATAAAGAAAGAAAATGGAAAGAAAATGCCTGGAAATGAGAGGAGTACCTTGTTCATGGAATAACTAGAATGCTGGGGTCACAGGATGGAAGAATAAGGTGTAAGAACACTGGAAAAGTAGAAAGGAGCTAGTTTACAAAGGGCCTTGAATGCTGAACAGAACAATTTGTATTTGGTCTTGGAGGGAGCTACTGAAGTTTATTGAGTGGGTGAGTGACATGGTCAGACCTGTGCTTTGGAAAGATCACTCTAGCAGTAGCTGAACAGAGAATGGATAGGAGTGGAAAGAGACTTCAGGCAGGCAGACCCACTGACAGGCTATTGCAGTTGTCCAAGAGTGAGGGAATGAAGCTTTGCACTGGGGGGTTGGAAGTAATAGAGGAGAGAAGGGGGCTTCTTTAAGAGATATCACAAAGATGAAATCAACAATCCTTGACAACAGCTTAGACATACAGGGTGAGAGATAGTGAGGAATCCAGTATGACTCCTGGATTGTGAATCTTTGAGAGACTGGGAGGATACTGCTGCCCTCTATAGTGATAGGGAAAGTAGGAGGCTGGGAGGGTTTAGGGGAAAGAGGAATGAGTTTGGCTTTGGACATGTTTAGTTTCAGATGTCTACTGGACATTCAGTTAAATGTCGGAAGGCTGTTGGAGGTGTGAGATTGGAGGTCAAAAGAGAGACTGGGGCAAGAAAGGTAGATTTGAGAATTGTCAGCTTAGAAATGGTAATTAAATTCATGGTGGCTGACCAAGTGAAGTAGTACAGATGGAGAAAAGGGCCCAGGGTGCAACCAACACGCAACTTTGAGAACTGTAAGAACTATGATCATTCATATAGCCAGAGAAACAAAGACGAACCATCTTACCCTAGCTTCACAGAGGAAAGATACATTCAAAATATAGATCATATATCTACATCTATCTTTGCATACAGTCAGTGAGGGGATTTGTTTTGCTTGACTACACATATTTGTTACAAGGAATTTGTTTTTCTTTTCTTCCTCAATGTAGTAGGAAGTGGGAGGGAGGGAAAATAATTTCTGTCATTGAAAAAATGTCTAAAAATACAGACACGGAAAGTTATATAGACTTTCAGATGAAGTCATTGTACAGTTGGTTTGGCTTAATTGTTTTTCTGTCTTAAAACTATGGGGGGGGGTCATCTGAAAATATTTATAATACAAAGACAAAATTTAAATAAAACTTAAAATTGGAGAAAAAATGGGTTCATAAAGGGGAAATGATTTTCTTAAATTCCCATGGCTTGAGCTGGGGTTCAACCCAGGTTTTAAAGATCTGAGTTCAGGTCTATGTTTTTTCTCCCACTACACTTTGATGATTAAAGGGTTAATGGACTCTTTAGAGGGTCTTCAGCCTAGTAACTGTGTTCATCTTAACTGGACAAAAGCTACAGGGCATTCTAACTACTCTTAGAGAAGATGTCAGCAGCTGCCCCCTCTGTCAGCTAAGAAGCGAAGGCTATATTAACAATGATCTAGACAGAGGCTGTGGTCCAAGTTAGAAAGCTCACTCCCATCAGAACAACCTCTCGGCCAACAGTAGCCCCTCAGGGCTTCACTGTCCTTGGCACACTGTGATAACCTCTCTTTCTTTCTCTCTTACAAACCCAACCCAGCATCTCCTGAAGTTTCAGATGAATGAAGCCTTTGAGGTCTAGTGAAATAATTGCTGAATCTGGAGTTTTGTTATCAGGTTTCAAATTTAACGTCTGCCATTTATTACCAGTATAAACTGGAGGCAAGTCACTCAACCTCTTGGTGTATCAGTTTTGTCATCTGTAAAATGGGGGCTAGATAATCAATAGGTTTTTTTTTTTTTTTTAGCTCTAGAACAAGTAAGTGTTCATATCTGTGTGTGTGTATGACAGACCCATATAGCAGTTGATCAAGTCTATGGACCTCTTCTCAGAATAATTAACAAAAATAATTAATAATTGAAATACTAAATTGAAGTTAAAGGTTAGTAAAAACTAAGATACAAATTTTTTCTTATATATGTTTGTGGATCCCCCTGAAATATATTCTCAGATCCCCTGGGTTGGGAAGGGGGGTGCTCTGTGGGCCCCAGGTCATAAGAAGTCCTTCTATAGATATATGATTCAATGATCTGTTAGGTTGAATTTTCACTCTGACATTTTAGATTGCTTGTGCTACCCCAAACTACATAGTTTCCTGTGTACAACCTGTTTATTGAAACAAAACTTCCTGACCAGGACTTGTATAGCAGGGTGGTTGTCACCACCGTGAAAAACCTCTGCCTTTTAGGTTCCTTGCCTCTTAGACTTCTGGAAGAGGCAGCCGCCAGTCAGCAACCCATCACGCTCACAGTTCACCATCTTTCTGCATTGCATCTGGGTAGTCTTCTCCCTAAGCCAAGTTTCATTGAAATCAGTGATACAAGCATCCTATTCATTGCCCAGGGTATAAGTGTGCAACGTGACATGCTACCCTGCCAAGCCTGCTTGCAGAACAAAGCGCTCATCACATAAAACCGCATTATTCTTCCCGGGAAGTGGCTTTTTATATAATATGGTGATCGATTATAGCCTAATATTTACTTGTGCATTTTGCATTTCAAATCCTACAACGTCCTTTAAAAATAAATAATAGAAAACCTCTTTTTGTTTCATTTTGAAGTTTGTCTGGTGGGAAGAAAGAGCACTAGTTGGAGAGAATTGGATTCCAGCCCTGGCTCTACCACTAACTCACTTGGTAATACTGGGTAAGCCACTTAAGGTCCCTGAGTCTCAGTTTCTTTAACTGTAGAATGAAGGAGGGTTGGCATGTCAAAGAAGAAGCTCTGATTCTGAAGTTAGGGGACCTACCTTCAAACCCTGGCTCGCATGTCTCCTATCTGGGTGATCATGAGTTAGTCACTTGACCCCAAGTCCCTTTACTGTAATTATAGGGTTGGATTAGAAGTCTTAGGAGGTTCTTTAGAAGTATAAACCTATGATCCTATGACCTACCTTTTTCTCACTTATCTCAAAAGTAATATTGAGTGAAGGTGAATACTTTTCCTGAAGAACATACCTTTACTGAGTTACTTCACTCAGCAATTAGAATCGACAGCTTTTCTGTTTTCTGTCAACACCTTTCCAGGGCTCCGATTATACTTTGTCTTTGAATTTCTCTTATCGCTTCTCTCAGGAAAAAAAAAAAAAAAACAAGTTGATTTTAAGGAAAGCTTTGCAGGTGGAAGAAGTGGGTAGAATTGCTGAAGGGAGAGATGAGAATGGATCCAAAGAAAATATGCTGTGACATAGCATTAATTATATTGCAATTATTTGCTGTCTTATAAAAATCTGGATGTCTTATTGTAGCATGAAGGTGCCCCTGGGTACTCAAAGCCTTGTGCCAGTCAAGTACAAGCTCTGGCAGGTACTGCCAGGCTAGAAAACCTTCCAGTATGGGCTGGGGAGCAGACTAAGTGTCTGTGTAGTTAAAGTTCAGAAGGCATTTTACTTGAAAGATGGCCTGAAGATGATTTATTTCTTTGTTCCTTTTTATTTTTTCCTACAATAGCTCATGAAATCATCTACCAAAGTATGGAGGAGTTTTATATTTACTATATGTCTGATGGGGGGGTGGACATCTATCCTGGACATTAAGGGACATGGATCCCTTAATTATTAAAGCTGATATCGCACTCCTCTACCCATTTACTAGCACTCTCTGCCTTTGTAATATATAATTCAGATCATAGAATCAATCATACATTTAGGGGCAGAAGGGACCATAGAAGATATTGAGTCCTAACCTCTCATTTTACAGAAGAAACTAAAAGCCAGGGGGCAGCTAGGTGGCACAGTGAATAGAACACTGGCCCTGGACTCAGGAGGACCTAAGTTTAAATCCGGCTTCATACGCTTAACACAAAAACTAGCTGTGTGACCTTGGGCAAGTCACTTAACCCCAATTGCCCTCCAAAAAGCAAAAAAAAAGAAAAAGAAATTAAAAGCCAAAGAGGGAACATTGGGCTTTGAACTCAGACCCTCGGACTCTAAACCTTTCGGTTAAAAAAAAAAAAGAATTTATCACCTAGTCTGGTGGACACTTGTGGTAATGAGCCTTTTGGTGAAACAAGTATAATGCATTTTCTAATTGACAGACTTTCAGATACTTGAAGATAACTAGTATCTTCCCCTTGAGTCTTCTTTTCTCTAGATAAAACATTCCTAGTGCCTTAAACTGATCCTCATACGGTATGGACTTGGGGATTTGGGCTTTTGGGTTGTGGGGTCAAAGAAATCATTGGACAGCTGCATTGTGGCATGATGCTCTGGTGGCCAAAGCTGCCTTCACACAAGTTAAGAGCTTCTAAGTATCATCTCCGGGCATTTCTCCTCCCCACCTCCCTCAACCCACCTTATTTAGCTTCATTTTGGTCAAAATGAAAGGAAATTGTTGGGGATGATCAAGTGCGCAGACCTTTGGAGTCAGAGTTAGGCCAAGGTGAATCCCAATAAGCAAGTTTTCTTAGATGACCAGCCACAACTTCCCTTGATGAGATGATACACACATGGTCATGATATACAATACTGTATAGACCTTTTCTTTCTTTCTTCCTCCCCTCCCTCCAACCCCCAACATCCTCAGCCAGGAAGAGGAGGAGTGGTTAACATTCTTTGTACTCTTTCTTGCTACTTCCAGATCCAAAGTATTGAAGCTGATGTCCCACCTCAGCCCATTTATTATTATTTTCTCTCTCTTTGAATTATTTTGCATTTCTTTATGTATACTTCAGAATTGTCCATTTAGAGTCACTTAGAGACCTTTTCTCCTTCAGGTTCACACTACTTAGACATATCAAACTATCTAGTTCCTGGTTGCCCTTCTCACTAGCACTAGGATCATTTTCCCTCCTTTCTTGAGGAATTCAGTCTCTGATTTATATTTGTTATACTTGTGGGATAGGGGTGGGATGGGGTGGGCATCTATTCTGATAATATCACGGATTCTTTCATTATTAAAGTTGATATCACACCTCCTCCACCCATTTATTAGCACTCTCTGCCTTTGTAATACGTAATTCAGATAATAGGATCAGATCATACATTTAGGGACAGAAGGGCTCTTAGGAGATATTGAATCCTAACCTCTCATTTTACAGAAGAAATTAAAAGCCAAAGAGGGAATGTAGTTGTCAGCAGCCAAGTTGGGTTTTGAACCCAGACCCTCTGACTCTAAATCTTTTGGCCAAAAAATAGTCTTCTTCTCTGTCTCCTACCCCTGCCTTTGAGTCTGGGCCCTTTCAAATACCCTTGCTTCTCATCAATGACCACACTTTCCTTGCTCCAGCCTAGCCACACAAAAGGATGCTCATCAACTTGATGCCATTATCACCCACAAGAGTTCCATTTTCTTAATTCATAATTCTGAAATTCCTCTATTGGACAAAAACCTCTTTCCTTGTCATCTCTCTCTCTGCCTGATCTCTCCTAAACCTCATTCACACAGATCTCACTACAGCCTCCAGTCACTATATCCTCTCTTCCTTTTCCACATCCTCCATGATCCCCCAGCTGTGGCTTCACTCACTTCCCTTACAAATGTTGACCTTGGGGATAACCAGTTCTATGCTACACTGTCCTCCACCCTTGAATGCCTTGAACCATTGTCCTGTGGCTGTTCATGCCTTTCCAAATAGCAGTCTTGTATCACTCCCACCATCTACCTTCTTTACTCCTACTTTAGAGCTGCTAAGCCCTGATGGAGCAAATCAAACCACTGTGATGCCTTGGCCCACAGTTACGTTCTATTATCCAATCTTCCTTGGGCCATCGTTACTGCACAGCAATCCTTGGTTGTTTTTCCCCTCTCTTCTCTACAGTAATTAACTTTTTGTTTAATTCTCTGAAGCATCTGTTTCAAGCCTATTCTGTTCTCGAGCCATGTATACCGCCCCCTTTCCCCTCCCTCTCATCAGAGGACTTTGTATATTTCACTGAAAAAAAATGAGTCCTTCGGCTGTGAACTCCCTCTTTGCCTCAGCCCCAAATTTCCTCAACCTCATCCCACATTCTCTCTCTTCCTTTGTTTCAAGTTGGAGAATGAGGTGAGCACTTTCCTTGCCAATGCTATCTTCTCTATCTCTGTTCCTGATCTGATCTCCTCCCATCTCCTCCAAAAGTGTATCTCTTCTATCATCCTTTTATTTCCCCAACTTTCAGCTTCTTTTCTGGCCCCTTCCTTGCTGCCTATAGATGTGTCAGATATCTTTTATCATGAAAAAAATCTTCATTTGATGCTACCAGTTCCTTATTGTCTTATATCTCTCCCTTTCATAGCCAAACTGCTAGAAAAAGCTGCCTATATGCATTACCTCAATTTTCTCTCCTCCCACTCACTTCTCAATCCCTTGCAATCTGGCTTCTGGCTTTGCCTAAAACTGCACCCTTAAAAGTAACCAAGTATATGTTTCTTGATAAGCTCCCATGCTTTTTCTCAGACATCATCCATCTTGACTTCTCTGTAGCATTTGATACCATTTACCGTTTCTTTCTTCTATATATTCTCTATTTTTTGTGTTTTCTTGACACTTCTCTATCATATTTATCCTCTAGTGTTGCTAAACAGTTCTACTTCATCATATCTATATAACATCACTCATGTTCCTCCTCCTAATTGGAGGTATGTTCAAAAATACCCAACTGGGCCCTCTTTTCTTTCCTTATTGAAGAGCTGACCTAGTTGAGGGTGAGTACCTTGAGCATGCCTCTGTCTACATAACCAAACTGGACCCAGGAATCCACTGTTCTCTGCTTAGTTTGTTAGGGACTGGACATATGCCTTAACACAGATGTTTTCTCTATCCTTTTTCTGAGAGATCAACATTCAAATCATGGGTCTGTAGAAAGTGTACTGGAGTTGGAATCAGAGGACCTGAGTTAATTTCCCACACCTGTTACCTGCATGACCTTAGGTAAATCATTTAACTTCTTTAGGTTTTAGTTGCTCTTTCGTAAAATGAGATAGCCTGGATAATGTCTAAGGTCCTTCATACTCTAAATTTAGGATTCTGTGATCCTATGACCTTTGCTTCTGTGAGAGAATAAACAATCTCTTATCATTTGGCTTAACATGGAATCTATAATTCTGAGTTATAGGCTGCCTAAGTAAAATCTCTATTCCCAATACACAGGTCCTACTCCCTCATATGCATCTATATTAATGCTATCATCCCCAACCCTTAGTGGTCCTATATGATTCTCCACTGTGTCCTCTGGAACTCTTGTTGTAAGATTAACAAACTGCCATCCATATTAGAAGTGTCTTTCCCCCAGAAATCGTTTCGAATCAATTTTGTGTTTCCTTGTATGTATATGTATACCTCCTTTTTATCCTCCCCCCATAGAATGTAAGCTCCTTGGTAGAAGAAAGCATTTTTTTTTATCCCCATGTACTTAGTATAGCAGCTGACGCAAAATACACACTTAGTAGGTATTGTTGTTATTTGGTTATAAAGGTGATCTCATCAATTTCCATGGATCCCTATTATCATCTATATGTATGATCTTTCCACATCGATTTGTCCAGCCTTCATATCTCTCATGAGGTCTCCTCCTACCACTCTAAATGCCTGCTGAACACCTCTATGTCCCATAGGGATCTCAAACTTAACATGTCCAAAATTGAACGTGTTATGTCTCTCCCTTAGTTCACCCCCTTCTTTGCTTTCCTATTTTTGTCAAGGACACCACCATCTTTCTTGTCATTCAAATTTTCAGTCTCGGAGCCAGTCTCCACTCTTGACTCTCTGTCATCCTCTATATCCTTCAGTGCCCAACTCTTCCTGATTAGAGCTGTCCTCCTCAGCATCTCTCTCACAGTCTCCTTTGTCTCTTCACATCACAGCCTTTCTGGCTCAGATGTCCATCACCTCTTGTTTGAACTAGTGCAATAGTAATTTACTGTTTTGTCTCTCTGTATATAATCTCTCCCTTCTAATCTATATTCCACACAGCTACCCAGATTATGTTCCTATATCACCTTTTGACTATATCCACCTATATCCCAAAGAAACATCAGTAGCTTCTTATTACCTCTAAAAGAAAATGTAAACTACTGTCTTTGATATTTAAAGCCTTTTGTAATTTAGCCTGCTCCTATCTTTCAGGTCAGTTACTTATGCTCATCATATGCTCTGATTCAGTCAAATTGACTTACTCGTTCATATACATTCCGTCTACTACACAGCTGTCTTTCATGCCTGCAGTGCTTTCCCTCTTCACATCCAGCTCCATGCTTATCCCCTTTTAAGGTTCAACTCAATTTATACCTCCTTAAAAATACCTTTACTGATTCTCATTTTATTATTATTATTATTATTATATTATTATTATAATTAGTAATAATACTACCCTGTCATTATTATTAAATGCTCCCCTTCTAATTACTTGGATTTTCTTTTACATATAATGTGTATTTACTTATTGGTGACTATATCACTAATAAAATGTCGGCTTTTTGAGGGCAGAGGCTATTATTTTGCTTTTGTATCCTCAGCTCCTAGCATAATAACTGGCTCATAATAGGGGTTTAATAAATGTTTAATATTTAATTGATCAATAGCCTCCATCAACCTGAGTGAGAAGGGATGAGAGATTATCTCGTCAAGGTGGCTTCAGGCCACGAGACTCTTGTCTACTGTTCCTGCCTCAAAACAACAATGTACCAGTTTGAAAGAAATATTTTGTTCCAACAAGATCCCCTCTAAGCTCTGAGAAGGAGCAAACATACATTGTGGGAGGAGTGAGAGCACCAGACCTTCAGGTCATATGTCACTCTTTGGGTGTGTTCCTGGAATATGGTTTCACTTGATTGGGATGAGGGTGGTGGCCTGTCTGGACATATTTTCTTGAAAGGCAGATAAAATTTGACTAGGGGTTTCATGGGAGGAAACTATGAAATGAATGGGATAATATGCCAACTCCTGGATAACTGGAACCTTAGTTTCCCAGAGTTCCCTCTTCAATTCCATTGTAGAGTTTCTGGAAAAAAAAAAAACAACTCAAGAATGTATGGATGAGATACAAGTTGTGGCAGTTGAATCAGGGGTCAAATATAGCACAAGGAGTGGAGATATTGAAGAAAGGGATATCTGACTCTTTGGAGAAACAGATACTATCCCTGAATGATTCTGTAGATAAAGATAACCCATCTTGAAGAAGACCGTGAAACAAGTGAGACTTCTTCAGGATCATAAGCTCCACGTTATGCTACCTGCATAGGAAGGAACAGACGTCACTATCTATATTGAAAGATTGGCTGCAGCATCCATTAAGAACAAGCCAATGGTGAACACAGTTGGACTTAATTGCTTCGCTGAGCTAGAAGATGATAATCGGTAGTCTGTGAACTCTTATTTAGACCCAGGGCAGAATTCTGACCAAAGAGAGAGAGAGAGCAAAGAGAGAGAGTAAGCAGTACTTATTATTCAACTGGGACCAAGGAGGGAAAAGTTAGTCTTTATAGGAGTGGAACTTTTCCCATAGAAGCATGTCAGGTAATGTAATGTTGTGGACAGAGAATTGATATTGGAACCAGGAATGTTTGGGTTCAAGCCCCATTTCTGACAAATAATGTCTACATGACCCTGGGCAAATCACCTAAAGTCCAAGGGCACTTGGCAACTCTATAAAACTGCAAGAAGCTACCCTACTTCCTATCCTATGAAAAATAATGAGTAATAATAACTGGGGTTCTTCTAACCAGCTCCTATTTTTACAACCTAATATTTAGACTGTTAAAGTTCTCTTTCAGTATCTCATGGCCTAAGGACTTTGCAATGGGGGGAAATGGTGCCAATGTATAGCTCATCCAGTGGAATGTTTCTGAATGCCAAGTTTTTGAATGGAATTTGTAACCAACAAGAAGGTAGAATGGCATAGTGCTAGACTTTGAGTCAGAAAGACCCGGGTCTAAATCCTGCCTCAGATACTTATTAGCAGTATGTACCTGGGCAAATAATTTAATATCCCAGTCTCGGTTTCCTCATCTGTAAAATGGAGATAATGATAGCACCTACCTCACTTTATTTGTGAGGATTAACTGTATTTGGGACACTTTGCCCATCTTCAAGGGTTAGAGAAATGTTAGCTATTTTTAGCTAACATTATAGCACAACAGTCCTGAGAGATAACTGCGCTCCTCTTGGGATCTATATCTCTGGCAAATGTCAGCCATCATCAAGATGCAATTTCTTTGTGAAGAAGCTATGGCCCATGAATATACGTAGTCAAGATTTCTCCTTCTGAAAACATTTTACTACAGTGAAGTGACTCATGATCTCAGAATATTAGAGTTTGAAGGGGGCACTCAGGATTATTGAGTCTAATTTACTAATTTTAGAGATAAGAAAACTTCACAGAAATGAAATGACTTGCATAAAATCATACCGAGCCTATCCTGGCAGTCATACAGAGACTTGGTACTCTATTCTAGACAGCTGACATTTATGCAACAATTTAAAGTTGAAATTACTTCTCTTATTTGAACTTACCAACAATTCTTTTTAATTTTTTTTTTTTTTTTTTGCTTTTTCTTTGGAGGGGGAAGACAGGCAATTGGGGTTAAATGCCTTGCCCAAGATTACATGACTAGTAAGTATTAAGTGTCTGAGGCTGGATTTGAACTCAGGTCCTCCTGACTCCAGGGCTAGTGCTCTATTCACTGCACCACCTAGCCACCCCATTTACAAAATTCTAAGACCTAGGTTCTAAAGATACCATTAGTCCCATTTTACAGATAAGGGGAAGAAGACTCAGAAAAGTGATGAGTGATGCATAGGCATCCATCTAGTGTCAGAGATGACATTTAAATCCCATTCTTTCTGACTCAGGGTCCTCAGTTCATTAAATCACACAAAAATACCTGCAGAGTAACAATCAAGTCAACCAATCCCTCAATTAATTGAGGGCTTTCATCTTCATATGATGCACTGCATGTAAGGTTCTTGTTTTAATCTACCTCAAATAGCTTTACATACCACATCAATTAAAGTGAGAGATAGAAGGGTGTGTTGTTTGTCTTTTCTGTCTTTAAATCTGGTCACGTAATACAACATGATGGAAAGAAACAGAAATTGTGTGGTTAATATGGTTCTTGTGGGCACTCAGCTTTTTAAAAATGATTCAAATAGTCAAGAGAGTTATGAAATGATTTATGTCTCTTTGTGCTCTGGAGACAAGATCTTCTGGTTACTTCCTTATGTAACTGACTCATCTTAGTTTTGGCTACACCTGGATGTGGTCTTCACTAGATGGGTTGTTTTGCATTTGGTAAATTGAAAGACAAGTATGGATTCAATGTGATCATTACAGCTTTTGAACATCTACTCTTGGTGGCTTCAGAGATATGAAAGATGATGATGATAGAGGTAGAACTGCCATGCCCTGGTCAACTTTAAGGAGGGATTTCTCCAGAGTTTGGAATAAGTAGCATCTATAGGTAGTCTAAGGTCTCCAAATTCTTGATCTCCCAGTATGGGGGTGGGGGGGACCAATATGTACAATGCTTGACATTTCATTAAAACTCATGCCTAAATATGACCTGAAAGCATCTTATACAAACTGGCCCCACTTTTTAAAAGACCTTCATAGAGTCCAGTTTACCTTTTCTTTTCAAGTATCTGAATTATTCTCAAAACATTTGAAAATCTCATTTAGGTTCAAAGGGCAAATACACACATTTCTGACAAATCTCCTTGGGTCTCCTCTAGCCACTTGACTTGCTCTATGTTGCTGATGATGGGAATAATACCACCATGTGTGTACAGGAGTGGGATGTCTGTGGCGTGGAAAGGAAATACTTACCCAACATTCTGCCTTGGCCCTCCTTGCTTGAGTACATGGACAGAGACACTTTTCCTTATCCCCTAGGGGCTCTTCCAGGCAATAAGTTCAACTGCTCAAATGGTAAAGGAAGGCAATTGACAAATATATCACATGATTTAGAGGCATTTTTTTTTTCTTGGAATGAAAGTAATCAATCAGGTTATTCTTCTTTTTTGGAAAAAAAAAGATGGGGTTACTGTATGAGATGCTGATGAGTGTCCCTCATTAAATGCTGCTTTTAATTAAGCAAACTTTCTACCCTAAAGAAGGAAATCAATTTTCTGCTTAAGAGACTGTCAATAAAATCCCTGTGATTAGTGAGATTGCAGTTAATTATTAAGTTGCAATGTATGGATATAATGGTGAAGGTCTTTCTTTTCCAAATAATGCCCCATCACCTATTGGCTTAGTGAAATCGTAAAAGTATTGGTGTTCTCACCAGTCATAATTCAACCACTATAACCAGAGGATTATCATGAGATACTTCAGGGAATGGGCACCTGTGGGTAAGCAGGTCTCTCCCTCTAATGTCAAGGCCCTGTGGGTGTGACATCAAAGTCAGAGTTCAATTTTTAATAGCTTCAGGAAGTCTTGGAACCAGAACCAAAAAACAAACAAAAAAGATCCACCTAGTCTTGATGAAGAGGGAGAGGTTTGGATGGGAAAGAGGAAGGACAACAGAAAGGAGGGGGAGGAGAGACACACAGAACTTGGAGCCACTTGAGGGAGAAAGTTTATATATAGCTTCCAACTCTGAGGCTTGGCTAAACATAATTCTGCCATTTAACCTCTGATCCAAAAGTTATCAAGCCTTATCCTCTAACAAAGTGGCTGATTTCTCTCATACACACATACACACACATGTACTTATACACACACATATACATTTATGCACATATACTTACAAATATATGTATGCAGTATGCATGCATGTGTTTATATGTGTACATATAAATACACATATGTGGCATGCATGTATAACATGCATGAAATAAATGCATATAAACATGCATATATGTATATGCCTATTATCTATATCTAATCTATCTCTATCACTATCTCCATATTTCTCTGACATTCAGAACCATGAACCCCAAATTCAACACTCTTCCCATTGCTAAACACTACCACCTAGCAAGGGTCAGAAGGGGCACTTCAACCCTAGTGTTCCTGACTCCATGTCCAACACTCTTTACAATGCCATCTTGCCTTTCCATATATCCAAAGGAGCACTGACCCTTCCGAGTGGTCACCTCCTCAGTCTACGCCCTTAATCCACCTAAGAAACTAGTACCCAACATGTTATTTTGCAAGCCTCACGAGAAAATCAAGCTTATTGCATTATGGATCTTCTTTAACAGTTGTTTTGTCCATTTGTATTTTGTTTTTCCTTTTTTGTTGTTGGTATTTTTTTAAGCAAACCTCTACTGAAGTTCTAACATGATAGGTCAATGGAGAGGGGTGATAACTCTGGATTTTTGAAGGCTATGTAAGGCTATAAAAGCAGAGAACAAGTTTCAGGTGTTCCTACCTACCTGGAATGCTATCACTGGGCATGAGACTAATTATTCACTGACTACCTGTAGCTTTTGAATCAACTTTTGAACCTTCTATATAAGTGTGCAGAGGCTTATCATTAGAAAGTAGGTGACTGATTTTTTTTTTTAGGTAAAGACATAAAGACTGTCAACTAAGGTTTGTAATCCCATTTGCTGGAGTGAATAACAATGCCAGGGACACCATGTATTCAAATTTGAATTAAATATTTACCTAAAATAATAATGGCAATGACCCTGATGATAATAATAAAATAACAAGTTATTGTAACCCCTTATTTATATCTCAATACTCCTCAAGTTTCTCCTTTGACTCTTTTTAAAAAAATTTTTGAAATTAACTTTTGTTTCTTTTTAGTTTACATCATTGATTTCCACAAGTTTTTGAGTTGCGAATTTTCTACCCGTCTTTCCCCTACCCACCCCCCCCAAACAGCAATCCCACTGTATACCCCCTGCCCCAATATGCTCTCTGCTATATCCTCCCCCATCACTCCTCTGACTTTCTGGTAGAGCAAGATGGATCTCCCTATCCTAGTGCCTGTATATCTTATTTCCCAGTTGCATGTAAATAATAATAACAATAATAATGATAATAAAATATATATTTTTAACAAATGATTTTAGAACTTTAAATCCTAGATTCTTTCCCTTCATCTCTTGTGACCCTCCCCCACTGGAAATACAAGCAGTTCAATACAGGCCATACATGTGTAGTTACGCAGAACATCTCCACAATGGACGTATTGTGTAACACTGCCGATATTTCCCTCCTTTCTATCTGACCCTCTCCTTATTCTATTCTCTACTTTGTCCCTGTCCCTTTAAAGAAGTGTGTGCCTCTAACAACCCTCCCCCGCAACCTGCCTTCCTCTCCATCATCCCCCTTTTCATCCCCTTCCCCCCTACTCTCCTATAGGGAGTATCCAATTTAGAGTGTCTGTCATTCCTTCCCTAAGCCAACTTCAATGAGAGTAAGATTGACATTCCCTTTTGCCTTTCTATTCTTCCCCTCCATTGTAACAATTATCCCTTGCCTCTTCTATATGAGAGAATTAACCTCATTCTGTCTCTCCCTGTCTCCTCTCATACTATTTTGCTCCCACCTCTCAATTATAACTTTTAAAGTATTATCCCATCCTATTCAATTGATCCTGTGCGCTCTATGTACACATATATATACACACACTCACATATGTATTCATACGCATATATACTCTCCTATATAGACATATGTGTATGTATATATATATATATATATACATTTATATTCTCTTTAACTATCCTCATACTGAGAAAAGTTTCATAAGTTATAATTATCATTTTTTCATGTTGACATGTACATAGTTCAACTTTGATAAGTTCCTTATGAATTCTTTTCCATGTTTACCTTCTCATGCTTCTTGTAGTTGAATGTCAAATTTTCTATTCAGTTCTGGTTTTTTCATCAAGAATGCTTGGAAGTCCTCCACCTTATTGAATGACCATATTTTCCCCTGGAA
>CM053592.1:77681926-77707821 GCA_028646515.1 Pseudochirops corinnae
TATGAATACATTTCTGAGTGTGTGTATATATGTGTACATAGAGGGCACAGGATCAATTGAATAGGAAGGGGTGATATTTTAAAAGGCGAAATTGAGAGGTGGGAGAGCAATAGAATGAGAGGAGACAGGGAGAGACAGAATGGGGTTAATCATCTCATATAGAAGAGGCAAGGGATAACTGTTACAATGGAGGGGAAGAACAGGAAGGCAAAAGGGAAAGGGTCAACCTTACTCTCATTGAATTTGGCTTAGGGAAGGAATGACATACACTGTAAATTGGGTATCTTGCCATACAGGAGAGTAGGCAGAATGGGGATGAGAAGGGAGATGATGGAGGGGAGGGCAGGGTGGGGAGGTAGTTGTTAGAAGCACACACTTCTGTAAAGTGATAGGCACAAAGTAGAGAACTGAACAAAGTGGGGGGGGGTATAGGAAGGAGGGAAATATAGTCAGTCTTTCACAATATGTCCATTGTGGAGATGTTCTGTGTGACCACACATGTACAGCCTGTATTGAATTGCTTGTCTTTCCAGTGGGGGTGGGTGACAAGGGAGGAACTGAAAGAATCTAGAATTTAAAGTTCTATAATCAAAAGTTTATATATAAACAGGCACTCGGGTGGGGAGATCCATCTTGCCCTACCTGAAAGTCAGAGGGGTTGATGTGGGAGGACATAGGAGAAAGCAGATTGGGGGAGGGAGTATACAGTGGGATCGCTGTTTTGGGGTGGTGGTCTGGGGAAAGATGGGGAGAAAATTTGCAACTCAAAATCTCATTGAAATGAATGATGTAAACTAAAATTAACAAATTTAATTTGAAAAAAAAATAAATTTTGTTTAGAGTCATTTTTTATATGTATTGGAGAAGGTGGAAGCTAGAGCCACATGGAAGTCCTGTTTCTACTTTGTCATCTTGGCTCCCACTGCATACTTCTTTTAATTAAAAGAATATATTTCTCCCTGAATCCAGGACATGTTTTTAATGCTGGAAAAAATTTTCGAACTAATTATGATTGTGGGTCATAGAATGTTATAGTATCAATAAAATTGAATTTGAAGATCATAGAATGAATGATAGAGAGTTGTATGTTTGGCATTAATAGGATGCAAGATATTGTGAATGAACAAAAAAAAAGACCATTCAGGTAAGAGGAATGCAACATAACCTATAGACAGTCCTTCTGATCTCCATGGTATCTTTAAAGTATCAGAAGAAGTAGAAGAAGGTCCTTAACAAGGTTACTGGAAGCTGTATGGCAGATTTATGATTCATGTTCAATGAATGTTTAATGTTCAATGAATAGGCATGGAAGGCTTGTGGTGTGCTTCGATAAAGGGAGTATACACATTGACATCATCACAGAACCAGTGAACTATTGGAGTAGCACTTGAAGGCAAAACCTGATGAGATGTGGTTTGGGTGCAAATGGTGGTATATAAATGGTAGGGCTGTTTAAGGTGACTTTTAAATTAAAAAAAAACAAACTAATCTGCTCCATCTTACTGGGAACATTTTCTTTCAACTTCCAATGCACTTGGCATATAAATTTCAGACACTACTTGTCCAAAGTAGCTGAGCAATATAATGATATAGAATTTATGGCCTTAGCAAAGTAAAGACATTTTATCTAAAAATAAATGTATGTCAGAAATCCATTTAATTTATACTTTGCAATGAACAATCATTAAAATCCCAATGATTTATCTTTGTTTTTCTAACTTTATATTCAGCATCTATTTACTTATCATTCAGTTAAAAAGCCAGTGAGTTGTCCAGGTTTTCAATTGTCTCATTGACTAGTGAACTTGCTTTTTTGAATCTTTCTCCCCCTTGCTGAACACATTCTCTACCCCTTAATGAAATATTGGGTACAGATTGGAGCTAAAATACCATATGGTCCAGATTTATTTCCCTAATATCTAGTACCTGAACTCTGGTTGATTTGAAACCTGGCAGTTATTACTGTGTGGATCTGCTAAGCAATGTGGGACTTAATTCCCTTACGTTTATATTTTTTCCTCTTGAGGATGACAAAGCATAGAATTGGGAGGGGGAAGACTAATTATGACCATAAATATTCAGGTATGACACTCCTTTTGAAAATAAGGAGACTGTAAACATTTTGAATTCTGAACCATTATGTAGCCCAAAAATGACTCTAAAATGTGGTTTTCAGAATGTAGGGATATGTGGGTCCATGTAGACTCTTGAAGGAGCCATGACTTTCTTGTAGGAAATTTCAACTGTGTCGTTTACCAACACAGATTGCAACTAGTCAGTGAATTAGTTGATCTGGTAACAGGAAGTTTTCTGAAACACAGAAAGTGTCAATGACTTGCCAGGGTCACACAGCTATTGTCAAAGTGGAGATTTGAATCCAGTGCCTCCTGAATAAAAGTCTGATACTTTATTCACCATCCCTCACTCATACTGCTGATCTAGAACTCTGAAAAATCATTCTAGAAAAGGGGTTGTTTTAGTTTAGTTTTTTTTTTAAGGTGCTTTTTATTCCTTCCCCATTTCAGGGGGATAGGGAAGAAGGGTGGGGCCTGATTGTGTGTCACTGTATTATACAGGTTTTCTTACAGGTGCCACACTGTATTTTTAGCCTTAATCATGGTTCCTTTACAACCTGGCTAGTTTGTCTACTGAAAATTAAGGAATAACTCACATTCATTAAATGAATCCTGAGACATTTGGCTACTTGTATAAAACAGAGGTGTATAATGAGGGGGATTAGAGGACACAGAATTCATTAATCCATGTGGTGGCAGTGATGCCAAGCACAGACAGGCAGACATTTATCTGATGTCTCTTGTTGGCAAAGTGATTGATTCTTTAGAAGACCTGCAGTTCAGGAGCATTTGTTAACCCCTGGAGGAAGTCCCATATGGAGAACAAGCTGCCTCCCTCTCCCCCCTCCATTGGCCTTAGCCTGGAAAATGGTCTTTGGAAATCAACCAGATGCATAAAAACATTATGTCTATGACAGCCATTTTATTTGCCACTTCCTGTTGAATTTCATTTAACTTTCAACTCATGTTGAATCAGCAGTTCCTTGCATTCATCTGTACTCAGTCAGGGCAATGTGCCAGGGACTTAGGGTGCATGGACTGAGAATAGACTCCATTGGTTTAAGTAATAGTTCTGGGTTATAAATTCCTGGGGGTGGTAGGACTGTGTCTATAGAAATGAATGGCTTTAGGCTGTCTAGAAGCCGTTGCCCTTTCACCTCAGTGAACAGGGTCTCAATTTAGTTCTTTGACTACACAAAGAAAGGGATATTCAGTCTTGGAAAGGACCACCTTGTTAGGACACACTTGATGGCATTCATCCATGTGGTTTGGGGTGGGGTGAGGGGAGGCTTTCCACATGCATTAATAGTCATTCTGACAAGCAACATAATTTTAAAAAAATCAATCTAGTCAGACAACCTATCTGACTGATATTTTGTCCTGAATTGATGTGATTTCTGATAGATTTGGTAACCATAATTATTGATAATGGTTATTATTAATAAAATGATGGGTGTGGATTAAAGATTCATTCTAGCCTTAAATCCTATATTCATTAAGGATTGGGTTTTATCATGTAAGCATAAACAGACATAGGTGGGGACCCAAATATTCATTTGAAAATATTTCTTTCTAAAGACAATACAGGGAGGAGTCAGAGTTTGTCTGAGGGAGGCCATAGTTCAGGAGGATTTCAGGGGCACTGATTTTCGGGATGAATGGAAACTGGCAAGAAAAGATAGGGGAAATTAGTAAGGACCTTTAAAAACTCTGTTGGAGAAAGAAAGAGAATCAAAGTTGGTTTGGATTACTGCTTGGTGTGGATGAGACAATGGTAATAGGAGATAGAGAAAGGATGAACAACTCAGCTTCTATATTGCTTCTATTTCCTCTGTCAGAGAACATGACCTTTGCACAGGAAAGGTGAAGAAATAGATGGCTAACGAGGAGTACAAATACAAATAATTCCACAGGTAATAAAAGCTTAGTGAGCTGCTCTTGATGAAGTTAAGTTACTAGATCCTCTTAAAGGAAATATTTCCCATTAAAACAACCACACCACCCACCAAAAAAGACCAAACAAACAAAAACCTGGTATATAAAATTACTAAGCCACCTTTACTAAAGGGCATCACTAGGATTCAGGCGGTATAATGATCAAGCTATGGCAGAGTTGAAAGTATAGAATGGAGAGATATTAGATCATAGCATCATAGCTCAATAGAATCCAAACTAATGAACCCCAATTCCCTTATTTAAATATATATGTATATACATATATAATGTATGTATGTATATGTATGTATATGCATGTGTATGTGTATATGTATATATAGGGAAGATGTGGCCCAAAGAAGATAAATGCCTTGCCAAAAATCACCTGGGTAATAAGCATCAGAAAGAAGGAAGAGGACTGATGATGACAGCTTCCTGTTAGACTTCTCATTGAACTCTTTCATCATTCTCACTGGTTCATTACATGCATACTCAAATTCTGTCCCACACAACAGAGCAACTCTGGGGTAGAGGCAATGACTATGGGTTTGCCTGGAAAAAACGGAGCATTTATCACAAGCTTCTTCTGCTTCTCCTCCTTCTCCTTCTCCTTCTCCTTCTCCTTGTTCTTGTCCTTCTCCTCTTCCTCCTCCTCCTTCTTCTCCTCCTCTTTCTCCTTTTCTTTTTTCTTTTCTTTTCTTCTCCTCCTCCTCCTTCTCTTCTTCTTTCTCCTCCTCCTCTTTCTTCTTCTTCTTCTTTTCTTCTTCTTCTCCTTCTTCTTTCTTCTTCTTCTACTTTCTTCTTCTTCTTCTTTCTTCTTCTTTCTTCTTCTTCTTTCTTCTTCTTTTCTTCTTCTTCTTCTTCTTCTTCTTCTTCTTCTTCTTCTTCTTCTTCTTCTTCTTCTTCTTTTTCTCCTCCTCCTCTTCCTACTCCTCCTCTTCATTTTCCTCCTCCTCTTTCTTTCTTGTTATTGTTATTATTATTTTGCCTATGATGTTATAGAAAGGAAGTCACCAATTAGAAAGAGTGTATGGAGTATAGAAATTACTTGTGTTGGAGGTTAAAGGAATAGTAGACTCCAGATATTTAGGGGTGCAGGAAAGTGCTGGCAGTTGGAGGAGAGGGGAATTTTCAAGATCCAAGGAGTCAGAAATTTAGAGGGAAAATAATCTTTCACAAGACAGGATAAGTGTAAAAACTAGAGCCATTTTTGGACTACTAACAACTCAGAGAATCTATGACTCCTTTTGCATAAAGCTTGGTGACTTACATGAACTACACTTAGTTTTAGCTTATGCAGAATAATGTTTAAAAATCCTGGCATAGACAGCCCAAACCACATATTATTTACTGAATATGAAAATTAGGGACACAGCTATAGAATACATTCAATTTCATTTAATAAGCTAATTAGGTTCTATGAGTTAATAAATACATAGATTAATCAAAATTTACATGATTTTTAAAGCTTTGAAGTGCAATAGGAAACCCCACAATTATCCTATTCTCTAGAAATAACAGGCAGGGAATCTTTTTAATGTTTTTGGAGAAGCCTGATAGATTCTAAAATGTGACCATCCTCCTCCTCTTCACTAACAAAAAACAATTTATTAAATACTTTGTGAAAGGCATATTTTCAAGGTTAAAAGAGTAAGATTTAAAGTTGAAAGGTCTGTTTCACTCACCCAGCTATCTCTTACCCCATCTCATTTCTTTCTTATCTTTGTCTTCTTTCCCTTTTCCTGTGGGCTAGACATCCAGGGCCTCCTGATGCATTTCAAACCCTGTGGGAAGATAGGATTAGTGAGCTGGGGTTGCAGTAGGTGACTAATCTTTATTCCCTTGTATCAAAAGTTCTTAAAATATCATATATGAACATCAGAAAGAAGGGGAATCTTGAACAAAAATATCACCTTTGAATTCCAAAAATATCACCTTTCAATGTCAAAAATATCACAAAATTACAGTATCTCAGAGTTGGAAGGGATCTTGGAGGCCAGTCAGATCAGTCTACACCTGACCAGTAATTCTCTGTACAACCCACCCAACCCATGATCATATAGCCTTTCCTTGAAGACACCCAATGTGAGGGTGCCAACCACCTACCAAGGTAGCCCATTCCACTTTTGGACAATTAATTGGCAGTGATTTACTCAAGTTGGGTAGATAGACTGACATGAAGTATGCAGATGTGTATTCCCATGGAAATAAGTGATTAATTATTAAACATTAATTGTTAAGATGTTTCTCTTGACACCAAGCCTAAATTTGCCTATTTGTGACTTCTCACCATTCCCATTTTTGCCCTCTGTGGCACATATTTTCTCTTCCATGTTTTAAAATATTTGAAAACATTTCATTTTTCCTTGATACCTTGCCTTATCTCCACCAAACATAACAACCTTGCTTATATATCAGTTAACTACACTGAGTAGTTAGGAAGTACTATAGAAAGAAGAAATGAGTAGGGGATCAAGATTCAAATTACTTTACCACTAATTGCTGCAGTACTGAACACTATCCATCTTTAGCACTTGAAATCAAGAATCTAAGAGGATAATAACAATCCTGAAAACATTATTGGGTCCAGAACCATATATTTACAGTTTAATAATGAAAATATCATAGGAACAATATGTAGAAATATATGAGTGAACAACAACAACAATAAGAATGTGAATAAATAGCATGTACTTAAGCCTTCTACATTTCTAGTCATTTTCCTCACAATAACCCTGTGAGGTGGTTAGAGTAAGTATTTTTTCTATGCATTGTAAAGACAAGCAAGCCAAGACAAGGAAAAGACAAGGCTCAGAGTTCATAGGTGATTCTCCTGTGATCACAGTGCTAGGCATTATTAGATCTGGGATTTAAATCCAGCCGGCTCTCCTGACTCCAAGTCCTTTACTTCTTCCACTATAGCAGACCACCTCAATCTATTTCTTTTTGGTTGTATTTGAAGGTGAAATGAATCACCTAGAAGCTTGTAATAGAATGTTTTTCTGTCCCTTTGGAAAGCTTCCAAATCATTAGGCTATGATCATGAAGAGAAGTGACAGAGACAGTTGTGTGATAATTGCTACTTTCTGATAAATGAGCTTTACAAACACATGTGCAAGAAGGCTTGGAGCTGAAAGGGAGCTTCGAGATCATCTGACCCAACCCCCTTCATTTTGAAGATATGGAAATTCATGCCCACCTAATTTAAGTGACATGCCCAAGATCACACAAACAGTAACTTGCCAAGGGAGGATTCCAACCCAGCACCTCTGACTCCTAATTCAGTGCTTTAAGAAGCTGGGGTCATGTGTGAAGCAGGAAAATTCTATTTGTAGTCAATGAGTTCTATGGGAATACACATCTATAGACTTCATATCACTCCATCTGCTCAAGGTAAACAAGTTGCTACTACTTAATGTATCTTTCCATCAAGGAAGGGAGATGATGGAAATCACAATTGAGCATACCTGTGGCAATATAAACTGAAAGTCTTGACTGGTTCTCTGTAATTATACAGGAAAGTGTGTGAGATAGCGTGATGTCATGACAGGCTTGAGTTTCTTTATTGGCATTCACTGTGCTATCATGGGCACGCCACCTAACTATAGGAGTCTTATTTTATTCTTCTATAAAATAGGGATGATAGTACTTGTACTGAAGAATCAGTGGGGCATAGTGGGGATGGAGCCAGCCTCAGAACCAAGAAGATCAGGATAAAGTCTGGCTCTGATATACATGGACTGTGCAGCTGTGGGCAATCACTTAGGCCAGAGGTGTCAAACATATGGCCCTCTGTGGATGGAACAAGATTCAAGTATAATTGGGAAATATTTACCAAAAAATGCAACAAAACACAAATAACAACACATTTAAAAACTATCAATATGCACCTCTGCTCTAGGCAACTCTCTGAGACTTTAGATGACAGAGAGAAGCTATCTGCCTACACTGGTTCGTTCCTCAAATGGAAGTTTCCTGTATCAACAAGATCTTTTGTCTTTAAATACAGTAGAATATAAACTCCTGGACAAGGAGTGTTTTGTTTTTCTCTCTGGGCATCTGCTTGTCACAGAACCTGGCACACAGCAGTCATTTAGTAAATGTTCGTGGAATTGAATTGAATTGAAATTTGTGCATCAATGAGTCCAAACCAAGTTCTTACAGAGAGAGACAGACAGACAGAGAGAGATCAAAACATTCCATTCACTTTTATATTATATAATTAACACCTTATTATAGGTTCTCCTAGTCTCATAATGGGCTATCCTTAGGATTTTGATCACATCAGAATATATAATGGTATACATACTTCATGAGGTTTTAAGCTATTAAACCACTAAAACTTTTGGGACACACTCTCTAATAGGATCTCGTGTCTTTAAATCTTGTTTCTCCAATTACATTGTTGACCTCTTTTAAGAAGGCTTGTGTTTTATAACTTTGTATTTTATAGTACCAGCACAAGTTCTGGGCACACAAGAGGCACTCAGAAATAATTATCTTAATTGATTGCTTTCTAAATCAATTTTCCAAATCCTTGTACAAAGACCAAAATGAATAATAGACATTTTCTGCTTAGCCAAAAAGGGCAGTACCAGGACAAACAGGTGGCAGGTTGGCAGATTTCTGCTCAAAATAAGGAAGGACTTCTTGACTATTAGAGCTACATCAAATTGAAATGAAATACTTTGGAAGGGCTTGTTGTACTATCCGGGATAGATTTGTTCTTCCTCTGGTAACAGCAAGATCTATGTGGCTAATCTAGAAGTTGTGTTCAAGGACAAAGAAGCAATAAAAAGGAAGAATTTGGATTTGTTTAGGGAATAAGACATCAGAAGTGTCAATATATGTGTGTGTGTGTGTGTGTGTGTGTGTGTGTGTGTGTGTGTGTATATACAATCCTCAGTGATCTGTGACAGTTGGTGATTATTACTGCTGCACAGGCTCTTACTTTGAGTTCAGGATCCAATGTGGTCTATTGAACTGGAAGGAGGATTAGAAGATGGACAAGATGTTATAGAGGGTACACAGGAGAAGAATAACATTACATTCCCAAAGGAACAACTATAAGAAAAGGCAAGGTAACAAAGGACAGATTTTTTAAAAAATTAAAATAAAAGAAAAAGTGGGCTTATCCTATTCCAAAAAAAGACTAAAACAGAAATTAAATATATTTTGAAGTTTTTTAAGTCTTAAAATCAGTGACTATATTGGACTTTAATATATATATATATATATATATTATAATAAATGATGACTATGAAGAATACATAAAAGCATGTGAAGATGTGAACTGATATAAGGTGAACAATGAAAAATAAGAAACCAATATACACAATGACTACAACAGTAAAAATGAAAAAGAACAAAAACTTGAAACTGAATGCCATGTAACTATAAGGACCAAGGTTGTCTGTAGCTAAGAGATATGAGATTGATCCATCCTCGTCTTTGTGCAAGGGTGGGTGACTAGGGGTATGGAGTACTATATATGCTTTCAGATTTGATTGATGTGTTAGTTTTGCTGAAGTGCTTTTGTTTTATCTTTCTTTGTTATTCCTTCTTATAAGAGATGGCTCACTGAGTGGGGAAATAGGAGGGGATATATTGGGAACTGAAGGTGATGTAAAAACAAAAGATATCAATAATTTTTAATGAAAAAAGGCAGAAACAATATTTGAACATATTTTGTTTTTTCTGATTTTGAGTCTGGAAGTCTCCCAATATATTAGACTTTACCATCCATGTCTTAAAGAAACTCATAATTGGGAATCTGTGCATTACTTAGGTCTTTTCGGATGACATGTCTATGTTTTATGATAACTTTAAACTGATAAAATTAGAAAGAGTTTTCTGTAGCATCTAGGGCTACAACAATATATTTTATTACTGGGGCAATTTTAAAGAAAAAATAAAAAGATGAAGTCTAAACAAAATTACAAATATTCACATATTAATGGTACTGCCATAAAGCATTTGTTGAAGTTTTTTGTCTTTCCAACTTAAAATTTTTAATAATCTGGGCATTTATGGAGAAGATAACTTATCCTTCTGATAATGACTGGTGATTTTTTTTCTTGGACCAATGTGATCTTTAACTGTGCTAGCCAGAGAATTCAATTTACCTTTTAATCTTTTGCGGGAATCTTTGTTTTGTTACATAATGTGGAATAAGTATATATTGTATAATGATCTTTAATAATAAACTTCATTTAAATGACATTTACAAATCATCTATTTTGCCTACCATGTAAGTTATTGAAATTTAAAAACTCATACAGATTTTATAAAAACCCTTGATATCCCATAAATCTGTCATATTTTATTTATATTTCACTCAGATCTCCTCCCTCCAATAGGAAAACAAGTTTATGTAAACCTAAATCGACTATACCCCATACTCAATTATGGCAGAAAAAGAGAAACACTTTCTTTGTCTCTCCAGTAATGTTATACACCATCTATCTGCTATCCACATATCTCAAAAGATGTTGTGGGTATTCCAAAATGGGTTGAGACATTAATTGAGAATTGAGCAGCACATATCTTTAGTGATTTTCTTAGAAAACTCAGGCAATCCATAATAGAAAAACAAAGTGGATAAAAAACATGTATTACCTTGACTGCAACATGTAGCTAGACAGGAATCTCATTAAGTCAGCATAGCAGTTTGTATATCTTAGGTAGATGCCATAGGTAGACGATGACCTAGAATCATAATTGAGGGATGGGAGCATAAAGGGATGAATTAGATTTGGGAAATTATTCAATTCATTATTGTAATCCCACATAGTTCACTGTTGCAAAGTCCCATTTCTATGACACCAATTTATCCTAGTGATTTTATATGGCTATGAGTGATAGGATATGAGGATCTCATAAGAATTATAATTATAAGTAATCTAAAAAGAATAGAAAAGTAAGTGATGGATATATGGAGGCTGCAATATATTACCAATTATGAATCATATACTAGAAATTGCGTTCATTTAGGACTTGAAAAGAAAGTGAAGTTCATATGGTAAGAGTACAGATGGAGAGTTAGACATACATTGGTGATGATGAGATACTAAAATTAAAAAAAAGGGAAAACCTCCAGAGCACTGAAAAATGTATATGGAATAAAAATTAAAAGGACATGATGAGAAAATATGAAGGGTCTATGATCAGCATTAGTGGAAGAGATTCCCATATCAAAGTAATCTTGAATTTACCAAAGTACCCTGTATACTCTGCTATATTCTTTAAAGAAAACATAGATGAAATGACACAATGATAGTCATTCTTTGGCTATCAGCTTCCAAGGTAAGTTTCTTATTTCTTTTTCCCTTGTGCTTATACTTAGAGAATTTGGCTTTGGAGAAGGGGGAGCTGTTCTCTCCTCAATAGAGAATTGAGATGATTAGGTAATTAATCCTGAAAAGACTTATGAAGCATGAAAGCTATAGCTTCAATAACAATTGCAAGGACTCTCAATCTTTATGCTTTGGGGCATACATTTTCTTTTTAATTGATTAAATAAGGATCCCTTATTCTACCAGAATGAATTTGCACAACCAGGGCTCCTAATAAAATTTATATGTGACAGCCAATAGAATATCAACAGCTTTCATTTATATAATGCCTTAAGGTTTTATACAGAAACCTGATCATTTGTCCTATCCCAAAGTGAAAAAAAAAACCATTTTGTTTGTTCAAAAGCATTAGCTTTGACTTAAACTAAGCAGAATGAACAAAACTCTTGCCTTTATTGACCTTTCAAAGTGATCTTCATGAAGTTTTTGAGCCCTGAATGGCTGAACTTTTCCCAGGCTAATTATTTTATTTATTCTGGAGAATGAATTTAAAGGAAACACATTGCAATGAGAATAGAACAGATATCTTGGTTTTATTTCTGTCTCTGCCACTAACTAGCCATGTGACTTTATATGTCACTTCAACAATCAATAAGCATTATAATATATCAAGCACTAGAAATATATATTAAAAAAGGAAAAGGCAGTTCTTGCCCTCAAGGACCTTACCTTCTAATGGGGGAGGTGACATATCTCACTATTTGTATATGTACATATGCGTGCAGGTATATATGTGTATGTATGTAAATTAGTATAGAGATATTCAGAGTAGCTAGAAGTTAACCTCAGAGGGAAAATTATTAGCTGCTGGAAAAGGAGGGGTAGGAAAGGGGCAGCTATGTAGCACCAGCTCTGGAGTCAAGAGGACCTGAGTTCAAATTTAGCCTCAGACACTTGCCACTTACTACTTACTAGCTGTGTGACTTTGGGATAGTCACTTAACCCCAATCACCTCACCAAGGAAAAAGGAAAGAAAAAAAAAAGGAAAGAAAAAAAGTAGGGGTAGGAGGAACCAGGAAGGTCTATCCCCGAATGTTCCTTACATCTGTATCTTTATCTGAATTTTAAGTTAAAAATGATTGGATATTTGTTCTTAGTGTCTTCACTTTTTACATGACAGTCCAGATGCCATGTCCTTCCATAATTGTCTGCAATGTGTTTTTGATTCTCCATTTCTTTATATGAATATATAGTGTCACATGAATATATAGTGTCACATATCATATATATGTATGAATATAAATACATGTATATATACATATTATATGTGTGTTTGCAGAAACATATCTACACATATGTAGTTTAATATGTAGTTTTAAGGCTTGTAAAATGTTTTACATATCTCATTTCATATAATAGTATATAAATTCCAACCAGACTCTAAAATCCCCAGTGATGCTTTGTGTTTTCATAATCTCATGCCTTGGCTCATACAATTTCCCAACCTTGAATCCTCCACTATCTTTTCTGCCTATATGAATCAGATGCAACCTTTAAGACCCAGTTCAATTCCTTGTCCTCCATGAAGTCTTTTCTTATCTTATCTTGTCTGCTATGATTTTTCCTACTCTGATTTTATAGTACTTATTTTTAGCACTATATTTAAAATATGCTGGCACATGTTGTTTGTCACGTATTTAAAATTTATGGGCTCAAATGTTAAGTATTTGAGAACAAAGGTCCTATGTTATCCATTTTATTGCATTCTCCATTGTGCCTCACACATAATAGATACGCAATACATTTATAATATTTTATTTTCAGTATTTTCTAATGTGTTATTAACTTAATTTGATTTAATACTCCTATGTTAGCAAGACAATTAGCAAAGAAATACTAGTACCCATGGTCTATGCTTATAGCAAAATTGGGATTAATTGGCTTATGGAGATTTCAGCACTGAAGAAGTGGACAGCATCAGTGCCCCCATAGCTGGGCTTTATTGTACAATCCTTGCTGTAGATTGCCTTGCCAGGAATATTTAAGGAAACAAATATTCATAGAACACAAAAGCTAGAAGGAACTTTCAATATCATTCATCCCAGTCTAATTTTATAGATAGAGAAGCTGAGTCATGGATGGGGTAAAGTGGCTTACTTTAATCATTAGAAGAGGGCCAGAAATAGAACTAAGATTTCTTGGTTCCCAAGTCATTTTACTTTCAGTTTCATCATACCTTCAGTACCAGGAGGGTTTCTAGTTCTAGTAGACTTAGAGTGATCCCTTTGTGCTTTTAGATCCCTCTGTGCTTTTTGTGCTGTATTCACAGAATGAGGACTCCTTTGTTTCCAAAATCTAGATTCTCTAAGGTCAGGCCCAAGTGAAAGAGAGATCAGGAATTTACTTTGTGAAATGGAAACAAAGCTGATGAATACAAAAGAATAGTTTTGAACTGTAAAAACCCCAAAACAAAAACAAACAAAAACAAAAAACCTTTCAGGTGATAAAAACTCTGCATGATCCTTCAGCTGGAGACAAAGCTGTAAGTGTGACAAGAAGTGTCATTTTAAAGTGATGTTGGGGGTAAGAGGAAGATCAAAGAAGGGATAGAACAGTGATTTGTGGTACAGGGCTAAAGTCTTTTTGCTGTGCCTTTTTGGGGGGGAGGTAGTGGGGGTTAAGTCTATGAGAGCATAATGTAAATTTTGGTAGATTCTACCAAGTTAGGTTTGAATGATGGACTGTACATCTGTTGTTCTAGGACTGCGTTAGCTAAGTTTGGAATGGGTTAAATTGGATACAAGGTGATGAATTTTTCAGCCACATCAAACCTCGAATATCATCTACTAAATGATATGATCTATGTTGGGGAAAGAAAGACCTACCCAGGGGATAGTTCAGATCCTTGAAGTCTTAGAGTATATAATTCTCTGTAGCTATCTCTCAATTTTCTGGGAACTAAATAAAACTTTTGAAATTTCCTAAGTCAATACTTCACAAATTCAGGACAACCATCTTAGTTCATCTGGAGCACAATGACAGTTCCTACCATTCCTGTGTTAGAGGTGAAGCTCCTGTAATGACACTTAATTTAATTTCTCAAAGCTCAGAATCAAGCCCCTCTGTATTAAATGCAAATCCAGGGAAAGTGCTTTGTAAACCTTAAAGCATAATCAAAGTGCATATTATTATCATTCTACTAGGCCCCAACATCAAATTCTCCAACCTTCACTCATGCAATCTCATCTGTTATGACTCTCTAACATGTACATTCTATTTTAGCCAAGTTAATTTTATACTATCTCATAGAAAGATCTTGTTAATTCAGACCTTTGTGCCTTTTCTCCGGTCAGTCCTTTGTCCTAGAATAATTTGCCCTCGCTTTCCCTAACCCATATCTACCATTTCTTTCAAACCTAGATTGATTCCTATAAGGAGTTTTCTATTACCAATCTCACCTGGATCTGTTCATACCTATACTTGGCAGCCGTTTAGGACTTGTTGGTAACAATCCACATTTGTAAAGAAGTTTTCATATTCTAAAAGAATAGAGGCAGGGGATTTCTGGTAAAAGTTAACCAATTCTCTGTGGAGGAATAACATGATAAGCATTTAAGTTTAATATGTATTAATAACATTTATCCATCACTTTATTAAGCCTAGACAATCAACAAAACTATAAATTCAGCATAATATTAGGAGTAACTCCACTTCTAAGTGGAGTACTTTGCATAAGTCACTTCACCATTCTGTTTCCTTACCTTTAAAAGGGAGATCTTAATAGTAGGAATTGTCTGGGGCAGGATTTAAACTCCGTTTTTTCTTACTCCACATCAGGCACTCTCTCCACCATGCTAGCTAGCTCCATTAGTTTCAATCCTGCCTCAGATGCTTACAATTTGGGTGGTCATGGGCAAATAATTTGAACTCTCAGAACCTCACTTTCCTCATTTGAAAACTAAGAATTATACTTCTTTCACAACCAATTCAATCTGACAATTTATTCAGTGCCTACCTTGAATAAAGCACTTCCCTAGGTTCTGTGACATAAAAACAAAATTAAAATCAATATCTGCCCTCAAGGATCTTATAAACCTTAAAGGAAGAGGTAGCATACAATATATTAAGAGGTAAGTATATATAGGATAATATGAAGAATGAGAGAACAGTAAGAGAAGAGGCTTTCAGGAGGTGAAGAGCAATCTTGGCATGAAGTATGCCATGCAAATGCACAAAATGAGGCCCTAGAATACTGATTTTAGGAAACATTAAGAAGGCCATTTTGACTAGAATGAAGAACATGTGAAAGAGGGGAAGGTGAAACAGAGTTGGGAAGGAGGACTGGAGCTAGGTTGCTAAGAGCTTTAAATACCAAGCTACCAACCTCACAGGATTATTATTTTTTTTTTAAAAGTTCTTAACTAGGGGGTGGCTAGGTGGCGCAGTGAATAGAGCACTGGCCCTGGAGTCAGGAGGACCTGAGTTCAAATCCAGCCTCGGGCACTTAACACACACACACTTGTGACCTTGGGCATGTCACTTAACCCCAATTGCCCTACCTTCCTTCCTCCAAAAAGCAAAAAACAACAACTTAAAAAATAAAAAAATAAAAAAAAATTTCTTAACCAATTTTAAAGTGGTATATGAACATGACATTATCATGTCTATTGCCCCACATTGCTTAATAAATAAGCAGATAAACAGATAGATAGATGGATAAAGTAAAAATCAATAAATAATAACTATTTTGGGTAAATGCCCAGAGTTTCAGCCCTGGCTCCATCACCCTTACTAGCTATATGGCTTACCTTGATCTTCAGGAATTTTAGCATCCTCATCTATAAAATGGGAATAGTAATAATTCCAGTCTATGTCTCACAGAGAGGTTGCGGAAATAAAAATGAGATAATGTGTATACACTCCTTCGTTACTATAAAGCTCTATAGTAAATATAAATGCCATGCCAACCTCAAAGCGCTGTGGAAATGAAAACTTTTAAACATTGTGGTCAGTGCTGTGCTAGCCAATGTTTAACAATAGGTTCTTTGGGGGAAAAAAGAATGCATCCATGACATACTTTTAGGTTTAATATGAATTAATAGCATCTTCCCCATCACTTTCTTTCCTCAAAACAATACATCCAGGCCTGAGTTTCCAATTTCTTTTTTTTTCTTTGTTTTGGGGAAGAAATTGGGGTTAAGTGACCTGTCCTGGTTCACATAGCTAGTAAGTATGTGAGACTGGATCTGAACTCAGGTATTCCAGTGCCCTATCCACTGAGCCACCTAGTTGTCCAAAGTTGCCAAATTATAAAGCATAAATCTTCACGCTGAAACTTTTATAATCAGCTCTTCTTAGTGGGTTGGAGTCCCCTCTAAATCCCTGATCATGATGGACTAAGTGGACATGGTAAAGTCTCAGTTCAAGGAGCAGTGGTAATTGTTTCTTGTAATGTACTAGATATACTCAGATGTCCATAACTGATTGATCTTCCAGAGCATGTCTTTATTCTGGTGACTCTAAAAAGGTAGCATCTTTTATAAGTAATTGATGAAGTAGTATATTTATGTGAGAGAAAAAGACCTGTTCACAAGTAATCAGTTGTAGGAAGGCTAGAACTTCTTGCTATGGTTTTGTAGTAGATCGAGAGTGGTTTACAGAGAACTTCTCTGGTATGGATGAAGATCTAGCCTAGAATCTCTGATTCCTTCCTCCCTCCCTTCCTTCCTTCTTTCCTTTATTCCTCCCTCCCTCCCTTCTTCCCTCCCTTCCACTCCTCCTTCTCTTCCCCTCCTCCTCCTCTTCTCCTCACACTTAGATCCTGTTTCAAAATTATGTATGATCTCCTGAAATCTCTTCAGAAAATGCATCCTCTATTGATCATATGATCAGAACAGCAATGGAATACAGTTTCTACTTGTATTATATAAAAAGCAGGGTGTCCTTGAAGCCTTGAAAAATTATGGTAGCACAAATCTTGAACTGAAAAAGTTTAACCAAGAACATCCCTTTTTCCAATCCAGCAACAAGCATTTGTTGTTTTAAGCAATTACTATGTGCCAGTTATTGTGCTAAGCGCTGGAGATACAAAGATAGTAACAAACAAAAGCAGTCCCTACTGTCAGTCCTGGAGGGATAGATGTAACATGAGTGAAGATAGTGGGGTATAGTCACAAGATGACTGAATTTGGAGTCAGGAGACCTGAGATTCCGTTCAAGCTCCACTCCCAAGTGGTGTCATTGGCATAAAACACTTCACTACTCTTATGTGTTTCTTCATCTATAAAAGGAAGATAATAACACTTATATTACCTACTTTGCAAGGTCATTGTGAGGATACATTTTTTAAAAATTAAATTTAATTGTAAGACCATAAAAACATTAGGATGATAACATTAACAAAGCATTTTACCATTTAACAAGTACTTTCTTTATAGCACCTCTAGTGAGGTAGGTCATGTGAATGGGATTTTCTCTGTTTGATAGATTGGGGGATGGGGGGAAGGTCTCAGAGAGAGAATGTGAGTAGTCCAGGGTTACATTGCCAATAAATGTAAGAACCAACATTCAAAACCAGGTCTCCTGACCATGAATGTAGTGTTTTGTCTACTATGCCATGTCACCTCTTTGAAGGAGCAGTTAAATTATTTTCAAAATTATTACATGAAATAATATAATCAATATGGATAAAGTAGAGTTCTATTTCTCCAGCAAAGAGTCAATTGACTACAGAAATCAGATATGGGAATAGTTTAAAGTCCCTTATTAACAATGTACTCATAGTTTTCACAAATTCTTACCTAGCTCTTGGATTTTAACCTTAATTGGTGGAGATGTGTATATATGTGTTTGTACATGTGTCTGTGTAACTAGATCAAGGACACATTGTTTGATTGGATGCTAGAGCAATTCAATTTTTCCCCGTAGAAATAAAAATGGTAAATTTCTAGCTCTTAAATCTTCTTTCTCTCTTTTTATTCTGCCTACAGCAGTGTATCTTATTCTTTCACTTACCACTATCACAGTTTACATTTTATGGGGCACTGGGAAAGCTATTTAACCTTCATGCACCTCAGTTTCCTTATCTGCAAAATGAAGGAATTGGAATAGATGACCTCTAGGGTATAAAATCTAGCTCTAAATCTAGGATGATGATTCTCTTGTACAAATCTGATTTTCCCTGTTGTATTGGAAGCTCCTAGGCAGAAGCATCGTGTCTGTTTTCATTTTTGTACCTCCAGGATTTTCCTAATACACTTTTTTTCCCAATTCAAACTCTTGATTTTTATCCACATGGGGGATATTTAGATACCCTAGATTCCACCAAGGCTTGGCTCAGTTGCCACCTATCTCCATAGGGTTATCCTTTGTTCTAGGAATCAAGGCGGACCCATATGAAGCTTTTCTTCTTTTTACTCTAAGAAGCAGTATGGAGTCAGAAGGCATTTCTTAATACTAGTTATGTGAATCAAGTTGTCTCTAAGAGGCTTTCACACTATTCATTTTGATAGGGACTAGTCTATGTAATGGAGCCACCATTCATAGGTCAGCTCCAGGCAATATTAACAAAGTGATTTTCATAATCTTGAAGAATCTTTAAGAATTCTGGAAATGGCTTAATGAAAAAGAATTGTGAAAGGTATCTTTCCTTGATTATTGATATACTAAAACACATGCTTAGCTCCATCTTCATAGACAGCAAGCATCAGAGGTGGGATTTAAATTCAGTTCCTCTGATTCTAAGGCCAGTAATATTTCCATTATGCTACCTATACACTGAAGTTCAATACCTACTGTAAAAAGCATAAAAATTCATTCAAATAACACTTGATCACAAAATGCCCCCAAATATATTAGTTTTTCTTAAGGCTTAAAAATTATGATTAAGAACTGTGGTGAGCAGCATGAACAATATAGTCAAAAAGATTGGTACATTTCTTGGAAGGGAATAATTTCATCCCTTCCTCCTACTATATCCCTTTGTCCTTTCATTCTTTTTCTTAGGTGACTTATATCTTGATATCCCTTAGACTCCATTTCTATCATGATCCTTTAGCAATGGCCATTAATCATCTGTCATCTGGGGGCATGTAGTAACTATTTGAGTTTTGCTCAGTGTGATGGAATAGAGATTAGCCAGGATCTGGCCCTTCAAGGAGCTTGGATCTTGTCTCTTAAACCAGGACCCTTTCATTCCTTTACTATTTGATGGAGCTGATATTACTTTAAATTCTGTCTGTTTGATAAAAATCATTCAAGCTTCAAGGTAACATGTGTACTTGGTTTCTGAAATTGTGGGACCAGGTTCAATAATAGCTCCTCTTCTAAACCCCAATGAGACATGCAGAGACACTTCAGTTGAAATAAGCAACATGGCAACCCTGGCAGAACTGATTCTAATCACTTTCTAGCTGATTTTCCAAAATGAAGTAACTTAAAAATGAGAACCTGATAAGATGTCAGAAAATTTGTTTCTCCCCAAATCAATGGTGAATTGATAACACCTCTTTCCCAGGGTTGTGAGGATCAAATAAGACAAGCAAGGGAGCAAAATGTTAGTGTTTTATCTCTTTTTAAATATCTTCTTTTTATTTTTAACATTAATTTTTTTTTTAATTCTGAGTCCCAAATTTTTCCCTCACTCCTATTCAATCCCCACCCAATGAAAAGGAAAGAAATATATCAATTATATAAGTGAAGTGATGTAAAACAAGTTTCCATATCAGATATTTTGAGAGGAAAAAAGCAAGAAAAGAAAGTTAAAAATGCATTTTTAAATCTGCACTCAGAGTTCATTGGTTCATTCTCAGGAGGTCAATAATTTTTTATATCATGAGTCCTTCGGAATCATGTTGCATCATTGTCTTGGTCATAGTAGCTAAGTCTTTCACAATTGATCATTGTTACAATATTGCTGTTATTGTACAGTGTTCTCCTGGTTCTGCTCACTTCACTTTGCATCAATTCATTTAAGTCTTCCCAGATCTTTCTGAAACCATTCTGATCTTTATTTCTTAAACCACAGTAGTATTTCATCACAGTCATATACTATAAATTGATCAACCATCCTCTAATTGATGGGCACCCCACTGTTTCCAATTCTTTGCCATTACAAAAAGAGCTGCTATAAATATATATATATATATATTTTTTTTTTTGTAAAAATAGGTTCTTTCCCCTTTTCTTTGACCTCTTTGGGATACAGACCCAGTTGTGGTATTGATGGATCAAATAGTATGCATAGTTTAATTATCCTCCAGGTATAGTTCCAATTTGTTCTCCAGAAGGGTTGGACCAGTTTACAACTTCACCAACAGTACATTAGTGTTCCAATTTTTTGACATCCCCTCCAATGTTCTATCATTTTACTTTTCTAAAATAAGAGCAAATCTGACAGGTATGAGGTGGTACCTCAGATTTGTTTTAATTTATATTTCTCTAATCAATAGTGATTTAGAGCATTTTTTTCATATGGCTATTGGTAGCTTTTATTTCTCCTGAAAACTATCTGTTCATATCATTTGACTATTTAACAATTAGGGAATGACTCTTATTTTTATAAATTTGTCTCAGTTCCATATGATACTTGGGAAATTAAGAGTTTATCAGAGAAAGTTGGTAACTCCTTGGCCCCTCCCCCCCCCCCAGTTTTCTACTTTCCTTTTAGTTTTGGCTGCATTGGTTTTGTTTGTTTTAATGTCATATAATTCAAATTATATATTTTATTTCACATGATCTTCTCTATCTCTTGTCTGGTTAATTCTTTCCTTATCCATAAATCTGACAAGTAAAATTTCTTCAATATTTCCTAATTTACTTATATCACCCTTTCTGTCTAAATTATCTGCTCATTTTGACCTTATTTTGGTATAGAATGTAAGATCTTGGTCAATGCCTCATTTTGCCAGCTGCTTTCCAGTTTTCCCAGAAATTTTTGTCAGATGGTGAATTCTTGCCTTTAAAGTGTGGATCTTTGTGTTTATCAAGCACTAATTACTATTGTCATTTACTACCCTGTATTGTGTACCTAATCTATTCCACTGATCCACAGCTCTATTTCTAAGTCACTACCTGATTGTTTACCAATCCTTTAATTACCAATTGCTGCTTTGTGATGATAGTTTGAAATCTGGAACTGCTAGGTTGTCTTCCTGAACATTTTCTTTTCCCATTGATTCCCTTGATATTCTTGATCTTTTCTTCTTTTTATTATTATTTTTTATTTCCATAAAATAATTTTTGGTAGTTTGATTGGAAAGGTATTGAATAAATAAATAAATTTAGGCAGAATTGACAATTTTATTATGTTGGTTCATCCTACCCCTGAGCAACGAATATTTATCCAATTATTTATATTTGTTTTTATTTTTGTGAAAAGAGTTTTTGGCAGACAGGCTACCAAGTAATTTATATTGTCTACAGGTATTTTAAGTAGAATTTCTCTTTTTATCTCTTGTTGCTGAACTTTACTGATAATATGTAGAAATGCTAATGGTTTATGTGGGCTTATTCTATATCCTGCAGCTGTGAAATTGAAAATTGATACCCCACTTTATTCTGTAGTATTTGTGAATTATTGACTCAAAATTGTATCAGGTCATTGTAATCAGGTTGATTTGAAGGATAGTTTGGCTACTTAACATCAGAATGTCTGAAAAACTTTCTTATGTTTCTAGACTACCGCTTGGACTGTGGCACTGGAAGGGAAGGTGAGGGAGATGAATCCCTAGAGTCATAAGATGTTCTTCTTGGTTAGTCACAAGTCAAGGCTTGCCAGACTTTCCAGAGAAAGATGATTAACTATGTTTATACCATTATCAAGAGTCTTAGAAATCCTCTCATGTAAATTAGGCTAAATGTAAGCCCACCCTACACCTTTACCAACTGCATAAAAGACTACTTTGTTAGCTCTAATGCATGCCTGGCCAGTGAGAGTCTGTTGGGATCTCATTTATTGGCAAATGCTAGCCTCACTAATAAATGATGATTCTCAGACTTTGTGCCACAGTTTCTCATCATTGCAATATTTATTGCAACACAACTTTGCCAAAGTTATTAATTGTTTCAACTAGTTTTTAGTTAATTTTCTAGGGTTCTTTAAGTATACCATCTATAAAGTGTGATAGTTTTGTTTCCTCATTGTCTATTTTATTCCTTAATTTTTTTTCTTGGCTTATTGTTAAAGCTATCATTTCTTGTACAATGTTAAATAATAATGATGAAATGACATCTTTGCTCCACCCCCCCCCATATTATTGGGAAAGCATCCAGTTTATTGTCATTATGGATAATGCTTGCTCTTGGTTTTAGATAGATATTACTTGTCATTTTAGGTTCCACTTATTCCTATGCTTTCTAGTGTTTTAACAGGAATGGGTATTTTATTTTGTCAAAAGTTTATTCTGTATCTATTGATATAATCATATGATTTTTGTTGTTTTTCTTATTGGTATCATAAATTATACTTATAATTTTCCTTATATTTTACCATCCCTGCATTCCTTGTATATCACACCTGCTCATAGTGTATGATCTTTGAGATTTATTGCTGTAATTTCCTTGCTAATATTTTCTTAAAATTTTTGCATCATAGTTTTCTTTCTCTGTTTTTGCTCTCCATGACTTAGGTATCAAAACCATATTTGTATCATAAAAGGAATTTCGTAGGGTTCCTTCTTTACCTAGTTTTCCATGTAGTTTTGTAGTATTAGGGTTAATTCTTCCTTAAATGTTGGGTAGAATTGACTTGTAATTCCATCTGATCTTGGGAATTTTTTTTTTCTCATGGAGCTCATTAATACCTTGCTCAATTTATTTTTCTAAGTTGGGGTTATTTAAATATTCTATTTCCTTTCCTGTTAAGCTGGGATGGTTATGTTTTGTAAGTATTCATTCATATTACTTAGATTTTCAGTTTTACTGACATACAATTGGGCAAAATAACTCAATAATTGCTTTAATTTCATCTTCATTGGTGGGGTGTTCACCCTTTTCATTTTTTGACAGTGTAATTTGGATTTCTTTTTTTAAACCAATCAATAATTGTTAATTTTTTAAATATAAAATCAGGTCCCCATTTTATTTATTAGTTCAATTTTTTAACTTTCAGTTTTCAAAATCTCTCCTTTGATGTTCAGTATTTTCATTTTGGTATTTAATTGGGAATTTTAAATTTGTTCTTTTTCTAGTTTTTTTTTCCAGTTGCACACCCAATTCATTTATCTGCTCTTTCTATCTTTTACTGATATATATATATATATATATATATATTTAGACATATAAAATTTCTCTTCAATAATGCTTTGGCTACAGCCCACAAATAATCTAATGTCTCATTTGTGGTTATCTTTAATGAAATGATTGGCTGTTTCTTTGATTTGTTCTTTTACTCATTCATTCTTTATGATTAGGTTATTTAATTTCCAATTCATTTTAAACATACGCTTTTGTATCCCTCCACTGAATGTAATTTTATTGCATTATAGTCTGAAAAAGGTGCATTTGGTATTTCTGCTTTTCTGCATTTGGTTATGATGTTTTTATACCCTAATACACTGTCAATTTTTGTGAAGATTTCATGTATGGTTGAGAAAAGGTATTTTCCTTTCTATTCCCATTCTGTTTTCTCCCAAGGTCTATCATAGCTAATATTTCTAAGATTCTATTCATCTTCTTGACTTCTTTCTTTTTTATTTAATGGTTAGATTTATCAAGTTCTGAAAGGGGAATATTGAGTTCCCCAATTAGTAGAGTTTTACTGCTTGTTTCCTTACTTTCCCATCCCCTCACACCTTTTCCACCATCATTCTAAAAATTGTGTTGAGGTAGACCTTCAGTACTGTACTATATATTTTACTTTGGAAAGTAGGTGGAAGAATAGATAGAGTATTGGGATCAAAGTCAGAAAGACCTGAATTCAAATTTAATCTGAGATATTTAATAGCTGCATGACTCTGGGTGAGTCAATTAAATTCGACCTCAATTCCTCAATTATAAAATGAGGATGATAATAGAACCTAACTTGAAGAGTTGTTTTAAGAATCAAATGACATAATATTTGTAAAATGCTTAATATAGTGCCCGGCACATAGGCATGATATAAATGCTCATTCCATCCCTCTCCTCCTCCCTTGTTTTGTTTGTTTTTTTTTATTTTCCTGGAACATTCTCCTATTTCCCTATCTTTTCAAATCGTAGCATTCCAATTTAGATTCATGATCTAAATAAAAAGATGTAGGATGCGAAGTAGATTGGAATCATAAGTAACTAGCTCCTAGGATTGATCCTTCCAGGGTCAGATTAAATAATATTTTTAAAGTACTTAACACAGTGCCCAGGACATAAATGTTTGTTTCCTTCCTTCCAGCTTTCTTTCTTTGGTTCTCACAAAAGTGCTAAGATTAATCCATGGTGGAATAATCTGTGGAAATAATTCTAAACAAATACTCAGGATTAATATCAATAATCTAACCTGTTAATTATACACATAGTAGGACTGAGTAAGAATATTTACCATATAGTTATAATATTAGAATGCAAAAAAATAATATTAGAATATAATAAGCTCCTTGTGAGTTGTATTCTAAGTACTTGTATTCTTAGCACCTAGCAAGAATGACTGGCATATGGTAGAGTTGATTGGCTGGCATCTAGATAATGCTTTAAGGTTCACAAAGCATTCCACATATATTCTCTCACTTGATCTTTACTACAATATTGAGAGGTGGACAGTAGCATGATTGTTAGCAATATACAGTGGAATGAGTCCTAGATTTATCCTGAGGGAAGCTGAGCTTAAGTCTGGGCTCTCCTCCTTGTTACTCAAGCAACCTTGGGCAAATGAAAATCTCCCTGGGCCCCAGTTTCGTCATCTATAATATGAAGGAGCTGAACTGTGTAGGGACCTAATCACCCTTAGTCCAGATCTCTGAGGGTGCTTCTGTCTTGAAAGCTATGATTTCCCCATTTTGCAGATGAGGAAAATTTAAAATCAAAGACATTAACTGACTTAGCCATGGCCTCACTCTGCAATTAGAGATGCCATGTAAATATAGGTCTTCCTGACTCCCAAGTCCAGTCCCCTCTCCACTAAAACTTCTTGTCTGGGTACCATGAGGGCAAGACCCTATCTTATCTCAATTTTGTGTCCCCCAAAGTTCAGTTCCTATGTTTGTAGAATTGAACAAGGAAATACACTTTTACTTAAAGTAACAGGCCAGATGTGAGGATGAGACCCAGGAACAAAAGGATGGTCAAGGACTTTAATAGACCGACAGGGTTATTTGGTGCCATCAGAAAAGGGTTTGTTTTTTTTAAGGCTTAATGACATCATATTTTGAAGCCTTTTGTAAACAGTGGTAAAAACTGGAATAGACTTCGGAGTTTAAAGGTGTTTTTGGGATACTGAAACAGAACCCAAAGAACTGTTCAAGGATTAGTTACCTCAAGAATGAAAACACACATTATAAAATGCAAAATGGATAACCTTGAGTACATTAAATTGAAAAGTTTCTGTACAAACAAAGCCAATGTAACCAAGATTAAGAGGGAGGTGGGAAATTGGGAAAGAATATTTACAACCAATGTCTCT
>CM053592.1:77716105-77755560 GCA_028646515.1 Pseudochirops corinnae
GAGAGAGAGAGAGAGAGAGAGAGAGAGAGAGAGAGAGAGAGAGAGAGAGAGAGAGAGATCTCCAGAGAATCATTCTACTAGGTCTGCTCTATGGCAATGAGACATGGAATAGAGCTGCCTCCAAAGAATGAAAAATCAGTATGACACAGAGGGTAATGGAGAAACACAAGCTGTGTGTGAACAGGTTGCAACATGTCATCAATGAGAAACTCCAAAGAAGAACAGAAATAAACAATGTTATCAAGGAATTGTATAGACTGTTCACATGATGAAAGCAGGGGATTGATTACAAGTGGCTAAGCAAAAGTGCTCCTCTGGGACGATGGAAATGTTGGGGAAAATGGAGAACACCTCTAGCATGGTGAGTGGGCCACCTGTAGTGAATTTATGGGCAGACACAGGCACAGGATGGGAGGGCACGGAGAGGTTACGGTCTGAATTACTGTAGGAAGCTTCTGCATCAATGGGGAGAAAATAGTTCCATTTGTGTATTTCAGTTTAAAAAAACGGACGTTGTTTTTAATGTTTTACTACATTCGCTACCAAAGAGGGTAGAAACCAATGGCCATATGCAAAACCTATTTGTTATTGATAATGATGATTAGAGTAACCGAAATATGCAAAGAACCAGATGATGAGACAGCCCAACATCCAAAGGTATTGGAAGTAAAGAGAAAAAAATGACCTTAATTTGGAGATGACCAGTAAAAATAAAAGAATTTCTCCTCAGATTAAATATTTGATGTAAAATAAATATTTGGGAGGAGGGAACTCAACTCTTTCTACTCATTGCAATGAAATATACCCATGCTGAGTCTCTTTCGGGTTGAAATTACTTAACCAAGGCACTCCTTTAGAGGCAGATATTATTGCAAGGGAATCTCAGTGATTTAGGAGAGTTGCTTTTCTGTAAACTATTCTGACTTTTTCTATCTTCCTTGATCCATTTGCTGCCCTATCACATTCATGGGATTTAGAACCGCAGAAACCCTGGGAGATCTTTCTGTCCACTCCCCTCATTTTTCTCAAGGAAGAAACAGACTCAGAAAAGATAGGGGCCTTCTTCAAGGTCACGCAGGTACTAAAGAGTGGGGATGGTGACTTTAAACCTGAGTTTTTTGACTCTGACCCCAAATCCAATGCTCTTTCCACTATGCCAGCGATTCCTCATTATAGGTCCATGGACCTCCAGGGTGTCCATGGATAGATTTCAGAGGGTCCATGAACTTTCATAAGAAAAAAAATGCATCTTTATTTTCATTTGCCTCCTATTGAAACTTAGTATTTCCTTCAGCCATTTTAAAAACATGATTCTGAGTGGGGGTTCATGGACTTCTCCAGATAACCAAAGGGATCTATGATATGCAAAGGGATAAGTTCTCCTTCTGACTTTGTCACATTACCTCCCTTATCATGCATATGTTGAATGAATTCATTCATACCAGAAAAATGCTTTCATCTTTGAAAAAATATTTGGGGCTGTGGTTTTAACAGGTGAAAGGACTTTTTTGTTTTTAAAAGAATAATAAAAGGAAGAGCAGACGAGCAAATAAACCCAGGGGAATGCCTAACGTGAGGGATGGAAGAAGCCCGCATCATTTGTACCCAGGTCTCTCCTAGGGTTCTGCTACCATAGTGGCCTGGGGCTGACCCTGGGACCTCCCAGGCTAGGCAAGTACTGACAGTGCCTACCTGAGATCACTTTGGGGAAAGTTGCTCCCAACGCTTGAGAGGACGAGGGAGAGGAAAATAATGAAGCTGATGAAATCAGATACATTTGAAGTATTCGATTAAATTTCACTAGATTCAATAAGTATTTGTTAAGAGTCTACATCCCATACACTGTGCTATGTGCTGGGTATTGGAAGACAAAAATGGTCTCTACCCTAGAGGGGCCTTAAATCTATAAGGCGAACAGAAGATAAACCTAAATAAAAATAAGCACATAGACATGAATATAAAGCAAACATATTGGAGACTGGAGACTAACATCGTGGAGGAGCTGAAAAGGACCTCGTAGAGAAGGTAACTCCATCTGATTCATGAAGGTAGCTAGGAATTCTGAGAGGCAGAGGTCAAAAGGGATAACATTCTGTCCTTAGCGGCAGCCTGTTCAAAGGCCCAGTGTTAAGTGTGAGGCACCACAAGCAGCTGTTAAGGGATGTTAAGGGGTTGTCTGAACTTGTCTTTTTGCATTGCCATATTATCCAGAAACAGTGAAGCCAGGGCATGCAGGAGGCACTGAACGTGTCAAGGACAAAGCTCTCCCTGAGCTGACATAATTTGTTGTTGCACCCTGTGCTGGACCCCCTGTGTGTCCTTGGGAGGCAAGACAGGCCCAAGCCACTCTGTGCCAGGCTAGGATAATGCTTGTGGAACTGGAGTCCTTTGCAGATAAGCAGGCCTTCCTGTCTTCATAATTCTGCAGTTCCCAAGGGGGAAAAATGTTGCTTTTGCCATCACCTTGCTTTTCCGTGTGGGGAGTGGTCTTTTTCCTCACCTTTGCTGTACTGTTTCCTCTCCCATGTCATGCTCTTCCTGGTATCCCCTCCTCCCTCTGGCCTACTGTTATAAATATGTAAATTTCTATAAAGACCGGTGACCCCACATACATGTTCATTTCCCTTGGAATAGAGCTGTTGGTTTTTTTTTAATAAGTTTTGTAATATTGTGATTGCCTGTTGCCACAGGCTAGTTTGTCTATGGTACAGTATATGAGCAAAAGTAAAGTGTCATTCACTTGGAGTTAGGTGGTAAAGGACTTTAAATGCTGCAAGAGTTTGTATTGTATGCTATAGGCAACAGGGGGCCAAAGGAGCTTCTTGAGTAGGGCAGAGACATATTGAGAAATAACTTCACTGGCTGAAAGCACGTGGATTCATGAACCTTTTAGAGTCAAGTTTCATTATTCTTCTTAAGGCTTGACCTTCCATATTTAACACTTCCTTTTGCAAGTCAAATCAACATGCCTTTATTAAACCTATTATGTGCTAAGCACTGTGCTAAGCCCTGGATGATGCAGCCCTTGGATCTCTCTCAAAAATCAATGCTTTTACCTTCAATGTTAACAGTCTTTTCCAAGCCACCAAGGTAGCCAATGTCTCACCCTCAGCATTTGAAGTACCAACAGGGGCAGAGGTTGAAACTACTGATTGAGGACAATTCTCCTTGATTTGGTTCATCTCTAGTCACCTCATTTCTGCAACCCTCCAAAGCATAATTGATCTAACTGATTCATTGGCTTCCTGTTGCCTGCCAAAAAGGATCTGAGAAAAGGAATATTAAGAAATTAAAAGTGAGGTTTTCAGGAAATCAGTAGAACTGTGTGAGGGGGCAGAGGCTTTCACAGTTGCCACCCACACTATTCCTAGCTCCAAGCAGCCCATGCAATTAGCCCCTTATGTTCAGAAACACACACAAAAAAAATGCTCCTTGAAAAGTGTTTGGAAGTCTTTGGATCTTTTGTTTTCAGCTTTCTTTCTGGTAAAAAATAGAAGAACTACATAAAAGGGAGTTTGTCAAAAATCCATTTTTAAAAATTCTATCTAAAAGGTGATTACATTGTGTCATTGGGGTATATGAAAGGGAATGCTCATCTGTGATTTCCCTGTTCATTGGAATTCTCTACCAGTAAATTCTCTCCATTGATACATATCAGCAATTTGTTAGTAACTTCCAGTCTTGGAGAGTTGCCTGACTTCTTCAGGGTTAAACAACTAAAACATCAAAAGTTAGACTTTAACCAGTTCTTCCTGACCCCAAGGCCAGATGTCCATCCACTATAATAATAGCTAACATTATATAGTGATTTAAGGTACAGAAAGTGCCTTATGTGTATTATTTCATTTTATCCTCATAGCCCTGGAAGGTAAGTGTTCTTATTATTCCCACTTTACAGATGGAGGAAATTGCATCAATTAGAGATTGAGTTCTCAAGGTCACACAGCTAACATGTGGTTGGATTTGAACTCAGGTCTTCCTGACTCCAGACACAGCACTCTATCCACTATACCACCACGTTGTCTAGGCCAATGATCCTCAAATGTTTTGGTCTCAGGAACCCTAGAGTTTTTGCTTATGTGGATTATATCTATCCTATGTCTATCTTATTATATATAAACAATTAAAACATTCTAGTTTTATTCTAAAAATTGTTTTGACCTTATAGACTTCCTGAAAGGGCCTCAGGACCCACCCTGAGGACCCAGAACCACAGTTTGAGAATCGCTACCCTTTGACAACCTGCTTCTCTCATGTGTATAAATGTGTATCACAGGAAATGGGCAAACCTTGTTGTACCAGTGAACATATTCACATCTTCAAACAAATCTGACCTCATTGATACAAGCATTAACTCCAATGGTACAGATTTTAAAGTCATCCATACTTGTCCATCACATATAAATCTTGTCTGTGTCCTCCCATAATTTTTTAACAGGAGATCCACCCTGGGAATATTCTAACTTTCTTTTGTTATTTTGAGTATACCAATAAGGTACATGGATTAAACAACACTTATCCTCTATTACTGACACAGAACCAGACAATCTTCTTTTTCATTCATATATTTCTTTGATGAGGGCCTTTATGACACTCTCTATGATCCTTTGCATATAATGTGTTGTAGCTGGTTCAATCCCATCATCTGCCTTTTCGCTGTAAATTCTTCAGGGACTCTAGAGTTCAATGATATATAATGTAGCCATATAACAACAACAGGAGAACATGAGAATTAAAAAAATATAGGATTGTTTCAGAGAGAATCTGAGGGTTGTTAAAAAAAACAACAACTTTGTGATTTCCCAAAGGCAAGTGAGCCTGCTCTCTTTCTGTTCAATACATACAGTTGAAAGTGCCCTACTTCTTTTTTAGTAATTAAAAACAATTAAATGATATTTTCTACTTAGAATAGAAAAAGGGGTAGAGAAGAAAAAGGGGGGAAGAGGAGAGGACAGGACAGAACAGAAAGGGAGAGAAGGGGAGAAGAGACAAATACATTGAAGGGAGGGGAGAGGAGAGGAGAAACCTTTCTTCATCCTATCAGGTATTAATTTTCTCCTGATTACTCCATTACTCCAAAGTCAAAGTCACCTTGTCAGTCAAAATCACATTGTCATCATGATCTGAACGGCCCAGAATTCCTGTTGGAGTTTATGCTGCTAATCTGGTGATCTCAATTCAAAATCTAATCAGATGAGAACTCTTTGGAGGAGTCTCCAATTAGGAATCTGTGACTGTCTAAACAAACTACTTGCTATTCTAACAGGGTTGCTCCAGCCTTTTCGGATGACTGGTGTTCTCCTGCATTCTCAGACATCCACAGCTACAGCTGCTTCAGATCTATTTTTCATGCTAGGGTAGCCTTTTCCTTTCCTTCTCTTTACTGAAGCATCAGAAAAAAATCTGAAAGATGCCTCTCAAGATGTTTTGTGTGTATGTGTGTGTGTGTGTGTGTGTGTGTGTGTGTGTGTGTCTGAATTTGTATGTATGTGTGTGCCCTTTGGAAAACTACCATACTACCACTCTTCTCCCATCCAGCATGAGATCAGATTTGGAAATTATACTCAAAGTCCATTCTGGAGTCGAGCCATATGGACATACAGTGGCAGGTCTGGAAGTGGTTTCAGGAAGCCTGTGGGAGGTGGGAAGAGAGGATTTGGGGAGTGATGTTTGAGGAAGTGTGATTCTTGTGTTCCATAGGCAGTGTCTGTGGGCAGAAATACTTATATAGGCTCTTCCAAACTGGATATTGCCAGACATCTTGGTTGGCAGAATTAGAGAGAGGAGGGGACTGTGCTTTTGTGTTATGTATCATCTACCTACTAACCAGTGGCAAAAGAAAAAAAAAAACTCAAAATAGATTGGCAAGAACATGGGATTTTTGGTCAAAGACCCTGGGTTTGGACCCTTGATGTGTCATTTTCTATCTGTGTGGCCTGGGATGTTACATAACCTCTTTGGGTTTCCCCTTCTGTAAAATGAGAGGGGTGGACTCAATTTGTAAAGTTATTGATGTGACCTTGGGCAAATCATTTAAGCTTTTCTGAGACTCATTTTCCTCATGTGTATAACGAGAGGGTTGGATTAATTGAGCTCTAAAGTAATTTCTATCTCTAAATTTATGGTCTTATCTTTTGAGACTACCAAAATGGAGTACTATATTTCTTTTCAGACTTTCATTGGAGGTGTGAGCCTGGTGGTAGCTTTTTCATAGTATCTATTATTAACATATATCCATTTTGCAAAACGGATCCATGCCAGAATGTACTCTGAAGGACCCAGGCACATTTTATCATAAGGAAGCTAGTATTTAAAATGTCAAAATAAAACAGCTCACACAGCTGAATGGAAACTCAAAAGCAGGGGGAAGGATGTAATTCAACAGAACAGATCCACAATACAGAGCCCTTCTGAAGCTCCAGATTAGCTAACCTAGGAGAGCTTTGCCCCAGGAGACCTACTGAAGGTGTATAGGCCCCAGGAGCTGACTGTTTCTCTATGAAATGGATGATGGAATAAATGACAACCACATCAGACTGACTAACAGGGCCTCATCCACTCATTCATCCGCTTTTCTCCTAGACAGTTCTTCACAGGTGGGGATAATGCTAGTCCATCATTTCCCTGCAGATACATATTGCAGTCTCACTGAGGAGTGATTTGTGTTTCTGAGAGCAAGCAACATTTGTTTCACGTTAAATATGCCGCCCACTTAGAGTAAACACCAGATAAGACTATAAACATGTCACTCATGTGTCCTAGTGGTGGAGGGTATCTAGGCATAGGTATGGAAGTTGTAATAAGCTTTTATGTATAAAATGGGCTCTTCCCACTATGGTTCCCCAGTTATGCTCAGGGTTGATCTGAAAGGTATTCTCTAATATAATACAGTGGTTTGGCACTTTGGCTATGGAACAAAGGTCACATAATCAGTCTGACAGGTTTTTAAAATAATACACCAATGACAGAATGAGGTCAAATCTATGTGTGCCCAGGCTTCCCAGAAAGGAACCACCTCTTCAGAAAAGGGACATTTCTAGCAATTAAATCACAACATTAATCAGGTTCCTCCCCCCCCCCCAAGTCTTTCTGCTCTCCTCCCCTCCTCTCCCCTCCATTCTCTTCCCTCTCCTCCCATCTCCTTCCTTCTCCTCCCCTCTTTTCTCCTCTCCTCTCCTCCCCTCTTTTCTCCTCTCCTCTCCTCTCTCTCTGCTGTTTCCATTAAGTCCTTGACCTGGGTAAGATGCTCTGGATTTTTCCTAGACCCATTTATGCCTTTCCTCTGATGAGTATGCAGAGAAAAAAAAAAAAAAAAACCTTTCCAAGTGGGAGCATAAAATATGAAGAATTATGCATTTTGTTCAAACAAAGTTACATTTAACATATGCATGGCATTTATCACCAGTTAGGCATTGTACGCTTAATTTGTTTATTGCTTTAGGAGACCACTCTGAATTCTTTATCTTTGTCTTTAAAATTTGAAATTTAAAAATGGGCAGAATCTCCTTCCAAATGAGTGAAATGATGTACAAACCAAGTAAAAGGATGCTCTAAAAATCAGCACTGGGCAACTGAGCTTTTTAACCCTTCTAACCAACAGACATTAAAAATGTGACCTTAGAACTCTATTAGCAAACATATTGATTTGCTAACTGTCTGCAGCATACTTAAAATATAATCACTTGGGTATCCTTTAACACTCATAAGATCATAGGATTTAAAGCTGAACATCAACCACTCAACCTACTAGGATCCAGATATTGTGCGAGGTTTTAGACTACAAAGACATTTTATCTGGGGAAACAAATGTTTCTACACAGGTACATACAAAATAGATACAAGGTGGTAGGGGAAGGGGGATTTAAGAGGGGAAGGTGGTAGAAGATGGGAGGGTCAGGGGATTTATGCAGACCGCACTTGGACTAAAGCTTGAAGAAAAGGAAGGATTCCAAGAGGTGAAGGTGAGGAGGAATGAATTCCACAAATGGAAGATGGCCAGTAGTGAGGAAGAGAAAGAAAGCTAGTTTGGCTGCAAATGGAGACATGAAAGGGAGGAATATGGCTGGAATCTGGGGCTAGGTTATGAAGAGCTTTGCATGCTAGAGGCGTTTTTACTAGATCTTTGAGGTACTAGGGAACCACTTGAGATTATTAAGCAGAAGAATGGCCTAGTCAGACTTGGGCTTTGTGAAAATCACTTTGGCAGCTCTAAGAAGAATGATTCAGAGTATCAGGCAATTGAGGTAGAGAGAAAAATTAAGATTAATTGAATTAGAGCTCATCTGGTTCAAGCTCCTTATTTTTCAGATGGGAAAACTGAAGCCTCAGGAGGTTTTGTGACTTGCAGAAGAGCTAGGCTTTCAAGTCTGATTCCAAAATCAGTGCACGTTCCTTTAGACCATTTCCATGATCATCAATTGCTATTTCTTAGATATATACTGGATAGAGATAACTATTAAAATAGCTAAAGAGCTGAGCTTGGAGTGAAGAAGATCTGGATTCAGATTATGTCTCTCTTTACTTACTAAGTGACCTTTGCTGAGTCATATGAGGTCTATAAATCACAGACCTGTGACCTGCCTTTGTGGAGGAATCTCCCACATCAAGAATTCCCTAGTACTAAAATCAATGAGAGTTCTCAAATATTTGCATATACTGGGCAGCAGATTCAGTATCAAGGTCCATGCATGATGATCTATATTAAGCAAGATAGGTGAATAACATCATTTTTACATGAAGAATCAATACAATAAATGAACTAATTAAAAATCCTGCATCTGTTTTAGACATATCCATATGTCACATGGGTACAATAGCTTGGCCCATCATTAAGTCTATGTGGGAATGTCTTTTCTTTCTTATGTTTAGACATTTATCAAGTTTCCAACCAGAATTTTCATGAGTGAATATGGTACGGTGATATTGGATTGCTATATCAAGTCATTCCTACCAACTGCAGTGGCTTTGGCCTTCCAAGACATGGTCCCAGAAGGAAAGAAACTGGTATACATTGGAACCAGCTCTTTTCAGATCTGGAGAGCCAACTGTTAAATTTTGCAGTGTGAGCATTTACACCTTGGAAACTGGCAGATCCAACAAATCAGAGCTTGATTAATTAAGTTTTCTGTCTATATTGAACAAAGTGAAGGAGAAAATGGTGACAAACATATATTAAATTTATAAGTGTGACAGAGGTATGTTTTTATCCCCCTAGATCCAGATGTTAAAACATTCACTAGCACCATCCTGGAAAAAGGTTATCATTTGGCTCATTTTGTTTCTTTTTTGAGGACATGTGTTAAAGTTTTATTAGATTTTAAATGTTTAAAAATCAATGCCAGAAGGTTTGACAGGTTTTTTTAGGGGAGAAGGGAGAGTCAGCGGAGTAGGTGACCAAATTTCTTTTGACAATTTCTCTTAAATTTCATAATTTTTTTAACCTTGGGACAAGTCAAATATACCACCACATTTTTTTCTGGAAATAATTTGTCATTCATGACCCAAAGGAAGTATTTAAATGGTTCATTATTAATAATTATTATTATTTTCTCTTTCTTCCTCTCTTCTCCCTTCCTTTTCCTTCTTCCTTCCCATTTCTTTGTTCTTCTCCCCTACCTTTTCCTCTTTTCCATTCTACCTCTTTCCATTTTTTCTCTTCTTCCTATTTTCTCTTCTTCCTCTCTTCCTTTCTTATCATCTCCTCTTCCCTCATTTTAAGCATTAAGAAATATCATTTAATGTTTTTATTGTTATAAAAAGATAGGATACTTGGAGCTATGTGACGGTGAAAAGTATATAAATATCACTTCTGTAATACAAATATGAAATAATAAATGTGATTTATGTAATGATGTAAATGTAATAATAATTTACATTTAAAGCTCACCATACAGATTGGCTTTCCTCAATTTTAACTCTGTAATGTTAAGTAGTGGCGGTATTATTACCCCACTTTACAGATAAAAAAATCCTGAGGCTTACAGGGAATGATATAGGATTAGTAGACATCTGACAAAGTATCTCATGATACCCTGATGGATAAGATAGAGAGCTATGTACAGGATAGCACAGTTAGATTCACAGCTTATTGAATGACTAGACATAGTGTCAATCATTCAACTGAAGTGGCTCTCTCCAAGGTTCTTAATGATCTTTCAATTAGAAGATCCATTAACCTTTTCTCAATCCTCATCCTTCCTGACCTCTCTACCTCATTAAATGCTGTTTGTTGACCATATTCTACTATTGGTTACTCACCGTGCACTGGGTCTCCATGTTTCTATTTTGATTCACCTCCTTCAATATGACCTCCCTATCTCAGTATCCTTTGCTGATTTTTCACCCATGTCATGCCCAATCTAACTCCAGGTTTTCTTCTGACCTAGATCCTCTTCTTTTCTCTTCCTGTTTTCTCTGGCTGATTTCCAGAACTATTTATTCAGTCTTAGTTTCTCACCTGAGGTTCAGTCTTACATCACCAACTACCAAATTGGGCATTTAAAAGTGAATGATATCAAATTCAACATTCGCAGAACAGAATTCATCTTGCCCTCAAAAACCTTTCCCCTCTTCTGAACTTTCCTGTTACGGCTGGGGATATCACCATCCTTCTGGTCACCCAGGTTCAAAATCTTGGTGCCATACTCAATTCTTCTCTCTTTTGAACCCCACATATCAAATCAATCATTTCTTATGTATTCCTCTTTCCTTTTCTCTCATAGGCTCCCAACAGCAACAATAACAATGACACCTGGCATTTGCATAGTGTCTCCAATATACCGGGCACTGTGTTAAGTGCTTTATAAAGATGATCTTATTTTCTACTCACAATAACTATGTGATGTTGGTGCTAGTATTATCACCACTTCACAGATGAGGAGATTGAAGTAAAGAGAGATTATGTTGACTTGCCCAAGACATAATAGTCACTAAGTTCTGATTGAACTCGGTTCTTCCTGACTCCAGGTCTGGTTTTCTATTTCCTCTGCCATGTAGCTGCCTAGGTCAGGCCTTCATCATCTCTCTCTTAGACTATTGTAATTACATTTTAAATCTAAATCAAAAGACAGAAATATGAGGAATATTTAGTCTCAGTGGGAAGAAAAACTTCCTGCAAATTTAAAAGAACGGAAAATGTAGAATGAATTGCTTTGTTAAGTACCAGATTGTTAGTCATTCTAAATCATGGATCAACCATTGATCATCACCTATCAGTGATGCTATAGTGTGAATTCCTATACAAGCATGGATTGGACTCAATAACTCTGAGGTTCCTTGCAGCTCTGAGATGCCACTATTTGGAAGTAAAAAATCAACTGCAAAAGTACAAAATGATGGAGATGTGGGTGAGCAATGGTTCATAAGACAAGCAATCTACGGGTCTTGGTAGCTTTATGGGTCAATAGTCTGACAAGACAACAAAAGCAATAACTCAATAGCAGGTTGCCTGTATCAAAGCAAAGTCTTTAGAAGGAGAGGAGTAATGGTCTTGTTACAGTGGAAATGATTTTTCCTGGTCAATTCTCATCTGGAGTATTAAGTTTAGTTCTAAGTGCTTCATTATTATTATTGATCATTTCTGCCATGTCTGACCCTTCATAACCCTAATTGGGATTTTCTTGGCAAAAATAATTAGAGATTTGCCATCTCCTTCTCTAGCTCATTTTGCAGATGAGGAATTGAGGCAAACAGAGTGAAGTGACTTGTCCAGGGTCACATAGCTAATAAGTGTCTGAAGCTGGTTTGAGATGTAGGTCTTCCTGACTTTAGGCTCAGCACTTTATCTACCATGCCACTTAGCTGGCCAGGCACCCCTCCAAAAATGGTAGCATTCCTTCTGAGTGCCACATTTAATTTTTTCCCAATTAATAATGATCTATGTTCTCTCAATCTCCCCTCCCTCCAACCATTGGGGATCTTTTTGTAAAGAATAACAAAACCCCTGTATAAATATGGATGATCAATCGAACAAACTCCTGTGTTGGATATTACTAAAAAATACATGTCTGACTATGTACCCTCGCCTCTCTATCAAGAGATGGGCAAAATGTTTTGTTTTTGGTTCTTTGGGATTGTATTTGGTTGTTGTGTTAATCAAAGCTCTTAAGCCATTCAAAGATGTTGTTGTTATTGTACAAAATGTTCTCCTGGCTTTGCTCACTTCACTCTGCATCAGTTCACACAAGTCTTCCTAAGAGTCTATGAAACTTACCCCTTTATCCATTGTTAAGAACATGCCACATTTTTTAAAAGGACATGTGTAACTTTTAGTGTGGTAGACCTTCACAATATTAAGGCACTTTTGTGAGCTGGAGGGTTTAAACTCTTGGTCGATGAAGTAAGATATTGCCAAATCTGGCAAAATGGATACTAGTTGAGAATAGAAGGAGGAGGAGGAACAGGAAGGGCTGGAGAGAAAAGCTAAGTATGTGTGTGTGGTGGTAGAGTGGAAGTGAATGTGCTGTTTGCTGAGCCCCAGCAGCAAGGCTTTCTTTCTTTTCTATAAATGGTCAATACTGCAAGCTATTTTTTAACTGCAGAGTTTGTATTTAGCACACTTCCCTGGGGGCAGAGTAGACTCAGGATTTATTTTCTGGAGAATATAGAAATTCCAGTTTCCCTGGCACCACAGGCTTTTAAATATGTACCATTAATGCTTTTTGCAAGAAATCCAAACATTCTGGATAAGTTAATTTAGAAAAAAAAATATTTAAATAACTTCCCTATGTTTCCATTATCGACTAGAAATTGTTTTGTGTGGTAAAAACTTCAAAAATATTTTATTACATCTCCATCGAATTGCTATGCAACATGGAGTAGAGGTTGGCATAGGAAGACCTTGGTTCAAATTCTGCTTAGAGACTTCTTAGCAATATGACCATATATAGGTCACCTAAGCATTTTGAACCTCAATACCCACATTAGAATAATAATATTGATAGTGATAATTGCTAGAACTTCCATAGTACTTTTTAAATGTTTTTTTAAACCCAGTTTTCCCCAATTAACGAACATTTATTATTTTCTTCCCCTACTAATTTTCCTTTCTTTGAAGAAAAAAAGGAAAACAAAATCTTATAACAAATGCACAGTCAACCAAAACAAATTTCCTCATTGGTCCAGACCAAAAATATATGTCTCATTCTGAATTTTGAGTTCATGACCCCTCTGTCATCATCTGTCCACTGTAATATTGGTTTTTGGTCACTTCATTTATCAGAGTTCTTAAGCCTTTTAAAGTTCTTTGTTCTTACAAAGTTGTTTCTATTTGTGTAAATAGTTCTCCTGGCTCTGTTCATTCCATTCTGCATCAGTTCATACAAATCTTCCCAGGTTTCTCTGAAATTGTCCCTTTAATCATTTATTATGGTACAGTAATATTCCATTACATTCATATACCATAATTTGTTTACCCATTTCCCTACTTAGAGGTACCGTTTAGCTGCTAGTTCTTGGCCACTATGCAAAGAGGTTCTCTACATAATTGTAATGTCAAGCAAAGGCAACTTCTAAGGTTTGGATTACCGGCATAGTAAACCCCATTTATTCAGCAAACATTCACAGAACAGAAAAAGTCAAAATACAGTGTAACTTGTTCCTTTAGCAAGTTCTCAATTCAATCCAGGTACTACTCCACCCATAGACAGTACATTCATTTAGTTAGTCAAAAGTCTCTTCTCAAATGGAGATTAGTCTCCAACCATAAACAAACTACAATCAGTTGGTCAATCACTCAAAGGCTTCCCACCCCTGAGTCTCAAAAGGGTCAGGAGAACACAATAGGCCATCCTCCCTTAAGTTAACAAGGTTAAACTCAGCATTAAATACCCAAGGAAAGGTCTTTCCTTCATCTTCACTGGAGGCAAGCCCTCAGCAATCTCAGTTCCTAGGGAGACAGGGCTCAACAAAGCCATAGTCAGTGTCCTCATCAAGTCACTCTCGGCCTGTAGAACAGTCCCAGAACCCCTGAAAACATCAGCAAGGCCCTCTTCCAGGATTTCGGTAAACATACACCAGGAAAATCCTTCTTCAGGGCTTCTGAACCAACAGCCAGGTTCCAGGACCTCTACAACAGCAGCACTGTCCTTCACCATCAGGTGAATATGGTAAAACAACATCACAACAGACAGACAAAATACCGGCATCACAGCCATGCCTCCTCAGTCCTTGGCAGTTCAAGGTGGCAGTTCTCAAAGTCCTCGGCAGCTCCCATGGTCTCTCAGCTGTCTTTCTCTCAGCAACTCAGGCTCCATGATACTGGATACTGCTCTCCCAAAGTCCTTCTGGCCTTCTCTAGGCTTGGGCCTCTCTCCCAATTCAAGGCTCCTCCCAGTTCAGCCCTCTCTTTTCACTTCAACAGGTCCATCCCACAAGTGGGATTCACAAACTCTGGGTTTTAACACTCAACCCAAAATCCAAGCCAATACAGGGGCATTTCCAAATTCCATTACCAATACAATAATGCTTTAAAAATTTCGAAGTAGAACCTCATTTGAGCCTCAAAGAAGACTTTTTGGGCAGTTTTTAGGTGATGTTGTGTTCTTCAAATTGTAATTTTGCTCAGTGAGAGAATGCCTAATAAGGAAATCAAAGGGACTGAAGGCACACATGGCATCTTTATGAAATTTGCAAATAACTTTAAGCTGAGAGGAATAGCTTGAGATTGGATTACAGAGTCAGGATCCAAAAGTATATTGGTAGAGTAGAAAGCTGTGCTGAACTTAACAACTAAACTCAATAGGGGTAAATGCAAATTCTTTCACCTGAGTTTTAAAAAAAATGTACCTTTACAAAGATAATGCAGGGGAGACATTGAGAAACACTAGTTTGAAAAGGATCCAGGGGTTATATCAGACCACAAATTTAATATTTGTTATCAGTGTGATCTGGAAGTAAAAAAAAAAAAAACCTAAGTAATCTTGGGCTGCATTAATTATGGCATTACTTCCAAGAAAAAGGAGGTGATAGTCCCTCTCTAAACTACCCAGGGCAGAATGAATTAATTCTGGGTGCCACTGCTTAGGAAGGACAGTGATGAGTTGGATACTGGCCAGAGGAAGTAAAAGCAGATTGTGAAAGATCTTGAGTCTAATTTCATGTGTGGATTGTCTGCAGGAATTGGATGGCTTAGTGAGTAGAAGACTTAGGTAAGTGTGTGTGTGTGTGTGTATAGATACACGTATGTATGTATTTAATATATGTATACACACACACATATACACACACACATATTCTGGGATCATCAATCAAAGGCTGACCCTCTATAACTATGCCATACCATCCTTCTTATGATAGCAACTGTGGTTACCATTACCTTATTTTACAGAAGTATCTTGCTCATAGTCATAAAAGAAGAGAAACTTTTATGGTACAGTGGATAGAAAACTGGTCAGGAAGACCTGAGCTCAAATCCAGGTTCAGACACTTACTAGCTGTGTGACTCTGAGCAAGTCACTTAACCTCCATCAGCCTCAGTGTTCTCATCCATCTGCAAAATGAGTTTGTTGGGAGGATAAAATGAAATAGTATTTATAAAGATCTTGGCAAACTTTAAAACACTATATACATGTTAGCCATTATCACAGTGGATAGAAATCAGGCCTTAGGGCCAGGAGAAATGGGATTCAATCTTGTCTTTGCCAATGGTTGTATAATCATGAAGAAGTTGCTATCTAATCTAGTTATAAGTGCTAGAGTCAGGACTAGAATCTAAATCTTCCTGACTCCAGGTCTGTCTACCACACTACACAGCTTCTGCTAGCTCACAGGACTATGTATATTGGACACTATGCAAATCTTAAAGAGTCATCTGACATAAATGTCACCTATTTACTATTAAGTCATTGGAAGATAATTAAGATTAGCAACATGCTCTAGAGTAAAATTTGCCTTCTTTACAGGATAAGCACAGTGTGTAGAAAATGGCATTTTGACTACCAAACAAAACTCTTACACATATTTTAAGACATATGCCCCCCAAATTAGGTAGCTGCTTTTGTCTTGGTAGAACAGTGTCAGTGGGTGTTGGGTTTTTTGCAGTAAGAGGCATTTTTGTCATTTCTACACAAGCTGAGAGAGCAGCTAGGTGGTGCAGTGGATAGAATGCTGGGCCTAGAGTCAAGAAGATATGAGTTCAAATATGACCTCAGATACTTATTATCTGTGTGACCATGGGGAAGTTTGCCTCAGTTTTTGGCATTTTTGGCACTTGAGATACTAAAATGCATAAAATTTGCTTATGTCATTCAGCAAACATTCACAGAACAGAAAAAGTCAAAACTCTGTTTGCCTCAGTTTCCTCATCTGTAAAATTAGCTGGAGAAGGAAATGGCAAAGCACTCCAGTATCTTTGCCAAGAAAACCCTAAATTGGGTTGTGAAGAGTCAGATGTGACTGAAACAACTCAATAACTTGTCCAGGGTCACACAGCTAGTAAGTTCACAAGGCCAGATTAGAACTCAGGTCTTCCTGACTCCATGCCTGATACTTTATCCACTGTGCTACCTAGCTGCCCTTATGCATTTAATTTTGAAAGTTTAAAAACATTTTTCTGAAAAATTGTCTATAGTCTTTATAGACTACTGAAGGGGTCCATGACACAGAACAAGATTTAAGAATCTCTGTTCTATATGAGGACTTGTGGGAATCAAGGGAACAGCTGCAGCTCCTGGTGATGCTATATAGATGGGCTATAGTCTTTGGAAATTCTCACTTCTGTAAGTCCTGCCACGCTGAAATTTTATGCAGAGGTCTGTTCTTATGAACATGGATCTGGCCTACACCAAAATGTTAACAGAATGTTCTCAAGATCAGTTATCTCTCTCTTTGTCATTTCTTTCTACATAGTTAGCAGAAATAAAAGAAATGAATAACACCATAAAAGTCAAGATATTTCAGGGCAAAGCAAAGTAGCATGGCCTTATGCCTCGACTACGTCTCCCCATCTGTGTCAGCAAGTTACTTCACTTTTCTATGGCATTTTTTTTTTTGGTAGATTGAAACATACTCTTTCCTTTAGCTTTCTTTATTATTCTGGGCTTGTTTTTTTGTTTGTTTTTGTTTTTGTTGGTCTGTTTTCTTCTGCAACTTGGCCAGTATGGTAATGCCTAGCATGACTTCATATGTAGAATTCACATCAAACCAAACAGCCTTAGAAGCTTAGCCACTGTTGGTTTCATTACCGGCATATAGAATTTTATGCATTTTAGTATCTCAAGTGCCAAAAATGGTGACTGGGACAAGAAATACAAAGCAAGCACTCAGTTGAGGTTGGTGTGGGACATGGATAACTGCACTGTGGGTAGGAGGCAGATGCTGGGATGTCAGAGTTGGAGAGGTCACTCCAGGAAAGGCCACTTCATGTGGTTGGAAGGGATAGAGAGAGTTCACCTCCATCTACTGTCTGGGGCCTTCTACTTTAATTACTTTTTGCTAACTAAATGATAAGGTCATTTATTTCTACAGTACTGATGAACTGTGAGTGCTGTCAGTGCCCTGGGGAAACATCCCAGTCATGCTGCCCTGGTTGTGGTTTTGTCAGAACATCAAAATGAAAGGATGCAAAGGAGTGGATTTGGACATATTGTTGTCTATGTGATGATAAATGAGAGTTGCTTAGAGTATGACAGTAAAAGAAACCATTGAATAAGGAGCAGTAAAGGCCTCGTGTAAATAAGTAATTCCAAAAACTATGATTCTTACAGAAATGGTCTTACTTGTCGATGATATTCACCCAAGGTTCCTTCACTAAAACTATCTTCCTAACCTGAGTATCTGAGAATTTACCAGTAGAAAAAAATTACTGGAATCCTTAAAAGAAGGGGTAACTTCTAAAATTACCTTAAATATTTTGTTTTTGAATTAAAGGAAAATGAGGTAATTTTCTGAATGATGAGGTCAAGGGGGAAAAAAGTTAGTCCTTTGCCTCAAAATCATTATTGTACAGTGGGTATATTGAGGAATTTGCATATTAACTCTGAGGTTTTGCTTTAACTTTTTAAAATTATTTATTATAAATAATACATTTTTGAAACAGAATCAGTCTGGTATACCCACCAAATACTGATTTTGATTTAATCAAACTTGCTTTGAAACTATTTACATTTAAATAAGTGAAATTCAACTCATGAAATGTCATAATTTTTTAGTGACCTCCTAGAGGTCACTGCTATCAGAATTCTTTGTGAATTCATTCCCATTCACATGTCTTCACATATAATAATGGCTATTTTTAAATGAAGGGCAGCAGGAGGGGAGGGGCCAAGATGGTAGAGAAAAGGTAGGGACTACCTTGATTTCTTCTCCAAACCCATTCAAACTACTTTAAATAATGCCTTAAAACAAATTCTACTGTGGCAGAACCCACAAAAACAATTTTCCAATCCAAGACAATTTTGAAGGTCGGCAGAATAGCTCTATTGTTTCTGAGCAAGAGAGGAGCCCAGTTCAGCAGACCATGCCCCAGTAAACCAGCTGCTGGTCTTGGGGGCAACCAAATCAATGACAGCAGTCGCGGTTTCTGGACCTGTCAGCCCACAGATGGTAAGAGGATCATAAAACTGGTCAGAAGATTACAGGGGCCCCTTTGCTGGCACTGGAGTCAGGACTTTGTTGCATCACCTATCCTTGGATCTGGGTCTCAGTCCTGGGCAAGAAGGAGCAAAGATAAAGATATGTCTCCTAGACATAAGAAGACAATAGTTTGTAAAAGATCCAGAGGTTTGAGGGAACCACAAATTTAATACAACTTATCAGTATGATCTGGAAGCCAAAGAGACAAAAAAAGCTTATGTAATCTTGGGCACATAATAATAATATAAATCTCGTAAATATAAAAATATAAACAATGATATAATAATAGCACATACCTCCCAAAGTTCGAATGCAATATTCATAAAGTTCTTTGCAAACCTTAAGCACCATGCAAATGCCATCTATTATTATTACTTTTCGTTTTTTATTATATCTTCATATATTTTGAATGTCTTGTTTTTAATTTGTAACATTTACCTTACATATTTTTATTGTGCAGAATTTAATGTAATTACACACATCTATCTTGTTCCTAATAATTATTTTTGTTTGTTGAATAGGGAAAAAAAAATTCATCTCCCTTCTGCCTTTGACATAAGTAAAATATACTACTTTCTTCCATCCTTTTAGAATTTTTTACTCAAGTCTATCTGGAAATCACTGAAGTATATGATGTGAATATAGGCCCAGATGCATTTCCTGCTAAATTACTAACCAATTTTCCCAAGTACATTTGCTAAATAATGATGCCTTGCTCTCATTTTTATTTTTATAGGCTTGTAAAACACTAATCTTTTGTATTTATTTTGTAATGTTTTTACGTAATTAGATTCTGATTTCTTACAAAGACAATAATATCTTTGAATGATTTCTCCCAATAGTTATGGGAATTATTCTCTCCTGACCTTATCAGTTGGTGTGAGAAAAGAACTTTGCAAACCTTACAAAAGTGAATTATTATTATTATTATTATTATTATCATTATAAAGAAGACAGTGAGATGTAGCAGGAATAACACCTGACCTGAAATCAAGGGATACCTGGGTTCAAATGTTCCTCCTGCTATTTTCTACCTTGGTAACTATGAACAAATCACTTAAATTTTCTTAACCCGAGTTTCCTCATTTGTATTTACAGGACATGGATATTAATATCTCTGTTACAAGATCACTGTGAGGACTGTGTACTCCCTGCTCTTATAGTCTGTGCATTTCACCTAGATTTATGACTATTGTTCCTGGGTGAGGTCCTAGATTCAGGACTGTTAATGTTCTGGCATGAAAAGTAGATTGTATCCCCCAAGTAGCCAGGCAATTAGTGTCAGAAACTGGGTTGCTGTCAGATGAGAGGGAAAGGAGAACAATCTGTTTGCCAAGGACTCTGTGGTTTGCAGATACCTGTAAAGATCAGACTTCTTGTGACATGACCAAAAGCAGAAGCAGGGACAGAGAACTATTCATAATAGAGGTGACCAAAGACATCACACTTACCTGTGATGAGAATGTTAGGAGAAGGGCAGAAAACTGTCTGCAGAAAAGACAGAGAGAACATTTGCTAATGGAGTCATTAGCAATATGGCAAAGAACAAGTGTTGGAGAGTGTGATCAGGGAGTGAATTTGGTGTAAGGATGATTTTGATGATTGTATGAGGCTGAATGAGTAAGGGAATCCATTATGTACCCATTAGGGTTCCTGTGGAACAGGAAAAACCTCAACTGTGCATTGAGATCTTTTTAAGAGTGAATGGGAAGCCTTTAAAGTTGAGATTCTCCAAAGGCAGTATTAGAATGCAAATCAGAACTTTTGTTTAGGATGGGCTGGAAGTAAACCTGACCTGAGCTTTTTGCTGTGGGCTCGGGGTGGGGACAGGAATCCCACGAGAGTTGCTTGTCTATGTAAAGACTGTGCGCCCTTACCTTTTGCATAAGCAAAAGGTGAGTGGGACAGGGGGGGAAATATTTCTTTGTTTAAATTCGTGCCTAAACGGGACTCCGCCCCTCCTCCAATGAGAAGTGAGAGACCCTCTGACTTTACCTGCGTGGAATCCATACCCTCTCTCTCTTCCAATAGAACTTAAAAGAATGTACTTTTCATGACTTTTTATGACTCTCAGGGTTTTGAAAAGGGCACCTGGAGGGGTGCTCTCTCTCTCCCTCTCTCTTCTTCGGACATGTGGCGGGGAGAGGTCTCTCCCCGCCCCAGGGTATGTATTTTTTTTTAAAGAATAAAACTCCTGTCCTCTGAAGTTCTCTTCTACGTTCCTTTGATTTGGGTAAGTGAGGTTTCCCACCCACACAAGAGGAAGCCTGTAGAAGGGTCATATTGTGACCTGTCCCATCTCTTTCACCAAGTCATGCAGTAAAATACTATTGGAGAAAATCCTTCAGAAAAGTGAAAAGATCAGCTTATTTCCCAGATGACTTATCTGAATTACGAATTTATGAATTACTCCTAATTCCCTTTTAGAAGAGATCATTGAGAATTGTGGGAGAGGGCAAGGAGCAATAGGAAAGAGTAGCCCAAGAACAAGGCTTAGCTCCCAGGTAACTCCGGGTGAATCTCTTCCCCACTGCCTTTGGGAAAGTTCCTATGGTACTGGTTACCCCCTATGTTACAGGGCCCTGGGTCAATTCTCAATTACTACTGGGAGAATAACATCGTAAGTAAAATAAAAGCATCACAAACGCTCATACTTATTCCCATTTTATTCTTCCAGGAAGGTGATGAGTATGGAGTCTGCTTCCTCAGAGGAGGATGGAGACCAAATATTTTATTTAGAAGGCCTGCCTCTAACTACCCAACAGTAGCACACCATGCCTATTGCTAATGTGGTCTGGATTTGAGAGGAAGAATTTGATCCTAGTTCTCTAAGATAATGAAATTTGGAGATATTTTCCAAACTGGAAAATGCAGGACTTTCATTCTTTCCCTAGGAATCTAATCTTGTATTTCTTTGAATGAACTGGGAGATGTATGAAGACCCATGTTCTCTATAATTCTGATCATGTTTACTTCGAGTGAAAGAAAGAAAAGTCTGTATGTGATTAGTTCCACTGGCATAATATAATGGCTGAGTGCTTCTTCTATTCCCTAGCCCCTTTGTATACCCGCAGGCTTGTTTTGCCTTGTAATGCCTCATAAATTATTTTCACTGTCATATCATCAGAGAGAAAGAAAGAGAGAAAAAGAGAAAGAAAAAGGGACAAAGAAAGGAAAAGTCCTATATTTGGTGTCACAATTGCTCTCCTCAAAAATTGACTTTGGTTACATTGCCTAGATACTGGATAGTTAAAAATATTCCATCAAAGAAGTCTTCTTTCAAAGGAAACAAAGAAAAAGAAAGATAGAAGATTAGTACCATCATAGAATTTTTTATATTCAGTTTCTGTTTTGACTCTGTATGGAAAGGAATTATAAATTCATATTTATATATGTGAATTTAAGGGGCTGGTATGCTTTTATACCATTCTTGCTATCTCACTTCCTCTTCATATTTACTGAGGCTTATACTATTGTGTGTGAGGCGCTGTGCTAGATGCTGAAAAAAATGACAATAACTGTCCCTGGACATTTGGTGAATTTCATGAAATGGAGAGGATCTATCCTTTTATAAACATATTCCATGGAGAACATCCTTGAAGTATGCATGATCCTACAAAACAATCTAAATTCACTCTTGTATGTTATGTATGTATGTGTTGTGTATGTATTGTGTATTCATGTATGTGTGTGTATGTATGTTATGAGCCTCAATTCAACTCGGTTTAATTCACCCAGGATCTAGTCTGTGCTTTTGACCTATGTCCAAGGGGTTCTTGGGCTAGGTGGAAGAGGTCCAAGAATCAAGAAATCAATGAGTATTTTATTGGGTTCCTACCAAGGTCTTTAAAGAAAAGCAAGCTCTGGAAGTTTTCCATTGGAGACCCTTATCTGACTTGTCATTGAGTCATTTGTAACTACTGTTTGACTGGAACTATTCAGTTGGTTCCAAATCTACGTATTTCTAGCAATCCAGAGCCCACTAATCTCCATCTTGTCCATGTAGTTAACCTAAGAGACTTGTTAAAATGTTTTGCTGAAATCTAGATAAGCCACATTGATAAAATTCACCCTATCTTTCATGGATGCATGTATATTTACATTAATTATATGTATATATGAATAGAGATACAGATGGAGATAGAAATGAACACTTTCTGTGGACACTGGAAGAACAAGTTAAAGGTGCGCTGAGAAATGTTTAACATCTGGTTCTCCAGAAAAAGAATGGACTGGACACAGAATAAACTTTTAAGCTTAGTCTGCATTATTAACATGATATATGCATTTGTATATATGGATACATGTGTATGTACACATGTGAATGTGTGTACATATATGTGTATGACATTATATAGAAATTACACACAGAGATTTCTTAAATGCTTTGCTCTTTTTTCCCAGAAGTTATCACGCATAGGGGCACATACCATAGGGGCACGTACCTTTGTATGTGCCTATGGTACATACAAAGAGAATCTGTTCATGCATTTGATGCTACAGCCCCACATTTGACAGTGTCATTGGTCTATTCTCTCAAGGCCTGCATTCTCTCTCTCTCTCTCTCTCCTTGAAATTTCTCATTGCTGGGCTTGTGTGTGGGTTTATCTCTTCCTTCCTTAATGTTCCTCCTGGTGTCTCTGCTGGATGGGCCATTACATTGGTCCAATGGGCTCTTCTTAGCAATCTTGAGTTTCATCTCCTTTGGGCTCTCTGATAAGGGCAGGTTGATAAGTCTTTCACCTCTTCAGAAGCTGTGAGACTCCCCATCCAGCTAAAAATGTCAGGTAGAGCCCCCCCAAGCTAAAAGCAAGTCTTTCTTTTTAGCATGTTCATATCTTTAATGTCTTAGTTGGTCAATGAGCTCTCCTTGAATCTACATTGGTCTCCATAGATGCTCTTTGTCTTTGTTATCAGAATTGTTTATTTTCATTGTCATCCTTTCTTAGAGCTTCCCATTCCTCCTTGGCTGAATTCTTCTGTAGGGTTTCAGGCCTTGAGAACTTATCTTTCCTTTCTCTCAATGGGTGCAACATTTGGAGACAAATTCAAATCCCAGTTCTACCAGTATCCACACTGCCTATGTTATCTTGGTCAAGTCTCTTTACTTCCCTGGGCTTCATCTTCAAAAATAATGATTTGAATTCATTAATCTATAAGGTCCCTTCTAGCCCCACATCCTGCCTTTGTGATGTCAGGCAAGTCATGTTACCTCTCTGGGCCTCAATTTCCTTATTTGTAAAATGAAGAGATTGAAATCAATGATCTCAAAGGTCCCTTTTGACCTTAAGTTTATGATCCTAAACTCTTCTACACTCTAGAGTTAATATCATACTGGACCTAACTCTGCTTTTATTGTCTGTCATGGAATCCAAGATGGAAGAGAACTTTCTTCCATAAGGTTTCCATTAAGCTTCAGTGAATCATACATAATGAGAAAACACTCTATCCCTCCTCCTCTCTCCCATTCCTGAAATGATGTTAAGTGCTCAAGAGTAAAATGGTGGATTTAAATCTCATTCCTTGACTTTAAAGAAGCTACAATGGGAGAGAAGAAACCAAAGAACGTGTAGTAGACATCAGTGCATGAACAAATCTGTCTACTTTTGCAATGAACTCCACTGTTGGAGAAGGGCAGGTTAGAAACTGGGCTGTGCCTTGGTGATAATTTGGCTTATAATCAAATAAAATTTTTCCAATCTTGAAAGTCTACTGGCATATTTATTCAAATAATAATTCATAAAAATAAATAAAATAACAAAAATAGTAAACTGTTATTTTTAAAATAAATTAATTGTAAGTTATTAATTTAAGTCCTGATAGAAAAATTACTGACTTTCTATTACATGAAAGGATGGAAGGTTGGATTAAATTCTATGAAGGCCCAAGTAGGAGTATATTCTAGTAAAGGATTTTAATATCTTGGATTTTTTTTCTCCCATTAACTTTATGCTTTTCTCATAGGAAGAGACATTCCAGAGAATTTGGGGTCAAATTAATATTGCACCAGCATTCCTTTTTGTAAGCATGCCTGGCTACAAGGTCAATTGTGACTATCTGTAAGCTTTCTGCCCCACATTCTACAAAACACCAGATCTGCTGCACTCATTTTTCTCTACCTTATATTTTACTCATTCATCTTATCCTAGTAAACGCTATAATTGTATCCTTTTGCCATCTTATTACATTCACCATTCTTCTTTTCGGAACATTGCCAAATACTGGGACTTTGATTCAGTTCCCTAATTGTCCTATGTTTGGGTTAGAGTTTACCTAAGAGCATGCTAATGGTTTTGTTGTGGTTTAGTTGTTTTCAGTCATGTCTGACTCTGTGGCCCCTGTTTGGGTTTTTCTTGGCAAAGGTACTAGAGTGATTTGCCATTTCCTTCCCCAGTTCATTTTACAAGTGAGGAAACTGAGGCAAACAAGGTTAAGTGACTTGCTCAGGGTCACACAACTAGTAAGTGTCTGAGGCCACATTTGAACTCATCTTCCTGACTCCAGGCCTGATACTCTACCCACTGTGCAACCTAGCTGTCGCTGCTAATGTATACTTCTTAATTTAAGAGATATTTGAAGTTTCTACTAAAACATCTCAAAATTAACCTCTCATGCTTTCTCGTGCTTTCTCCTCTTGTTCTCTCTCTCCTTAGCAACTTGGTTTCTGTCTTACATAATACCCCCTGGGAGGAGTTTTTCCCTCCTTCCTAACACAGAAAAGCATTAGGCTACCAACCCATTTTAGACTTTAAAAAGCTCAATCTGGTCCTGTGTTTTGACTTAATTTTTCCCATCTGAACTTACACGCTGTTCTCCCTAGATAACCCTGAGCAGCCTTTCAAATTCATCAGTAGTTTATGCCATAGACTGTTTATTTCCTCATCTGTGGAGGAAGGGGGTGGGAGAACAGGGACAGATACTTCCACTCTTTTCATAGAATAGAAATGAATAGGGTCCATTTAAACTTATCTGGTTACCTATTGGATGATGGGCATTTATAGAAGGCAGATTTTTCTCTCCTCGTATTGTTGTCAGTAATAAAATCTAATGTTATAAATGCAGTTCTATCTTTTTCACCCCACATGGAAACCTTATACACAAAGGCACTAAACAGCTTGGGTGGTCCTGGCATCAAATAGCCTGATTTTTCTTCCCACTCTTTTTAGATTGTGAGTGACTTAACCCATGTACACCCATGAATCTAACCACATTACCAAAAACTTTGGACGACTCCTTCCCTTTAGATTTTATATTCTCTCAAATTCCTTTTCATGAACTTTGACGTCTGCTCAGGATATTGGTTTTTCTTTTTTTCTTTCCTTTTTATAGACCATCCATAATCTTATAATTCTAGGTTTGTTATTGGTTTCTTGTTCTACTTGGTTAAAAACTACTTTTTTGGTCATATTTTCCAAAGCTTATCTACAGTTTCCATTTCATAGTTTCCCAAAGTAATAGATTTCCATACTTAAACAGTCCTCACTACTATGTAGTTTTTCCTTACATCTAATCCAAGTCCCTGGCACTCAACTCTCACCTTTGGCCCCAAGAAGGCCCATTTTAAAGCCAATCACAAGCAGCTCTCCTGAGAACTGCTGCTATGAATAACTTTAAGGATCTAATTGTGTAGTATAGTTAACTCTCTATTTATTAAGCAATAAACTACAGCAAAACATTCAAGAAACTAAATCACAGCATTCACAAGAACATAACATAACAACTTATTACTAAGTTGGACACATAGTCTTAAACAAAACATATCATTCAGTAAGTCACAATCTCCTCAATCAATATAAAGTACCCATCTAAGGTCTTCTTTCATCTCGATTGAAGGTTGACTTCCAATCATCCTTAAGACAATCATCCTTAAGTGGTAGAAAATACAAAGGCTAGCTACCCATAGGTCACAGTAAGTTACAATATCATCAGTGAGCGCTGAGTACCCAAATAAAGTCTCCTTTCATCTTAACTTGAGGCTTTAGGTTGTGTCTCTATGACAATAAATATCCAGATTAAAAATTGGAAATCTGTAACTGTTAAGTTTTTATATATTATACCAAATATGCAAGTTTTTAGAAATATTCCAGGAATTGACTAATTTTTACATTTTCTATTTAATGTTTGACATTATTCTATAGTTCCCTTCTTCCTTCAGTCATGTCTTTTCTAAGCCATGTAAGTTCTCTTCCTTTAAAATTATCTTATGGGCCTAATTTCCTCACCTGTAAAATAAGAAACTTAGAATCATTGACTTTTGAAGTCTCCTCCTATTCTAGATCTTTGATCCTTTGATTTACTATGCAATATTTTAGGGGTCATTTCAGATCATCTTTGAAACCTTGACAAGTTCCCCACATCACTACTATGTTAGTATTTTCAAAAGACTATGCTAGAAAGATGACTTTGTTTTCCTTGCTTTTGTTTTTTTGGTTTTTTTGTTTTAAATTAAGGTTTAAGGGAGTTATTTGGTTGCTATTTCTGATTATTGTTATAAAGGCATTTTTCTATCATTTCCAACTCTTTGTGACCCTATTTGAGGTTTACTTCTCCAGCTCATTTTTACAGGTGAGGAACTGAGGCAAACATGGTGAATTGACTTACCCAGGGACAAACAGCTAGTGTCTGAGGCTTAATTTGAACTCAGGAAGGTGAGTCTTCCTGACCCCAGGTCTGGCACTCAATAGACTGTGCCACCTAGCTGTCTAAGCTTTTGAATACTTCAACACAAAAGATGTGCTGCTTTGTTGATGTGGGTAGAGATCATAAACCCTATGTGAATTAGTAGATTATCTTTGAAATATATTGTGGCAGCTTCTCTGTTCCCCTCCCAAAACCCTACCAAACCTTTGGGAAGGTAAGAGGTCTATGGATTTAGAATGTTAATAAATTGTCAGACCTGCTAATTTTGTTTGCTATATCAACTTAATTAGTTTCTTTTCTTTTCTTCTTTTACCAAGGAGGTGTTAATGAGACACAGGGGTGGGGGTATTGGAAAATGCATGTGATATAAAACCAAAGGTATCAATAAAAACTTTAAGACATTTCTATACCAAGATAAGGTCATAATGGGTACATTATTAAACATAAGGGATGATACCATAAGCAAATGAGGAGAACAAGGAATAGTTTACATGTAAGACCTATGGAGTAGGGAAGAATTTATGACCATCAAGAGATAGAGAACATTATAAAATAAAAGTAAATAATTTTGATTACATTAATTTTATAAAGGTTTTTCACAGACAAAATCAATGCAACCATGATTAAAAGGAAAGCAGAAAGCTGGGAAACAATTTTTACAAGTCAGTGTTTCTGAAAAGGCTATATTTCTAAAATATATAGAGAACTGAGTCAAATTTATAAGAATACAAGTCAGTCTCCAGTAGATAAATGGTCAAAGGTTATGAACAGGCAGTTTTCAGATGAAAAAATTAAAGCTGTCTACAATCATATGAAAAATGTTCTAAATCACCATTGACTAGAGAAATGAAAATTACACAACTCTTAGGTACCACCTTATACCTATCAGATTGGCCAATATAACAGAAAAGGAAAATGACAAATGTTGGGAGAAGATGTGGAAAAATTGGAACACTAATGTATTGTTGGTAGAGTTGCAAACTGATCCAATCATTCTGGCAAGCAATTTGGAACTATGCCCAAAGGGTTATAGAACTGTGCATATCCTTTGACTCAGCAATACCACTATTAGGTCTCTATCCCAAAGAGATCATAAAAATGGGAAAAGGACCCACATGTTAATAATATTTATAGTAGCTTTTTTTTGTGGTGGCAAAAAATTGGAAATTGAAGGGATGCCTATCAGTTGGGGAATGGCTGAACAAGTAGTGTTACATGAACATAATGGATTATTATTGTTCCATAAGAAATGATGAGCAGGCAGATTTCAGGAAAGCCTGGAAAGATTCACATGAACTGATTCCGAGTGAAGTGAGCAGAACCAGGAGAACATTGTACACACAGCAACACTGTGTAATGCTCAACTTTGAAAGACTTAGCTCTTCTCAGCATTACAATATCCAACATAATTCCAAAAAAACTTGTGTTGGAAAATGCTATCCATATCCAGAGAAAGAACTATGGAGTCTGAATGCAGATCAATGTATACTATTTTCTCTATCTTTTTTTTTCTTTCTCATGGTTTTTCTCTTTTGTTCTGATTCATTTTTTCACAACATGACTAATGTGGAAATATGTTTAACAATTGTACATGTATAATCTATATCAGATTGCTTGCTTCCTTGGGAAGGATGGAGTGGGAGAGAGAAAAAATTGGAACTCAAAATTTTATAAAAATGGATGTTGAAAACTATCTTTACTTGTAATTGGGGGAAAAAAGGACTATTAAAAAAAAAAGTTTCCAGAGCTAAAATATGCATACCTCTGAGGCCAACCTGATGCAGAGACTATCTGAACCTAGCAAGGCTAGCAATCAGACAATACACATATGGTTTGTGGCTAGTCAAAGCTTTCCCAGACCTTGTGCTTCAGTGACAGAGCTTTATGGAATTAGCTTTCTATGGTATATATCTGATTTAAGGGCAACAGTAACTAAAACTGATTTCATTTCCAGAAAAGGCACAACCCTGATAATCCCAACCCTTGTTAAATCTTATGTTTCAATTGTGACAGAGAATAGGATGAAGAGGTGCTAAAATTGTTCCAAAGCTGGTTAAAGTTTTAAGATTAAATGGTAAATGTTTAATTTTTTAAATTATTAAACAGGTAAACGTTTAATTTCCTACCCTCCAGGAAAAAGAAATGTATACATGACACACTTTTAGTTTAATATGTATCACTAACATTTTCTCCATCACTTATGTAAATCTAGACAATCAATAAAATAATCGGTCAAACCTGGCTCTATAGCCTTTGATGATTTCTGAGGTACAAATGTTCACATTGAGTATTTAACAACAGGCTTTCCTGAGGCAGTTTGAGCTTGCTCCAATACACACACCTCTGATACTGTCAAAGGTGTTAATGAATAGAGTGTCCATTAATTATTCTGGAGTAGTGGGGAAAAATACAAACTGAATTTAAAAAATACTGCACTAGGAATTAGCAGACCTGAGTTATAGTCCCGACTCAGCCATTCAGTAGCAGCAGAACCATAGGCAAAGTATCTAAGACTCAGTTTCCTCATCTGTGAAATTAGGATGTTGGTCTAAATCGATAATATCAAACTCAAATAGAAACTGATCCCTAAGTCAATACGGACAAATATTGTCTTAGAAAACTATAAAATAATATTTAATTTTATTTTGTTAAATATTTCCTAATTATATTTTAATTTGTTTCTGAGCACTGGGGAGTTTTGCCAGTTTGACAACTCTGGTCAAATCTGTCTTGCATACCTGTTTCAGATCATTCAGCTCAATTTGAGGGGTGCTTGGAAAGCTTCTGTGTTCAATCTTAACTAATCTGAAAGACATTTATCAAGTTCCCACTAGGTACCAGCCAATTCAAAGCAAAAACAACAGCAATGAAAACAGCCCTGCCCTCAAAGAATTTACATTCTACTGATGCTCCAAAAGCTCCCAGAGTTTCCTGTTACTAATTCCCTGATTCAATGATATTGGAGGTAGCTTCCACCTCTATAAATCTATGATTTATTTTTCTTGAGCTTTATTTCAAATGCTGCTTCCTTTCGTGATTAGAAGGAAGTAAGAAACAGGATCCTTGGAGTACAGGTTGTACTGGATTACCTGAATTCAGCTGTATCCCTCCCTCTCTGGATCTTTTCATTTCTTGGTTCATATCTTTTCATTCTTGGTTCATATTCCAACATTGTCTCAGTTTTGTTCCAATCCAGGGTAAACTAATGATGAATATATATGGACCAAGGTCAAAAATCACTTACAGTTATTTGTTTTAAAAGTTCAGGTAATATTTTATATCTCAAATCCATGAAATGACAGAAAGTATGGATTCATCAGCCGCCCGATTTCTCTCTGGTCATGATTCAAATCCACTCTCGACAGGAGTGATAAAAAGGAAATAATTATAAATTGTTCACTCAGAAAGGTGCACTTAGCGGTCTGGGGATGAAAAGCCTGTCTGTATGTGATACAGGTCTTCTGTTGTTTCTTAAGTAGTCAAATCAGATGCATCCCATCTATTGGGTGTCAGTGGGGTAGGAAGGTCAATATGTCCACTTAGAGACAGTGTTGTTCATTGGGCTATGGCTTTGGCCTCTGTGACTCAGAATTATAACCCTGACAAAGATATATAACCCAGAACAGACACTAAACATTCTCTGCCAGGGCAGTAACCATTTGGGGGAAAAGGATGGCTAGGTCATATGATGAATTTAGATGAATAAGATGGCAGGGAACTTCTCAAACACAGGATCATTGTTACTGAAGAAGGTTTCTGAACTTTTGCAGAGTGAAGTGATCAGAACCAGGAGGATAGCCTATAGCCCAACAACAATATTGCAAAGACAAAGTTGAAAGACTTTAGAACTCCAATCAACTCAATGGCCATCTATGACTTAGGCTATTCAAAATGCTTCCTGAGAGGGAGTGATGGGATTCAAGATGCAGAATAAGACATACATTTTTGGACATGGCCAATGTGAGAATTTGTTTTTCTTGACTTTACTATTTGTTACAAGAGATTTCTTTTTCTTTTTCCTTCCAGCAGGGTAGGAAAGAGAGAAAATACATTATTATTAATTTTAAAAAATTAAATGTAATTCAAGCAAACAAAAAGAAAGAAACAGGAGGAGTAAGAGGATTCTTTGTTTCCAGTGGCTTCCCATGGAAAGAGGCCATTGGCCTCTTCCAGCTTCTTGGCTCTTCTCTCTTGATAGCAATTTCAGGGTCTTATTTTTTTTCATTGAAAAATTGTCATCATCATTATTATTATTATTAAAGGAAAAGCCCCCTCTGGTTTGGAAATGACCGTACCTGGTTTGGGGTCTTAGTTCTGCTGATGACTAGCTGTGCAACCTTTGGAAAGTTAAGTTAATTTCCCTGAGCCTCAATTTCCTAATCTGCAAAATAGAAATAATAGCCATTGCCTATGTCAAAGAGATGCTGCGAAGATTGAATGAAACTCTCAGTTTTCTCTTATGTAAAATGCTCAGCCTCTTGCATTATTGACCATGTATGCCCTTATGAGAGTCACCCACTTCTGAAGGAAAATCATATTAACCCATAATCCTTGTTATCAGATGGAAATGGACTATATTTGAAGAATAGATCAGTATCCTGAGAAGTGCAGTACAATTAAATCCTGGCCCATTTAACATGTAGTAAGTCAAAGAATCCCAGATTTAGAGTTTAATGGACCTTAGGCATCATCGAGTTTCAACTCCTCCATTTTATAGATGAAATGACTGAGGCTCAGAGGTCCAAGATCACACAAGTAATAAATCATAGAGCTGGAATTTAAACTGAGCTCCTTTGCCTCCAGCTCCAGCATTGTTTCTGACTTCAGAGATCCGCGGGTTCAAAGCCCCAATTTGCCACTTAATACTTGTGCAACCTTGAGCAAATCAAGTCACCTTTATATGGGCCCCAAGTTCCTCATATATCCAATAAGGAGGCGGGAGCAAATTACATATCAAGGTCCCTTCCTGCTCTAAATCTCAAATGCTATGAACTACAAAGAGAATTTTGGCTAAAATGAAGGAAAAGAGAAATCTCCTCTTTTGGATATATGCTGTTCAAGGACAAACCAGAAAATGATGACTTTATAGCAACTTCAAAAGCCAAGATTTATAACTTTCACTGTGTCAGTAGATGAATATCTACAGCATTCATATTTAAAGCCTAATGAGAATGTGGTTCACCTTATTGCTTGGCCTGGGGGGGGAGTTACCGCCAATGCAGTTGTTCAGCTGAAGGTAATAGGGGGGATTCTGCAACCTACTCAAGTTTAATTAAAAATAAATGTGGAAAATTGTTTAAAAAGATTGTACACAGTGATTATCTCAAATTGCCATGGGAAATACTGAAATACCTCATTAAAAGACACATTTAGAAGGCTGGGTTTTTTTTCTCCCTAAATCTATCATTTATGTTCTAGCTTAAACTTGAGTGCATGTGTGCATGCGCACGCGCGCACACACACACACACACACACACCTCTTCCTTCTAAAATAAAATAAATCAGATCAAAAAATGTCATTTCCATTCATGTAACAGCTTCTAGAATATTATTCACATGTTTTAATAATGTAGATCACTTTTGTCCAAATGATTTTAAAGGCAAAGGGCAAGCTTTTTGAAAATTAAACCCAAACCACTTGTCAGTTAATGGATACTAAACAATTCACAGAAATGAAACTCACATTGCAACAGAGTCTGAGCTGGGTCTGAGGGAGAAAGTAAGCTTAGCAAATCCCAAGAATGCTAGGGCTCTGGGGGGTGTCCAGGCATTAGTCAAAGGTCCCTCTTCCTCCTTTCCCGGCCCTTTTTCCCTTCCCACCCATACCCAAACTACCTGCCTGACAGTGAAACATTGAACCAACCACGTGAATCAATCAACCTCTCTGTTTCATCCTATTCATCCCTAGACAATGGAGTCACTTGATTCTCCACTGGATGCTCTCCTGGGCCAACCACTATTGCTTTAGTACATACTTTGAAGCATATCCCTTGAGTGCAAGCTAATCCACAGACTAGTACCCGTCTTATCCTAGATAAGCACAAAGAATTAAGAGATGTAGTTATTAAGCAGATCTCAAAAGCAGTTAAGTAATGAGATTGTTTGGGGATGGAAGATGCCATCACCAAGGCAGAATTCAATGAATATTTCACAAGCCCCATTGCAGCTATACATCCCAAGCAACTGAAAAGATATCAATATCTATTAGCTCATTTTTAACCCATTTTTACCAATTTTTTATGAAAATAATCCACACACAATATCAGGGGGATGCTGGATGAAAATTTGAGAAGAAAGTAGCTTCTCACAAGACAGCAGGACGACCTTTTTACAGTTCTATAATTGACGGAAAGATGCAGAACATGAACAAGTTCCCACTGTGCTTTGCTGCTTCTGGACTGTTAAAAAGGATTTGATTTGGAAGATCGTTGTACCACCATGGTGCTGCAGGAGGTGTCTCCTAAAGAGATGTTAACATTACACAAGATTCCTTGAAAGCTGTCATGGAGACATCCCCCAAACTTCTGATAATTAACATTAGGGAAAGCATAAAGGAAGGAGTTGTATGTCCACCAAAGATGTTGGTCGCTGTCAAGAAAGATGTCCTACACAGTCCGAGTGAAAGAAAGATTACTCATAGATATTGAGTGTCTACAGATGTTCTTACTCTCACATGACATTGTGGTGATTGTTCAATCCCCTGAACATTGCAGAACCTCCTAAATGAGATTCACAATTCTTCAATTCTCAGCTAATGTGGCACCTTTGACAAAAAGTCTTTTCAGATTATTCCAATCAATGCTACAATTAATTACTCCAAATAATTTATCCCATTTCGGGGTGGTGTTGGAGGAGAAAAGAGACTACCAACTTTTAGCCAGGGAATGACTTTGGTTCCTGGAATAATTCTAAAATGGAGCATTAAAGAGAATGAAGCCAAATATCTAGAAAGGTAAACCGTGATTATAAAGAACCAGCAAGGCACCACCAAAAACAGGTCATGCCAGACTAATTTCATTTCCTTTTTTGACAGGATTGTTGAGAGGAGAGTCCTCTGGATATAGCTCACCTTTATTTTATCAAAACTTTTGATAAAGTTTCATATACTATTCTTGTGGAGAAGATGGAAAGATATGGCCTAAAAAATGATACAATCAGATGGATTCATTACTGATTGAATGACTTGACTTAAAGAGACATTGTTCAGTGTCCATGTGGCAGGAAGCCTCCTGTGAAGTAACCTAGGGATCTATGTTGTCCCTGCGCTGTTTAATATTTTTTTAGTGAACTGGATAAAGGCCCAGAGAGCAAGCTCATCAAATGTGGGAATAACAAAAATGGGAGGGATGGCTGACAAAATAGTTAATAGAGTTAAGATCCAAAAGGAATTTGACAGGCTAAGAAAAGCATTTCGAACTTTTTGACCTCAGGACCCTTTACACTCTTAAAAATTATTGAAGACACTCCAAAGAGCTTGTTTTTGTGGGTTATATCTATCAACATTTACCATATAAGAAATCAAAATATCTTAATATTGTTATGAAAGGTTTTGACCTTGGAAATCCCCTGAAGGGGAATTGAGGACTCCCAGGATCCTCAGTCCTCACTTTGAGAACCAGTGGACTAGAGTATTTGAAAGAATCTAATAAGTTAAAAAGGAATGGAGATAAATGTGAAATCTTGCACTTGGGAGAAAAAGCCACTTTGCAACTGTAAGATGGGGTATGTATGGTTAGATAGCAATTATTCTGCAAAAGATGTTGGGTTTTAATATACTGAAATTTCAACATGAGTCAGCAGTGTGATGTGGCAAGTTACTGAGTTCTTAGGAGAGATTAAGAAGGATATAGATTCCAGGAATAGGGAGGTTGTGATCCCATTGCATTCTGTTTTCATTAGGCCTCATTTAGAGTATAGTGTTCTATTCTTGGCAATCCAGTTTAAGAAGGATGTTGATAAACTGTTGAGAATAAACAGGAAGGCAACCAGTAGGGTAGACCACCTTAAATAGACAAAATATGAGGAGTAGTTGAAGGAACTGGACATGCAGATATACTTAGGCCACAGAAGGGAAGACTCAATGGTTGATGATAACTGTCTTAAAGTATTATAAAAAATATCAAATGGACTAGAGACTAGATTTATTCTGTTTGGTCAAAGAGAGCAGAACCAGGAGGAATGGGTGGGACAAAGAGACAAAATTAAAGTAGGTGTTAGAATAAACATCTTAATAATTAGAGCTGTCTAAAAGCAGAGTGAATTATCTTTAGAACTGGTGGGTCCCTCATCCTTGGAGATCTTCAGGCAAGGACTGGATTATCATTAAGTAGTGTTATAATGGAGATCTGCATTGTCTTCTTTCATGTCGACACATAAACATTGGGCTGGAGCTAATGATGAAGTCCCTTTCAATTTTCAAATGCTTCAATTCTGTGAATTATTATTTTTTGTCTCTACCTTTTAAAAAATTATTTTGTTTTTAATTTGTGGAATAAAACAATCATTTTCATAACATAGAATAATTTTAAAAGATGATTGCTCATGAAACTGAAAATCTATTCTCATCCCCCTATTCCTTTTAAATATATAGTAAATTATCATGTAAATTTCTTTTTTCTTTTTTTCCTTTTTTTTCTCCCCCCCCCCCCCCCAACCTAAAGATGGTTACCATTAGACTGGTTGGTTGATTGGTTGATTGGGTTGATTGGTTGATTGGTCCCAAAGGGTACCAAAATGTCATCACTATGTTAGAGTCAACTTACAATACGTCCAACCATGGTTGATCAGACCAATATGAGCTCAAGATGCTCTAACACAGGTTGGAAATAAATAGTCCGTGTGAATATTTGTGGTGGATTCTCTAAATCTGGCATCTCACATTTCTTTCCAGTTATTTGAATTCTGCTTTGCTCAGAGAGCACAGCACCTTTGCTGATGAGGGCATGCCATGCTGGACAGTCCTGTGCCAGTGTCTCCCACGTCACACAATCAATTCCAAAGTACTTAAGAGACACTTTGAAAGTGTCTTTGTACCTCTTTTTTTATGACCACCATGTGAGTGCTTGCCCTGTTTAAGATCTCCACCGTGTTTCTGGCAAGTATATGTTTGTCATTTGAACAATGTGTCCATACAAAATAGTTGTGTATATATGTAAAATTATTCTCTATATACTTCTATTTATCAGTTCTTTCTCTGGATGCAGATAGCATCTTTCTTCATATGTGCTTTTTAGTTAATTCAGATATTCATAATAGTCAAAATTATTTATTTGCTCAAAGGCATTCTCAAACAACATTGTTGTTACTGTATAGAATGTTCTCTTGGTTCTGCTCATTTCACTATTCACTATTTTGTGCAAGTCTTTACATATTTCTGTAAGATCACTGACCTCACTATTTCTTATATCAGAGTAGTATTCCATCACAGTCACATATCACAACTTGTTCAGCCATTCCTCAATTTTTTAAATGTCAGAATGGTTAATATTTACTTCAAATAGAAGCATAGAGTTCTTTTTTTTCTTTTACTTAATAATATTTTTTCCAATTACATATAAAGATAGTTTCCAACATTCATCTTTTTAAGACTTTGAGCTCCAAATTTTTCTTTTCCCTCTCTTCCCTCCCTCTTTCCCAAGGCAGCAAGAAATCTGATATGGGCCATACATATACAATCATGTTAAACATTTCCACATTAGTCATGTTGTGAAAGAAGACTCAGAACAAAAGGGGAAAACCATGAGAAAGAAAAAAAAGTGAAATAGTATGCTTTTATCTGCCTCCTGACTCCATAGTTCTTTCTCTGGATGTGGTCCCTTGAAACTGTCTTGGATCATTTCATTGCTGAGAAGAGCTAAGTCTATCATAGTTGATCATTGCACAATATTAGTGTTACTGAATACAGTGTTTTTCTGGTTCTGCTCACTTTACTCAGGATCAGTTCATCTCAATCATTCTAGATTTTTCTGAAATCTGCCTGCTCATAATTTCTTATAGAACAAAAATATTCCATTATATTCCAAAACTTGTTCAGCTATTCTCCAATTGTTGGAAATCCCCTCAATTTCTAATTCTTTGCCACTTCAAAAAAAAAAGCTGTTATAAATATTTTTATATACGTGGGACCCTCTCCCATTTTTATGATCTCTTTGGGATACAGACCTAGTAGTCGTATCAAAAGCTATGCACAGTTCTGTAGCCCTTTGGGCATAGTTCCAAATTATTTTCCAGAATGGTTACATCAGTTTGCAACTCCACCAACCATGCATTAATGTTCTAATTTTGCCACATCTTCTCCAACATTTATCATTTTCTTTTTCTGTCATACTGACCAATCTGATAGTTGTAAGGTGGTACCTTGGAGTTGTTTTAATTTTAATTTCTCTAATCAATAGTGAGTTAGAGCATTTTTTCATGGCTATAGAAAACTTTAATTTCTTCATCTGAAAAATGTATGTTCATATTCTTTGACCATTTATCAACTGGGGAGCCATCCCTCAATTGATAAGGAATGTAAGTGCCTTTTAATGAATCAGATTGTCTGTAGCCCACTCCATCACTAGAATCCTCAGGATGTCAAAATATGTAATGTAGGTACTATTCCTGACCACAAGAAAAACAAACCAACCACTCTGGGCAACAGAGGCTCAATGGGGGGCCTGTGCTATTAGTTTGCCCTTTAACTGGGCCTCTTCTGCTCCTTTCACTGTGGCCCTTCCCCATCCTGTAAGAAGTCTCAGGGGTACACCTTCTCCTTAGTTCTACCCTAAGAGTTAAGGTAACCTTATAAATGAATAGCTCAGGTGGTCAATAGATTAAAACTTGCTTAAGTTTCATGTAAATCCCTTGGTGTGGTATTGCTGGTTTTTTCCTGTTAATATTATTTGCTTATACAGTCAACTCAGATAGCCTCAAAATTATCTACATTGCCACTTACCAGGGGCAAATCTGGCTTTTCAGTTCTTATTAACAGTGAGCACCTGCCAGGCTTAGTTAAATGCTTGGTTAAGATCTTACATTATCTCTACTTACTCTCATCTCCCAAGTAGCCTACAGACCAATAGGGAAACTTTAGAAACTAAAACTTGACTACATTCCCCAATCTGGGGGAGTTTTTACCAGAAAGAGAAAGAGGGTAACTTTTCTTTGAGTGATGCACCACAACATTCTGATACGAATGTTGTCTATTGCCATCATGAGATGAACTGCAGGCACATCAGAAGAGGACAATGATAAGAATTGATCCCCCAATTTTTCCAGTCTCATACCTCTTACTCTATTTGTTTACTCCAAGATAGGGCAAAATCAATGGCTAGGAAGCAAAGCAGGAGTACCAAGGTAGTAGCCGTTAGGTCCATTGAAAAAAAAAGATTGGGGCAGCAGAGCCAAGATGGTAGCATAGGAGCAGCAACATATCGCAGCTCTCAGATAGCCACCCCAAAATACCCATAAAATAGGACTCTAAACTAATACTAGAACTCCAAAACGCACACAAAAACACAAAACACACACTTTCCACTAAAGTCAGCTCAGCTACGAGGAACCATATTAGCACTGCGAACTGAAACCAGCCTGGCCTGAAGCCCTGGCTGAGCCCTGAGGGTGGCTGGATGAGAGGAGTTGAGCCCCGGCTGGAGCTTCAGGTGAGTGGATTGGAGGCAGCTGCAGCAGTGTTCAGAACTAGGTCAGTGGAGCTTGAGAGGTCGTGGGAGAAAAGTGGTCTGGCTGAAATGCCTCCAGGGCTGAGAAGTGCAAGGCAGAGGTTCTGCACCCGCCTCCACATTGCAGCTTCAGTGCTCTTGGCCTACAGACTGCAGGGGGACCAAGCGATCATTCAGAGGCCAAGTGCTCTCGCGTTGAGCAGCCTGGATCCAGATCATGGTCTTGGGCTTTGGTCTTGTGGTCCTTTTTCCTTCAGTGAGCTGGAAGTGGGGGAGGGACCCAGCATCTTCCTGAGAGCTACAGCACCTGGGAGGACCCCAGCGATTTGGGACAGAGCTTTGGAAGCAGAGCTCTACAGAGATTAAAAAAACAAACAAACTACAGACTGACAAACCATGAATAAGAATAAGCATAAAAAGCAAAGTAAGAACAGCAACCAAACCCTAGATTCCTTCTTTGGGGAAAAGAAAGACCAAGGCAGAGAGAGGGAGGAGGACAGTGCAGCCAGAGCTCCTCCACCAGGGGCTTCCAATAAACATGAAGATTGCCTTAAAGCTAGAGATGAGCTGAAGAAGGATTTTCAA
>CM053592.1:77756060-77772937 GCA_028646515.1 Pseudochirops corinnae
GAGAATAGATTGGGGGAGGGGGGATACACTGGGATGGCTGTTTTGGGGTGGTGGATAGGGGAATAGGGAGAAAATCTGTAACTCAAAATCTTGTGGAAATCATTGATGTAAACTAAAATAACATTTAAAAAAATAAAAATAAAAATGAAAAATAAAAGATTGGCATTAAAATTCTCCAAAGAATTTAAATGTACCACCCCTATCTTATAAAAGTATGTACTCCTTATCAAAGTAAGATAGCTCATTCGAAAGTCACATACATGTGATATTTGATTTCCATAACTGGAAACAATTCACACCTATGTTCCATATATGTCTATGGAAAATCATCTATTGTTTTTCAATTGAAAGAAATACATTATATTATTTTAATAGATCAGTCAAGCCAATGAATCAACAAACATTTATTAAGTTTCTTTTGTATATCAGGCCCTGTGCTAGGTATATGGAATAGAAAAAGCAAAAGTGAAACAGTCTCGGAACAATCCTACTGGATCTGTGCTAAGGATGGGGGAATTGTACAGTAATTGGAATCTCCACCCATAGTCTCTTGGAAATCGTCTTTGATGCTAGACAATTACCTACTTAGGGTGAGAGTTGAGGGCCAGAGATGAAATATTTTTAGACTTATTTTTAACCAAGTCACGGGTATGTGAAATAGCCTTGTATGTATGCCACATTGCTTCCTGGAATCTTTTTGAAATTATAGTTCCTTGCTATCTTTGCGATTTTGGGCAACCTTTCCAGGCCTTAATATCTTCATCTAAAATGAAGAGGTTAGACTCAATGACCTCTAAGTTTCCTTCCCTCCCTGAATCTACAAATTCATGTTCATTTGAAACAAGGATATATTAAGGAAAAATGAAAGAAAAAAGAATTGGAGAGACAAAAGAAATCCTGACCTAAATCAGGAGATCAGAAGGAAGGATAATATGACATGGCAGAAAAGGTCAGAAAGAAGGCCATTGGATGCTCAGTGTTAAGTCATATAGGTGAATCTCTCCCTATTAAGCAGAGAACTGTACCTGCTGAGGAGAAAGCACTTGTGTGTACTCCAGAGAATGAAAATGTAGGTCCACAGGTGCTGTCAAATGAGAAATCATTTGGGAAAAGTCTTTGGAAGAAGGGTGAGGAAGGGCCAGTGTTGAGTTCCTGCTGAGAGTTATGGAAACAGCTATTTCTTGAATCACCTTATTAACAGAGAGCTCAGCTGTCTTCCCCGGACATGGATCCCAGACGTGACTGAGCATCTCCCAGGACTTGTCAAACTTGCTAACTACTGCCAGTTAGTCATCAAGGTGAGTCAGGTGAAGATGAATGATGCTTCCATAAGGAATCCAGAAGGCTTTGCCAAGGCTTATAAAGTCTTTATAAGAAGACAACGAACAAGATCACAAGGAACTAAGGATATCAAGAGCCACTGGTAGCACTTTTATTACTGTTGCTAGTCGAAAGCAAGAGTTTTGTAAGAAAGGTAGATTTATGTACAGCTGATTTAGAAGACAGTATCTAAGACTGGGATTTGGATTTGTGAACCATGGCATAAAACGCAGAAATATTCTTGAATAGGCTGAGGATCAAGTACAGTTAACCAGGGCTGACAAAATATATATTTGCCAGTCTTGCAAAACTAATTAAAAGATCTTTACACTGAAGCCACTACCGCCTATCAAACTATTTGAGGACTTTCACAACCTTGGATTAGGGCTTAACTCTTACCTTTTCCTCACTCCCACAGTCAAGCAGCTGTATTCAAGCCTTATCAACTCTCCATCCTTACCATCTCTCACAAATGTTTACCCAACTTTCAACATCACTACTATAATTTAGACCTTTATCACCTTTCCCCCCTGGACTATGGTAATAACCATCTGACTTGCTTCCCTATTTCCAGGTTGTCTCCTCTTTAGTTCAACATACACTTGCCAAAACGATCTTCCTGAGTCATAAGTCTGACCATGTCATTCTCCTGCTCAAAACTGGTTCCATATTACCTTCAAGATAAAATAAAAACTCACCAGGCTATCATTTAAGACCCTCTACAGCTTGGCTCTGACCTACCTTTTCAGTTTTTATTTTACGTTACTTTCTTTTGTGCACTCTATAATTTAATCAGCTTCCTGCATGATGCAAAATGGAGCAGATTTGTAAATTATCTTGGAAAGACTGTGAGGAGTGAGAGACCACAGAACTAGAGAAAAGCATCTTTTTTCCATTTTTTAAAGGAAATTTAGAGTGGTATTTACAGTATAATCTGTAGGCCAATGAGTTAGTTTATCTTCAATTGCTGGCAAAATTCTAGAATGTATAATTAAAGGGATGCTTAACGAGCATCCCTAGAAATTAAGTGATCATCACAAAGAACATGATATGCCAAATTAACCTTATTTTCTTTTATGACAGGGTTACAAGACTGGCAATAAAAATAATAGTAATACTAGATAACATTTTTATATAGCACTTTAAACCTCACAAAGTGTTTTTTCATATATTACCTCATTTTCTTCTTACAATGGAGAATGCATACAATCTAAAAATTGTATCAGAAAGTTAAGCAAGCCAAAGCAACTGATATTTATCTCATGGAGTCACAGAATTAGAGCTGCAAGGGCCCTTAGGGACCATCTAGACAAATCCCCTAGCCTCTTTTGCACAAGAAACTGAAATCAATAGAGGTTTAGGGACTTATCCAAGGTCACACAGGCAATAAACAACAAAGCCCAATTTTAACTCAGATTTTAACCTCTAATTCCATAGTAGGCACTATTTCCATTCTACCATGAAGACTAAATGTCACGTTGCAGACAAGATGGAGAGATTGTTTTCTGGACAATAATATAGGTAGGTGAATTTGGGCAATGGTCCAATCACTAGATCTAAATTGTCATAAATGTCTAAAAGTCAACTTTGAGGGAATTGTCTACTGGAGTAACTTAAGGATCTATGCTGGCTGCTGTTCTGCTTTACAACTTCATCAGTGATTTAGATGAAGATATAAATGGTATACTTTGCAAATTTGAAGAGATAGTAGAGATTTGGAAGAGTTAGTTAATACATTGAATGATAGTAGTAATTCTAGATAGTAATTCTAGATGTTCATAAAGTCTAAAGAGATGAAATTTGATGTGTCTGTATACAAATGTATATAAAAATTTAAGCAATAAACAATGCAACCAGGGGTCCTAATTTAATGGAGGCATATTTGACCCCTTAAGTATCATTGAGATTTGATGGGATGAACCCCATGACTTAACTATGACTCTGGATTTATATACCTTATTTAAAAAAACAGTACAGAAAAATGGAAGTGGGGTAAAGTAACCATACATACATACATATATAATTTATTTATGTACACACATATACACACACACACATACACATACATACATACATCTATATTAATAATATAGAATATATACCATACAAATAATATAGGATATATACAATTAAGAAGGTACAGTAATTTGAGGAAATCCAAAAACCAGAAAGAGAAACCATGATGGAAGGTATTTAGGTGAAGATCAATAGGGAGAAACGGAAGTGATTTTTATCATTTTAGTATACTACAAATCACTTGGACAGAAAGAGCATATAGGTCAGGAACTTGGGAAACAGATCTCAAGCCTTGCACAGAGACCTAGGATAGCATTTATGAGGAACTTCCATTATTCAGACATATTAAAGGTTGGTATTTATATAAGACTTTCAGCTTCGTAAGATCTTATACAAATACTATTTCATTCTGTCTTCGCAAGAATCCTGGCAGATAATTGCCATTATTATCCCCATTTCATAGATAAGAAAACTGAAACAGACAACAGTCAAGTTACTTCTTCAGTGTTACACAGATAATAAGTGTCTGAAGTAGGATTTGATCTTTGCTCTTCCTGATTCCAGGCCTAGCACTCTAACCACTGCACTGCCTAGCGGCCCAGAACTTTCTCTCTGCCAAAAAGGAAAGGAAATGATCATTTCTTCATTTGTCTTAGTGATAATTTCATCCTTTAAAAGGTGGAGAAGCAAACAAGAGGTAATTATATTCTGGCAATAATAAGAAGGAACTGATTGCTGCTGTAGAAATAATGGGAACCTTAGGGTAAAGGGACCATTCAATCACAGATTTCATAGTATAAAAGGAAAGAAAATCCAGGCATAGGCTAAAAGGCAACTTAGATTTGAAAAAAGCACATTTCAAAGGGTTCAAAGGAAAGAAAGTTAGAATCTCATGGACTAAAATGCTTCAGAGAAATGCAGCCATATAGGGATACTCAAGAATGAAATTCTGAAGGCACAAAAGGAAACACAATTTCAGTGAGGAGGAAAAACAGAATTTGACTGAAGAATTGGACAGAGAACTCATCAGCCTACTTCAATTTTTAAAAGGAAGTATAGAAAAGATGCAAACAAGGCCAAGCAGCAGGGAATGAATTTAAGAATATGGCATAATCCTACAAAAAAATAGTGACAGGAATGCTAAAACTGAGAGAGACGATAGCAGTAAGGAAAGCTTAAATACAACACTAAGCTTTGGTTTTTGTTCATTTGTCTGTCTGTTGCTCTATTAAGAGAAAAAGGAGACTGAGCAAAGGGCTAGGTCAGGACCTTTGCTGAAGTTGGAGAGAATGATGATAACTGACAACAGAAAGAAGGCAAAGCTGGTCAATTCTTATGATGTGTCTTCTCTGAAAGGGAGAAAGAATTTTACACTGTAAAAGACAGTAGGAAACTTCCTAACAGGGAGTGGATACCAAAGATAAGTAAGAAATTACTAAGAGAGAGTGGCTAAGGAAAGGCAGATAGCCCTAGAAAGAATTGAAGGGTCAAGAGGTTGGAGGTCACAGTGTAGATGAAGAGTAGCATTTTGTAAAGCAAGGGAAATGGAAAGGTGAAAGGCCAAAGGTTATGGTAAGATAAGGAAATTTTGTAATTCTTAACCATGATGGTGGTGGTGTATTTGTGGGCAATGGCCACATCAAGGGTATGAACATCTTTGTGTGTGACTGAGGTGGGATGGATGAGTATGTTTTATGAAGTGAGTAAGTTGAAAAATTGAGTGGTTAGGTTATTTGAGAGAGACTCAGTATGGATGTTGAAATCCCTTAGTATGCGGGCAGGAGTTCAGGAGGAGAGAAAAATTGTGAGCCAAGTGAAAACTCATTGAGAAAGGAAGGAGAATGCCCTGGATGTCTGTAAACAACAGCCATTATGATTTTGATAGAGTGATAGATATGAATATCAGGAACCTCAAACAAGGAGAGGTTACTGAGTTTTCTGGAGTCGGAGGATTTTTATTTAAATGCCATGTCTGACACAACCTAAGTCACTTTGGACAAGTCATGTAAATCTACCTGGGCCTCAGGTGCTACAATCTGCAAAATGGGAGAGGGTGAATAAATGATCTTTGAGATACCTTCTTGCATATAGATGATGAGATTTTCCAGATATACCAGGTGGTGAATCTATTTGAATTTTACACAGGGTATTCTCTAAGGACTAATGAATACCTTTGTCGAGCTTTTACCTACATTTTAAGACAATATAGTCAATAATATTTCATCATCATGATCTTGTAATGTGAGCCACTGTTGATCTTGGCTTCATGTCTCCTGATTTAGCAAGGAAATCAAGTTTCTGTAACTGATCTGTTTCCTTGGCTTTTTTTGCCTCCTTGTTGTGGTGACTATTTACATTATTTAAAGTTCAAGAAATGGTGATTAGTCAATGTCTTGATTCTTATTCATGTCTCACTTTTCAGTCAACAACTTATTTTTAAATCATTAGGCTGAATTTGTAATTGCATGGGGATACTGGAATACCCAGCATTTCATGGAAATTTGCTCAGGCTCTTTTGTGGCTCCTAACCCCTTATATGCCTTTGTGGAATTAAAAGTATTTCAATTATGTCTTCCCTCTTATTGGCCTATTTCAACTGAAATCTGACTGGGTAGGGATTGTGTTTAATTAAAACCAAAAAAACGAACACAAGTAGTACTTTGCTGACATTCAATACTTTGTGCATTGTTCATGATCACTGAGCATAGTATAGTAGGGAGTTCAGTTTGGTGGTTCCCAGAATTGAAATTATGTCAGGTTTTCTTGTCCCTCCACAAAGAGGTCAACTAATTGACCTCTTTCACACATTGTAGGCTCTTCGAAATAAATAAATAAATTTGGGTTTTCTAGGGAACACAATGACCTTGTTACTCTCGGGTAGGACTTCAATTCAGTGTGGTGAAGTGGGGAGTTTACTATATGAAAAATCTGTATTGATGACAATTCACATAGGCAATCTCGAGCAGAATATGAAAGAATTAATTAGGTACCACACACACTTTATCCCTTCCCTAAAAAAAAAATTAATTAGCATGGCTTAACAGGTAAGGCATTGGCCTGGGATGCTGAAAAACCTGGGTTAAAATCTCCCCTCAGATACTTACTAATTATGTAATCCTGGGGAAATAATTTAACTACCCTGTGCAACAATTTCCTCATCTTTGAAATGAGGGGGTTGAATTAGGGGTTGAATTAATGTCCTCTACATTTTATCCTATGAATCTTAAAACCTAGTGTCCTCAGTTACTCTGTGCTATACACTCTTATAGGTGAGACATTTTTAAGGCAATATTTAGGGATAATCTAATTTCATCAAATTTTAAAAAGCATTTGGTAAATGCCTACTACAAGCAAGATTCTGAGCTAGGAATTGGGAATAAAAAAAGAAAAACAATGTAGTTCCTGTCTTCAAGAAGTTTACAATCTAATAGGATGGTCAGACATGGAAACAAAGTAAGATGTAAAGGAGAGTGTGATAAACACAAAAAAGAAAATGAGACAAATTTGAGTGTTTAAGCCAATAGGCATTTATTAGGTGACTCTTTCCCAGGTCCTGTGCTAGGGGATGGGGATTCAAAGAGAGGCAGAAAAGAAGAAGAAAACTACATACACAACAAAACAAAACAAAACAAAAACAAAGACAAAAACCCAGCCTTCACAAGGAGCTCACAGTCTATTGAAGGATATAATATGCAAACAACTATGTACATACAAGATATATATACAGAATACATAGGAGATAATCTAGGAGGGAAGGTACTGGCATTAAAGTGCATTGTAAAAGACTTCTTATAGAAAGCAGGATTTAAGCTAAAATGGAGGAAGTCTTATATGAAGAGGGAGAGAATTCAATGAATGAAGGAAAGCCAATGAAAATGCACAGAATCTGGAGATGGAATGTCTTTGTTGAGGAATAGCAAATAGTGCAGTCATTGTGTGTTTTGATTGTGAAGCAGAAGAGGGGAGAAAGAGATAAGAAAGGAAAAATAGAGAGAAACCAGAATAAAGCCAAACATAGAATTTTATGTTTGATCCCAGAGGTAATGTGGAGCCACTGGAGTTTATTGAATGGTGGAGTAGTTTTTTGAGTGAGAAGGAGTAACAAGGTCATGCCTGTACTTTAAGAAGAGCAAATTGAAAACTGAGTGGAGTATGTATTGGGATGTGGAAAGACTTGAGGAAGGGAAACCAAACAACAGGCTTTCAAGTAATCCATATGTGAGGTGAGGAGAGTAGTTGCTGTGTTGAAGGAGAAAATGGGAAGTTACTAGAGATGTTACAAAAGTAGAATTGACAAGACTTGGAAAATGCTTGGCTATAGTGGAGGATGTTTGAAAGAAAGAGGAGTGAAGATAACAGTAAACTGGGAAACTGAGTGACTGAGAGGATGGTCATGCCCTTGAAAGGGGGAATGACAATGAGTTCTATTTTACACATGCTGAGTTTAAGATGTTTCTGAGAACTATTGGCATAGAGAAGAAATCACTTTCAGTTGGAGGTTCTGATAGGCATCATGCAGTCTTCGTGGAATGGAGCAGAAAGAGCACTGGGGGTAGAATATAAGAGGACTTGGGATTCAAACCCAAGTCCTTCTATTACAAATCTCTTTCCAGATTTATACCACACTGTGACATGCTGAATATTCACTTAACAAACATTTATAAAACACCTGCTATGACGTGCACAAGGACTGCATACTTGGATGGACTCAGACTTGCCCTTTAAAATACTGCGTATCATTTTATTTCATGTGGAAATACAGCTGTTAGAGGAATACCAAGAGGATTGTTGTTGGAGTTTTTTCCTCTGATGTGGGAATTTATTTATTAGATTTATATACCGTCCTTCCCGTAAAAAGCTAAATTGAACATTGCAAATCATTCTGATCCCAGCTTTCCTTTAAAATTTGATCTCCTAGAAAGGAAATGAAAGTTTCTATATTGCACTGTGACAACAGCAGGTCCCAGTGATTAGATCTGGAGGGAATGCTATGTTGTCATTTCTACACTAAATTTTTTAGTAGTCATCGCATAGCTTATGACATTGGGATGTGCTGAAATACCATCCCAATCCTGCTGTCAATTGTTGTGGAAGTTTTTGATGATTTGTGTCCTATAAAGTTCTAGAATGACATCTGACCAGGTAAATGTATGGCCAGCATCACACAGGTATAATCAGTGGAATGTCATGGAAAGATCATATTCCGTATTACAAATATTAGCAGAATCTTATTTCCTCCATGCAAGGAACTCCCATTGAGAGAACTAAATCCACCAACACATATTGCAATCTATCTGAGACTTAGTATGTGAGTAATAGGAGGTTGCCTGCTGCACAGGTTCAGTGATTTGCCCTTGCCACACAACCTTTAAACGCCAGAATTGGAATTTAATCTCATAATGTCTTGACTCTAAGCCTCCAAAATTCAGTATACCACACTACCTGTTCTTCCAAACTAACTGCATAAAATTGGACATTCCCCTCTCCTCCTCCTCACCCTTGGAGACGTTGAACCCCACACAGATTTTTAGCTATCAACTTTCCTTTGATTGCCTACTTAAATGAAGCTATTATGTATAGAAACAAAATGAATATGACCTATTTTAAAGCAACATGTCTACCTACCTAGAGAATATTCTAGTACCTGATGCTGGCATTTGAAACTCTGCTTTCATAGAATCACCAGGAAAAAAAAAAAACAAGCAAAACAAAATAGAATTTTGGAGTTTTAAGGGGTGTCAGTGATCATCTAGTCATCCATGCCCTCCTAGAAGAACTCTAGCAAAGGGAGAAGCCACAACTTTTCAAGTCAGTTAGAGTGAGTTTGGGTTGGTACTTTTTCCATAAGTTGAGATGAAACCTGCCTTTATGAAACTGCTACGAAACTGCAAAGGCTCCTACTTTTATCCCTTGGGCCAAGAATTATTTCACTTTTCTTGATTGATAATATTTTGAGCAGAGAGCTGTCAAGTCTTTTGGTTTCTTCGACCCAGAAATCTCTTTGCTAAGATGGATGACCTGTTACAAGAATGTAGAAGGTCAACATTGCCCACAAGCAGGAGAACTTGTTGGGTTGGTTGTTTCATTCTACCCTGGATGGAGCTGAAGCCTCCAGTGAGATAGTGGCATGGAGGAAATCAGAGTATCCTGCAACAACAGAAATTCCGTAGTGATGGTAGAAGTGTTGGTGTCCACTATTTGTTGTTTCCATTATTCCTGATATACTGAGATGGAGACTAACATGAACCAGTTAATTGAGTCATTAAATATGCCCTCCATCTCTAGTGTTCACTGAGAAGCCTTGGGAGAACTTCAGTAGTCTTAAGGCAGAGAACCTGGGACTTGAATAATGATAACAGCCCATAAAGCCTCCCAAGCTCCATGGCTCTTCTCTTGTGAAATCAGTGGTCCCCTACTTCATCAGGATTCTCACTTGCATGAATTTGTACTGATTTATTTATTATCAATTAGGTTCTTTCAAGAACTTCATCTTTTTCTCAAATGCTTGTTGACTTGACTTAGCCCAATTGATAAATAGGATTGTTATTCAGTAGTTTCAGTCATTTCTGACTCTATGACCCCATTTGGGGTTTTCTTGGCAAAGAAAGTTGTTTTGTTGGAGTTGTTTTTAATTTTATTTTCCAGCTCATTTTTCAGATGAGGAAACTGAGGCAAACAGGTTAAGTTACCCAGGGTCATACAGATATTCCACTCTGTGACTGGATTTGAACTCAGGAAGAAAAGCCTTCCTGACTTCAGGTCCAGCATTCTATCCACTGTACCACCTAGATGCCCCATTGGTTGAGAATAAATCAAAACAATTTGGCAAGAGTAGCAAAAATCTAGAAGCAGATGAGGATATCATTGAGAAAAACAACTACCCCTTCCCTCATTCAGCAGGTCTTATAATACTACATGATTTATGAATTCATGAAAGACTTTTTGGGACATTGCACAAACTGATATTCCCTGCAGGTTATAGTGAGTCTATGAGGCTCTTATCCCTTGATTGCCCCTTTGTATATAGACTAAGTTTTAAGCCATCCAAATGACTGATTTGGTGATTATTGTTTCCCTGTGCAACTTAATGCTCAGCCTACCTGTCAAGACTTGATATCCCACCCCTTCATAATTTGCTATGTGACCAAGGGCAGGGTTCAAAACATAAAGATGGACAAACCAGTAGGGGAAGTTTGGTAGTCAAATCTACCTGGACTATTTCATTACAGGCATGGTAAAGTCCTTCAAGTATTAAATGGGCAGACTAAGGTTATTGCATGCCAAATCTTGATTTAGTATATGTAAAGTGTGGCATATTCTCTCATGATACTTTTCCTTGGCTGAAGCTAACAAGTCTCTTGGCTGTAAGGTGAGTTGTGGGGATTCTTAAGAGGTGGAGGCAATAAGGGAGGAATTGGCAGAGCAGCTAGATAAAGATACAGAAGTGGGAAACTGAATGGCATTTATGGAAAATTACAAATTGAGCAGTTTGGTTGGATGATAAACTGAGGTGGAGACTAATAACAAGTTTTCCCATTATTCAATAGGTGGTTATTTTTAATGAGGAGTGTGGTGGGGGGGAAGGAGTAGAGAGGGGTAGTGCAATGAATAGCCTGCTTCAATAGGGATCCTTAAACTCTCTCCTCTGCCTAAGTACAATCCCTTGGAGTAAGGGGCCTAAGAATAGCTTTCATTGGCTCAGAAACCCAGAGATCTTCTACTTAAAAAAAATTCCCAGTCTTTAGGGCCAGGTATGCTAACTTTACTAATGCCTCTCTAATTCATTTTCAGTTTCCAAAGAGAATTTTATAAAACCAAAATCTCATCATGTCACTCCCCTATTTAAGTGTTTTTGGACACTTCTAAGTTGTGTGACCCTGAACAAGTCACTTAGGTGTTTCTCTATATATCTAAGGCCAAGTGTATATGCCACTGTTTGGCATTTAAAGCCCTTAAAATCTGATTTCAACCTAACATTAAATACTTATTACATACACCTGTGTCCCATCTCCCTCTATCATCTGAGTAAATTACCTTACTTGCAGTTTTCTATATATGATTCCATTTCCTACCTCCATAGCACTGTCCCTCTGGTCTGCCAATTTTTCCCTTCTTATTTCCATATCTTAGAGATTCAGCTCAAATTGCATCTCCTACAATTCCTAAGGGGGGAGGGGAGCTTTTCATTATCTTCCTAATAGTTAACAATACCACCCCTGAAAGCTCTACCTCTTCCCTTTCCAAAACAAAACAAAAAAACCCTTACTTTGGATTTACCTTCCTGCGTGGATGGTGTTTCCTTCTAGTACAATGTAGGCTCCTCAAAGGCAGTAATTGTATCATTTTCATTTTTGTATCCCTGGCAGGCAGCATGGTATATGGTATATTGAACTGTTAACTGGAGGCTGGAGACCAGGAAGTTTGCATTACTTGACTAAACCAATGAAGTTTGGAAGCATTTGAGGTGGCATCACCTCAGACATTCTCTGACTCCTAAATTGGTGCCCCTTAAAACTAATGTTTATTGAACTAAATTAAGCCAAGAGTTGATTTCTTTCTAGGTAACAAATGCTCTTTGCAAGGCAACCTGTAACTGAGAGGTTTAAGGCTACCATTTCTGCTATTTGTGAAGATTTCTACTTGGAGCAGTTAGAGGTGAATTGTGGTACAAGGGGTCACATTGACAGCCTTAGGTCATCTGTTTAAGGAGACAGAAAATACTGTAACTCCTGGTGCAGGATTAGCTTGAGCCCCTTATTAGGCAAACACCAACCTCAGGGGAAGGTGGTGCCTACCTGATTGGAGAAACTGTGGATTTAAATTTGGAATCAAGAAAGTATAAATTAGTAACACAGATTGGTCAATACCAGGGTTTCTTCAGAGTATGAAATCCAAACAACTGAAACATTGTCAGAGATATTTGAAAGAGGATGAGAAAAGCAGTTGCAGGAATGGAGAGTAAAACATGAGTTAGGAAGTGGGGAGGAGCTGTCCATTTGTATAACTCAAATCAAAGCTTTATTCAGCACTAGTATGTGCAAAGTGTTATGGTAGATTCAGTTCTTAAAAAAAAAGCTTGTATTCTATTGGAATGGGGAAGAATATAGTGCATAATTAGGTAAGGATATGCATACAGGAATATTTGAAAAGGCAGAAAGTACCAAGAATGAAGAGAATTGGGAAAGCCTTCCCGTAGGAAGTGACACACAAGTTGAACCTTGAAGGAAGTCAAGGATTTTAAGAGATAGAGGTGAGGAGGGGTCCTATTTCAGCCCTGGGAGACAGCCTTCACAAAGGCATGGGGACAGGATATAGAATATTGAGTTCAGAGAACAGTTAAGCAGACAAAATCTTCAGTATTTAATGGAAGATGCTTGTATTCTCCATCATGTGACACACGTGTGCCAGGGGGATACACCATGGTCTTTTCTAACTCAGTTTGGACAATAAAGTAATGGTCTCTAAGTCCGGTGAAGAACCAGGATGTTATCTGATTCTAGATTCTAAGTTTTAAGAGAAAAATTGCCTAAAGCCAGGAGTGAGCTAGTAAATGTTTAACAATCGGCCCTCAAATTTAAAAAAAAAAAAAACATACACAACATACTTTTAAGCTTTATACTTATTATTAATGTTTCTCTTTCAATTTCTTATATGCAAACTATCAATTAAAAATAGATCATATCCTGATTTGTAGCATTTGCCAATTTCCAAAATGTAAATGCTCATATTGAAAATTTAACAATTGATTCTCACACGACAGTTTGAGAGAACTGCAGCCTACCCCTGCCCAAAATAAAATTCAAAGCATTGACTAAATACTTTTGGGTAATAAGGAAAATCAAGCTTTCTTCCAAAAGACTTTTTAAAAGTTTTATTAATGCCCTTTCCCATTACATACGAATTAATTTCCAGATATACCCATATCCTTCCTAACATAGTATAGCAGTAAAAGATCTGAACTTGGAGTTACGAAGACTCCAAATTCAGTACTCTTCCCAACAAACCACATTGCCTCACTTATGGGAACCTGCTAGCTGCCTTTGACCCCCTTAGAGTATATTCTCAGTCATGGGTTCTCTGGGTCAAAGGTTATGAACATATCAGTATCTTTTTTTCACATAATTCCAAATTGCTTTTCAGAATGCTTAGACTATTCCACAGCTCCACCAAGAGCACACCAGCATGCTTCTCTTCCCCCTCCATATTAATTCTTCCTACCTTTGTCAACTTTCTGGTGTAAAGTGAGACTTCATAATTATTGTAATTTGTATTTTTCCATTTATTGGTGATTTGGAATAATCTTTCATATAATTGTTAACTCTCTTCAATTCTTCTTTTAACAACTATGTGTGGCTCAGATTCTATCTTGAGGAAAGCTCAAGCTTTAATCTGGCCTGTTGTCAATAGCAATAGAAATGCTTAGGCTCCTTAAGAGTCTACCCCAGCAGTTCTCAACCTGGGGGTCACAACCCCTTTGGGGGTCAAATGATCCTTTCACAGGGGTCACAGGGGTTGCCTAAGACCATCGGAAAATACATATTTCTGATGGTCTTAGGAACTGAGACATCGCTCCTCTATCCATCTCCAGGTGGGTCTGCCCACATGCAGATACATCCCCATATGAGTATTAAGGGGTCTTGGCATTAGAAAGGTTGAGCACTGGTCTACCCAATATGGCAAATCTTTAATAAACTTTGTTTTGCTTGGGCTGAAAGAAGACTTGAGTTGAATTCATTCTGGCAGGACCTGGCATGGTGATATTTTGAGGTCCCAAGCACCCCTAAATCCCAAACTTCAAGATGTTGGTTCCTTGACTGGGAAAAACTGCCTACCTCAAGCTCTTCTTCAGTCAAGACTAGAAGGTATGTAAACCTCCCTCTCTCCCTATCCCCTTCTCACTCTTCAAGTACCTTGAAGGTGCTTTTTGGGGCTGACTTCTCAGGTCCCATTAGCTCAGACAGCTAAGAAACTGTCGTGTACTCAACCTGATGCTTTCAGGTTCTCAGTGCAGTGGTTATGTTGGAGGCCACAGACCTGGATACAGCTTCTTAAGCATGGAGGATAAGGACAGATACCCCATCCAGAAGTATATGCTAGGGAATTTGGAAAACTTTAGGTTTGTCTCCTACAGGGTTCAAGCCATCAACTTCTAGATGGCTACTAAGGCCATGTACCCCTTGAGCAGATCCCAGAAAGGCAGGGACAGTTGTATGACTCTTACCAGCAAAAAGCAGTTTCAAAAGCAGAGACCTTCACCCCTTACCCCAAAGGAATTTGGGTCCCATTAGCTTGAGGAGGGAATGATGGGGTGTAGGCTCTAGAAACCCCCTTGAACTCTCTTTGAATCATGCCACTGAATCTGGTGTCTGCCTGAGGCCATAAGCTGTCTAAGCTTTCCATTATTACAATGACAGAATCTTTTTTACTGTTAAACTAGCCCTCCATTATCTGTTACCTCAGACTGTTTCCCAACCTTGATCCCATCAAAATCCCATTCTCTTGGTTCCTGGAATCTGACCACAGTCTCATCAAGATCCATCCTAGACTCCTTCTCAAGATCTTCCTTGGACTCCTCCTCCCATCACCCCAGAATGCTAGACCACTCCTAGTTCCCTCCCACAGTCCTTCTGTATATAAGATCCATCTTGCCTCCATGAAGGCTCTCAGATTCTATCTAGCCTGACAAAGGCTCAAGGTTCAATGCGACCCACTGGCATTAGCAATACAAATGCTCAGGCTCCTTAAGAGTCTGCCCAATGTGGCAAATCTTTAATAAACTTGGTTTTTCTTTGGCTGGAAAAAAAGAACTATGTGTTCAAATCCTTTGACCACTCATCTAGCAGATGAGGTCAGAATGAACATTTCCAAAGAAATTATGAACCGAAGTATCTTTAATTGATTGATGTCTGCATATTTTTTACCCCATTAGATTATAAACTCCTTGAGGGTAGGTGCCTTATTTTGCCTCTTTTTCTATCCCCAGCACTTTGCACAGTGCCTGGCACATGGTCATTTGTTAATAAATATTTATTGATTGGTCAGCTAAAACAAAGGGAATTATCTCAGGCTTTCTTTCATTCTTCTATGGGCCTTGGTGGTGGTTCTGTGGTCTTCTTTTCTCCAGCATGCTCCTTTCTTCCTCCTCTCTATTCCACCTTTCAGCTCCTTTTACATGTAGTCTTCCCCCATTAAATTTTAGTTTCTTAAGGCAGCTAGGTGATACATTGAGCAGAGGGAATGACCTGAATTCAAATCATAGCTGTGTGACTCTGGATGAATCACTTAACCTTTGTTTGCCTCAGTTTCCTCAGCTGTAAAATGGGAATGATAATAATAACACCTGTATCCTAGGGTTGTTGTGGGGGTCAAATGAGAAATATTTGTAAAGCACTTAGCAGAATGCCTTGCACGTAGTAGAGGCTTAATAAATGCTTCCTCCCTTCCTTCCTTCCTCCCTTCCTTCCTTCCTTCCTTCCTTCCTCCCTCCCTCCCTTCCTTCCTCCCTCCCTTCCTCCCTCCCTTCCTTCCTCCCTCCCTTCCTTCCTCCCTCCCTTCCTTCCTTCCTTCCTTCCTTCCTTCCTTCCTTCCTTCCTTCCTTCTTCCCTATCTCCCTCCCTCTCTCCCTCCCTCCCTCCTTCTTTTCCTTCTTTCCTTCCTTCCTTCCTAGAAAACATGTTTTCTCTCTTTAGTTTCTACATGTCTAATTTTTTTTTTTACTAGTTCTAGGTCAATTACTAAAGATTTTCCTGGCAAAAGCAGATATTATGCTTTCTCCAGATTCAGTTTCCCCAGCTGTCAGTTATGGAGGGTGGAAGGCTGGGCATTAGGTCAGCATTTTATTTCTTCCTCAAGCACAACCATTGACAATGGCCTGGGAAAGCATTTCTGCCCCATGCCCAAACTTCCAGCAAGGAAGAGCTCTTCTCTTTTGGACTCCCAAAGCCATCTTGAGTTTTAGAGTTTACCTATGCCTTCATCGCTTATCCAACAATCTTCATGACCTGTTCCTTTTGGAAGCTGCTCACCTTTTCAACCTGATTCATCTTAATTCTTACTAGTCTGCTCCAAAGAGATTAGATCTTTACCATCCCTTTACCTCTGGATTCCTATCAGTCTATTTCACTTATGCCAAGAAGGTGAAATTCCAAGTGATGCAGCCTATGCCAGGCTGCTCTTAGCCTGGATCTCTCAGTGTAAGGCTGATTCCCCCAAACTGACTGGACTTCTGGTTTTCAACCAGCACTTCAAATCAGGCCCTTCCCCAGTCTCCAGTACTAATGGTGCAGAATTAGCAGAGAAATCGGGATACCTTGTCTCTTCTTCAGCTAAGAATCCAATCACTTTTCTACCTCCAAGCATTCCTGGGATTCTTCCCCAGGAGGGGTCTGTCCTATTACCCTTTTTTTTTTTAAATTTTATTATAGTTTGCATCATTCATTTCCAGAAGATTTTGAGTTACATATTTTCTCCCCCTCTTTCCCACCCCACCACCCCAAAACAGCCATCCCAGTGTGTCCCCCCTTCCCCAGTCTATTCTCTCC
>CM053592.1:77773437-77827771 GCA_028646515.1 Pseudochirops corinnae
ATATATATATATATATATATATATATATATATATATATATATATATATATATATATATACAGGTGCAAACATACACACACATATATACACAACACACAATGCGTGTGTGTGTGAGTGTGTGTGAATTATTGGGCACACAGATCATTGGATCAATTGTCAAGTGGCATGACCATATAATCTGTAATAGGGAAAATATAAACTTAATAACACCATGAATAGAACCTCAAGTGCCATAATAAAGAAATCAAAATTAATACTACTTGCAACCATGAAAATGGTAAAAATAGTAAGAAAGAAAAAAGATAAAATCCAGTGTTGACAAATCTATGGAGAAATGGGCTTTCATTCACTGTTAGAGGAAATTGCAAAGTGCCACACACCTTTTGGTTAACATTCTGACAAAATGTGCTCAGAGTTAATAATTTTGAGCAGACCTTTCAGCTCAGTGATTATGTTGCCAGGATTCTAACATGCACATGCGCGCACGCACACACACACACACACACACACACACACGAAAAAAAAAAAAACAAGGACCTATCCTCACAAAAATATTCATTGCTACCCTGTTTGTAGTAGCAAATACTTCAAAAAATCTTTATGACCAACAATTGAAGAATAGCGGAATAAATTACGGTCCATTAATGCAATATAATATTATGGCAACATAAACATGATGAATATGAAGGAGATGAAGAAATGTGGAAAGACCTGTGGAGGTAACTATAAAGTCAGCAGAACCTCAATTGAATATACGTTGGTTCAAATATGTATGTGTGTGTGTGTGTGTTAGGTAGGCAAAAAGTCAGAATAGGAGGGCCCAAAATGGTAGAATATGAGGAAAACATAAAAAGAAACAAAGAAAGAAACTTTTTGTTTGTTAATTCATATGTTCATAGAATTAGAGTTGGAAGAATTAGAGGACCTCTAGTTCAACCACTTCCCTCTATAGATGAGGAAACAAAGATGTTAAATGACTTGTCCGCGTGGGTAGGAAGTCACATGGATGGAATTTTAGCCAAGCCTAGGATGTAATTCCAAATCCAATGTCCTTTCTACTTTGGAGTATCATATTTGGATTTTTCTTATCAAATGCCAGAGGTTTAAAGTAATGATTTGTCTTTTTATTTGTTTGTTTTTGTTGATGGATATTTAGTTTATGATACTTTTTTAAATTTTAGAACTCCTTATTAGGGAAACAGGTGTTACAAAAAATTATCATGTCTTCATCAAGAACAGAGTATAAGAAAACAAACTCATTTTCTCCTTTAATATGTTTCCTGGACTAGTGTATCAGAAGTTGCTTTAGTCATAATATACTACAATTTTAGCAAAGCTTCTGACAACAGCATAGGGTATGCTTGTAGACAAAACAGAGACCTATGAGTTAGGTTAGCAGTGGCTAGAGCTCTGGGTCTAATTTCAAATCTGGTCTCAGACACTTACTAGCTATGTGACCTTGGGCAAGTCCCTTAACCCCCATATGTATATGTACATATGTAGGTATGTATGTATCCTTCTCTCGCTGTCTTTCTGTCTGTCTCTGTGTCTGTCTGTCTGTCTATCTGTCTATACTCAGGTTCCAAAACCAGCTTCACAAATATAAAAATGGAGAGGTATGGCTAGATAACAGCACTTCTGGAAAAAAAACAACTGGAGGGAAACTTTTTATGGCAGCCAATCGCTGGTCAACCATCAATAAGGTTGGTGTCTCTTATGTGACAGGTACGATGCTAAGCTCTGGGGATAAAAAAAAAAAGCAAAAAATAAACAGAAAAAAGTTCTTTCCTCTCAAGGAGTTTGTAGTCTAATGGGGTGGGGTGGGGAGAGGATAACAACCAAATAACTAAGCCAAGAAAGCTAAGGCAAATGTGAAGATATACCGAGAAGCAGAATACACAGGAAAGGGCATCATTCTCCTCTTCTCTGTAGGTCTTGATCAGAGCACATCTGGTGGATTACCTCGAGTTCTGAGCTCTACCTTTGAGGAAGGAGGACATCAGTATGTTGGAGAGTGTCCATTGGAGGGTGACGAAGGGCCTTAATCATCCCATGAGGACCGGCTGAAGAGATTGGATGGCTAGGTGTTGACACAGTGTATAGAGTCACAGGCCTGGAATCAGAAACTTTCCAGTTTCAAATCTGGCCTCGGACACTTATGAATGTATGACCCTGGGCTAGTCACTTGACTGTACTTGCTTCAGTTTCGTATTTGTAAAATGATCTGAAGAAGGAAATGGCAAACCACTCCAGTATCTTTGCCAAGAGAATCCCAGTTGGAGTCATGAAGAGTGGAGCAGATAAAATTAAATACAAAGAAAATTACCTGTGGGAGCATTTCGTATTAACCTTGTCTGATGATGGATTATCCATTCTGAGCACAGATAGATCAATCAGGGGAAATTATAGAGGCAAGGGATCTGATAGCAGCCATGTCACTTGCCTAATAACTCTGCACTCCCAACACTGCTCGGCTGTCTCTCCAGTAAAACTCTTTTAGCAGTACAGTCAATGAGGGAGAGGAATTCTCGGAGCATGTACAAAGAATACAAATGATGCTATTCACACCAAACAGAAAGGATAGACCCTGAAGTTCAAGACTCTTCTAATTTGTTGACTTATTGGTTTTCTACTGGGCCCTTAGAAGATATGCTTATGGAATTTTCCTGGGAGGCACTTCAGAGGCATAACTTTATGGTATAGTTATTAAAAGAAGGGTGCTAAGCACCATTTTTCAACTCCTCTAAGGACTGAGTGAGCTAAAATGGATTTACAGTAGAATCAAAGAAACTTAGATGAACCTTGAGAATGAGGTTGATTCAAATCAATTCAATAAACATTTATTAAGCTATTACAATATGTTGGGCAGTTTGCTAATCAATGGGAATACAAAAAAGAGACAAAAGACAGTGCCTGCCCTCAAGAAACTTACAATCTAATGAGGGAGACAATATGCAAACAAATACATGCAAAGCAAGGCATACAGGATTAACAGGAAATAGCAGAGGGAAGGCACTGGAATTAAGAGGGGTTGGGAAGGCTTCCTGTAGGAGGTGGGATTTGAGTTGGGACTTAGAGGAAGAGTTAAGGGAGTTAAGTCATCAGAGTGGAAGAGAGAGAGCATTCCCTGCAGGAGAGACAGTCTAAGAAAATGTCCAGACATGAGAGGTGGAGGGTCTTGCTAATGGAATAGCTGGGAGGTCAGTGTCACTGTATTGATGAGTATATGTTGAGGAGTAAGGTGTAAGAAGACTGGAAGGGTAGGAGGGGGCTAGCCTATGACAGGCTTTCAATGCCCAACAGAGCATTTTGTATTTGCTCCTGGAGGCCATAAGGAGCCACAAATCCTAGAACATGAACAATAAAGGAGGTTGGAAGAAATCACACCCCACAGGATCTGGAGGATTTTGGAGCCAGCTAGGATGGCGAATGCTCTCTACTTCTTCCCATTGGAAGGATCTGTTGAAAGAATTGGGACTGGTTAGAGTGGAGAAGAGAAGACTCTGAGGCTAGCCATGCCAGTCATCTTCAATGATAACATTTGAAAGGGGCGGTTCGTCTTATTCTACTTGTCTCCAGAGGAGAGAATCAGGAACAATGGACAAAAGCTGCAGAGATGTGTATATAGACTCCATGTGAAGAAAAAATAACATCCCCTTAATTCAAAGCTGGGCAACAAGTGGAAGCAGTGGATTCTCTCTCATCAGTTGACTTTGTGAAAAGTCAGGATAAGAACCCACCATGTCCATTGTAGATGGAATTCATTCTCTGGCACAGGGGTATAGTGTCATGTACACCAGGGGAGGTCAGAGGATTCCAGTTAACATACTGGCCTGGTCACTTTCTACTTGTGCTACTGTGGGCAAGTTACTCCCCTTCCAAGCATCTCAGTTTCCTTATCTGTAGAAAGAGAAGGTTGCCCTGAAAGATGATTTAGGTCTCCTCTAGGTCTAGAACTACGATCCTATTATTTGATGACTATAATACCCCTGAGATTCACCAGTTCTGTGATTCTTAATCTTTTTTGGATCCTGGAGCCTTTGGGCAGTTTGACGAAGCCTATGGTCTCCCTTCTCATTACAAGTTTTTAAATGCCTACAGTGTTATACATGGGATAACAGAGGAAGACAATTATCCTAAAATATGATTATCAAAATATTTTTGTAAAACAAGTTTACAGACCCCAGGTTAAGAAGCCCTGTGGTGATAATGAATACATGGAGTTTGTTTAAGAGAATCCTAATTCACAGTCTGGAGAGGCCTCATGACTGGCCAGAGCAAGGAACTGGTTCCATAGAAGGAGCTGGATTGCAGTGTGATCACACCAATAAAGCACTCGGAGATTTACCTTAAACTCATCTTCAAGTATAAGAGCTGCAGCATCTTAACAGCATGCCATTGTGGGTATAGAAGGAAAGGGGGGAAAGTGTGTTTTGCCTTATTATACTCTATGTGTTAGGGAAAGAAATAATAACTGATACTAATCTGGTACTTCATAGTTTGCAAAGTGCCTTACCTGTCACTTTCTTTGACATGTGAGGGAAGTATTCTGCAGAGCTATTATCAGCCCCATTTTATAAATGAGTAAATTGAGACTCTGAGAGGTTGATTTAGTTGCCCAGCAAGGGCCAGAAGACAGATTTGAATCCAGACTCCTTTAACTTTGGGCGCAATGCTCCATTTGATATACCATACTGCCTTTCTAATATTACACATATTTGATTCTTAACTAAGAACATTCTAGAAGCACAAAGAATTATCTCAGGTTCTCTCAGAAGTTTTTTTTTTTTAACAGCTTTGTTTGTGACTTGCAGTTAAGAGGGTATTAAACTAGAAAAAGTGTATTACAAATACACATAGGAGCCTACTTATTTACTACTGATGGTCACAAAAACTGATAGTAAAAAAAGCATTCTGAATGGATTCTGGCATTGATACCTGAATAAGATATATTTGACCCTGTACTTTTAGGCCCTTTGGAACAGTAGTTTGTCCATATCTGATGCCCTGGACTTCGAGAGTGAAGACGGGATTTTCTCTGGGATACCTTGAAATTGCTAAAAATGTATTCAATTCTCTCCCACTCATTCACCAATGACCCTCTCAGCTACAGACAAAATTTTAAAATGCCTTGTCATGTAATTAAAATAATTCAAGGGGAAAAACCCTATGGATTAGGCCAGGACAACCTTTAACTGGAACTTTCCTTTTAAAAAGTAGTAGCCCAGGTCTTCCTTGTACCAATTTTTCTGTTGGTTTTTTTTTTTTTTTACTCTAAGAAATGGTTGTCTTAGGGAGAGTTACCTTAAGCCCTTGGTGGCATTACATGGGGGCAGGTTCCATTTGATGTCACTGAGAAGTTTTCTGTGTGTAAGAAAATATATGTAGATATTTCTCCAGGAAGCTCTCAGCCCACTGAGCATACCTCATTCAATATCTCAAGAAGAAATGGGTTCCCTATCACTTGAAGTCTTCAAACAAAGACAATATAACTGTTGATAACAACGTCACTACCTGTCACAAAGTTGGGCCTTGAAGGAAGATCTTGAATAGTCAAAGAAGCTCCTGTTCTCAATGGACCTCTCACCGGCCTCTACTCTTTTCAGACACTCTTAAATGGTTAGCATATTCCCATTCCTACATATTTCCCAGTAATTCTGAATACCTATCTACTGAAGCCAAATGACAACAACAACAACCATTTAAAAAAACCTTTTCCATACCCCTTCTTACTCTGATTCCCCTCAACCTTACCCTGTCAAAGTCCTATTCCACATTCCCTCACTCCGTCATTTCCTCCCTTGTGTTCTTTAGAATGCCTGCTTCATAAATAATAAATTTTTACATCTTTAGATTTGCCGTTCCACCTTCTCGCACTCATTGAGACCTGCCTTCTTGCTGTTGACACTCCATCCCTAGCCACCTTTTCTACTACTAATTTTCATTCATTGCCCTATTGCAACCCAACTGTCAAGGGAGGAAGAATAAGAAAAATCCTCCTTCCCCATTACCAATTCAATATTCTCTATGTCCTACAACTTTTGTTGTAGGTCAACAACCTTTTCTCCTTTGAAATTCACACTACTGAATTTCATCACACAATCCAGATCCTAGTGGTTGCTATATAACAAAAACCCCTCCAAACCCGTCTCCCCAATAATATCCTTTATCAATGAGTATAGTGCCTGGTTCATTGTCTTTCTGCCTACCTCAAATCCTGCTTTCATACGTTGGGACATCAGCACATATGTTGATACTATCCCACATACCTTAACTTACTAGTTAATATATTTAGTTCCTATCACCTATTCCTCAACTCCATCTCAATTACACAGAGTTGTAAAAGGCTCCCTTAAATTAGAATTAAAATGTAAAAGATAAATTAAAATATATGTTAATTATATTACCTAAGGAATACAGCCACATGAAGAATGCTACAAATCAAACATAGAGAAATGCAAATTTATGCAATTCTGAGGGTCTACTTTATACCTCAGATTGATAAAGTTGAGGAAAATAAAGGAAAGTGACAAATGTGTATGTGGGGGTGGTAGTGCTGTGGAAAACTATGTGAATTGGTATAGCCATTCTGGAAAGTAATCTGCAACTATAAGCCAAAAAAAAAAAAAAGTCACTAAACCATGCATAATCTTTTACCCAACTATATTCCACTAGTAGACTTCAAAGAGACCAAAGGGGAAAAAAAAAAAAAGGTCCTATGCCTACAAAATACTTATAACAGCTTTTTCTTTCTTTTCTTTTCTTTTCTGTTGTTGTTGTCGTTGTTGTTGTTTTCTGCAGTGTCAAAGAACTGGAAGGTAAAAGGGCACCCATCACTTGGAGAATGGTTAAACATATTACAGTATGTGAATGTAGTAGAATACTATTGTGTTGAAAGAACTGAAGAAAGATATGGTTTCAGAGAAATCTAAGATGATTTGTATAAATTAGTACAACAAAGTGAACAGAACCAGGAAAATAATTTATACTATAACCTTAATTTTCTAAAAACCAAAACAAAAAACTTTTAAAGATGGAAGGACTCTAATCAATGCAATGATTCATCAATTCATGATTCCAGAAGACTTATGAAGAAGGATGCTGCCCATCTGGCAGAAAGGTACTGGACCAAGATGCAGAATGAGACCCACATTTTGCACATAGTCCATGTGGAAACTCATTTTGCTTAATGATGCTTGTTTATTACAGGGTTTTTTTTTTCTTTTTTACAAGGGGCAGGGGGAAGTGAGGAGAAAAATAAATGCTTAATAATTGAAAAATAGAAAAAAGAGCCCTTGAATAATTTCAAGGACTTGATTTTTTATCCCAGATCTACCACTTATGCTCTGTTTAACCTTCAGCCTCATTTTCCTCATCTGTAAAATGGACTGGTTGCACCAGATGACCTTTATGGCAGCTTCCATCCCTGATTGAAGGATTGGTGGTATGAAAAGTCAGGGGTTCTACAAATTTATCCTCTCTTTTCACAAAATCACAAATGAAATCAGCCTAGTCTAATTCCGATTCTTGTCATACTTCAAGAAAAACATTTTGAAGACCAAGATACTTTTTGAAGATATGGGCTGAATATTTTATATCAATGGTTTTTTTAAAAAGTGATTAAAAAAAATAGTGGTCTTACCTCTCTGAATTTACATTAAAGGATAGAATAATGTTTCTTAACCTGGGGTCTACAAAGAGTCTATGCCTAGATTTCAGGGGGTCTGTGAACCTTGATGATATAAAAAATACAACTTCATTTCCATGTAATTGCCTTCTTTTGCAATTTTCTGTATTTTATTTTATGTATCGAAAAATCTTACTCTGAAAAGACTTCGGCAAACTGTCAAAGGGACCCATGATACACAGAAAAATTTCAGAAGTCCTGGTATAGAACATAGGACAAATGTCTCAGAACACACCCCTTAGTCGAAATGTATACTTTTCTATTTTTCCCCCACACTTTTGATTGTATTGGTCACAAATTCTTCACTAACTCTTTTGACACATTTGCATTGAAAGATTTCCCTGCTAAACCAAAAACTCTTCTGATTCACAAGGCTGCCTGTTCACCATGCCTCAAAACTTCCATAAGATGAAAGACAGAATGCCTGATATGGGTAGTGGTTTCTGATAGTTTGGGAAGACCCTGCATAGTGCTCTCTTTTTGTACTAAGGAATGTAAGTAGAGAAGGACAATTTTTCTTCTAATTTGTCTTCCTGGAAGGATTATATATTCTACCTGCCAGTTCAAGAAGGATAAAGAAAAAATGTTTAAATGTTATATGAACTTTGTTCAAGGGTGAGCTAGTGGATGAAGTGCTAGAATTGAAATGACCATGAGTTAAATCTCAACTTGGATGCTTTCTAACTATAAAACCTTGGGCAAATCACCTAACCTTTCTGAGGTTCAGTTTGCTTGTCTATAAAATGGAAATATTAATAACATCTACCTTCCAGAATCAAAGATCATGTGTTAAGCACTTTTAAAGTCTATATAAATGCCAATTAATATTGTTATAGTCTTTATTTCATTCTTCGTATCTTCTTATCACTGTTTTTAAAGTTGTGAAATCAATGTATTTCCAGTACAGAAGAAAACAAAGATACTTCTGTAGGTGGAATCATTAAAACACCATAACTGGAGAATTAATATCATTTGAATATTTAGTACACATTAAAAATAAAAACAAAACAAAATAGGAAGAGGAAGGGATCAAGCCCAGATTAGGTGAAGGCATTGATTTTGGGGCTGCATGAATATGTGCAAGGAAGCTCTGGTTTCTCCTTTACACTCTCTTGAAAAGAAAGTGGGTTTTCTAATTTAAAAAAAAAAAAAAAAACAACTCTCAACAGGCATGCCCTTGGCTAACAGGGGAGAACACTGTTCCAGTTTTCCATAATACATTCATGAAGTGATTTGAAACAATCAATGTATATCTACTGCAGCAGAAATACAAAAAAAAAAAATGTGCTTTAGAATCTTTGAAACTAATGCAAAAGTTTAATCACTAAAGCTATTACAGGGCTTTTTTTAAGCAACACAAACACGGGTTTATTTCTAACACCCTGAACCCTTCTTTTCCTACCCAGAATCTCTATTAATTGTTATTTTCTTTTCTTCTCCATCCCCTTAAAATGGGTTTATAAAGTAAGTCTACCACCCTCACCCCATGACCATCAGATGCTTTTTGAGATTTCTTAGTAAGTGTTCTCACCCAAATCAGGCAGAGAGACCCTACAAAGAAGAACTCTCTTTCCTTGTTCTTTATCCAAGTCTTCAAATAGGTTTTACTTTTTTCTGTGTTCTTTTTCTTCTGCATGGGATGGGGGAGGGGAGTGGGGACTGAGGATGTGGGTACGGTTTTTTAATACAGAAAAATTGATAACTTTCTAAATCATAGTTTGTTTTCCTCAGGGTTTCCTTAGACATTTTAATATATAATTACTGTTTTCCTTTTTTGTATCTTATATTCAATGTAGTTTGCATAGAAGATGCTTCTGGGATAAGTTGCTATCCTATTACTGTTCTTCTATGCTTTCTATTTGTTGAGTTGTTTTTGTTTTTTTTATAATCAAATAAATCAAATATAATCAAATAAAAACATAAAATATAAGTTTAATATAAGATGTGTACCTCACTCTCTTTCTGCATTAATTTGATTTCTAGTTCACATTCATTGAAGCTTTTTCTTTTTGTTTTTAACCTGCTGGGTCAAAGTCAGGCATATGAGGTGTTTGGAGAGGACTAGCACCCCTGGTATAAAATAAGGTGAGGACTTTCTGAACCCTTTTCAGGGATGTTCATCGACCTTTGGTTTCCACCTTTCACTGGACTCTCACCCGTAGCTCCAAGAAATTAAGCAGCCACATCTCAGTAAAAGCATCTCTGCAGACAGGCTAAACCAGGTAGAAAATAACCAACACTCCTCAAAACTGTTGATGAGTTAGGGGGTTGTCTACCTCTAACGTGTGAAGACTTCCCCGGGCTGAATAGGTGCTGTAGAGCACTTAGAACATGGAAGATGACACGATCATCCACCGTATTCTGGGCCACTGCTGGTTGACATGACTTGACTTCAAGGAGAAGAGAGAGTGCGTCTGAAGACTTTGAGCAATATTGTCTTACTAAAATCCAATTCACATGCAAGTCAAGTCACCACCTTGTGATGTCATTTGTCCTCTTTGAAAACAAAGGATCAACAGCAACAATAAGCCTGGCAATGAGATCTCTTATGTCAGAGTATTATTAAGTTGAATATTCATTTGACACTTATTGTGGTATGGCACAACATGCTAGTCTAAACACACACACATATCTTTACCTCCATCTATCTATCTATCTATCTATCTATCTATCTATCTATCTATCTATCTATCCTGCCTTTTAGCTGCCCTAGCAGTTCAAGATAAATAGGAAATTCTTGTTCCAGTAGTTTATGCCCTCATCTTTATTAACTACTGACTGAGCTACAGAATTTATTTCTGAATTTTTAAATCTAATTTATCCCATGATATAATTTTCTACTTTTTATTCTGTACCAAGTAATTTTGATGATTACTGCTTTACAATTTAATTTGAGATGAGGTAATGCTATTTTGCTTTCATTCCTTTTTGCTTTTTAAATTTTATTTCTTGATGTTGTAGTCCTCTTGTTCTTCCCAATGAATTTTGCTATTACCTTCTCTAGCTCTATAAAATAATCCTTTGATAGTTTTATTGATATAACATTAAGTTAGTAAATTTGTTTCAGTACTATTGTCATTTTTATTGTATTGGCACAGCCCAATAATATAAGTAATTACTGTTCTTCTAATTACTTAAGTCATCTTTCATTTCTGTAAATAATTCTATTTATTCAATTAAGAGCTTGGGCATTAGTAAAGTTGTCCTATCTCCTGCTCTTTCTATGATGACACATCTCTCTTAAGACCAATTTATTTCACTTACACCTCCAAAATAAACCTGTTTGCTGTACAAACTCTGGAGACCTATATATCCCCTCTCCTAGGGTGAGAAGTTATCCTTGGAAATACAACCCTTACTTGGAAAAGTTGGTCTCCTAATAACATATTAACATTATAACATAATAACTTCTACTCTCTATCCTACCATGTGGCCATTCTTTAATAGTACTCTTTCATTTAGGGTGATTCCCGGCCTTCCATTTCACTTCACATCTTCCCTTCCCCCGTTACTCTTTTCCATGACATCCCAAGCTTTTTGAGAGATTAAACCATTGATAGCTATCACTAATATCCTACTCTACTCAGCTCCAGGCTAGGTAGACTTATATCTCTAACTACTTCTTATTTTTTGCCTCCCCTCCTCCCACTAGAGCAAATAGTGATTTCACTTTTAGGGGAACATGAGATTTAACTCTCAGAATATAATTTAGTTCTTCCTTTTTGTCTCTTGATGAATCCTCTGTAGTCTATCTTTCATTCATTCCTTGATTCAATTATTCATAGTAAAATAAAAGCCCCAAAATAAGAAAACTGAGTTTATTGCTTTATCTTTTCCTAGTAATTGTGATTTTTACAATTTACACACACATGTATTTACACATACATATGTGTATATACACATACATATATATTACATACACATATATTCCTCTTGTTCAACATGTTTATAAATAGAATGCTCTGTTTAGTATTCATCTCTGTAATTATTGTTTTCTTTTGGTGGAAAGACAGTGGGAAATATATGTCTCAGATGCCTCTCTTTTGTTGAAGACTCATAAATACCTTTGATAATATTAAGGTTCAGATTTGCAGCATATATTAAATGTGGTTAGCATCTTGAGTAGGTTTAATTTTGGAATACCTTTTTCCAACCTCTTCTCTCGTTTCTTATGGCCATGGAGGAATCATGGGCTATACATATTCTTTCAGAACTCAAGGCCTCTATTCTGATTAGTTGAAAAATTTGTTATTTAGCATTGAAACTCTGAAATTTAAAAGCTATGGGTTGGAATATTAAGAACAGGATTTTTGCTCTGGTAATCATATATGAACTCAATTACTAGTAGTCGGTAAACTGAATTAAAGTATTCTAGATAATTTTCTTGAATTATTTTACTCAATATGATATTCCACTTTTAAAAATTTATCACTTTTTTTTCTGGTAAGATTTTGACCATCCAATTATTTCTATATGACTTATCTTCGATGTCAGTTGCTTTAGAATTCATAGGTTCTCTCAAAGTTGTTGAGTAAAGTCAATGTAAAGCCAAGCACAAGCAGCTTTCCAGAGGACTGCTGATGTGAACAGCTTTTCAAGGTTCTGATTAGACAGTATAGTGAACTCTCTATTTATTCAGTAACAAATCAGAACAAAACATTCACAGAAAATCAAAATACAACATTCACCATGTCACAAATCAATAGCTTAACACTAAAATGGCCACGTAGTTTTCACAAAGTGGTCACATAGTTTTAAACAAAGTACATTCATTTAGTATGTCCTTCATTTGGTAAATTGTTACTTAAATCATCAAAGTACAAAGGCCCCCCACCCACAGGGTGCAATCAAATGACAATATCATCAGTCACTACTCAGCATCCCCTTAAAGGGTAGTGGAAAGTACAAAGGCCATCCAGCTCTAGATCACAAGTAAGTTACAATTTCATCAGTCAGCATAAAATACACAAGGAGAGGTCTTTCCATCTTGACTCAAAGCAGGCTCTCAGCTTCCATGGTTCCTCTTCCACGGTCCCAGCTACTCCCCGAATCTAACCAACTGCCACCTGAGTTCAAAGGCAGACAGCTCCCAGTTCCTTGTCCAGCTCTCTGTGCAGTTCCTGTTCCATGTTGAAGCTCACAGTGTCTAGTCCACCTCAAGTCCTTATTCAAATACCAGGAAACCAAGTCCCAAAACTAGAAAGTCAAAGTCATTACAGTAACCACAAAGTTGGTACACATGGTTAATTCAGGGAACACCCACATTCCCAAGCCTTCACAACAGAATAAGTTCCTCAAACAGGGATCCTCCTCTCTCACTCATAGTAGCTTCTCAGAAGAAGTTCTGGCTGGTTCTCAGAAGAAGCTCCTCCATCACGAGTTCCATTCTCAAAATCAAAATCACTTTCTCCAGCCTGGGCCTCTCCTCCTCAGCCTCCACTCAACTTACTCCAAGAAGTTCTGTCTCAGTTCTCAGTTCTCATTTCTCTTCTCACTTCTTCTCAATTCTCAGTTCAGTCCTCAGTCCAGCAGTAGCAGCCCAGCCTTCAGATGTTCACTGAGAGAAATTCTCACCTCTCTCAGCTTGGGCTTTTCATTACACAAGATGTTAGCCCCTCCCTGTTTTGCCCTTTCCTGTTACAACAGGAAGTTCCTCCCACTGTGAGATTCACAAGTTCTGGATCATAATACTTGGTACAATCACACCTGAAACAAGGTGCTAAGTGTTTGCCAATACAAGGGGAACTTCAAATTACATTACTATTACATTCAGACTTTCTTCCAAGCCTGTATTTTTGTACTACAGCTAATAATTCTCTTCTTTAGAGCCTTTGCAATTATGCTCTCTTACATATTCTAAGTTCTCTACCTGCTATTTTTTCTTAGTTATTTATCCTTTGAGAGCCCCGATTTATGGCCTTAATTCCATCCTGATAGTTTATTTAAAAGTTTTATTTTCTTTAAACTATTCTACAATTTCTTGCTTTTGTTTGATGGTATTTGGATATTCTGCATATTTTTTGTGTTGGAAACTTGCAGTTAAATTTCTTTCATGACATTGTAATAATAATATGATTTAATAATTATGTAACATCTTAAGGTATGAAAAATACTGTATGTATGTATGTGTGTGTGTGTGTGTGTGTGTGTGTGTGTGTGTGTGTGTAATTTCATGTGATCTCACAACAATCCTGTGAGTTAGGTGCTATTATAATCTGCTTTTTATAAATGAAGAAACTGAGACTGAGAGAAGTCAAATTCCTGGACCCACATCCCAGGCTAAGTGCGTGTGTGAGATGGCTTCAAACTGGAGTCTTCCTGATTCCACTGCTCTATCCACTGCACCACACTGCTTCCCATTCCTCCTTAATCTCTAACGACTTTTTTAAGGGCAAATCTTTACTTCTTTTTCCCTCTGTCTTTATAAGTTTAACTATTGGTTTCCCTTCTTGGAGTTAGGTTTATACACAGTATTCCTCTCTTGGACTTTTAATCTTTTGTTTTTTTTCTTGTATTCCTAATAGATTGTTTATGACCTCTCACCTCACTCTTTGGCTCTTTCCCCTTCTGTTGCTGTTACCTTTTCTCCATTAGGGACTCCTGAGCTGTAAGGTGACCTATGAGGAGAGGACTTAGGTTTCTAGGTCCCTGAATGGGCTTGTTCTTCATTTTCAGACAGTTCTGCACTACCACATTTTCTGTTACCTCTTATCCTACTCAATTTCACTTCTTTTCTTTCTCATAATCTTGTAGAATTAGTGTTTTTATTCATCTCTTATATAGTATGTGGGGATAAGTCTGAATCATGGTCATAGGGGAATCAAGAAAAGATATTCACAGTCTCAGTTGAAACATATGCCTACGAGGTTCCTTGTACTGGGTATGTCCAATATATCAGGTAGGTAGGTAGGCTAGACTAGGCTAGGTGGTAAGGGGGAGTGAGGGTCTTAAGTATTTCAGTTTTCCAGCCTTATTACATAAAGGTTTTACATTGCATGGTATTTCTATCTTCTTATCTTAGACCTAGTTTTAATTCATATATGTATATGTATATTCAGATGTATATGTATATGCATACACATATGCATATTTATATGTATACACATACATATGTACACACATATTATATATTTATATAAATATATTTATAGAATGTGTGTGTACATATATATATATATATATATGCATACACACACATATATGAATGTTGTAGATATCCTTCCTATAATGTTGTTAGGTTGGTATACTATCTATGCCATATTGACAACCACATAACTATTAAAGAAATATGAATCAGATAACTTTGAGATTTTACTTCCCATTCACCAATTTGGCAAAGATGATAAAAGATGAGAAGAAACAATATTGGAGAAACTCCAGGAATACATACATGCTAACAAACTTGGTAGAAATGTGAATTGGTACAATCATTCTGGAAAACAATTTGGAATTATGTTCAAAATGTGACTCAAATGCCCCTTCCACTTGGTCCAGAGATTCCACTACTAGATTTTTGCTGCCAAGGATGAAACTAGTTGATGGAATTGGTTAGCCATCATCCTTTTCAGGGAAGCAAGATGGAGGAATGGGTGAACTAGTCACTCATTGTGCAGTCACAAATAGTGAGAGTTGCTGATTGAGCATAGAGCAATAGAGGAGGGAATGAATGAATAGGCAGATAGGAGTAAATGCTTAAGCAGCACAACTAAGGCATTTTTCCACTAGTTACTAGGATCATTGACTTATAAAAACCAGCAACAAAAATAGCTCTGCTGTAGATATCCTATCTCTAACTGCTTGTATCAGTCTATTTCAGTGAAGGTAATGCATGAAAAATCATGTAATTTGCAGCTCAAAATAGACATACGACCTGAATATTTAAGGTCCTATTATTAAAAAAAAATAGAAGAGAACCAGATTCTCTCTTCTTCTATTTGTCTCTTTGTTGCTCTATCTTTGTCTCCTTCTTTCCTTCCTTCCTTCCTTCCTTCCTTCCTTCCTTCCTTCCTTCCTTCCTTCCTTCCTTCCTTCTTTCCTTCCTTCCTTCCTTCCTTCTGTCCTTCCTTCCTTCCTTCCTTCCTTCCTTCCTTCCTTCCTTCCTTTCTTCCTTTCTTCTTTCCTTCCTTCCTCTTCCTTCCTTTCTTCCTTTCTTCTTTCCTTCCTTCCTCTGAATCTCCCTTTATCATCTAGGCTAAAAGTTCAACAAACATTTATGGTCCAACCCTACTGCTAATCAGCATAGAAGCTTTGACCCACTTTACTTGTGACCTGGGCTGGCTCACCCTTCCTTAGGCATCCAAGCCCTGCTCCCAGGAGCTCACCTTATCAATGCTGGATTTTGTGCAGACATTTGGTGGCCTTTAGCTCTACTTCAGCTTGGAGAGCCTGAATTCAAGCAAGCAGCAGGCCCCAGACATGGCCACTTCATTCTAGGCTCCACTTACTCTATGGATTTCATCTCCTCATCAGAAGTTATGCCCTATCTTGGGTAATTTTTCTGATCTCCTTTTACATGTTTTCTTCCCCCATTTTGATGGAAACTTCTTGAATATAGAGAATGTCTTGTTTGGTTTTATTTGGATCCTTAGCACTCAGTACAGTTCCTGTCACATAGAGAGTGCTTAATAAATGATCTATAGCCATCTATTCATCTGTTCCTCTACCATTTCTCTATCCATTCATCATCCATCCATCCATCCATCATCTATAATCTACACATCCATTTATCTGTCATCTAAGGATCTAATTGATAAAGATGACAAAAATGGGAATAACTAATATCAGAGGGAAAGACTGAAAACACACACATGTGTATCAACTTGGTAGCACTCTGAACTGGTCCAACCACTCTAGAAAGCAATTTGAAGTTATGCTTAAAAAGTTACTCAAATGTACATATTTCTTGGCCTTGAGATTCCACCACTACGTACAGATCTTCAAGGATGTTAGAGACTGAAAGAAGGGTCACATATATACCAAAATATTTATAGCAGTACATGTTTTTACATTGGCAATAAATGGAAACAATGTTAATACATATTATTTTCAGAAAATTAAACAAATTATCATATGTGAATGTAACAGAGTATTACTGCATGGCTAAAAAAAAGCAATATGAAGAACAGAGAAATATGGGAAGACTGAAAGGAACTGATGAAAAGTGAAGAGAACATAATGAGGAAAACAATAGATGCAATGAGTATAATTTAAATGAAAAGAATAACAACAACAACAAAAAGCCTGTGCAATGTGGCCCCCAAAAGAGAAAAAAATGTAGCCTCCTTCCTTCTTTGCAGATGTGAGGAATTTTGAATTTGAAACATTGCATTGCATATACAGTCAAACTTGGGTTATGTGTGAGTTAGTTTTGCTAAACTGCTCTTTCTCTCTGTCTGTCTGTCTGTCTGTCTGTCTCTCTCTCTCTCTCTCTCTCTCTGTCTCTCTCTGTCTCTCTCTGTCTCTCTCTCTTTCTCTCTCGTCTCCCTTTCTCTTCTCTCCTCTTCCTCTTTCTATGTCTCTGTCTCTCTGTGTCTGTCTCTGTGTGTGTGTGTGTGTGTGTGTGTCTCTCTCTCACTCATAGCTACTGGGATAGCTCTCAAGAGAGAGAGAGGGGAGGGGGAAGGAACCTATTTGGACATGAAGATATAGATAGATGGATAGAAAGATATGGATGATATAGATATAAATATACACACACTCTTGATATCTTTTAATATATATTCAGAAGACATTACTTTAAAAAAATCTTCTCATTTGTAAACAGCTGACTCATAAATAAATTTTTGGGAAATTATTTGTTAGTTGGGAACTGCCTATGTACATAGGTTCATCACATTTCGCTCTAGACTTACTTTAGTTTTGTCCAAATTCTAGAGATGGGTTCTAAAAGAGTGGGTGCATGGAGTGATTTGCAGTGGGCGCAGAGGAAGAACAATGCTTATTTCAATGCAGAGTGACCCTCAATTTATGGCTGATCTTTCACGGGGCAGTTTATGGAACAGATCAAAAGTGAGGGCCAATTTAGTTTAGCCATAGGTCTCTAAAGTTGCCATCACCACACCAGCGCTGCCAAAGAGAGGAGCTAAAGTACTGTGACTGAATGGCAATCTGCCTCCCCCTCAGACATTCCCTCTTTCCCCATCTGGACTCACTTACTTTATGAAGAGCTAGACCTAGGCAAGCCTCTGGGAGGCTGGGACTAAAACCTAGGGGTACGCGGCTGTTTTTCTCATCACATACTCTTGAGGGTCAGGCTTCTTTTCCATAACCATGAGGGAGGATACAGTGTGAAAGCACCAACCATATCAGGAAATAATTCAGCATTATACAGAGCTTCATTTCTTTCTCTCAGTTCTCATGACAGGAAGACATATTATAACAGATATCAATCTTTCTCCATCTTTCTGTGTCTCCCATCCTTCTCTCTCTCTCTCTCTCTCTCTCTCTCTCTCTCTCTCTCTCTCTCTCTCTCTCTCTCTCTCTTTCTCTCTCGATCTTCGACTATCCCTCTCTCCCTCTTACACTGTCTTCATCTCCCTGTGTGTCTTTGCCTCTGTTTCTCTGTGTGTTCTTCCTTGTTTTTAATTCTAATTTACTTTCCAGAATGGTTATAGCCATTCACAAATGCATCAACAGTCATCAATATGCCTGATTCCCCTCCAGTCCCTCAAAAATATATCATTTTTCTTTTTTGTCTTCTTTGTTGTTCTGATGGGCCCAGTATTGTGCTAAGTGCTAAGCTCCAAAGATAAAAATGAAACTTTTGCCCTCAAGGAACTTCAATTCCACAGATAAAAATGCACACAGATAATCCAATACAGGATCATTTGAAGAGGAAAAAAGAAGCACTAAGGGAATTAGGAAAGGCTTCCTGTTTGAGGTAGCTCTTGAGTTAAATAAGATATTATGAGAAAACAAATTATTTAGGATTCAAGTTCCCCTCTTTCCCTCTCCTTGTCTATCTGAAGTCAAATCCCATTTCCCTGAGCTACTTAGTGACAAATCATTTTTGTCCAGTCTGAGTAGACCAGAAACCATTCTTATAACAAATGTTATTTCTCCTTTCTCCCCTCCCCCTTTGTTCTCCTTTTTGTCTCACTCTGCAGGCAATTAGCACAATTGGATCCTTAATAAGCCAATTTAGTCCAGCCCACATAGCTATTTTGCTTCTAATAAATCAATTAATTCAGCTCACATAGAGGGGACTGTCATGTTTACAATATCACAGTCATTGCCCACATATTTGTGTAGGAAGTATGAAGGTAAAAAGTAATTTTAAGGGGAAAAATTAATTTTTTTATTTCTTTCATTTTCCTTTCCTTTTTTTTTTTTAACAGTTCTTCAGATATTCCTGGATTCAGCAAGAAGTTAGACAATATGACTTATTGGTCATAAGGTTAATTCCACGGACATGCAATATACACAGGTGTAGAGAGACACATGACATTTTAGTGAATTCAGTTCTATTGAAAGCATTTATTAAGAGCTTACACTTATCCTACAAAGCTCTGTCCTAGATACTGGATGTACAAGGACAAATATTGTTCAAAAGAGTTCCTGCTCTCAAGGAACTAGACGATAACAGGGAAAACGAACGAGTACATAGGTAAAAAGTTACAAAATCGCCACAAAATGAATAGAAAGCCTTTAGGGTGGGAGGTGGAGAGTGGAACAGGCAAACCTTCAGAGGGAGCAGGAAAACCTTTGGAAGTAGCACTTGGCATGAAGAATTAGCACCTTTGGGGAGCTGGAAGCAACCTCCTAGGTATAGAATATCGAACCCACCCATTTCACTTTCCAGCTGAGCATATTAAGGCTCAGAGAGATTGAATTATCCAAAGTCAGGCATTAAATGAAGTGGAGCTAGAATCTTGGTGTCCTGACTGACGGTCCAATGATCCTTTCAGTGTTCCAAGCTAGTTAGCTTGAACAGTTTTCTAAAAACATCACAGTTCCTCATTGTCTAGGCTATCCTGAAGGGGTAATTAGCTCCAAAGAAGTGAGAAAGCTTCTGAAACAAAATTTCCACATCAAACTCTTGGTTACAAATCCTAACTGATTTGAGTCCAGGTCTTTCTGAATCAAAATCCAGTTCTCTACATCATAGTTTAGTGAATCTCTTCAGGGGCAATGGTTGTTTCACTTTTATTTTTGTATCTCTAGCACCTTTCTGTCTGACACATACTGTCTGTGTGACCCAGAAGAAGTTACTCAAACTTTACTTCCTCAATCAATCTCTGAGACTAGATTTTGTAGGTGTCTTTCTGTTCAATAAAGAAAGCTCCTTGCTCAGAGATCCATCTATATACAGAACTATAGATTCAGTATAAACCAAAAATTCCTCATTTCTCAGCATATAGTAGCTCCCAAGAAAATGTTTCTCGGTTAGTTGATTCTTGGGTACTATTGCTATCTATCTAGGATCCCTTGATCTTTTTAAAATATCCTTCTCTCCACCAATGGGATGACCAATAGTTGTTTAGATACCCTAAGTCAAGGAAGGCTAATAGGATTCAAGCAAAGTTCCAGGCTACATTGGGTTAAGATCCAGGTAACTTGAGCTAGAGAAGTTGATTATTCTATACTCCTGACCTAGACTATCTACCTTTTCTCACCTTCTAAGAACTTCAAGCAATCTGGGCTTGTAATCTTTGATATCTATCATTCTGACTAAAAATAATCCCCATCTATACTATTGAACTCATCCACCTATACAATACCATTTGGCTGAAATTCTGCAGATACTCAAATAACTATTGCTCTCCATCTACTCAGAATGCTCAATGTCTTGTGCCTAGTCATTATATGAAAATCTGTGTCTCTGAGTTTCTTTCTGAATAGAAATCCTTCATGCAATAGTCAGGTTACTTGTCCAAATAAAAATCCGTGATGCATTGTTGCTATTATTTCTGAGTTCCTATCATGATTTCAAGATCTATTTGAAGGATCCATTGAAATGGGGGTAAACAATTGTAACATTTGGCATTTCTTTAAGAGATCGTGTATTTTTATACAATGTAAACTGCTCATATGAGAATCAGATGCAGCATTCTGTCTTCAATATAAGAAAAACCAGCTGTCTTTTCTGAGCATTAAAGTGTTCTATGGGGTCTCCCCTTGGTTTTTAATCACCATTCTTCTTGGCTAAAAAAGAGTTTGGTTTTCTCTAGATGCTCAGTTTCTCCAGTGAGTAAAATATCTATGTGAATTCATTTATTGAGTTCACCTGATTTTGGATTTTGAGTGGAGAAAATTCCAGCCAAAATGTCTTTATAGGTGGTGGGACACCACTGAATTAGTGGTGCTATCCCTCCATTTAAAAAATTGTATACATTGGTCCCCATGAGATATAAGAGGAAGAGGAAGAAGAAAGAAGGAGGAAGGAGGAAGAAGATAGAAGGAGAAAGAAGGAGAAGGGAAACAGGAATTTCACAAGGTTTTAATGTGATTGTTTCCACGTGGGAGAAAGAAATATCCATGCTGATGATATGCTATGATATGATAATTTCAGGTCCTCCAAATTCAGTTCAACTCAATTCAACATTTATCAAACACTTCTAGGCAAGGTGATACAATGACACAAAGTAGAACAGCCCCTTCCTTCAGAGGGCTTGCCTTCTAATGAAAAAATATAAACATGTACTCAAGTGGGCAATACAAAGTATATAGGGTGGGGGGGGAAGCAAGCAATTGCTAAGTGTCTACTGCTGATGGCCACTGATCTAAGCACTTTACAAATATCATCTCATGAGACATTGAGTGACTCACCCGGGGTCACATATGGTAGTAAAGAAGGCTGGGAAGTGAGGATCAATTTCTGCCATCTGAGACAGTCTGCAAAGTTTAGGTTCAGTTCCATTCCATTCAATTCAGCAAATGTTTCCTGAGCTAAGTTCCAAGCCTTGTATCAAGCCTTGCTTAGAACTGAGGCCTTCTATGGCAGAAAGATACTACAGAAAGACAAATGGGAGTTTCCAAGCCATCCTTAACGCATGCCAGTTGCTTCTTCACACTCCCACCCACAGTGGAATAAGTTATCAAGATGAAAGATTAATGCTAATTGATTTACCCAAGTTGCTGGATCCTCTCCTCACTCTTTGAAAAATCTACAAATCTTAGGCCAAGCAGTGGGTTATTATGGATTGAGCACCTGACTGGTACATATTGGTTATGAGAAATTCATCTTAACTTCTTTGTCCCTCAGTTTCTTTATCTGTAAAATGGGATAACAACATATATATTATTCATTCTCCTTACAGAATTGTTGTAATGAATGTGCTTTGTATACCTTAAAAATGTGAGATAGCATACTACCACGTCAGCATGGAATAGTAAAAAAGTGGGCTGGATTCCAGGCAGGGGACCAAGGTTTGCTTCCTCTCTTTGCTCTTTTATACCTCTCTGACTTGGGGACAAATTACCACATTTTCTCCAGGCCATAGTTCCTATCAATTAAAGTGAGAGGTTTGGACTTGCTGACCTGTAAAGGCCCTACTAGCTTTAAATCTACAGCTCTAAATCCAGATTATTGGCCTATAATGTGGCAATTAATTGAACCAGTTTATGAGTGAAGATGGAGATGCTACCGCATGCCCAGCATTCTTTATCAGTTGGAGGAGGAGATAGATATGTTCTTATATGAGGGAAAAGCAAACTAGCATTGCACCAAGCCTCCACATGCATTTTCTAATGAACACTTCATAGTAAATGGATATTAACCCATGCTTCTGTAAATTACAAAGACCCTCCTATGGAATCATACCTTGCAGAGTAGCTGGTGAGTAATGCCATTATGATGAGCAACACCAGAGGAAATAGTTTGATTTACTTTTCAGAATAAAATGCTATCTATTTTTTCTCCTGCAGCCTGGGAAGTTGAAATCAATTTTTTTTTAAGTCAACTGGATTTAAAAAAGAAAAGATCCATCAATTTCCCACTAACTATCCTGAAGCATTTAATAAGCAGGTGTGAAGAGTTGTTGTTGTTGTTGAGTTGTTTTTAGTTATGTCTGACCCTTTATGACCCCATTTGTTATCGTTTTGGTTTTTTTTTTGGCAAAGATACTGGATTGGTTTACTGTTTCCTTCTCAAGTTGATTTGACAGATGAAGAAACTGAGGCAAAGAGTGTTAAGTGACTTGTCCAGAGTCACACAGGCACTTGCCTGAGGCCAGATTTGAACTCAGGAAGATGAGTCTTCCTGACTCCAAGTCTGGCACTCAACACACAGTACCACCTAGCAGCCCCTATAATACAATGTATATAATGTTATTGTTTTCTGAGGTACTCTGTGGCCAGCAGGGATTAATTTCTTTTTGAGTTTGATACCACTTGACTCTAGCTTATTGACCTCTACTCAGAATTATATATATATATATACATATATATAAATATATATATGTATATATATATATAAAATGTGTGTATATTTGCGTGTGTATGAATATGTATAAGGTAAAATACACAGAATTATAATATTACATTGAAATATAGCACAGTATTCAACAATTTAAAGAAACGAGTTCACAGAGCCCGAGAACTCTTCATTTAGAACTAGAAGGAAGGAGGTCAACTGCTCAAACCCCTTCATTCTACAGATGAGGCCCAGAGTAAGGGAGGAAGTGATAGAGACAGAACTCTAACCCAAGGCTATTCCCAGTGTTGCCTATAAGCTCTGGTTAAAGAGGACCTGCCCAGGGTCACACAGCACATGTTGAAGGCAGGAGTTTTATTGGTTCTGACAGGATGTGTCTCTAGGCTTACCATCTCCCTCCCCTTCCTCACAAAGCCATTTTGAGTTTGACTCTCCCTCTTATCAGAAAATTCCTCTGGGAAGTTAAAAGATGGAGTGCACCATTCTAAAAGCCAGGCAATCATTCCAGTAAGGAGGGGGGAGGATGAGAGATAGGATGATGTTCTTAAAAGCACTGCTCACTCCAGCCTTCCCACTGAACTGGCACCATTGTCCCTTCTGTCTTCAACTCTACCTATAGATACGGTTGGCAGCTTCGGTTGGGGGTCTGACCAGGGTTGATAATGTGGAGTTGCCCATGTCCTTGAAATGGGTGTTTGCTAGACTCTTACTCTCAGGGCTGCAACTCCCTAGATGGACAGATTTGTTGGCACCCCTTTAAGCTGTAGCATGCCTCAGGACTCTCTGTCCCTTTGAAACTAGAGCGTTTAGGAATCTCAAATGGTCTTGGTCAAAGTTTCCTCTCTTAAGTTTTATTTGATTTCTCTGTCTCCAATGTTAATTTTCACTTATCCAGCTGTTTTACATATACAATTCTAAATTTGGGTTAGAAGGGTGCATTTCACAAAACGGCCTCAGATTGAAACCTGATACAACTGAAAACAAAGAGAACATCCAGAATAAAAAAGACAGACAGGTCATTCCACAGTCCAAAAACCAGGAGGTTAATTTCACAACCATAGATAGAGTTAGTGGTATCTTCCCCCAAAATCTTCTACCAAAGTACCTTGCTGGCTCTGTAGAAACAAAAAGATTTAGCGTGCAGTTACTCATCTTTATCAGGAGTTGTAGTTCATCCTTCATTCTTGAAGAGGACCATGCCATGACATGCATGTGAATTGGATTTAAGTGAGGCAGGACTGTGCAAAGTCACCAGCCTCACTTTCTTTTCTGGAGCCATCAGGTTCCAGTGGCCAGATAGAGATGAGAATGGCTATAGATGGCCCCAGAAGCAGTGGGATACATTGGCCTTTTTAAACTAAGGTCTTTCTCAGGTCTCATTTTAACTGAGGCAATGCCCATTCAGAGATTAAGGCTAGGTAAGAAGTGAGCAGAAGTAATAAATAACTGTACTTAGTAAGATGTTTATTTTTAAAATAATTTCTGAGCCTATCGTATGTTGGTAGATTAATAGAATTTTGGAGCTGGCAGGGACCTTAGAGATCAGAGGATTGATGATTTATGAGTAGGGAGGGAAAATCTAGTCCAACCTCCTCAAAGAAAACAGGGAGCAGAAAGGGTTAGTGACTCCAAACAAGGTCAGAGAGGAAGTATGTGGCAGAGTCAAGATTCAAATCCAGGTTCTCTGTCGTTGAATCTATAAATCACTACTGGCTCTGTTGTTATGGGTGGATAGATGGATGGATGGATAGGTAGATAGGTAGATGGGTGGATGGGTGGATGGATAGACAGAGGGACAGATAGAGAGAGAGATGATCACATGTGTGTGTTTACATATATACATGTATACATATATATGCAGCAAGGGTAGGTGGGCAGGCCTGGAATCAAGAAGACTTGATTTAAATTGAGCCCTAGACATTCACTCACTAGTTTTGTGACCCTGGTCAAGTCACTTAACTGCAGTTTCCCTATCTGTAAAACAGTGATAATAATAAAAATAATGGGATTATATGATATAGCCTTGTGTCCTCATAACAACCCTGAGAGGTATGTGCTATGATTATTCTCATTTTATAGAGGAGGAAACTGAGGTAGGTAAAGCTTAAGTGATTTGCCATAGCTAAAACAGAGATAATCAGAGCACCTACCTCCAAGGACTATTTGAGGATAAAATGAGATGATATTTGTAAAGCACTTTGCACATCTGAAAGCACTAATATGTAAGTGCTAAATATGTGCACACATGTGTATATGAATATGCATATATGTGTGTATCAAACAGCTACACAAATATGTATCTGTATATGCATATGTAAATGTTTGTATACACCCAGGCATACACATGTACAGATATGCATATGTATTCCATGAGACTGTTGCATTCCTTACTGATTCTTTTTTGTTTTTGCTGACCTAGCAAAGGTAATTTGTGAATTGGGAAGACAGCAGGAAATGTATTTATATTTTTAAAACTGGCCTTCTAGTTTTATGACTATGGATTGAGGTGCCATATTTTTATTTAGATCTCTTTTGAAAAATTGTATCATGATTCGATCAGTCATTCTATGATATGTGTATATATATATACATATGCATATATAATATTTTGTATTATTTATATTGTATAAAATATTTTATTTTAATAAAACATTGTCGCTTGATCTCTATATCAACAAGTAGCTTTGCTATTTGTGGTTAGGAGATCTGAGTTCTAGCCCCCTTCTTTGTCCGCAGTCAACCTTGGACAAGTCACTTCTCTTTGAGGTATCATTTCTTCATCTATAAACTTTGGGCTTTAGATTAGGTGATTGTCAGGCACATTACTTTTCCATGGTGATTTTGTCTGAAGTCCTAATGGCAAGAATGGTAGCTGTGGTGCTCTCTCTGTATTCAGACAATGCCCATCGGCTCTCTAACTTGTCGAGTTCTGCTAGGCTAGGCCAACCTCATTGCAGAAACTTGCAAATCCATTCTATTTGCAGCTACTACATATAATCATAAATTGAGCTCCCTCCTTAGGCTCCTGAGTTTGCAGAACTTGAGTTGCTGATTTTTTTCCCTCCCTTCTCTCATCCCCCTCCTTTTTTTAATGAAGAAAAAAAAAAAGAGCTTGTTTACCTGGCAGACATTTTCAAGCTTTCACAGCTCTAGTTAAAACATTTCATCTAAATATTGTTCGACTCAAGGAAATAGCAACAGTGCTAGCCAGCATCTGATGAATGAGGTTGCCCAAATATTTGGTATACACCACATGTAAAATTGGCAATGGCATGTGTTAAAGGGAGCGCATGCCTTATAAACATAGTGACAATTTCAGTTGACTGAATTTCATGGTAAATAAATGGATTTTTTTTTAACAAACATCTATTTCAGGTTCCAGAATAACTATAGATACTGTCCACTAGAAGAAAAAGAAAAAGTTCCTGCTTGTCTTCCTCAATAAAATAACGTCAGCCTTAGAGGTTGACCCTAAAGGTTAAAGAATTCTTGGAATTTTTCATCGACTTTTATAGCTGCTCCATTGTTACCTGGCAAGAGTCTACTATTCATAATAACTACTCAAGGCCTTTACCTAAAAAATCACAAGACTTTTTCTTCCTTTACTGGACAAGTGAAAATGGACAAGGTTTGATAGTCTGTGTTCCAGAAGGACCAGAAACAGTCCATGAGCAGCCTTTGGTATGGACAGATGGCAAGAGAGATGAAAGGATTGTGTTTTTTAAGAGTAAGTGGGGGACTAGGGAAAGAGCAGGACCATTAAGTTAACAAAGCTTCCTTTGCTTCAATAAACCCTTGCTCTGGTTTTCTAACCAGTTTTCAGGGCACGAGATGAGACAAAGTTTGTGCAAAATGATGGCATAGGTGACGATAAGAATTAAACAATCTCTTAACCTACACTCAACTGTCATCACCCACCACCACTTAGCACTTTTTTAAAGGGGAAATTTCTATCCCAAAGTTTTTTTAATGATCTTATTTCCAACATTTTACTGGAAGCATGAATCCAGAATAATGAATAACCAATGGACAGCTCATGTGTTCCACTCCTACAGCATGCCAAGAAAAGCTAGGCGAGGCATTGGGGAAACTTTTTGCCAGGGATTTATGGAAAGCCAAGGACAAAAGCCTCACAGGTTGTGAAGGCATAGATAGATTGCTATCTGTAACCTGGGAAAGAACTCACATTGAGGACACGAAGATAGACACATTGACATATAAGCTACCGTATAAGAGTCCTTGAACTCCTTACATGTTCTTTCTTCCTTTTTCCTAGGAAATCTCTTTTGACCATCTGTCTGTCTTTGTCTCTGTGTCTGTGTCCATCTCCCTCTCTCTCTTTCTCTCACTTCCTATTCCTGAGACTGCTTGGCTTAGGAAAAGGAGGGTAAGAATTAAAGAAAATGCCTCTGAACTCTAGCATCTGGTGTCTGCTACTTTAGAAGTTCTGATTTAAAAAATTGTACTTTGTAATGATCTTCTTTGGGGCTGGACTAAGCATATGTCACATTTGTGTGGCATTCTTTTTGTTGGTTTGTCTCTTAGTATTCATGGGAATACAGAATCTTGGTGTAGGAAGGGACCTTGGAGTCCCTTTCTCATTTTAAAATTACTCAAGATTCTCTGGTCTCACTGGAACCCTATAGTACACTTCACCAGAGACAGGATAGCTTCTCCTTGAAAATATCCAGTGAAGAAATGGAAGATTCCCTGAAGTAGATCATTGTACCTTTGAATAGATCACTTCCCATGGGATGTTAGGGCAACTTGGGTTGCAGTACTTCTAAGTGTTTACAAAAGGACAGTTGTGAATTAATGATAGCTTTATGCACACAGGCTGAGGAGGCAAAGAAATTCTCCCAATAATTTGACAAAAACCCTACAAATTTTATCAACCTCATCATTTTAATACTCAGTACTGACTTCAATGCAAAGGCGGGCATAGAGGAGAGGAACATGACTCATACACACATGCACACACATATACATATACACAAGCATATCAACCTGTATATGAATCTATATATCTATACATATATACATACAAACATTTTTAATATATGTATGTATGTATGAAAATGTGCTTCAGGAAGAAGGGAAGAAAAAGATCAAAGGGTTATAGACAACACATAAATCTCATTTCTATACATTGGCACTTAGGACAGTGCCTGGCACACAGTAGGTGTTTTTATAAATGCTAGATGACTAATTGATTGACATCATGATTTTTTCACTTGCTAAAAGAACTGGCAAACACCAGACATAGTAAGTAATAAAATAACAAAAGTGTTTAAACAGATATGAAATAACTTGTACTAATGTAGAAGTCATTCTTGAATCAGCTGTGCAGTCAGACCACTAACATTAAAACAAAGGTCAAAATTAATTCAAATTAGAAGAAATAAGAAAAATAAGAAAAAAATATATCATGAAATTTAAACATCTTCAAATTGACCTATTTAAAACAGGCAGTGAACAAAGGAAAGGGCATCAATACAGAATATGACAAATTTGAGCAATGTAAATCAATTGCTTTAACAATACCGCAAAAAATCCTAGAACACTTGGTCTCTGTGCCTAGCAGAGAGATATGTAAGCCAAGGGTGACACCAGTTTAGAATACAAATTTGTTAATAAAATATCAGGGGGAAAATATTATAAGGCTATGAATGATATTACTTCATAAAACAATTGGAATCAGTGAAAAAAAAAAAACAAACAAATTTAAAGATAGTTCACTGAGAGACCTGAGCAAAGTCATCCCAAGGGTATAGAAGGGTGAAGCCAGAAAGTGGACAACCAACAAAGAAATAACCGGGGGAAATATCTATACAGATTTTCTTTTCTTTTCTTTTCTTTTTTTTTTTAACCATTGTAAAGATTTTTGTAACAAATTACTTCAACATTAAGGACTATAATATCACCATCCTTGATGTGTTGACAGAACAATTAGAAATGACACTAAAGAAAACAGCTGGTTTAAATTAAATACACTCAGAAGGAGTTCACACTGGAGACAAAACAATCCATGGACTCTGAAGAATTTATTCTCAAGGTAACTGAAAGGAGCCGAGACAGCAAAGACATGCAAAAAAATAGCGGACCTTATTATTATGTAAAAATGAAAAAGAAAGCCAAGAGAAGAGTAATAACCATTGGTCTGTATTAGCACTTTCTCATTTATACCAAATGTTTATGAGGAAAAGCTGTTATTGTTCACTTGTGTCTTACCCTTCATGACCCCATTTGGAGTTTTCTTGACAGATACTGGAGCGGTTTGCCATTTGCTTCTTTGGCTCATTGTATAGATGAGAAAACTGAGGCAAACAGTGTGAAGTGACTTGCCCAGGGTCACATAATCAGTAAGTCTTGGAGGCCAGATTTGAACTGAGAAAAATGAATCTTTCTGACTCCAGGTCTGGCATTTTATTCATTGCACCACCTAGCTGTCCCTAAGAAAAACCTACACACACATTAATAGTCACTGACAAGGGGCATTAATTAGAAGGGAATGTTCAGGCTTTTTAAAAGTTATATCCCAAAGTAAATAATTTTTTTTGAGACTAGGTTCCCCCTACCTTATCCAGCCTATAAGTCTAATGGCCATTCAGGAGCTGGATCCCACTATTTATTAATAGATAAGCTTTAACATTTTATTTTTCTGACCTGATCCCCTTCACCCCTCCTTAGACATCCTGGTGGCTTCTCTGACTACAGGGGCTGATTGTATTAGTGCCTGACTCAACCAAACACCCAATTGTTCTAGTCTCCTATAAGTGCAAACTCCTGATCGTGTAATTCATTGGCCAGAACCTCTCCAGTGGCAGAGATAACAGGTGTATCACCATGCCTAGTCCTAGACTACATCTTTATTATAACAAAAATACCTAAAAGCTGTAGAGAATCCAAAATACCACTGTGTTTATTGTTTATAAGAAATAAAATATTTTATCTGATAAAGGCAAATACCACCCTAAAGCTTCTCCTCCATCAAGGCATCTGTCACCCACACATGTCTGAAAAATTTATAAGATACGATGGAAGATGTAACAACAGAGGTAATTTTATTCAATGACCATTTAACTACTAATATCAAGTGAAGCATTAAAAAAGAAATCATTTGCCTCCCTAAATTGCTCACAACTGTTATGGATGAGGTCCACATAGAGCCCAACTTGACAAAGGATTCAAGAAGCACCTGTGGTGCTTATGGTCCTCCACATGCTCCTGCTTGCATATGCCACTGATGAGCCTCTTAAGTTAATAACCAATCAAAAGAACTTAGCCTAACTATCTACATAGTAAAAAACAATTGCATAAAGAAAGGTCTATGATATGCACCTGGATGAACACTCTATAGAGTGTTCTCTCTCTCTCTCTCTCTCTCTCTCTGTCAATCTCTCTCTGTCTGTATATATATATACATATATATATGTATATATGTGTGTGTGTATATATATATATATATATATACATGTATATATATGTATGTATGTATATTTGATCTATAGATAGATTTCAATGTCTATAGAGATAACCAAACATACACACCTGGCATAGACCTTAGTGGACAGAAAGATAGGCTTAGAATTGAACAGGAAGAAAGTGTATTGGATTGCCTTTGGAAAATTGAAAAATTATTTTGCTCACCCACTCAAAACTTACCTATGAAACAAAAATATATTTTTAAAAATATCAGTATTCTTCTAGTGATACTGTATGGCTGCGACTCATGAAATGCTATCTATGAAGAATTGACATTGAGGATCACACAAAGGACAATAGAGAGGGAGATGGCCGGTGTGAGCAGGCTGCAACTTAATATAAATGAGAAACTTTGCAGGAAAAATGCTGTGAAGGATTTCATTGGAAAAATTTATGACCAGAGGGGAAAAAAATAAAGGTGGGCTAGTTATGTAGCAAAAGCAATGGATAAACAAAGTACACCGTGTGTAATCCATTTGCCTTCCTTCAACATCAGAAAAAAAAAATCAAAGAAGATCCGTAGAACATTAGCTGGATCTTCTCTGGCAGATCTGTGGAATTATCTCAATGTGAGTCCCATAGGATGTTCAAATCTAGGTGACTTAATCTGCATGATTGGAGAGAATACCTTCATGCTGCTGAAAAATTCATTGGAGGATTATAGTCTATCTCTTATACTTACAAAAGTTGAATTTCGAACACTACTTTACGTGTATTGTTGCTGTTTAGTCATTTTTCAGTTGTGTCTGACTCTTCATGACCTGTTTTAGGGGTTTTCTTGACAAAAATATCGGAGTGGTTTGCCTTTTCTTTCTCCACCTCACTTTGCTGATGAGGAAACTGAGGTAAACAGGGTTAAGTGACTTACTCGGGGTCACGCAGCTGCTGTCTGAGGCCCAATTTGAACCAAAGTCTTTCTAATTCCAAACCTGACACTCTATCTACTTGCTTTACCTAGATGCCTTCTTTTTTGTGTGTAGTCCCAATAAATCATTTCAGAGAATTTCTATTTTCCCATTGTCTTTCAGGGAATCTATGTATATCTTTTCTCACTTGCCAATTTGGGCAATGAGGAAAGAAGGACAAAAAAAATGAGGAGCCTGTGCTAGGAGAAAAGGGAAGGAGAAAAATAGACTTAAATTCCTATTTTGCTCCTTCTACATCTAAATTTTATTACATCCTTTGGGGCCTGACTATATTTCCATACTGTTCTTACTATTCTCTCTCATCCCTCGGCCATTATCTTCTTTGTGTTTCCTGGTTGCCCAGGGTCTTGCATAGCAACACCCGAAATGGATTTATGTGGGCAGCGTCTTATGCTATCACCTCTCTAGGGGCTGGAGCCTCTATAATCTTTGCTCTTCCCTCACACCCTCTCACCCCCAGCTTCCTTTTAGAAACTTATGTGTTCTAGTTACCCTCAAGCCTGCCTTGCAGGATTGTGGTCAGTTATTTTTAAATATATAAATGGTCTAAGAATATGAACAGAACCTTATCAAGGTAAGAAACCTAAACTATACGTAGCCATGGGAAAAAAATTCTCCAGATCACTATTAATTAGAGAAATGCAAATGAGATTTCACTTCACTTCACATCCATCATGATGGCAAAGATGATAGACAGGATGTAGAGGGTGTCTGACAGGACTCAAAGCCTTTGGTGAATTAAGAGGATGTCTACCTCAAGCATGTGAAGACTTCCCCTAAAAGGTTGGGCAGATGAGAACAACATGTTCCAATGTCTTGGTCAGACCTTAATGATGCCAAGGTCATCCACTGCACCCTGGACCATCACCTGTCATCTTGACTTTTGTCTTGCTGCTAGACTTTAATGACTTTGGAAGAGAGAGTAAGGCTGATGGCTTCGTGCAACTCTGCCTCACTTAAATCTAATTCATGCAAAAAGTTATCACCACAAAAGACAAACAACAAAAACAACTTTTTACCAGTGAACTATAGTAGTGATCTACCAGCAATAATGACCTGGCTGCGTCTATCCCAGAGGAGTTATTGTAAAATTAGGGACTTGGAGTCAGGTGCCAAAAGAGAAGGATCCCATATAATGGATTGCTGGGAAAACTGTACCTGGTTCATTGGCCTGAGATTGTTAACACCCTTCAATTCATGCCAGGTCTTGGGTCAGCCTATCCTTATCCTCAGCCACTTCTCATCCTAAAACAAACAGATTGTCCCTAGGAGGCCAACAGTGTTTGCAGTTTGGGGGGGGGGGGGTGGAGAGTGTGGGAAATCACTTCCCTCTGTATTTCACACCAAGTAGGCTTTTTAAAAATTAAGTTTTTCTGTTCCTTTAAAGGCAGGATTAAAAAGGCATTCAGAGAGGGGGGAAAAGTGGGCAAAACTTCACACAGGGGGCTCTCTTCTCCTCTCTTCCTTAATAAAATCAGAAATGGCCCAGAGACTAAACCGCAAAGGCAGATGCTTGAATACCATATGGCTTCAAATCTGGTATATATTATGTAGGCTGAGGCAAACAGAGAGCTTAGGGTCCTCCTCCGCTCCCTCCAGTCTTGGAATGCTTGACTTAGAGCCCAGGTTTTGCTATACATCTCCTTTCACACTCCAAACATTCTCTTGGCTCTCTTGCCTAGAAGACACAGAGTCTGTCTTGGGTAAAACATCTATGAAGATGTCCTTCCTTTATGCACAAGACAATTCAAGACAGCTATGTCACTATATTTAGAAGGAGACTATACACACAACAATGAGGTTGTATATTCATATTCTAAATAGGGCAAGAAGTAAAATGTGGCCATAGGTGGCCCCCATCTCAACACTATTTGGGAGAGGGAAGAACAGGAAATGAGAATGTGAGAAAATGAGAAAGAACCTTGAACAAAGGGGCCAGCATTCAGTCTGGCCGAGATGAGGTTGCATTCTGAACACAGCTGTGTTATAAATATAAAAGACCTTGCATTTTTGGATTTTGATCTGCCTGAACCATGGAACAACTAAATTGGGAATAAAAATGATACCTTGGACCTGACTTCTCCAGTATGGGTGTGTACATGTGGTCATGGAGATCAGGGAGAGATAGCCCACCTTGGGCAACTTTGGGATGTACTGCATGGTATCAAGATGGAAGACCAGTGACTCTTTTCTAGTCAGTCAGATGACAGAGTGGAGAAGACCAATGGACAGGGAAATGACCCATCTCTCTTCTGTATCCAGAAAGAGACAGGACTTGAAAATTTTGCAATTGAAAGACAGAGATGAATAATAATAGCAACTCACATTTCTATTGGGCTTTTTAATCATCATGGAACATTTCTGCCACAAAAGCCCTGTGATGTAAGTAATATGAGCAGTATGGTTCTCATGTTTCAGAGTAGAAAACTGAACTTCAGAACAGTAAAGTGACTTTATTGTCACTGGCACATGTGAAAGACTCTTGATTTTAGGCCTAGCATTCTCTCAGATTGAACAGACAGTAGAGTACTATAGAGTGGACAGACAGTTGGCCTCGGAATGGCTAAGATCCTTGGTTCCATTCCCTGATGCATCCTGTAAAAACCACCTACTCTCTCAGTCTTTAGGCTACTCATTAAGTTTCAGAACAGTTTCTAATCTTCATTGGGAGTGTTTCTTGATCAAGAATTTCCCATACCGGTGAAATCACAGATGCAGACAAAAAAGAAATGTTGGCTCCTTGGACACAGATGACCAAACAGTCTGTGGAGTTCAAGAAAGGTAGACAAAAATGTAGCCGGCCCCCTCTTACAGAACATCTGGTTATTCTGAGATTAACAATAAGTGAAGTAGCTGGCCCAGAAAGAGGTAACACTCATCCCAGGCTTCATATTTATATAACACCTTCCACTCAGTGATTCAAAGGACCTGACAGCTGCCAACTCATAACATATATAGGAGCTAGTGATGGGACATATTTTAATACCATTCTAATGGAAGTAGTATGGTAACATGGAGAGCACCCCAACTTTGGAGTCAAAGGATCTGAGTTTTAAGCCCAATTCTCCCATTTATTAAACTTGCTCCACTTTGGCCATGATCTCTCATTTTTCTTTTTTTTTTAAATTGTGGTACAATAGCAAGGGCACTGTGTTCAAATCATTGCCCTGTTACTACCCATCCTACCTGAGCCTGCCACTTCTCATCTGTAACTGAACCTCAGTTTCCTCATCTGTAAAAATAACGAGGTTGAATTAACATCCTTTCCAGCTCTGACATTCTTTAATTTTACATATCCTGTTTCAGAGCTGGAGAAATTAAATATAGCTATGTCCTGATTAGTGCTAATAATGAACTTCATGGAGCGGTCACATGTTTTGAATTTGCATTGCATATTTCCATTGGACTGGAACCAATGACAATATTTTACATAATTATAACTTTGAATGGTGAGAATTCAAAGACATGCTACCATTTCAAGATATTCATTATTCACACTCACGAAAGCTGGGCAGCTAGGTGACACAGTGGATAGAGCACTGGATCTGGAATCAGGAAGTCTCATCTTCTTGAGTTCAAATGTGGCCTCAGATACTTCCTAGCTGTGTGACCCTGGGCAAGTCACTTAAAACCCTGTTTGCCTCAGTTTCCTCAACCGTAAAATAAGCTAGAGAAGGATGGCAAATCATTCCAGCATGTTTGAGATCACAAAGAGTTGGATGTGACTGGAAATGATTAAACAACAACGATGGGAATACCCTAAGGTTTACATAAAGTTTCTACATGTATTGAGACAGTTGATGATGCCATAGCATACAGAGTGCTGGACCTGGACTCAGGAAGACCTGAGTTCAAACTCAGTCTCAGACAATTATTAGCTGTATGACCCTAGGTAAGTCATTCATCCTTTGCTTGCCTCAGTTTCCTCAACTGTTAAATGAGGCTAACAATAGCACCTATCGGGCAGGGTTGTTTTGAGTGAGCATGTAGTAGAAGCTATATAAATGCTAATGCCCTTTCCCCTCCCCTTCTCCCTCCTAATTCTCTCACCTGATCCTTATAAAAATAGTATCATGCAAATGTAATATATATATATATATACATATATAAAATGTATATACCTACATACACACATGCAGACGCATGCATGTATGAATATATACCTATATGTGTATACATGCAAACATACACATACACTCATATATACATACATGCGTGTCCCAGCACACATATGTATGTAGATGTGTATATAAATGTGTGTGTGTGTGTGTGTATATGATCTCCCTGTTTCAGAGAAGGGAATTGACTCTGCAAAAGGCTAAGTGCCTTACCTTGTGTTATACGGCTGGTTAGCACCTGTAGCTCAGCTCAAACCCAGGGCTCACTGTGCTCTATCACCCTCCAAGCCTGAGCTCCCAAACCAAGGCTGAAGATGAGAACAAAGAAAAGCTTATTCCACCAGCCTTCGCTGAAAGACACAGAGCAGCCTCTATTGATTTTTCACAACTTAATGAACTTGATGTAATTCTAAATATAAGTGGGTGGGTGTGGGGGGTGGGGGAGAGCCTAAGGGAAGTTGATGTTGAAAAGAAGCAGACAATTATTTCAGTCTGTCAGATGAAAGTTTTCCTCTGTGAAGAGCGAGGAGGCTGGCTGGGGCTGCTGAGGAGTGAGCTTCCTGTGTTTCTCCTTCTCAACTTGTAGGCCTCCCAAGGCTCATTCTACCCCTGGCCTTGGATTTGAGATAGATGTCAGTTGGTGCCTGTCAGAGCCATCAGGCTCAGGCCTGCCTGAAAGGAGCCACTCTAGGGACTGCATTAAAGCAATAGGACATACCTCCCACTTCCTGATGCTCCGATAACAGCTCTTTAAACTAGTGAATGAGCCTGCTTGAAAGGTGACTTTATTTTTGGAGTGGGCAGGAAGGAGGAGGGAGAGTGCAGATCAATGATTTCTTCTGTGTGGGGAATTACCAGAGGGGAAATTCCCTCTACTTACAGTCCAGAGAAAAAGAAGAAAGCAATCTGGGGCACTGACTTGCCTTTGACTCCACACAGTAAGTCTGTGGCAGAAGCAGCACTTGAACCCAGGTCTGTCTGGCTTTGCCTCAGTTTCCTCATCTGATAAATGAGTTGGAGAAGGAGATGGCAAACCAGTCCAATATCTTCACCAAGAAAACCTAAATGGGGATATGAAGTCAGACATGACTGAAAAATGCCCGAACAACAATTATCTGACTTTAGATCTAGCAATTTTTGTCGCTACATCCCAAAAGACAAACCTTCTATCCTAACTCCAGAGACAGCCTTCCCTTTTCTATACCAGTGGTTCTCAGTCAGTAATTCGTTAATAAGTTCTTGAAGGATCACAACCAAGGGATTCCCCATTAAAATTCTTTAATGATGCCTTAAGCACTATAAAAAAACATAATATTATGAGGAGTAGAGTGAATTGCCCTGGTTGGGGGGGGGGGGGGCATCATTATCGTTGTTGAAAGGGGTTTGTAGAACAAAAAACATTGAACTTCTCTGCTCTAAGCCATCCGGCTTCTCTAAGAAGTTTTAACCTACCCAGGGACCTGACATCTGAATCCTGGATTTGTTAGTTTTTGCAAAGTCAATCTTCTGTACAAGTATATGCATGCATATATATGTGTGTATAGATATCTATATCTATACACACACACACACACACATACACACATGTGTGCAAACACACACACCAGACACATAGATGACAGATACACCAGAATAGAAGAGAGATGGGCTACATTGATAAACATAGGCAGATTGATGGATCAATAGAATGCTTATGTGCATGTATATGTATATATATGCATATATATGTGTGTATGTATACATATATAAATATATACATATATAAATATACTCAAAAACACATATATGTGTATGCACACACATCATGCTTCACTGAAAGAAACATAGCAGCCCCTATTGATTTTTCAAAACTTAATGACCTTGATGTAATTCTAAATGTAATTTAGTGGGGGATACTACGCATGTATATGTGTATGTATGTATGCATATAGATGTACACACATATACATACCATGCATATGTGTGTGTATATGTGCATTGTTTATATGTATATGTGTATATGTATGTGTGTATATATCTATGTATCTATATCTGTAATATCTGTCTGCCTGCATATTTGTCAACCTACCTGCTTATAACATCAAATTTTGTCACCCCTGGAAGCAGGAAATAACATACATGAAAAGAGTGAGGACTGAAAGCAATTTCATGGCACTATAGTGTCCATTTATTATTTCATACTTTCACGGATAGCAAATTGAAATACTTGCCTATAGCTTATACCTAGAAACACACATGCACACACACATTTCTCCCACAAGCATAAACTCTTATAAACACCAAACCAAAAGGCAACAAAAGAAGACTTTCTGCTTTATTTTTGTGAGACCTGCCCTGCACTTAGCACTGTGTTTAGTACGTGGGAGATAACGAATAAATGTTTGATTCCTGAATGGTGACGCTAACATATATAACAGAGGGGAAAATATATTGGACTAACAACCTAGACTCAAGATAGGGAACAGATGAGTACTTCTCTTCATTCTCAATCAAAGCCAATTAGAGAAATGTCTGCATGAAGGCTGAGTCTGACTTATAAAATAAAATATTTTCACTATATCTTTGAAGTCAGGCCCATTGGAACAATTATAGAAAATGAGGTTGGGTTGAAATTAATTTGGCCATTTGAAAACATGCCCTAGAATGAAGATTCCACAGCTATTGGGGCATGGAATATGCTTTTATTCCCTCCCATTCTCAGCCTCTTTTCTCCCCCTTTTTTTTTTTTCTTGAGCAACCCTTGGTGTTCCAGAAGGATTTGACATAGACTTGAGTCTTGGATGTTCAGTCATAGGATCAACCAGAATTTAAACCAGGAATAGTCAAAGAGAGACCAAAGTGATGTGTTCCTAGCATAGAAAGAGGCCTTCAAGAGAAGTGATATCTGGGGAAAAATCTGGAACTCAAAGTTTTAAAAACAAATGTTAAAAATTGTTTTTTATATGCAATTGGGAAATAAGATATATAGACACTGAGTTATAGAAATCCATCTTGCCCTATAAGAAAGGAAAGGGGGAGATGGGAGAGGCTATAAGAGAGAACAGACTGGGGAAAGGGGTATTCAGTAGGCTCACTATCTTGGGTGGAGGGTAGGGGACAGACAGGGAGAAAAATCTATAACTTAAAATCTTGTAGAAATGAATGTTGAAAATTTAAAAATTAATTAATTAAAATTTTAAAAAAGAAAAGTGTTGTCTGATAGAAGTATATATAGTAGAAGTATAGAAGTATAGTACCAATACCAGTAGTAGTAACATGTCCAGTTTCTTCAAGTGATCTTTATATGACATGGTCTCAAGGTCCTTCATCATCCAGGCTGCCCTCCTCTGGATGACCACTAGCTTGTCAAAATCTTTCCTCAACTGTGCTGTTTAGAACTAAATGGAATAATCAAGAGGAGGTTTGACAAAGGTATAACCCAATGGGACTGTCACTTGCCTATTTCCATTAGCACTCATTGCCTATTTCTTCCTTTATATTTCAGAACTCATCTAGGGTGCTTAGAAACAAAGCAAATGCTCAATAGATACATTACCATTCATTCATTCATTCTTATATTTATATGACTTTGGATGGGCAGCTCTCCTGTACTTTATTCATTCTCCCTTGTACCATAATCAGCTGTGTGCTTGTCCTTCCCTCTATTAGAGGGAGTGTAAATTCATCTTTACGTCCAGGGTTTGATGTATAAAATGTTATATGTTTGTTATATGTTTTTTAAATTTGGTAGGGTTTTTTTACCGTTTTAATTTTTTTAAATTTTAGTTTTATTTTCAGTTCCAAGTTCTCTACCTCCCTTGATCCTTTCAAGAAATATGATAGATGTGGAGTAATATGAAATAAGACTATGAAGATAAATGTACACAGATAAGGAAATACAAATAATTTCAAAAAGGAGAGAAGATTAACAACCAGGGGATCACAAAAGGGCTTGTCTCCAAACTGGTATCTGAGTGACGCTTTGAGAGAAGATGGAAGTTTATGGAGGGCAAAAGTAGAAATGGAGTACATTCTACACATGGAGATCAACCTGTACAACAAAGGTGGTACAAAGAGGCATTGACAGACACTGAAGAGAGCATCTTAAGGGACATCAAATATATAAAACATTTCCTATCAATCATTTTGTGCAAGAAAACGAAAGAGAAAGAGAGAGAGAGAGAGAGAGAGAGAGAGAGAGAGAGAGAGAGAGAGAGAGAGAGAGATTATGCTTCAGTCTATATTCAGACATTAGTTCTTTCTTTGGAGGTGGATAGCATTTTTCATCAAGAATCCTCTAGGATTGTCTTGGATGGCTCAGAATAGTTAAGTCATTCATAGTTCTTCATTGTACAATATTGCTGTTACTATGTAGAATATTCTCCTGGTTCTGCTCACTTCAATTTGCATCAGTTCATGTAAGTCTTTCCAGGTTTTTCTGAAATCATCCTACTTGTCATTTTTTACAATACAATAATATTCCATTACAATCATATGCCACAACTTGTTCAGTCATTCCCCAATTGATAGGCATCCCTTTGATTTCCAATTCTTAGTCATCATAAAAGAGCTGCTATAAATATTTGTGTGCAAATGGGTTATAATATTATATGTTAAATATATACATACATATAAAATATATTCCACATCTGTACATGTCTTCCACATATTATATTACATATAATACCCTTTTCATGCATACCATCTGAGTAGCTGTTTCCCACAACTGACATTGCATTTCCCGTGTCTTTGCCTTTGCAGGTGATATTTCATACCTGGAATGTACTTCCTTCTTACCTATGCCTCTCAGTCTATTACTTCTCTCAAGCATAGGTGAGGCGTTATCTTCCACATAATGTCTTTCAAATGATCTTCTTCCTTGTTTGTGCCTCTGCCTCTTTCATTAACACATCCATTTTTGTTTTGCAAATTTTCTCCCGTGGTAGAATTTAAGTAGGGATTTATTATTTTTTTCTTTTTTCTCCACAGTGCCTTGTATATAGTTGGCACTTTATATATCTCTTTTGCTAATTATCATTTAATCTGCTAAGGGGAGAAAAGGTGACCAAGGAGAAGGTTAGGATTGTGTGTGGTGTATATACATAAGTATTCATAACCATTAAGGAACTGCATGCTACTTTCTCTCTGGCTGAGTGGGCAGGTGACTCTTTGTAAGCAGAATGAATTACTGTACTTGTTTGGTTAACTCCCTTGGTAAGAAATAGTGCAATGCAAAGCATGACTAGGTACCAACAGTACACCCACCCTGTACAATATTGTATTCCTTTCAAGGTTCTTGCCCTTGTTTTCAACCCCCTCATAAAAAATTGAATACAACCCTAAACTGTTATAGTTTCACTTTCTGATGTTCCTTATTCAGGATGCACGCAGGAGATCCTGGTCTCCAAGGGGAAAACTATTACAAATTTGAAGGAGGAAAAAAAATCAAGGGAGAACTTTCTAAGTCAAGACCACTTTCCTAGAGAACACTTTCTCTCCTGTGGTTTCTGATTCACAGCTAGTAGCACCAACCCTCCACTTTGAGATCAAATTAACTTCTTTGCCTAAGGGTACAGTCACCAACTCATGAAACTCAGCATGTGGCATTTGGATTTTGATAAGATGGATTCAAATGCTGGTTCTATATAACTTTGGCCAAGTCACTTAACTATCTGGTCCTCAGTTTCCTCAACTACAAAATGAAGATGATCTTCTAAGTTCTCTTGTAGTTACACATCTATGATCTAAGTCCAGTAGAGGTAAAGCATTTAAGAGAAGGGACAATTTTCATTTTCTTAACTGTTAACCAACTGCTACCCAAAAGTAAGTTAAACCACCACTGCCATTTTGACAACTACCTCCCCTCAGAATGCAAAGTAAATATCCCAGGACTCTGAAGCCAAGACCTTGAAAATAGCAGTGCCCCCAAACTACCAGTTCCAGACCAACCCCTGTAGTCATCATTAAGAAAGCAAATCATTGTGCAGAAGGGTCCTACCTTCCATACCATCACCAGAAATACTATTGAGCAATGGCAACCATAAGGCAGGCACAGGAACTTGGAGTTGCAGGGGTCCCTATACCAGCAGATCTGCTTCTAGTCCAGCCCTTATAGTCTTTATCTGGAGAATCCTATGGAGAAGGGGTCAGTCATCCCCACTAAGTACCAACCAATTACTATCCACAGAGCAGGCAAGCCAACTTAGCTGAAGTGTCAAGGTAACCAGAGGAAGAAAGAGAAGATAGTATGTTCTAGGCAAGTCAACCACCATCTTCCTTCAGTCCCCAGGACTCTGAACCCACAAGCCTTAAGAATAGCAATGCTTATACCACTAGTGTTTACATTCCAAAAAGATCATTAAAAAAGGGGAAAAGACCCACATGTGCAGAGGCAGAACCAAGATGGCAGGGCAAAGGCAGGGGCTCACATGAACTCTCCCCCAATCCCCTCCAAATTCCTTTTAAAAAGGCTCTAAATAAATTCCAGAGCAGTAGAACCCACAAAGGACAGAATGAAACAAATTGCCAGCCCAAGACAAATTGGAAGGTTAGCAGGAAACATCCGTTGCACCAGAGTGAGATAGGAGCATAGTCTAGCACATAGAAGGCTCCAGCAAACCCAAAGCAGGCCTCAGGGGACTGAATCACTGGCAGCAGTGGTAGTTTCCAGACCTCTCAGACCATAGACACTAAAGACAACTTAGAAGATCAGCAAGAAAGGTCTGTTGCACCTAGGTGAGAATGGAGCACAGTCCAGTGCAGACTATCCCAGCAGAGTTCCTGGCCCAGGAAACCAGGAGCAGGGCTTGGGAGTGACTGAATCAGCAGCAGCAGTGGCTACTTCTGGAGCACTAAGCCCACAGATGGTAAGGGGGTTGAATAACCAGTCAGAAGGAGATTCCAGGGGTTTTTTTTGTTAGCACCGAGGCAGGACTCCGCTGTTTTGCCTGCACTCTGATCTGGATCACCATGCTGAGTGGCAGTCCCAGGACAAGGAGGAGCACTAGCATAGCTTGTGGCAGCAGTGGAGGGGACACCTTCCTTATAGTTCCAGGGAAGAAAAGAGTGCTTGGGGTCACTCATAGACCAGAGCACAGGCCAGGAGAGGAGTAAACACCTCCCTGTATATCATACCACCTGAGAAGAACTAAAAAATTTATAGATCCCTAGAAGTATCTCTGAAAACAGCTGCACAAAAACCCTGAGGCTTGGGACAGTGTACCCTACACCCTGGAAGCAGAGCCTTACTTTAACAAAGAATTAAAGTGGAACAATAGACTGGGAAAATGAATAAACAGTAAGGGGGAAACTCTGACTATAGCAAGTTACTATGGTGATAAAGAAGATCAAAACACATACTTAGAAGAAGACAGCCCAGTCAAGGTCCCTACATCCAAAGTCTCCAAGAAAAATATGAATTGGTCTCAGGCCATGGAAGACCTCAAAAGAGATTTTGAAAGCCAAGTAAGAAAGGTAAAGGAAAAATTGGGATAAGAAATGAAAATGATGCAAGAAAATCATGAAAACTAAGTCAACAGCTTAGTAAAGGAGACAAAAAAAAAAAAACTACTGAAGAAAACCCCTTAAAAAACAAACTTGGCCAAATGGTAAAAGTGGTCCAAAAAGACAATGAGAAGAAAAAGGCTTTTAAAAGTAGAACTGGCCAAGTGGAAAAGAAAGTCCAAAAACCCACTGAAGAAAATAAATCCTTAAAAATAAAATAGAGCAATTAGAAGCTAATGACAATGAGAAATCAAGAAAAAATAAAATAAAAGCAAAGGAATGAAAAAAATAGAAGACAATATGAAATATCTCATTGGAAAAACAACTGACCTGGAAAATAGATCAAGGAGAGATGATTTTAAAATTATTGAATTACCTAAAAGTCATGATCAAAAGAAGAGCCTAGACATCATCTTTCAAGAAATGATCAAAGAAAACTGCTCTGGTATCCTAGAACCAAAGAATAAAATAGGAATTAAAGAATTCACCTCCTGAAAGACATTCTAAAACAAACATGGCCAGTAATATTATAGCCAAATTCTAGAGTTCCCAGATCAAGGAGAAACACTGCAACCAACTAGGAAGAAATAATTCAAGTATAGTGGAATTATAGTCAGGATAACACAAAATTTAGCAGCTTCAGCAGTAAAGAATTAGAACACTTGAAATATGATATTATAGAGGTCAAAGGAACTAGGATTATAAACAAGAATAACCTACCCAGCAAAACTGAGTATAATCCTACAGGAGAAAAAAATGGACATTCAATGAGAAAAAGGACTGTCAAGCATTCTTGATGAAAAGACCAGAGGTGAATAGAAAATTTCACTTTCAAATAAAGACTCAAGAGAAGCATAAAGAGGGAAAAAGTGAAGGGAAATCATAAGGAACTTAATGAGGTTAAACTGTTTACATTCCTATATGGGAAGATAATATTCATAACTCACAAGGCCTTTCTCATTATTATAGTAATTAGAAGAAATAGATAGATAGATAGATAGATAGATAGATAGATAGATATAGAAGAAGAGCATAGGTGTGAGTTGAATATGAAGGGATGATATCTAAAAATTAAAATTAAGGGTTGAGAGAGGAGTGTACTCAGTGAAAGAGAAAGGAAAAGGTAAAAAGGGGTAAATTATCACACATAAAAGAGTCAAGAAAAAGTTTTTACAGTTGAAGGGAAGAGGGATAGGTGAGAGGGAGTTAGTGAACATGACTCTCATTAGATTGTCTCAAAGAGGGAATAACATACACACTCAGTTGAGTATAGAAATCTATCTTCTCTACGAGGATAGAAAGCAAAAGGGAAAAGAGAAGGGGTGTGTTTGTGATAGAAGAAAGGGTAGATTGAGGGAAGGGATAGTCAGAAGCAAAATACTTTTGAGGAGAGACAGGGTGAAAGGAGAGAGAATAGAGCAACCACGGGTGGAGAGAAATAGGATGCAGGGAAATATAGTTAGTGATAGTAATTGTAAAAAAAATTTTTTTGAAGCAAGTTTCTCTGATAAAGACCTCATTTATTGAATACATAGAGAACTGAGTCAAATTTATAAAAATAAAATCCTTTCCCCAACTGATAAATGATCAAAAGATAGGATCAATTTCCAAATGAAGTAAACCAGGCTATCTCTATATGAAAAAATGTTCTAACTCACTATTTATTGGAGAATTGCAAAGTGAAGCAATTCCACATTACTACCTCATACCTATTAGATTTGCTAATAGGACAGAAAAGATAAATGACAATATTGGAGGGGGTGTGGTAAAAATGAGTCATTAATGCACTCACTATTGGTGGAGTTATGAAATGATTCAACCATTCTGCAGATCAATTTGGAGCTATGGCCACAGGGCTATAAAATTGTGCAAACTCTTTTACCTAGCAATACCACTACTAGGTCTGTATCCCAAAAGAGATTTTAAAAAAGGAAAAAAAAAACCTATATGTACAAAAATATTTATAGTAGCTCTTTTCTGGGGGCAAAGAATTAATTTGACAGAATGCCCATCAATTAGAGAATGGCTGAGCAAGTTGTGCTATGTGATTATGATAGAATACTATTGTACTGCAAGAAATGATGAGCAGGATGCTCTCAGAAAGAACAAAAAAAGCCTGGAAAGCTTTGCACAAGCTGATGCAAAGTAAAATGTACCATGTACAAACTAACAGCAATATTGTAAGATGACTAGCTGTGAATGACTTCGACATTCTCAGCAATACAATGATCCAAGACAATTCTGATGGACTATGATTAAAAATGCTATCCATCCCAAAGTTAAGAATTTATATTGTCTGAATACAGATTGAAGCATACTTTTTAAACTTTATTTATTTGAGTTTTGGGTTTTTTTGTCTATGCTTTCTTTTACAGCATGACTATTACGGATATGTTTTGTAACACTGCACATGTATAACCTATATTGAAATTCCTGTCTTTTCAATGGGGGGGAGAGGATATGGAGGGAGGAAGGAGAGAATTTGGAACTCAAAGTTTTAATAAATAAATGTTAAAAATTGTATTCTTCCATGTAACTGGGGAAAATACTAATTCAAATTAAAAAATTAAATAACAAATTTAAAATTAAACCAAAAAAGACCTACATGTGCAAAAATCTTTATAGCAGCCCCTTTTGTGGAAGCAAAATATTGGAAATTGAGGGGATGCCCATCAGTTGGGGAATGACTGAACAAGCTGTCTTATATGAATGTAATGGAATACTATTGTACAATGAGGAATGATGAAAAGGCAGATTTCAGAAAAACCTGGAAAGGTTTGTATGAACTTATACAAAATGAAATAAACAGAATCAGGAAAACAATGCATATTGTATCAGCAGCATCGTGTGATGATCAACTATGGGTGACTCAGCTTTTCTCAGCAACACAACGATCCAAGACAAGTACAAAGACTCATGAAGGAAAATGCTATCCACACTCAGATAAAGTAGTAATGGGCCCTGAATGCAGATTGAAGCATATTTTTTACTTGCTTTTTGGAGAGCAGGGGGAAGAGGTGAGCTAATTGAGGTTAAGTGACTTGCCCAAGGTCACACAGCTAATAAGCGTCAAACGTCTGAGGCCGATTTGAACCCAGATCCTCCTGACACCAGGGCTGGTGCTCTATCCACTACACCACCTACCTGCCCCACGTACTTGATTCTTTGTTGTTACTTGTTTCTTCTTTCATAACTATGACTTATACGAAAATTTATTTTACATGACAGCTCATGTATAACCTGCATCAAATTGTCTACCATTTTTTAAAAAAGAGAGGGAGAAAAATTAGGAACTCAAAATCTTGTAAAAATGAAATGCTAGAAGTCGTTTTGACATGTAATTGGGGGAAAAAAATACTATTTAACAAAAAGAATCGCAATACTTCTAGCCCAGTGTCCACCACCATCTTCCTGGGAAGCAATTGCTATGGAGATACAAGCTGGCAACTACTTCTGACGATGCTACAGCTACAGGTACTGAAGATGCAGAAAAGAAAGTTCTTGCCACCAAAATCCTTGACCCTGTCTAATGGTTCAACAGTAGAAACCAATACGATTTTATCAATGGAAATGATATTAAAGAGGTATTCATACGTCCTTTACCAAGATACCCTAAGGAGGGAAAGATCTTTCCATCTGACTTGCAATTGAAACCTTTCAATAAATGTAGTCCACTCACTCAAAGATGGACTCCATGATGGTGTGAAATGTCTTGCTTTTCTATTTGTATCCCCAGCACGTAGTACAATGTCCAGCATATAGTAAATTTATAATAAATGATTTTTCATGTATGCATGCATGTATTCATTGATTTTTGTCTTTGAATCCAGAATAGCTGACATTTAGCTTGCACTTAATAAATGCTTTTTTAAAATTGAATTGAAACCTGCTTGCTCATGATGATCTCATTATCTCCTTTCATTGCTATAAGGGAAAAGATAGGCAAAAGAAAGATAGAAACAGCAAGTTGGGCTTGCTTTTGAGTGACTCTGTCTTCAGACATTGCTTCTCCAATGGGAGGCCGCTGAATAGGTCTCAATAGGCTACAACAGGTAGCAGATGCACTCAGAAACAAATATGTTAAGAAGTGTTTGCAAAGAGATTTCAAAAACAAAACATCTTTTGCTCCAAACTTTAAAGAAGAGAAGACTTCATAAGTAACATGTGGACAAAGCATTCCATAGGAGCCTCTTTGTTGCTCCTCTTTCACACGGAGATAAGCCCTTTCATTCTAGACTCTCAATGTTCTTGCCCATAAGGCAGTTCTAAGATCCACAAGCTAATGTATGTAAGTCAGAGTTGCTACTAGCAATTTTGCCACCTGGGAAAAATTAATTTGAACACAAGGGAAGGGATGGAGAGAGAGGGAGAAAGGGAGAGTAAAGAGACTCTAATGTTACTTCTGACCCTGGTCATTCTGCAATGAGTGAATCCCCAGCAGGTCCAGCAGCTTGACACATTCTGTTTCTCTCAATTGGGTATATTGTTGTTCAGTTTTGTCTGACTCTCTGCCACCTCATTTTAGGGTTTTCTTTACAAAGATACTGGAGGGGTTTGCCATTTCCTTCTCTAGCTCATTTTACAGATAAGGACACTGAGGCAAACAAGGTTAAGTGACTTGTCCAGGGTCACACAGCTAGAAATTATCTGAGGTCATTTTCGAACTCAGGAAGATGAGTTTTCCTTATTCCAAATCCAGTGCTTTGTCCACTGTGCCACCTGGCTGTCCAATTGGGTACAGTCACCCTGGTAAGGAAAAGTGGATCCCAGAAAAGGACCATGATGATAGCACCCTTGGGGGTGGGAGGTGGGGTGGCAACTCAGGATAGGGTTAGGAAGGGGGGTTGTTGCACCAAGTGGATCTGATGAGGGGAGGGAGTATGCCCCTGTGGATAACAGTGGGCTAGGGATCATGCCATATTAGTTACAGCTCTTCCATAAGACCAGCATCACTAGGAACACATCATCAGCCAGAAATCATAAGGCCCTGTGATTACAGGACATGCCTCTAGTCACCCAGTGTGTTAGGCGAGCTAGGGCTGAAACTCAGCGTTTTTGACATCCAGGCTTACTCCTTATCACCAATCTTGCTGTATCACCCCAGTGCAAAATCCAAAGGCTAAAGATAATCCTGAGGAAACTTCATTGTGTATTGAGTTTCTGGGATATTGGGATATTCTGGGTTTTCTACAAGCCCACACTAAGATTTTTCTTATCCTGCCAAGGAATTGTTCCTCACTTATTTTTACCCCCCACTAAAATCTCTAAGGTCATTTAATCTTTGTGCTTCTGATTCATTTACACTTAAGTCATCAAAGGATGGTTTTGTAAGAGTTATTTGATCTCCAGGAAACCTTTTCAGTCTTTTTTTTTCCCTTTAAAAACAGAAAGTTGGAATTGGCCAAGAATAAATGAATTTAAACACCAAAAGATTCATTTTTCAGTTCAAAGCTCCAAACTTCATGAGGGCGGGGTGTCTTCTAACTTGGCAAAGTCCCATTTCCTAATCCTCCAAACATGTGTATCAATCATCCCAAGCAGACTTCTCCATTTCTAATCAGCACCTACATAATGAGTCAAAGTGAAAGTACTTTAAGCTAATTCTTACATCGAGTTAAAAATCATGGGGGGAGGGAAACATCCTTCTTTTGATTAAGCCTCACAAATGAGTATTTCACTTAAGCAGAAGCTTTCTGGATACTAATTTTTGAAAGTGTGTAGGTGATAAAATATGTGCACAGTCTAGAATGTGGGGTTGCAGGCTTGTCCTGGGGCATCAGATTTGGAGCTAAAGGACCTGTCTGAATTCTGACTTTGCTACTTGTCACCTGTGTGGAAGTCATTTCCTTTGTCTTGGTCTGTTTCTTCATACAAGGAGGGGATTGGATATCCAAGGTTGCTTCTAACTCTAAATAGATGACAGAAATGAAAAGGAATGATGATTTTTCTCTCCTATTATAGGTATGTCTCTCTTGTAGTCCTATTCTCTAGATCATTTCTTAACTTTTGTTTTTTTTTAATGCCATGACCCCTTTGACAGTCTGGTGGAACCTATGGTTGATCAGTCATTGTTCAGTCATGCAACTCTCTGTGACCCCTATTTGAGGTTTTCTTGGCGAAGATACTGAAGTGGTTTGTCATTTCTCCAGCTAATTTTTAGAAATAAGAAAACTGAGGCAAACAGGGTTAAGTGATTTGCCCTGAGTTACACAGCTAGTAACTATCTGAGGCCAGATTTGAACTCAGGAAGATGAGTCTTCCTGACTCCAGGCTTGATGTTTTATTCACTGTGCCACCTAGTTGCCCCATGGACCTCTCCTGAGAGTAACATTTTTCAAGGTGTAAAATTAAATACATAGGGTTACAAAGGAAATCATTCATACTGAAAGAAATACGGGACCTTTTCCCCATCCAAATTGTCCGAAATCTACCCATGGCAGGTCTATGGATCCCAGGGTAAGAAGCCCTGCTCTAGAAACAACGTGGCATATCAGAAAGAGCCTGCTTCAAGTCAAGATGACCCAGATTCCAATTCTTCCCCTGTCATATACTAGTTGTAGAACCCTTTGCAAGTCACTTAACTTCTTGGATCTCCAGGCTTCTAAGTGAGTAAGTTACAGAGAAGGTACTTGACCTGTATTGGTCATAGCATCCCCATAGCATGAAATTATACATTCAATGCCTATCCATATTGGTTAGAGCTAGACTGTAAGCAAGTTTATATCGCTCAAGGGGCATGGTTCTTGTGAGGAACACACTTTACTAGGTAAATGGAAGCCATTATTATAGTAGTTTTAGAAACAAACAGGGATCTTTTAATGAATCAACAATCCTTAGTGAGGAGAGGTATGAAATCAGTCATTGGGTTGAGATAAAAAATATCAACATCGGCAAAAATCTACCAACATACTGACCTTTCACATATACTTACCATGATCAATTCTTTGAAGATTAATAACGTTAGTCCATCTAGGGGATTGTCTTTATCCTTTGCAGGTCTTCATCAATCAACCAATCAAGACAGTGCTTACAATGTGCCAGTCACTACACTTGGTATTAGAAAAACAAACATGCAGGAGAGATGGTCCCTATGCTCAAGAAGCTTACACTTTGCTTCATGAGAGGCTATGGTGTTAATGTTAAACTCTCTGAGTACTTTCAAAACTTTATTTCCTTATTTTTTAGAGATTCTTGACTCCTCACCCTCCATCATCCCCGCATAGTCATTCAAGTTGACGAATCTCATTCCCACCTCCACAACTTCTCTCAACTTGTCCCCTTCTCTCTACTCACTCACCACCACCTTAGTTGGGGCCCTGATCTCTCCCCACCTCCAAGCTGGTTTCCTCCTCTCCTTTCACCACAACCAATCTTCCACAGGTCTGCCAAAGGCATTTAGATCTGACCAGTTGCTCTCCTAATCAATAAACTCCAATGGTTCCCTATTGCTATGCAAACTCCTTTGTTTAATTGTTAATGAGTTTCACAACCTGGCCCCAATCTCCTTTTCTGATATTATACTTTACTTCCTTTCTTTCACTCTATGTTCTGACCAAACCAGACTTTTCACTGTTTCTCACACACAACACCCCAAAACCCATAGCCCATCTCTCAGCCTTTGCAATGGCTGTTTCCCATGACTGGGGTGAAGGAAGCAAGCCTGTATCAACTATGCTACTATGTGCCAGAGACCATGCTAAGGAATTGACAAATGCTACCTTATTTGGTCATAGACAGCCAGTAACGATCTGAGGATGGATTTTAGCTAGAGTCTTTCTAGCTCCATCCCAGAGCTCTGCCACTTCAAGACCAACTGCATCATGGACTCTCTCCCACAACCATCATCATTAGAATCCACTGATTCCTTCAGATCTCTCATCAAGCAAGTCCTTCCTCCAGAAGCCTTTCCTGATTCCCACCAGCTACCAGTGTCCTCCCAGCAAAGACCGGCCTTCAGTTTATTTTGCATACAGTTATGCACATGTTATTGCCCTCTGTACGATGTAATATACTAAAAGACAGGGACTTCCCTTTATCTTTTTCTGTCTCTAACATCCAGGACAATGCCTGCACATAGACAGTTCATAAATTGTTATTGCCTGATTGATTTCCTCAAAGCTTGCTTACTGAATGGTGATGATCCTTAGCTTTCTGTTACAAGCTTTAGGTATGTGCCTTGTAAATATTCTAGTCTGGCAGGCAGGTGACAAGCACTTATTAAGCCCTTACTATGGTAGTTGTCGTTTAGTTTCATTCTCATCCTATTCTCTGTGACTCCACTCTGGGTTTTCTTGGCAGAAATAGTGGAGGGGTGGCATTTACTTCTCCAGCTCCTTTTATAGATGAGGAAACTGAAGCAAAGAGGGCTAAGTGACCTACCTAGGGTCACACAGCTAGTGTCTGAGGCTGCATTTGAACTCAGGTCTTCTTGACTCCAGGCCCATGCTCTATCCACTATTGTCATGTAGCTGCCCTACTATGCTAGGCACTATGCTAAATGATGAAAATGCATATACAAACAGAAAGACAATCTCTGGTCTCAAGGAGTTTACACTCTAATGGGAGCAGACAACATATAAAAGGAAACTGAAAATGAGGGATGCAGGGAAAGGAAGCCCTGAAAATGGGGGGTGGGGGGGCCAGGGAACATGGTGAGGATCTACAGTGCAATCTGGAGAAGAATGAGACATGGTTGGCTTGGGCACCCTCCTTAAATGGAAGGTTCCTGGGGGAGACAGCCAATCAGAAGGCGAGGCCTCAGGGGAGGAGGGTATTTACAATGGGTGAATTCTAGGAAGTTTCTGGGGCCAAAAAAGTCCAGAATTCACTTTGGAAAAGAAGGAAAGGATATTCAGAATAGTACTATTATTGTCAGGACCAGTGAGTCTTGGGAAATGCTCAAATAATCTCTCTATTCTAACTGCTGCTACTATTCTGTTCTAACTGCTACCACTCTAATACAGGCCCTTGAATTTTTACAGTAGCCATGGCATGGGATTTCCCTTCACTACTTTTTCTACATACCAATCTACTTTTCATATCCTTCTCAGAATAACCTTCCATCTGGTCATAGCACTTTTCCACTCAACATTCTATTGCCTACAAATTCATAGTGCCCAATGAGTAAAGTGAAGACTTTTCAGCTTGACATTCCAGGCCTTTTACAATCCATGATCACCCTTTCTTCCCTTTCTTTTCTTATATCACTCTTCTACATCAGATCATAGATGTAGATCTAGGAGGGCCATCGAATCCAACCACCTCATTCACGGAGAACACTGAGACACAAATAGAGTAGGCAATTTGCTAAGGTCACCAAGCTAGCAAGTTTCAGAGGTGGCATTTGAATCCAGATCTTCCTGACTCCATGCCCAGTGCTTTCTCCACTGCACATCTAGCTGCTCTAGGTTCCTGCCAACAGAATGACTTTCTATCCCCTTAGACTTTCTAGATTTGCTTTGCTTGGCTATCCCTACCCTAATCAAATGACAGTGCTTTCAGTCACCTTACCTTGATCCTACAAAAGGTAGATCAGAAATGATGTAGTACTTTTGACCAGTGTAGTGTCTTGGGTAAGTCATTGCTTCTTTGGATATCTCTTTTTTCATCTATAAAATGAAGGGGGCAGGTGGGAAGTTGAGCTAGAAGACTTCCAAGGTCCCTTCCATCACTAGACCTGTGATCAAATCTCTATGATCAAATTCATGGTTACCCTCTTGTCATAATAAATCATCAGAGTAGAAATTCAGCAAAAGAAAAAAATAACAATGTTAAAAAACTTTTGTACTTATAAATAGAACAATATTTTTCCCTATTTAAAATTTTATTAAATTAGAAAGGACAATTTCTATCTCATTTATTAAAAACCCATGAACTTCGAAATGATCCCACTCACATCCTGAATTATGGCCTGGGAGACTCAGAGTTTTAATGTGCCACTAATGCATTAACATTGGTGTACACCCCTCTTCCCTTTCATGGGTGATTTTGTACTGGGGAGTTGTGGGGGGGGGAGGGAGGAAGGGAAATGAAAGGAGTAAATACACAGTGAGAAAACCAAAATATATGCTTTCCCATAAAAGAACCAGAGAACTGTTTCCACTTCCATCTCTCACATCTGAACTACTGAGGTCAGGAAAACGGTCTCATTCCATTCTAGGATTCAAAGGGCTGGATTTGTTAACATTTCCCATTTAGTCCCAGAAACAGTTGTAAGGAGGCTGTTTAATTTGAACCCTGTTTAAAGTTCCTAATAAAGGTGCCACATGTAGTCTTCAGATATTCCTTTCTTTGCCTTTGAAACTAGACGTCTCTGCAGAAAAGTAAAAATACATCATCCTGAAAAGTGGACCCATAGCAGACTTTCATTGTGTTTTTCAGTTTGGGGTGACATTTTAGCCAAGAGCAGAGGACGTGGTTCTTTCTTCTCCTCACACTGGATAGGGCTAATGTACCACACGTTAGAATCACAGCCATCTCTATGTGACAGATTGCACTGTCACCCGCTCAAGAGTCTGTCCTCACTGCGGAGTTGAACAGAAGGCAAGTGTGGCTAGGAGTGAGAAAGTTATTCAGCTGCAAATATGGAAACAGAATTGAAATGCATTGTAAGGCAAGTCACCAAGAAAAGGAAAGGCTCTTGCCCTGGTGCTTCTATGCTGCCCCTTTGCCCCCCACTACATGTCTCATTAGGTCACTTTAGCTTCCTGAAACTAAAGTAATAAATTAAAATGGCACACATATCCGGGTTGGAGAACTGGAGCTAGGAAAAGATTTGCATCTATCAGGCAGGGCTTAATTTTTAGATTGTGGAAAATTGACTGTCAGCATGAAGGATCAGGTAAGGAGTTCTAATCCCTTAGTGGAGTTGGTGTTACAATGGTTAGAGTTCTAGACTTGGAGTGAAAAAGGCAGGAGTTCAAATACTTCCTCCCTTACTTACTTGGGTCAGTCAACTTTGGTCATCTTTCAGCTTCAGTTTCTTCCTCTGTAAAATAGAGATTGTAATAGCACCTACTCACTGGACTGTTGTGAGGATCAAATGAGATGGCATATGTAAAGTTCTTTGCAAAACTTAAAGAGTAATGTAAGTGCTAGAATGTATTAGAAAGGATGGGAGGACCCCAGTTTCTGGGATAAGAACTCATTATTTGACAAAAATTGCTGGGAAAATTGGAACATAGTATGGCAGAAACTAGGTATAGACCATCATCTAACGCCATACACCAAAGTCAAGTCTAAATGGGTGCATGATCTAGGTATA